>CM072874.1:21555000-22155000 GCA_036937835.1 Pampus argenteus
AAAATAGCTTTCTCTCAGGCCAAAACTGACAACTACAGTTTTTCTTAAACAAGGAGCAATATTTTCAATCAAACCCATGTTTGCCATCAACAAGTAACTGATTTCTAATGATTAGGACCAAAAAACTCACTTCTGAGAGCTTACTGCAGCTTTTACTGTAACATTTGTAAAAATAGCTTTCTCTCAGGCCAAAACTGACAACTACAGTTTTTCCTAAACAAGGAGCAATATTTTCAATCAAAACCATGTTTGCCATCAACAAGTAACTGATTTCTAATGATTAGGACCAAAAAACTCACTTCTGAGAGCTTCCTGCAGCTTTTACTGTAACATTTGTAAAAAATAGCTTTCTCTCAGGCCAAAACTGACAACTACAGTTTTTCTCAAACAAGGAGCAATATTTTCAATGAAAACCATGTTTGCCATCAACAAGTAACTGGTTTCTAATGATTAGGACCAAAAAACTCACTTCTGAGAGCTTCCTGCAGCTTTTACTGTAACATTTGTAAAAAAATAGCTTTCTCTCAAGCCAAAACTGACAACTAAAGTTTTTCTTAAACAAGGAGCAATATTTTCAATCAAAACCATGTTTGCCATCAACAAGTAACTGATTTCTAATGATTAGGACCAAAAAACTCACTTCTGAGAGCTTACTGCAGCTTTTACTGTAACATTTGTAAAAATAGCTTTCTCTCAGGGAGAAAAGGTCAAAACTGACAACTACAGTTTTTCTTAAACAAGGAGCAATATTTTCAATCAAAACCATGTTTGCCATCAACAAGTAACTGATTTCTAATGATTAGGACCAAAAAACTCACTTCTGAGAGCTTCCTGCAGCTTTTACTGTAACATTTGTAAGAATAGCTTTATCTCAGGCCAAAACTGACAACTACAGTTTTTCCTAAACAAGGAGCAATATTTTCAATCAAAACCATGTTTGCCATCAACAAGTAACTGATTTCTAATGATTAGGACCAAAAAACTCACTTCTGAGAGCTTCCTGCAGCTTTTACTGTAACATTTGTAAAAATAGCTTTCTCTCAGGCCAACACTGACAACTACAGTTTTTCTTAAACAAGGAGCAATATTTTCAATCAAAACCATGTTTGCCATCAACAAGTAACTGATTTCTAATGATTAGGACCAAAAAACTCACTTCTGAGAGCTTCATGCAGCTTTTACTGTAACATTTGTAAAAAATATCTTTCTCTCAGGCCAAAACTGACAACTACAGTTTTTCTTAAACAAGGAGCAATATTTTCAATCAAGACCATGTTTGCCATCAACAAGTAACTGATTTCTAATGATTAGGACCAAAAAACTCACTTCTGAGAGCTTCCTGCAGCTTTTACTGTAACATTTGTAAAAATCGCTTTCTCTCAGCGAGAGAAGGTCAAAACTGACAACTACAGTTTTTCTTAAACAAGGAGCAATATTTTCAATCAAGACCATGTTTGCCATCAACAAGTAACTGATTTCTAATGATTAGGACCAAAAAACTCACTTCTGAGAGCTTCCTGCAGCTTTTACTGTAACATTTGTAAAAATAGCTTTCTCTCAGGCCAAAACTGACAACTACAGTTTTTCTTAAACAAGGAGCAATATTTTCAATCAAACCCATGTTTGCCATCAACAAGTAACTGATTTCCAATGATTAGGACCAAAAAACTCACTTCTGAGAGCTTCATGCAGCTTTTACTGTAACATTTGTAAAAATAGCTTTCTCTCAGGGAGAAAAGGTCAAAACTGACAACTACAGTTTTTCTTAAACAAGGAGCAATATTTTCAATCAAAACCATGTTTGCCATCAACAAGTAACTGATTTCTAATGATTAGGACCAAAAAACTCACTTCTGAGAGCTTCCTGCAGCTTTTACTGTAACATTTGTAAAAATAGCTTTCTCTCAGGCCAAAACTGACAACTACAGTTTTTCCTAAACAAGGAGCAATATTTTCAATCAAAACCATGTTTGCCATCAACACGTAACTGATTTCTAATGATTAGGACCAAAAAACTCACTTCTGAGAGCTTCCCTCAGCTTTTACTGTAACATTTGTAAAAATAGCTTTCTCTCGGCGAGAGAAGCCCAAAACTGACAACTATAGTTTTTCTTAAACAAGGAGCCATATTTTCAATCAAAACCATGTTTGCCATCAACAAGTAACTGATTTCTAATGATTAGGAGCAAAAAACTCACTTCTAAGAGCTTCCTGCAGCTTTTACTGTAACATTTGTAAAAATAGCTTTCTCTCGGCGAGAGAATGCCAAAACTGACAACTACAGTTTTTCTTAAACAAGGAGCAATATTTTCAATCAAAACCATGTTTGCCATCAACAAGTAACTGATTTCTAATGATTAGGACCAAAAAACTCACTTCTGAGAGCTTCCTGCAGCTTTTACTGTAACATTTGTAAAAATAGCTTTCTCTCAGGCCAAAAGTGACAACTACAGTTTTTCTCAAACAAGGAGCAATATTTTCAATGAAAACCATGTTTGCCATCAACAAGTAACTGGTTTCTAATGATTAGGACCAAAAAACTCACTTCTGAGAGCTTCCTGCAGCTTTTACTGTAACATTTGTAAAAATAGCTTTCTCTCAGGCCAACACTGACAACTACAGTTTTTCTTAAACAAGGAGCAATATTTTTAATCAAAACCATGTTTGCCATCAACAAGTAACTGATTTCTAATGATTAGGACCAAAAAACTCACTTCTGAGAGCTTCCTGCAGCTTTTACTGTAACATTTGTAAAAATATCTTTTTCCCAGGCCAAAACTGACAACTACAGTTTTTCTTAAACAAGGAGCAATATTTTCAATCAAGACCATGTTTGCCATCAACAAGTAACTGATTTCTAATGATTAGGACCAAAAAACTCACTTCTGAGAGCTTCCTGCAGCTTTTACTGTAACATTTGTAAAAATCGCTTTCTCTCAGCGAGAGAAGGTCAAAACTGACAACTACAGTTTTTCTTAAACAAGGAGCAATATTTTCAATCAAGACCATGTTTGCCATCAACAAGTAACTGATTTCTAATGATTAGGACCAAAAAACTCACTTCTGAGAGCTTCCTGCAGCTTTTACTGTAACATTTGTAAAAATAGCTTTCTCTCAGGCCAAAACTGACAACTACAGTTTTTCTTAAACAAGGAGCAATATTTTCAATCAAACCCATGTTTGCCATCAACAAGTAACTGATTTCCAATGATTAGGACCAAAAAACTCACTTCTGAGAGCTTCATGCAGCTTTTACTGTAACATTTGTAAAAATAGCTTTCTCTCAGGGAGAAAAGGTCAAAACTGACAACTACAGTTTTTCTTAAACAAGGAGCAATATTTTCAATCAAAACCATGTTTGCCATCAACAAGTAACTGATTTCTAATGATTAGGACCAAAAAACTCACTTCTGAGAGCTTCCTGCAGCTTTTACTGTAACATTTGTAAGAATAGCTTTATCTCAGGCCAAAACTGACAACTACAGTTTTTCCTAAACAAGGAGCAATATTTTCAATCAAAACCATGTTTGCCATCAACAAGTAACTGATTTCTAATGATTAGGACCAAAAAACTCACTTCTGAGAGCTTCATGCAGCTTTTACTGTAACATTTGTAAAAAATAGCTTTCTCTCAGGCCAAAACTGACAACTACAGTTTTTCTTAAACAAGGAGCAATATTTTCAATCAAGACCATGTTTGCCATCAACAAGTAACTGATTTCTAATGATTAGGACCAAAAAACTCACTTCTGAGAGCTTCCTGCAGCTTTTACTGTAACATTTGTAAAAATATCTTTTTCCCAGGCCAAAACTGACAACTACAGTTTTTCTTAAACAAGGAGCAATATTTTCAATCAAGACCATGTTTGCCATCAACAAGTAACTGATTTCTAATGATTAGGACCAAAAAACTCACTTCTGAGAGCTTCCTGCAGCTTTTACTGTAACATTTGTAAAAATCGCTTTCTCTCAGCGAGAGAAGGTCAAAACTGACAACTACAGTTTTTCTTAAACAAGGAGCAATATTTTCAATCAAGACCATGTTTGCCATCAACAAGTAACTGATTTCTAATGATTAGGACCAAAAAACTCACTTCTGAGAGCTTCCTGCAGCTTTTACTGTAACATTTGTAAGAATAGCTTTATCTCAGGCCAAAACTGACAACTACAGTTTTTCCTAAACAAGGAGCAATATTTTCAATCAAAACCATGTTTGCCATCAACAAGTAACTGATTTCTAATGATTAGGACCAAAAAACTCACTTCTGAGAGCTTCCTGCAGCTTTTACTGTAACATTTGTAAGAATAGCTTTATCTCAGGCCAAAACTGACAACTACAGTTTTTCCTAAACAAGGAGCAATATTTTCAATCAAAACCATGTTTGCCATCAACAAGTAACTGATTTCTAATGATTAGGACCAAAAAACTCACTTCTGAGAGCTTCCTGCAGCTTTTACTGTAACATTTGTAAAAATAGCTTTCTCTCAGGCCAACACTGACAACTACAGTTTTTCTTAAACAAGGAGCAATATTTTCAATCAAAACCATGTTTGCCATCAACAAGTAACTGATTTCTAATGATTAGGACCAAAAAACTCACTTCTGAGAGCTTCATGCAGCTTTTACTGTAACATTTGTAAAAAATAGCTTTCTCTCAGGCCAAAACTGACAACTACAGTTTTTCTTAAACAAGGAGCAATATTTTCAATCAAGACCATGTTTGCCATCAACAAGTAACTGATTTCTAATGATTAGGACCAAAAAACTCACTTCTGAGAGCTTCCTGCAGCTTTTACTGTAACATTTGTAAAAATATCTTTTTCCCAGGCCAAAACTGACAACTACAGTTTTTCTTAAACAAGGAGCAATATTTTCAATCAAGACCATGTTTGCCATCAACAAGTAACTGATTTCTAATGATTAGGACCAAAAAACTCACTTCTGAGAGCTTCCTGCAGCTTTTACTGTAACATTTGTAAAAATCGCTTTCTCTCAGCGAGAGAAGGTCAAAACTGACAACTACAGTTTTTCTTAAACAAGGAGCAATATTTTCAATCAAGACCATGTTTGCCATCAACAAGTAACTGATTTCTAATGATTAGGACCAAAAAACTCACTTCTGAGAGCTTCCTGCAGCTTTTACTGTAACATTTGTAAAAATAGCTTTCTCTCAGGCCAAAACTGACAACTACAGTTTTTCTTAAACAAGGAGCAATATTTTCAATCAAACCCATGTTTGCCATCAACAAGTAACTGATTTCCAATGATTAGGACCAAAAAACTCACTTCTGAGAGCTTCATGCAGCTTTTACTGTAACATTTGTAAAAATAGCTTTCTCTCAGGGAGAAAAGGTCAAAACTGACAACTACAGTTTTTCTTAAACAAGGAGCAATATTTTCAATCAAAACCATGTTTGCCATCAACAAGTAACTGATTTCTAATGATTAGGACCAAAAAACTCACTTCTGAGAGCTTCCTGCAGCTTTTACTGTAACATTTGTAAAAATAGCTTTCTCTCAGGCCAAAAGTGACAACTACAGTTTTTCTTAAACAAGGAGCAATATTTTCAAGCAAAACCATGTTTGCCATCAACAAGTAACTGATTTCTAATGATTAGAACCAAAAAACTCACTTCTGAGAGCTTCCTGCAGCTTTTACTGTAACATTTGTAAAAATAGCTTTCTCTCAGGCCAAAACTGACAACTACAGTTTTTCCTAAACAAGGAGCAATATTTTCAATCAAAACCATGTTTGCCATCAACACGTAACTGATTTCTAATGATTAGGACCAAAAAACTCACTTCTGAGAGCTTCCCTCAGCTTTTACTGTAACATTTGTAAAAATAGCTTTCTCTCGGCGAGAGAAGGCCAAAACTGACAACTACAGTTTTTCTTAAACAAGGAGCAATATTTTCAATCAAAACCATGTTTGCCATCAACATCAAGTAACTGATTTCTAATGATTAGGACCAAAAAACTCACTTCTGAGAGCTTCCTGCAGCTTTTACTGTAACATTTGTAAAAAATAGCTTTCTCTCAGGCCAAAACTGACAACTACAGTTTTTCTCAAACAAGGAGCAATATTTTCAATGAAAACCATGTTTGCCATCAACAAGTAACTGGTTTCTAATGATTAGGACCAAAAAACTCACTTCTGAGAGCTTCCTGCAGCTTTTACTGTAACATTTGTAAAAAAATAGCTTTCTCTCAAGCCAAAACTGACAACTAAAGTTTTTCTTAAACAAGGAGCAATATTTTCAATCAAAACCATGTTTGCCATCAACAAGTAACTGATTTCTAATGATTAGGACCAAAAAACTCACTTCTGAGAGCTTACTGCAGCTTTTACTGTAACATTTGTAAAAATAGCTTTCTCTCAGGGAGAAAAGGTCAAAACTGACAACTACAGTTTTTCTTAAACAAGGAGCAATATTTTCAATCAAAACCATGTTTGCCATCAACAAGTAACTGATTTCTAATGATTAGGACCAAAAAACTCACTTCTGAGAGCTTCCTGCAGCTTTTACTGTAACATTTGTAAGAATAGCTTTATCTCAGGCCAAAACTGACAACTACAGTTTTTCCTAAACAAGGAGCAATATTTTCAATCAAAACCATGTTTGCCATCAACAAGTAACTGATTTCTAATGATTAGGACCAAAAAACTCACTTCTGAGAGCTTCCTGCAGCTTTTACTGTAACATTTGTAAAAATAGCTTTCTCTCAGGCCAACACTGACAACTACAGTTTTTCTTAAACAAGGAGCAATATTTTCAATCAAAACCATGTTTGCCATCAACAAGTAACTGATTTCTAATGATTAGGACCAAAAAACTCACTTCTGAGAGCTTCATGCAGCTTTTACTGTAACATTTGTAAAAAATAGCTTTCTCTCAGGCCAAAACTGACAACTACAGTTTTTCTTAAACAAGGAGCAATATTTTCAATCAAGACCATGTTTGCCATCAACAAGTAACTGATTTCTAATGATTAGGACCAAAAAACTCACTTCTGAGAGCTTCCTGCAGCTTTTACTGTAACATTTGTAAAAATATCTTTTTCCCAGGCCAAAACTGACAACTACAGTTTTTCTTAAACAAGGAGCAATATTTTCAATCAAGACCATGTTTGCCATCAACAAGTAACTGATTTCTAATGATTAGGACCAAAAAACTCACTTCTGAGAGCTTCCTGCAGCTTTTACTGTAACATTTGTAAAAATCGCTTTCTCTCAGCGAGAGAAGGTCAAAACTGACAACTACAGTTTTTCTTAAACAAGGAGCAATATTTTCAATCAAGACCATGTTTGCCATCAACAAGTAACTGATTTCTAATGATTAGGACCAAAAAACTCACTTCTGAGAGCTTCCTGCAGCTTTTACTGTAACATTTGTAAAAATAGCTTTCTCTCAGGCCAAAACTGACAACTACAGTTTTTCTTAAACAAGGAGCAATATTTTCAATCAAACCCATGTTTGCCATCAACAAGTAACTGATTTCCAATGATTAGGACCAAAAAACTCACTTCTGAGAGCTTCATGCAGCTTTTACTGTAACATTTGTAAAAATAGCTTTCTCTCAGGGAGAAAAGGTCAAAACTGACAACTACAGTTTTTCTTAAACAAGGAGCAATATTTTCAATCAAAACCATGTTTGCCATCAACAAGTAACTGATTTCTAATGATTAGGACCAAAAAACTCACTTCTGAGAGCTTCCTGCAGCTTTTACTGTAACATTTGTAAAAATAGCTTTCTCTCAGGCCAAAAGTGACAACTACAGTTTTTCTTAAACAAGGAGCAATATTTTCAAGCAAAACCATGTTTGCCATCAACAAGTAACTGATTTCTAATGATTAGAACCAAAAAACTCACTTCTGAGAGCTTCCTGCAGCTTTTACTGTAACATTTGTAAAAATAGCTTTCTCTCAGGCCAAAACTGACAACTACAGTTTTTCCTAAACAAGGAGCAATATTTTCAATCAAAACCATGTTTGCCATCAACACGTAACTGATTTCTAATGATTAGGACCAAAAAACTCACTTCTGAGAGCTTCCCTCAGCTTTTACTGTAACATTTGTAAAAATAGCTTTCTCTCGGCGAGAGAAGCCCAAAACTGACAACTATAGTTTTTCTTAAACAAGGAGCCATATTTTCAATCAAAACCATGTTTGCCATCAACAAGTAACTGATTTCTAATGATTAGGACCAAAAAACTCACTTCTGAGAGCTTCATGCAGCTTTTACTGTAACATTTGTAAAAAATAGCTTTCTCTCAGGCCAAAACTGACAACTACAGTTTTTCTTAAACAAGGAGCAATATTTTCAATCAAGACCATGTTTGCCATCAACAAGTAACTGATTTCTAATGATTAGGACCAAAAAACTCACTTCTGAGAGCTTCCTGCAGCTTTTACTGTAACATTTGTAAAAATATCTTTTTCCCAGGCCAAAACTGACAACTACAGTTTTTCTTAAACAAGGAGCAATATTTTCAATCAAGACCATGTTTGCCATCAACAAGTAACTGATTTCTAATGATTAGGACCAAAAAACTCACTTCTGAGAGCTTCCTGCAGCTTTTACTGTAACATTTGTAAAAATCGCTTTCTCTCAGCGAGAGAAGGTCAAAACTGACAACTACAGTTTTTCTTAAACAAGGAGCAATATTTTCAATCAAGACCATGTTTGCCATCAACAAGTAACTGATTTCTAATGATTAGGACCAAAAAACTCACTTCTGAGAGCTTCCTGCAGCTTTTACTGTAACATTTGTAAAAATAGCTTTCTCTCAGGCCAAAACTGACAACTACAGTTTTTCTTAAACAAGGAGCAATATTTTCAATCAAACCCATGTTTGCCATCAACAAGTAACTGATTTCCAATGATTAGGACCAAAAAACTCACTTCTGAGAGCTTCATGCAGCTTTTACTGTAACATTTGTAAAAATAGCTTTCTCTCAGGGAGAAAAGGTCAAAACTGACAACTACAGTTTTTCTTAAACAAGGAGCAATATTTTCAATCAAAACCATGTTTGCCATCAACAAGTAACTGATTTCTAATGATTAGGACCAAAAAACTCACTTCTGAGAGCTTCCTGCAGCTTTTACTGTAACATTTGTAAAAATAGCTTTCTCTCAGGCCAAAAGTGACAACTACAGTTTTTCTTAAACAAGGAGCAATATTTTCAAGCAAAACCATGTTTGCCATCAACAAGTAACTGATTTCTAATGATTAGAACCAAAAAACTCACTTCTGAGAGCTTCCTGCAGCTTTTACTGTAACATTTGTAAAAATAGCTTTCTCTCAGGCCAAAACTGACAACTACAGTTTTTCCTAAACAAGGAGCAATATTTTCAATCAAAACCATGTTTGCCATCAACACGTAACTGATTTCTAATGATTAGGACCAAAAAACTCACTTCTGAGAGCTTCCCTCAGCTTTTACTGTAACATTTGTAAAAATAGCTTTCTCTCGGCGAGAGAAGCCCAAAACTGACAACTATAGTTTTTCTTAAACAAGGAGCCATATTTTCAATCAAAACCATGTTTGCCATCAACAAGTAACTGATTTCTAATGATTAGGAGCAAAAAACTCACTTCTAAGAGCTTCCTGCAGCTTTTACTGTAACATTTGTAAAAATAGCTTTCTCTCGGCGAGAGAAGGCCAAAACTGACAACTACAGTTTTTCTTAAACAAGGAGCAATATTTTCAATCAAAACCATGTTTGCCATCAACATCAAGTAACTGATTTCTAATGATTAGGAGCAAAAAACTCACTTCTGAGAGCTTCCTGCAGCTTTTACTGTAACATTTGTAAAAATAGCTTTCTCTCTGTGAGAGAAGCCCAAAACTGACAACTATAGTTTTTCTTAAACAAGGAGCCATAATTTTCATCAAAACAATGTTTGCCATCAACAAGTAACTAATTTCTAATGATTAGGAGCAAAAAACTCACTTCTAAGAGCTTCCTGCAGCTTTTACTGTAACATTTGTAAAAATAGCTTTCTCTCGGCGAGAGAAGGCCATAAGTGACAACTACAGTTTTTCTTAAACAAGGAGCAATATTTTCAATCAAAACCATGTTTGCCATCAACAAGTAACTAATTTCTAATGTTTAGGACCAAAAAATCACTTCTGAGAGCTTCCTGCAGCTTTAACTGTAACATTTGTAAAAATAGCTTTCTCTCGGCGAGAGAAGCACAAAACTGACAACTATAGTTTTTCTTAAACAAGGAGCAATATTTTCAATCAAAACCATGTTTGCCATCAACAAGTAACTGATTTCTAATGATTAGGACCAAAAAACTCACTTCTGAGAGCTTCCTGCAGCTTTTACTGTAACATTTGTAAAAATGGCTTTCTCTCAGGCCAAAACTGACAACTATAGTTTTTCTTAAACAAGGAGCCATATTTTCAATCAGAACAATGTTTGCCATCAACAAGTAACTAATTTCTAATGATTAGGAGCAAAAAACTCACTTCTGAGAGCTTCCTGCAGCTTTTACTGTAACATTTGTAAGAATAGCTTTCTCTCAGGCCAAAACTGACAACTACAGTTTTTCTTAAACAAGGAGCAATATTTTCAATCAAAACCATGTTTGCCATCAACAAGTAACTGATTTCTAATGATTAGGACCAAAAAACTCACTTCTGAGAGCTTCCTGCAGCTTTTACTGTAACATTTGTAAAAATAGCTTTCTCTCAGGCCAAAACTGACAACTACAGTTTTTCTTAAACAAGGAGCAATATTTTCAATCAAAACCATGTTTGCCATCAACAAGTAACTGATTTCTAATGATTAGGACCAAAAAACTCACTTCTGAGAGCTTCCTGCAGCGTTTACTGTAACATTTGTAAAAATAGCTTTCTCTCAGGCCAAAACTGACAACTACAGTTTTTCTTAAACAAGGAGAAATATTTTCAATCAAAACCATGTTTGCCATCAACAAGTAACTGATTTCTAATGATTAGGACCAAAAAACTCACTTCTGAGAGCTTCCTTACTGTAACATTTGTAAAAATAGCTTTCTCTCAGGCCAAAACTGACAACTACAGTTTTTCTTAAACAAGGAGCAATATTTTCAATCAAAACCATGTTTGCCATCAACAAGTAACTGATTTCTAATGATTAGGACCAAAAAACTCACTTCTAAGAGCTTCCTGCAGCTTTTACTGTAACATTTGTAAGAATAGCTTTCTCTCAGGCCAAAACTGACAACTACAGTTTTTCTTAAACAAGGAGCAATATTTTCAATCAAGACCATGTTTGCCATTAACAAGTAACTGATTTCTAATGATAAGGACCAAAAAACTCACTTCTGAGAGCTTCCTGCAGCTTTTACTGTAACATTTGTAAAAATAGCTTTCTCTCAGGCCAAAACTGACAACTACAGTTTTTCTTAAACAAGGAGCAATATTTTCAATCAAAACCATGTTTGCCATCAACAAGTAACTGATTTCTAATGATTAGGACCAAAAAACTCACTTCTGAGAGCTTCCTGCAGCTTTTACTGTAACATTTGTAAGAATAGCTTTCTCTCAGGCCAAAACTGACAACTACAGTTTTTCTTAAACAAGGAGCAATATTTTCAATCAGAACCATGTTTGCCATCAACAAGTAACTGATTTCTAATGGTTAGGACCAAAAAACTCACTTCTGAGAGCGTCCTGCAGCTTTTACTGTAACATTTGTAAAAATAGCTTTCTCTCAGGCCAAAACTGACAACTACAGTTTTTCTTAAACAAGGAGCAATATTTTCAATCAAAACCATGTTTGCCATCAACAACTAACTGATTTCTAATGGTTAGGACCAAAAAACTCACTTCTGAGAGCGTCCTGCAGCTTTTACCGTAACATTTGTAAAAATAGCTTTCTCTCAGGCCAAAACTGACAACTACAGTTTTTCTTAAACAAGGAGCAATATTTTCAATCAAGACCATGTTTGCCATTAACAAGTAACTGATTTCTAATGATAAGGACCAAAAAACTCACTTCTGAGAGCTTCCTGCAGCTTTTACTGTAACATTTGTAAAAATAGCTTTCTCTCAGGCCAAAACTGACAACTACAGTTTTTCTTAAACAAGGAGCAATATTTTCAATCAAAACCATGTTTGCCATCAACAAGTAACTGATTTCTAATGATTAGGACCAAAAAACTCACTTCTGAGAGCTTCCTGCAGCTTTTACTGTAACATTTGTAAAAATAGCTTTCTCTCAGGCCAAAACTGACAACTACAGTTTTTCTTAAACAAGGAAAAATATTTTCAATCAAAACCATGTTTGCCATCAACAAGTAACTGATTTCTAATGATTAGGACCAAAAAACTCACTTCTGAGAGCTTCCTGCAGCTTTTACTGTAACATTTGTAAAAATAGCTTTCTCTCAGGCCAAAACTGACAACTACAGTTTTTCTTAAACAAGGAGAAATATTTTCAATCAAAACCATGTTTGCCATCAACAAGTAACTGATTTCTAATGATTAGGACCAAAAAACTCACTTCTGAGAGCTTCCTGCAGCTTTTACTGTAACATTTGTAAAAAATAGCTTTCTCTCAGGCCAAAACTGACAACTACAGTTTTTCTTAAACAAGGAGCAATATTTTCAATCAAAACCATGTTTGCCATCAACAAGTAACTGATTTCTAATGATTAGGACCAAAAAACTCACTTCTGAGAGCTTACTGCAGCTTTTACTGTAACATTTGTAAAAATAGCTTTCTCTCAGGCCAAAACTGACAACTACAGTTTTTCTTAAACAAGGAGCAATATTTTCAATCAAAACCATGTTTGCCATCAACAAGTAACTGATTTCTAATGATTAGGACCAAAAAACTCACTTCCGAGAGCTTCCTGCAGCTTTTACTGTAACATTTGTAAAAATAGCTTTCTCTCAGGCCAAAACTGACAACTACAGTTTTTCTTAAACAAGGCGAAATATTTTCAATCAAAACCATGTTTGCCATCAACAAGTAACTGATTTCTAATGATTAGGACCAAAAAACTCACTTCTGAGAGCTTCCTGCAGCTTTTACTGTAACATTTGTAAAAATAGCTTTCTCTCAGGCCAAAACTGACAACTACAGTTTTTCTTAAACAAGGAGCAATGTTTTCAATCAAAACCATGTTTGCCATCAACAAGTAACTGATTTCTAATGATTAGGCCCAAAAAACTTACTTCTGAGAGCTTCATGCAGCTTTTACTGTAACATTTGTAAAAATAACTTTCTCTCAGCGAGAGAAGGTCAAAACCGACAACTACAGTTTTTCTTAAACAAGAAGCAATATTTTCAATCAAAACCATGTTTGCCATCAACAAGTAACTGATTTCTAATGATTAGGACCAAAAAACTCACTTCTGAGAGCTTCCTGCAGCTTTTACTGTAACATTTGTAAGAATAGCTTTCTCTCAGGCCAAAACTGACAACTACAGTTTTTCTTAAACAAGGAGCAATATTTTCAATCAAAACCATGTTTGCCATCAACAAGTAACTGATTTCTAATGATTAGGACCAAAAAACTCACTTCTGAGAGCTTCCTGCAGCTTTTACTGTAACATTTGTAAAAATAGCTTTCTCTCGGAGAGGGAAGCCCAAAACAGACAACTATAGTTTTTCTTAAACAAGGAGCAATATTTTCAATCAAAACCATGTTTGCCATCAACAAGTAACTGATTTCTAATGATTAGGACCAAAAAACTCACTTCTGAGAGCTTCCTGCAGCGTTTACTGTAACATTTGTAAGAATAGCTTTATCTCAGGCCAAAACTGACAACTACAGTTTTTCTTAAACAAGGAGCAATATTTTCAATCAAAACCATGTTTGCCATCAACAACTAACTGATTTCTAATGGTTAGGACCAAAAAACTCACTTCTGAGAGCGTCCTGCAGCTTTTACTGTAACATTTGTAAAAATAGCTTTCTCTCAGGCCAAAACTGACAACTACAGTTTTTCTTAAACAAGGAGCCATATTTTCAATCAAAACCATGTTTGCCATCAACAACTAACTGATTTCTAATGGTTAGGACCAAAAAACTCACTTCTGAGAGCGTCCTGCAGCTTTTACTGTAACATTTGTAAAAATAGCTTTCTCTCAGGCCAAAACTGACAACTACAGTTTTTCTTAAACAAGGAGCAATATTTTCAATCAAGACCATGTTTGCCATTAACAAGTAACTGATTTCTAATGATAAGGACCAAAAAACTCACTTCTGAGAGCTTCCTGCAGCTTTTACTGTAACATTTGTAAAAATAGCTTTCTCTCAGGCCAAAACTGACAACTACAGTTTTTCTTAAACAAGGAGCAATATTTTCAATCAAAACCATGTTTGCCATCAACAAGTAACTGATTTCTAATGATTTGGACCAAAAAACTCACTTCTGAAAGCTTCCTGCAGCTTTTACTGTAACATTTGTAAAAATAGCTTTCTCTCAGGCCAAAACTGACAACTACAGTTTTTCTTAAACAAGGAAAAATATTTTCAATCAAAACCATGTTTGCCATCAACAAGTAACTGATTTCTAATGATTAGGACCAAAAAACTCACTTCTGAGAGCTTCCTTACTGTAACATTTGTAAGAATAGCTTTCTCTCAGGCCAAAACTGACAACTACAGTTTTTCTTAAACAAGGAGCAATATTTTCAATCAAAACCATGTTTGCCATCAACAAGTAACTGATTTCTAATGATTAGGACCAAAAAACTCACTTCTGAGAGCTTCCTGCAGCTTTTACTGTAACATTTGTAAGAATAGCTTTCTCTCAGGCCAAAACTGACAACTACAGTTTTTCTTAAACAAGGAGCAATATTTTCAATCAAAACCATGTTTGCCATCAACAACTAACTGATTTCTAATGGTTAGGACCAAAAAACTCACTTCTGAGAGCGTCCTGCAGCTTTTACTGTAACATTTGTAAAAATAGCTTTCTCTCAGGCCAAAACTGACAACTACGGTTTTTCTTAAACAAGGAGCAATATTTTCAATCAAAACCATGTTTGCCATCAACAACTAACTGATTTCTAATGATAAGGACCAAAAAACTCACTTCTGAGAGCTTCCTGCAGCTTTTACTGTAACATTTGTAAAAATAGCTTTCTCTCAGGCCAAAACTGACAACTACAGTTTTTCTTAAACAAGGAGCAATATTTTCAATCAAAACCATGTTTGCCATCAACAAGTAACTGATTTCTAATGATTAGGACCAAAAAACTCACTTCTGAGAGCTTCCTGCAGCTTTTACTGTAACATTTGTAAAAATAGCTTTCTCTCAGGCCAAAACTGACAACTACAGTTTTTCTTAAACAAGGAAAAATATTTTCAATCAAAACCATGTTTGCCATCAACAAGTAACTGATTTCTAATGATTAGGACCAAAAAACTCACTTCCGAGAGCTTCCTGCAGCTTTTACTGTAACATTTGTAAAAATAGCTTTCTCTCAGGCCAAAACTGACAACTACAGTTTTTCTTAAACAAGGAGCAATATTTTCAATCAAAACCATGTTTGCCATCAACAAGTAACTGATTTCTAATGATTAGGACCAAAAAACTCACTTCTGAGAGCTTCCTGCAGCTTTTACTGTAACATTTGTAAGAATAGCTTTCTCTCAGGCCAAAACTGACAACTACAGTTTTTCTTAAACAAGGAGCAATATTTTCAATCAAAACCATGTTTGCCATCAACAACTAACTGATTTCTAATGGTTAGAACCAAAAAACTCACTTCTGAGAGCGTCCTGCAGCTTTTACTGTAACATTTGTAAAAATAGCTTTCTCTCAGGCCAAAACTGACAACTACAGTTTTTCTTAAACAAGGAGCAATATTTTCAATCAAGACCATGTTTGCCATTAACAAGTAACTGATTTCTAATGATAAGGACCAAAAAACTCACTTCTGAGAGCTTCCTGCAGCTTTTACTGTAACATTTGTAAAAATAGCTTTCTCTCAGGCCAAAACTGACAACTACAGTTTTTCTTAAACAAGGAGCAATATTTTCAATCAAAACCATGTTTGCCATCAACAAGTAACTGATTTCTAATGATTTGGACCAAAAAACTCACTTCTGAAAGCTTCCTGCAGCTTTTACTGTAACATTTGTAAAAATAGCTTTCTCTCAGGCCAAAACTGACAACTACAGTTTTTCTTAAACAAGGAAAAATATTTTCAATCAAAACCATGTTTGCCATCAACAAGTAACTGATTTCTAATGATTAGGACCAAAAAACTCACTTCTGAGAGCTTCCTTACTGTAACATTTGTAAGAATAGCTTTCTCTCAGGCCAAAACTGACAACTACAGTTTTTCTTAAACAAGGAGCAATATTTTCAATCAAAACCATGTTTGCCATCAACAAGTAACTGATTTCTAATGATTAGGACCAAAAAACTCACTTCTGAGAGCTTCCTGCAGCTTTTACTGTAACATTTGTAAGAATAGCTTTCTCTCAGGCCAAAACTGACAACTACAGTTTTTCTTAAACAAGGAGCAATATTTTCAATCAAAACCATGTTTGCCATCAACAACTAACTGATTTCTAATGGTTAGGACCAAAAAACTCACTTCTGAGAGCGTCCTGCAGCTTTTACTGTAACATTTGTAAAAATAGCTTTCTCTCAGGCCAAAACTGACAACTACAGTTTTTCTTAAACAAGGAGCAATATTTTCAATCAAAACCATGTTTGCCATCAACAACTAACTGATTTCTAATGATAAGGACCAAAAAACTCACTTCTGAGAGCTTCCTGCAGCTTTTACTGTAACATTTGTAAAAATAGCTTTCTCTCAGGCCAAAACTGACAACTACAGTTTTTCCTAAACAAGGAGCAATATTTTCAATCAAAACCATGTTTGCCATCAACAAGTAACTGATTTCTAATGATTAGGACCAAAAAACTCACTTCCGAGAGCTTCCTGCAGCTTTTACTGTAACATTTGTAAAAATAGCTTTCTCTCAGGCCAAAACTGACAACTACAGTTTTTCTTAAACAAGGCGAAATATTTTCAATCAAAACCATGTTTGCCATCAACAAGTAACTGATTTCTAATGATTAGGACCAAAAAACTCACTTCTGAGAGCTTCCTGCAGCTTTTACTGTAACATTTGTAAAAAAAGCTTTCTCTCAGGCCAAAACTGACAACTACAGTTTTTCTTAAACAAGGAGCAATGTTTTCAATCAAAACCATGTTTGCCATCAACAAGTAACTGATTTCTAATGATTAGGACCAAAAAACTCACTTCTGAGAGCTTCATGCAGCTTTTACTGTAACATTTGTAAAAATAACTTTCTCTCAGCGAGAGAAGGTCAAAACCGACAACTACAGTTTTTCTTAAACAAGAAGCAATATTTTCAATCAAAACCATGTTTGCCATCAACAAGTAACTGATTTCTAATGATTAGGACCAAAAAACTCACTTCTGAGAGCTTCCTGCAGCTTTTACTGTAACATTTGTAAGAATAGCTTTCTCTCAGGCCAAAACTGACAACTACAGTTTTTCTTAAACAAGGAGCAATATTTTCAATCAAAACCATGTTTGCCATCAACAAGTAACTGATTTCTAATGATTAGGACCAAAAAACTCACTTCTGAGAGCTTCCTGCAGCTTTTACTGTAACATTTGTAAAAATAGCTTTCTCTCGGAGAGGGAAGCCCAAAACAGACAACTATAGTTTTTCTTAAACAAGGAGCAATATTTTCAATCAAAACCATGTTTGCCATCAACAAGTAACTGATTTCTAATAATTAGGACCAAAAAACTCACTTCTGAGAGCTTCCCTCAGCTTTTACCGTAACATTTGTAAAAATAGCTTTCTTTCGGCGAGAGAAGCCCAAAACTGACAACTATAGTTTTTCTGAAACAAGGAGCAATATTTTCAATCAAAACCATGTTTGCCATCAACAAGTAACTGATTTCTAATGATTAGGACCAAAAAACTCACTTCTGAGAGCTTGCTGCAGCTTTTACTGTAACATTTGTAAAAATAGCTTTCTCTCACGCCAAAACTGACAACTACAGTTTTTCTTAAACAAGGAGCAATATTTTCAATCAAAACCATGTTTGCCATCAACAACTAACTGATTTCTAATGGTTAGGACCAAAAAACTCACTTCTGAGAGCGTCCTGCAGCTTTTACTGTAACATTTGTAAAAATAGCTTTCTCTCAGGCCAAAACTGACAACTACAGTTTTTCTTAAACAAGGAGCAATATTTTCAATCAAGACCATGTTTGCCATTAACAAGTAACTGATTTCTAATGATAAGGACCAAAAAACTCACTTCCGAGAGCTTCCTGCAGCTTTTACTGTAACATTTGTAAAAATAGCTTTCTCTCAGGCCAAAACTGACAACTACAGTTTTTCTTGAACAAGGAGCAATATTTTCAATCAAAACCATGTTTGCCATCAACAAGTAACTGATTTCTAATGATTAGGACCAAAAAACTCACTTCTGAGAGCTTCCTGCAGCTTTTACTGTAACATTTGTAAAAATAGCTTTCTCTCAGGCCAAAACTGACAACTACAGTTTTTCTTAAACAAGGAGCAATATTTTCAATCAAAACCTTGTTTGCCATCAACAAGTAACTGATTTCTAATGATTAGGACCAAAAAACTCACTTCTGAGAGCTTCATGCAGCTTTTACTGTAACATTTGTAAGAATAGCTTTCTCTCAGGCCAAAACTGACAACTACAGTTTTTCTTAAACAAGGAGCAATATTTTCAATCAAAACCATGTTTGCCATCAACAAGTAACTGATTTCTAATGATTAGGACCAAAAAACTCACTTCTGAGAGCTTCCTGCAGCTTTTACTGTAACATTTGTAAAAATAGCTTTATCTCAGGCCAAAACTGACAACTACAGTTTTTCTTAAACAAGGAGCAATATTTTCAATCAAAACCATGTTTGCCATCAACAAGTAACTGATGTCTAATGATTAGGACCAAAAAACTCACTTCTGAGAGCTTCCTGCAGCTTTTACTGTAACATTTGTAAAAATAGCTTTCTCTCAGGCCAAAACTGACAACTACAGTTTTTCTTAAACAAGGAGCAATATTTTCAATCAAACCCATGTTTGCCATCAACAAGTAACTGATTTCTAATGATTAAGACCAAAAAACTCACTTCTGAGAGCTTACTGCAGCTTTTACTGTAACATTTGTAAAAATAGCTTTCTCTCAGCGAGAGAAGGCCAAAAGTGACAACTACAGTTTTTCTTAAACAAGGAGCAATATTTTCAATCAAGACCATGTTTGCCATAAACAAGTAACTGATTTCTAATGATTAGGACCAAAAAACTCACTTCTGAGAGCTTCCTGCAGCTTTTACTGTAACATTTGTAAAAATAGCTTTCTCTCAGGCCAAAACTGACAACTACAGTTTTTCTTAAACAAGGAGCAATATTTTCAATCAAACCCATGTTTGCCATCAACAAGTAACTGATTTCTAATGATTAAGACCAAAAAACTCACTTCTGAGAGCTTACTGCAGCTTTTACTGTAACATTTGTAAAAATAGCTTTCTCTCAGCGAGAGAAGGCCAAAAGTGACAACTACAGTTTTTCTTAAACAAGGAGCAATATTTTCAATCAAGACCATGTTTGCCATAAACAAGTAACTGATTTCTAATGATTAGGACCAAAAAACTCACTTCTGAGAGCTTCCTGCAGCTTTTACTGTAACATTTGTAAAAATAGCTTTCTCTCAGGCCAAAACTGACAACTACAGTTTTTCTTAAACAAGGAGCAATATTTTCAATCAAACCCATGTTTGCCATCAACAAGTAACTGATTTCTAATAATTAGGACCAAAAAACTCACTTCTGAGAGCTTCCTGCAGCTTTTACTGTAACATTTGTAAAAATAGCTTTCTCTCAGGCCAAAACTGACAACTACAGTTTTTCTTAAACAAGGAGCAATATTTTCAATCAAAACCATGTTTGCCATCAACAAGTAACTGATTTCTAATGATTAGGACCAAAAAAACTCACTTCTGAGAGCTTACTGCAGCTTTTACTGTAACATTTGTAAAAATAACTTTCTCTCAGCGAGAGAAGGTCAAAACCGACAACTACAGTTTTTCTTAAACAAGAAGCAATATTTTCAATCAAAACCATGTTTGCCATCAACAAGTAACTGATTTCTAATGATTAGGACCAAAAAACTCACTTCTGAGAGCTTCATGCAGCTTTTACTGTAACATTTGTAAAAATAGCTTTCTCTGAGGCCAAAACTGACAACTACAGTTTTTCTTAAACAAGGAGAAATATTTTCAATCAAAACCATGTTTGCCATCAACAAGTAACTGATTTCTAATGATTAGGACCAAAAAACTCACTTCTGAGAGCTTCCTGCAGCTTTTACTGTAACATTTGTAAGAATAGCTTTCTCTCAGGCCAAAACTGACAACTACAGTTTTTCTTAAACAAGGAGCAATATTTTCAATCAAACCCATGTTTGCCATCAACAAGTAACTGATTTCTAATGATTAGGACCAAAAAACTCACTTCTGAGAGCTTCCTGCAGCTTTTACTGTAACATTTGTAAAAATAGCTTTCTCTCAGGCCAAAACTGACAACTACAGTTTTTCCTAAACAAGGAGCAATATTTTCAATCAAAACCATGTTTGCCATCAACAAGTAACTGATTTCTAATGATTAGGACCAAAAAACTCACTTCTGAGAGCTTCCTGCAGCTTTTACTGTAACATTTGTAAAAAATAGCTTTCTCTCAGGCCAAAACTGACAACTACAGTTTTTCTCAAACAAGGAGCAATATTTTCAATCAAAACCATGTTTGCCATCAACAAGTAACTGGTTTCTAATGATTAGGACCAAAAAACTCACTTCTGAGAGCTTACTGCAGCTTTTACTGTAACATTTGTAAAAATAGCTTTCTCTCAGGCCAAAACTGACAACTACAGTTTTTCCTAAACAAGGAGCAATATTTTCAATCAAAACCATGTTTGCCATCAACAAGTAACTGATTTCTAATGATTAGGACCAAAAAACTCACTTCTGAGAGCTTCCTGCAGCTTTTACTGTAACATTTGTAAAAAATAGCTTTCTCTCAAGCCAAAACTGACAACTAAAGTTTTTCTTAAACAAGGAGCAATATTTTCAATCAAACCCATGTTTGCCATCAACAAGTAACTGATTTCTAATGATTAGGACCAAAAAACTCACTTCTGAGAGCTTCCTGCAGCTTTTACTGTAACATTTGTAAGAATAGCTTTGTCTCAGGCCAAAACTGACAACTACAGTTTTTCTTAAACAAGGAGCAATATTTTCAATCAAAACCATGTTTGCCATCAACAAGTAACTGATTTCTAATGATTAGGACCAAAAAACTCACTTCTGAGAGCTTCCTGCAGCTTTTACTGTAACATTTGTAAGAATAGCTTTCTCTCAGGCCAAAACTGACAACTACAGTTTTTCTTAAACAAGGAGCAATATTTTCAATCAAAACCATGTTTGCCATCAACAACTAACTGATTTCTAATGGTTAGGACCAAAAAACTCACTTCTGAGAGCTTACTGCAGCTTTTACTGTAACATTTGTAAAAATAGCTTTCTCTCAGGCCAAAACTGACAACTACAGTTTTTCCTAAACAAGGAGCAATATTTTCAATCAAAACCATGTTTGCCATCAACAAGTAACTGATTTCTAATGATTAGGACCAAAAAACTCACTTCTGAGAGCTTCCTGCAGCTTTTACTGTAACATTTGTAAAAAATAGCTTTCTCTCAAGCCAAAACTGACAACTAAAGTTTTTCTTAAACAAGGAGCAATATTTTCAATCAAACCCATGTTTGCCATCAACAAGTAACTGATTTCTAATGATTAGGACCAAAAAACTCACTTCTGAGAGCTTCCTGCAGCTTTTACTGTAACATTTGTTAGAATAGCTTTGTCTCAGGCGAAAACTGACAACTACAGTTTTTCTTAAACAAGGAGCAATATTTTCAATCAAAACCATGTTTGCCATCAACAAGTAACTGATTTCTAATGATTAGGACCAAAAAACTCACTTCTGAGAGCTTACTGCAGCTTTTACTGTAACATTTGTAAAAATAACTTTCTCTCAGCGAGAGAAGGTCAAAACCGACAACTACAGTTTTTCTTAAACAAGAAGCAATATTTTCAATCAAACCCATGTTTGCCATCAACAAGTAACTGATTTCTAATGATTAGGACCAAAAAACTCACTTCTGAGAGCTTCCTGCAGCTTTTACTGTAACATTTGTAAGAATAGCTTTGTCTCAGGCCAAAACTGACAACTACAGTTTTTCTTAAACAAGGAGCAATATTTTCAATCAAAACCATGTTTGCCATCAACAAGTAACTGATTTCTAATGATTAGGACCAAAAAAACTCACTTCTGAGAGCTTCCTGCAGCTTTTACTGTAACATTTGTAAGAATAGCTTTCTCTCAGGCCAAAACAGACAACTACAGTTTTTCTTAAACAAGGAGCAATATTTTCAATCAAAACCATGTTTGCCATCAACAAGTAACTGATTTCTAATGATTAGGACCAAAAAACTCACTTCTGAGAGCTTACTGCAGCTTTTACTGTAACATTTGTAAAAATAACTTTCTCTCAGCGAGAGAAGGTCAAAACCGACAACTACAGTTTTTCTTAAACAAGAAGCAATATTTTCAATCAAACCCATGTTTGCCATCAACAAGTAACTGATTTCTAATGATTAGGACCAAAAAACTCACTTCTGAGAGCTTCCTGCAGCTTTTACTGTAACATTTGTAAAAATAGCTTTCTCTCAGGCCAAAACTGACAACTACAGTTTTTCCTAAACAAGGAGCAATATTTTCAATCAAAACCATGTTTGCCATCAACAAGTAACTGATTTCTAATGATTAGGACCAAAAAACTCACTTCTGAGAGCTTCCTGCAGCTTTTACTGTAACATTTGTAAAAAATAGCTTTCTCTCAGGCCAAAACTGACAACTACAGTTTTTCTCAAACAAGGAGCAATATTTTCAATCAAAACCATGTTTGCCATCAACAAGTAACTGGTTTCTAATGATTAGGACCAAAAAACTCACTTCTGAGAGCTTCCTGCAGCTTTTACTGTAACATTTGTAAAAAATAGCTTTCTCTCAAGCCAAAACTGACAACTAAAGTTTTTCTTAAACAAGGAGCAATATTTTCAATCAAAACAATGTTTGCCATCAACAAGTAACTGATTTCTAATGATTAGGACCAAAAAACTCACTTCTGAGAGCTTCCTGCAGCTTTTACTGTAACATTTGTAAAAATAGCTTTCTCTCAGGCCAAAACTGACAACTACAGTTTTTCTTAAACAAGGAGCAATATTTTCAATCAAACCCATGTTTGCCATCAACAAGTAACTGATTTCTAATGATTAGGACCAAAAAACTCACTTCTGAGAGCTTCATGCAGCTTTTACTGTAACATTTGTAAAAATAGCTTTCTCTGAGGCCAAAACTGACAACTACAGTTTTTCTTAAACAAGGAGAAATATTTTCAATCAAAACCATGTTTGCCATCAACAAGTAACTGATTTCTAATGATTAGGACCAAAAAACTCACTTCTGAGAGCTTCCTGCAGCTTTTACTGTAACATTTGTAAGAATAGCTTTCTCTCAGGCCAAAACTGACAACTACAGTTTTTCTTAAACAAGGAGCAATATTTTCAATCAAACCCATGTTTGCCATCAACAAGTAACTGATTTCTAATGATTAGGACCAAAAAACTCACTTCTGAGAGCTTCCTGCAGCTTTTACTGTAACATTTGTAAAAATAGCTTTCTCTCAGGCCAAAACTGACAACTACAGTTTTTCCTAAACAAGGAGCAATATTTTCAATCAAAACCATGTTTGCCATCAACAAGTAACTGATTTCTAATGATTAGGACCAAAAAACTCACTTCTGAGAGCTTCCTGCAGCTTTTACTGTAACATTTGTAAAAAATAGCTTTCTCTCAGGCCAAAACTGACAACTACAGTTTTTCTCAAACAAGGAGCAATATTTTCAATCAAAACCATGTTTGCCATCAACAAGTAACTGGTTTCTAATGATTAGGACCAAAAAACTCACTTCTGAGAGCTTACTGCAGCTTTTACTGTAACATTTGTAAAAAATAGCTTTCTCTCAGGCCAAAACTGACAACTACAGTTTTTCCTAAACAAGGAGCAATATTTTCAATCAAAACCATGTTTGCCATCAACAAGTAACTGATTTCTAATGATTAGGACCAAAAAACTCACTTCTGAGAGCTTCCTGCAGCTTTTACTGTAACATTTGTAAAAAAAATAGCTTTCTCTCAAGCCAAAACTGACAACTAAAGTTTTTCTTAAACAAGGAGCAATATTTTCAATCAAACCCATGTTTGCCATCAACAAGTAACTGATTTCTAATGATTAGGACCAAAAAACTCACTTCTGAGAGCTTCCTGCAGCTTTTACTGTAACATTTGTAAGAATAGCTTTGTCTCAGGCCAAAACTGACAACTACAGTTTTTCTTAAACAAGGAGCAATATTTTCAATCAAAACCATGTTTGCCATCAACAAGTAACTGATTTCTAATGATTAGGACCAAAAAACTCACTTCTGAGAGCTTCCTGCAGCTTTTACTGTAACATTTGTAAGAATAGCTTTCTCTCAGGCCAAAACTGACAACTACAGTTTTTCTTAAACAAGGAGCAATATTTTCAATCAAAACCATGTTTGCCATCAACAAGTAACTGGTTTCTAATGATTAGGACCAAAAAACTCACTTCTGAGAGCTTACTGCAGCTTTTACTGTAACATTTGTAAAAATAGCTTTCTCTCAGGCCAAAACTGACAACTACAGTTTTTCCTAAACAAGGAGCAATATTTTCAATCAAAACCATGTTTGCCATCAACAAGTAACTGATTTCTAATGATTAGGACCAAAAAACTCACTTCTGAGAGCTTCCTGCAGCTTTTACTGTAACATTTGTAAAAAATAGCTTTCTCTCAAGCCAAAACTGACAACTAAAGTTTTTCTTAAACAAGGAGCAATATTTTCAATCAAACCCATGTTTGCCATCAACAAGTAACTGATTTCTAATGATTAGGACCAAAAAACTCACTTCTGAGAGCTTCCTGCAGCTTTTACTGTAACATTTGTAAGAATAGCTTTGTCTCAGGCCAAAACTGACAACTACAGTTTTTCTTAAACAAGGAGCAATATTTTCAATCAAAACCATGTTTGCCATCAACAAGTAACTGATTTCTAATGATTAGGACCAAAAAACTCACTTCTGAGAGCTTCCTGCAGCTTTTACTGTAACATTTGTAAGAATAGCTTTCTCTCAGGCCAAAACTGACAACTACAGTTTTTCTTAAACAAGGAGCAATATTTTCAATCAAAACCATGTTTGCCATCAACAAGTAACTGATTTCTAATGATTAGGACCAAAAAACTCACTTCTGAGAGCTTACTGCAGCTTTTACTGTAACATTTGTAAAAAATAGCTTTCTCTCAGGCCAAAACTGACAACTACAGTTTTTCTTAAACAAGGAGCAATATTTTCAATCAAAACCATGTTTGCCATCAACAAGTAACTGATTTCTAATGATTAGGACCAAAAAACTCACTTCTGAGAGCTTCCTGCAGCTTTTACTGTAACATTTGTAAAAATAGCTTTCTCTCAGGCCAAAACTGACAACTACAGTTTTTCTTAAACAAGGAGCAATATTTTCAATCAAGACCATGTTTGCCATCAACAAGTAACTGATTTCTGATGATTAGGACCAAAAAACTCACTTCTGAGAGCTTCCTGCAGCTTTTACTGTAACATTTGTAAAAATAGCTTTCTCTCGGCGAGAGAAGGCCAAAAGTGACAACTACAGTTTTTCTTAAACAAGGAGCAATATTTTCAATCAAGACCATGTTTGCCATAAACAAGTAACTGATTTCTAATGATTAGGACCAAAAAACTCACTTCTGAGAGCTTCCTGCAGCTTTTACTGTAACATTTGTAAAAATAGCTTTCTCTCAGGCCAAAACTGACAACTACAGTTTTTCTTAAACAAGGAGCAATATTTTCAATCAAACCCATGTTTGCCATCAACAAGTAACTGATTTCTAATAATTAGGACCAAAAAACTCACTTCTGAGAGCTTCCTGCAGCTTCTACTGTAACATTTGTAAAAATAGCTTTCTCTCAGGCCAAAACTGACAACTACAGTTTTTCTTAAACAAGGAGCAATATTTTCAATCAAAACCATGTTTGCCATCAACAAGTAACTGATTTCTAATGATTAGGACCAAAAAACTCACTTCTGAGAGCTTACTGCAGCTTTTACTGTAACATTTGTAAAAATAACTTTCTCTCAGCGAGAGAAGGTCAAAACCGACAACTACAGTTTTTCTTAAACAAGAAGCAATATTTTCAATCAAAACCATGTTTGCCATCAACAAGTAACAGATTTCTAATGATTAGGACCAAAAAACTCACTTCTGAGAGCTTCGTGCAGCTTTTACTGTAACATTTGTAAAAAATAGCTTTCTCTCAGGCCAAAACTGACAACTACAGTTTTTCTCAAACAAGGAGCAATATTTTCAATCAAAACCATGTTTGCCATCAACAAGTAACTGATTTCTAATGATTAGGACCAAAAAACTCACTTCTGAGAGCTTCCTGCAGCTTTTACTGTAACATTTGTAAAAAATAGCTTTCTCTCAGGCCAAAACTGACAACTACAGTTTTTCTCAAACAAGGAGCAATATTTTCAATCAAAACCATGTTTGCCATCAACAAGTAACTGGTTTCTAATGATTAGGACCAAAAAACTCACTTCTGAGAGCTTCCTGCAGCTTTTACTGTAACATTTGTAAAAAATAGCTTTCTCTCAAGCCAAAACTGACAACTAAAGTTTTTCTTAAACAAGGAGCAATATTTTCAATCAAAACAATGTTTGCCATCAACAAGTAACTGATTTCTAATGATTAGGACCAAAAAACTCACTTCTGAGAGCTTCCTGCAGCTTTTACTGTAACATTTGTAAAAATAGCTTTCTCTCAGGCCAAAACTGACAACTACAGTTTTTCTTAAACAAGGAGCAATATTTTCAATCAAACCCATGTTTGCCATCAACAAGTAACTGATTTCTAATGATTAGGACCAAAAAACTCACTTCTGAGAGCTTACTGCAGCTTTTACTGTAACATTTGTAAAAATAGCTTTCTCTCAGGCCAAAACTGACAACTACAGTTTTTCCTAAACAAGGAGCAATATTTTCAATCAAAACCATGTTTGCCATCAACAAGTAACTGATTTCTAATGATTAGGACCAAAAAACTCACTTCTGAGAGCTTCCTGCAGCTTTTACTGTAACATTTGTAAAAAATAGCTTTCTCTCAGGCCAAAACTGACAACTACAGTTTTTCTCAAACAAGGAGCAATATTTTCAATGAAAACCATGTTTGCCATCAACAAGTAACTGGTTTCTAATGATTAGGACCAAAAAACTCACTTCTGAGAGCTTCCTGCAGCTTTTACTGTAACATTTGTAAAAAATAGCTTTCTCTCAAGCCAAAACTGACAACTAAAGTTTTTCTTAAACAAGGAGCAATATTTTCAATCAAAACCATGTTTGCCATCAACAAGTAACTGATTTCTAATGATTAGGACCAAAAAACTCACTTCTGAGAGCTTACTGCAGCTTTTACTGTAACATTTGTAAAAATAGCTTTCTCTCAGGCCAAAACTGACAACTACAGTTTTTCTTAAACAAGGAGCAATATTTTCAATCAAACCCATGTTTGCCATCAACAAGTAACTGATTTCTAATGATTAGGACCAAAAAACTCACTTCTGAGAGCTTACTGCAGCTTTTACTGTAACATTTGTAAAAATAGCTTTCTCTCAGGCCAAAACTGACAACTACAGTTTTTCCTAAACAAGGAGCAATATTTTCAATCAAAACCATGTTTGCCATCAACAAGTAACAGATTTCTAATGATTAGGACCAAAAAACTCACTTCTGAGAGCTTCCTGCAGCTTTTACTGTAACATTTGTAAAAAATAGCTTTCTCTCAGGCCAAAACTGACAACTACAGTTTTTCTCAAACAAGGAGCAATATTTTCAATCAAAACCATGTTTGCCATCAACAAGTAACTGGTTTCTAATGATTAGGACCAAAAAACTCACTTCTGAGAGCTTCTTGCAGCTTTTACTGTAACATTTGTAAAAAATAGCTTTCTCTCAGGCCAAAACTGACAACTACAGTTTTTCTCAAACAAGGAGCAATATTTTCAATCAAAACCATGTTTGCCATCAACAAGTAACTGGTTTCTAATGATTAGGACCAAAAAACTCACTTCTGAGAGCTTCCTGCAGCTTTTACTGTAACATTTGTAAAAAATAGCTTTCTCTCAAGCCAAAACTGACAACTAAAGTTTTTCTTAAACAAGGAGCAATATTTTCAATCAAAACCATGTTTGCCATCAACAAGTAACTGATTTCTAATGATTAGGACCAAAAAACTCACTTCTGAGAGCTTCATGCAGCTTTTACTGTAACATTTGTAAAAATAGCTTTCTCTCAGGCCAAAACTGACAACTACAGTTTTTCTTAAACAAGGAGCAATATTTTCAATCAAACCCATGTTTGCCATCAACAAGTAACTGATTTCTAATGATTAGGACCAAAAAACTCACTCCTGAGAGCTTCCTGCAGCTTTTACTGTAACATTTGTAAGAATAGCTTTGTCTCAGGCCAAAACTGACAACTACAGTTTTTCTTAAACAAGGAGCAATATTTTCAATCAAAACCATGTTTGCCATCAACAAGTAACTGATTTCTAATGATTAGGACCAAAAAACTCACTTCTGAGAGCTTCCTGCAGCTTTTACTGTAACATTTGTAAGAATAGCTTTCTCTCAGGCCAAAAATTGACAACTACAGTTTTTCTTAAACAAGGAGCAATATTTTCAATCAAAACCATGTTTGCCATCAACAAGTAACTGATTTCTAATGATTAGGACCAAAAAACTCACTTCTGAGAGCTTACTGCAGCTTTTACTGTAACATTTGTAAAAATAACTTTCTCTCAGCGAGAGAAGGTCAAAACCGACAACTACAGTTTTTCTTAAACAAGAAGCAATATTTTCAATCAAACCCATGTTTGCCATCAACAAGTAACTGATTTCTAATGATTAGGACCAAAAAACTCACTTCTGAGAGCTTCCTGCAGCTTTTACTGTAACATTTGTAAAAATAGCTTTCTCTCAGGCCAAAACTGACAACTACAGTTTTTCCTAAACAAGGAGCAATATTTTCAATCAAAACCATGTTTGCCATCAACAAGTAACTGATTTCTAATGATTAGGACCAAAAAACTCACTTCTGAGAGCTTCCTGCAGCTTTTACTGTAACATTTGTAAAAAATAGCTTTCTCTCAGGCCAAAACTGACAACTACAGTTTTTCTCAAACAAGGAGCAATATTTTCAATCAAAACCATGTTTGCCATCAACAAGTAACTGGTTTCTAATGATTAGGACCAAAAAACTCACTTCTGAGAGCTTCCTGCAGCTTTTACTGTAACATTTGTAAAAAATAGCTTTCTCTCAAGCCAAAACTGACAACTAAAGTTTTTCTTAAACAAGGAGCAATATTTTCAATCAAAACAATGTTTGCCATCAACAAGTAACTGATTTCTAATGATTAGGACCAACAAACTCACTTCTGAGAGCTTCCTGCAGCTTTTACTGTAACATTTGTAAAAATAGCTTTCTCTCAGGCCAAAACTGACAACTACAGTTTTTCTTAAACAAGGAGCAATATTTTCAATCAAACCCATGTTTGCCATCAACAAGTAACTGATTTCTAATGATTAGGACCAAAAAACTCACTTCTGAGAGCTTACTGCAGCTTTTACTGTAACATTTGTAAAAATAGCTTTCTCTCAGGCCAAAACTGACAACTACAGTTTTTCCTAAACAAGGAGCAATATTTTCAATCAAAACCATGTTTGCCATCAACAAGTAACTGATTTCTAATGATTAGGACCAAAAAACTCACTTCTGAGAGCTTACTGCAGCTTTTACTGTAACATTTGTAAAAATAGCTTTCTCTCAGGCCAAAACTGACAACTACAGTTTTTCTTAAACAAGGAGAAATATTTTCAATCAAACCCATGTTTGCCATCAACAAGTAACTGATTTCTAATGATTAGGACCAAAAAACTCACTTCTGAGAGCTTCCTGCAGCTTTTACTGTAACATTTGTAAAAAATAGCTTTCTCTCAGGCCAAAACTGACAACTACAGTTTTTCTCAAACAAGGAGCAATATTTTCAATCAAAACCATGTTTGCCATCAACAAGTAACTGGTTTCTAATGATTAGGACCAAAAAACTCACTTCTGAGAGCTTACTGCAGCTTTTACTGTAACATTTGTAAAAATAGCTTTCTCTCAGGCCAAAACTGACAACTACAGTTTTTCCTAAACAAGGAGCAATATTTTCAATCAAAACCATGTTTGCCATCAACAAGTAACTGATTTCTAATGATTAGGACCAAAAAACTCACTTCTGAGAGCTTACTGCAGCTTTTACTGTAACATTTGTAAAAATAGCTTTCTCTCAGGCCAAAACTGACAACTACAGTTTTTCTTAAACAAGGAGCAATATTTTCAATCAAACCCATGTTTGCCATCAACAAGTAACTGATTTCTAATGATTAGGACCAAAAAACTCACTTCTGAGAGCTTACTGCAGCTTTTACTGTAACATTTGTAAAAATAGCTTTCTCTCAGGCCAAAACTGACAACTACAGTTTTTCCTAAACAAGGAGCAATATTTTCAATCAAAACCATGTTTGCCATCAACAAGTAACAGATTTCTAATGATTAGGACCAAAAAACTCACTTCTGAGAGCTTCCTGCAGCTTTTACTGTAACATTTGTAAAAAATAGCTTTCTCTCAGGCCAAAACTGACAACTACAGTTTTTCTCAAACAAGGAGCAATATTTTCAATCAAAACCATGTTTGCCATCAACAAGTAACTGGTTTCTAATGATTAGGACCAAAAAACTCACTTCTGAGAGCTTCTTGCAGCTTTTACTGTAACATTTGTAAAAAATAGCTTTCTCTCAGGCCAAAACTGACAACTACAGTTTTTCTCAAACAAGGAGCAATATTTTCAATCAAAACCATGTTTGCCATCAACAAGTAACTGGTTTCTAATGATTAGGACCAAAAAACTCACTTCTGAGAGCTTCCTGCAGCTTTTACTGTAACATTTGTAAAAAATAGCTTTCTCTCAAGCCAAAACTGACAACTAAAGTTTTTCTTAAACAAGGAGCAATATTTTCAATCAAAACCATGTTTGCCATCAACAAGTAACTGATTTCTAATGATTAGGACCAAAAAACTCACTTCTGAGAGCTTCATGCAGCTTTTACTGTAACATTTGTAAAAATAGCTTTCTCTCAGGCCAAAACTGACAACTACAGTTTTTCTTAAACAAGGAGCAATATTTTCAATCAAACCCATGTTTGCCATCAACAAGTAACTGATTTCTAATGATTAGGACCAAAAAACTCACTCCTGAGAGCTTCCTGCAGCTTTTACTGTAACATTTGTAAGAATAGCTTTGTCTCAGGCCAAAACTGACAACTACAGTTTTTCTTAAACAAGGAGCAATATTTTCAATCAAAACCATGTTTGCCATCAACAAGTAACTGATTTCTAATGATTAGGACCAAAAAACTCACTTCTGAGAGCTTCCTGCAGCTTTTACTGTAACATTTGTAAGAATAGCTTTCTCTCAGGCCAAAAATTGACAACTACAGTTTTTCTTAAACAAGGAGCAATATTTTCAATCAAAACCATGTTTGCCATCAACAAGTAACTGATTTCTAATGATTAGGACCAAAAAACTCACTTCTGAGAGCTTACTGCAGCTTTTACTGTAACATTTGTAAAAATAACTTTCTCTCAGCGAGAGAAGGTCAAAACCGACAACTACAGTTTTTCTTAAACAAGAAGCAATATTTTCAATCAAACCCATGTTTGCCATCAACAAGTAACTGATTTCTAATGATTAGGACCAAAAAACTCACTTCTGAGAGCTTCCTGCAGCTTTTACTGTAACATTTGTAAAAATAGCTTTCTCTCAGGCCAAAACTGACAACTACAGTTTTTCCTAAACAAGGAGCAATATTTTCAATCAAAACCATGTTTGCCATCAACAAGTAACTGATTTCTAATGATTAGGACCAAAAAACTCACTTCTGAGAGCTTCCTGCAGCTTTTACTGTAACATTTGTAAAAAATAGCTTTCTCTCAGGCCAAAACTGACAACTACAGTTTTTCTCAAACAAGGAGCAATATTTTCAATCAAAACCATGTTTGCCATCAACAAGTAACTGGTTTCTAATGATTAGGACCAAAAAACTCACTTCTGAGAGCTTCCTGCAGCTTTTACTGTAACATTTGTAAAAAATAGCTTTCTCTCAAGCCAAAACTGACAACTAAAGTTTTTCTTAAACAAGGAGCAATATTTTCAATCAAAACAATGTTTGCCATCAACAAGTAACTGATTTCTAATGATTAGGACCAACAAACTCACTTCTGAGAGCTTCCTGCAGCTTTTACTGTAACATTTGTAAAAATAGCTTTCTCTCAGGCCAAAACTGACAACTACAGTTTTTCTTAAACAAGGAGCAATATTTTCAATCAAACCCATGTTTGCCATCAACAAGTAACTGATTTCTAATGATTAGGACCAAAAAACTCACTTCTGAGAGCTTACTGCAGCTTTTACTGTAACATTTGTAAAAATAGCTTTCTCTCAGGCCAAAACTGACAACTACAGTTTTTCCTAAACAAGGAGCAATATTTTCAATCAAAACCATGTTTGCCATCAACAAGTAACTGATTTCTAATGATTAGGACCAAAAAACTCACTTCTGAGAGCTTACTGCAGCTTTTACTGTAACATTTGTAAAAATAGCTTTCTCTCAGGCCAAAACTGACAACTACAGTTTTTCTTAAACAAGGAGAAATATTTTCAATCAAACCCATGTTTGCCATCAACAAGTAACTGATTTCTAATGATTAGGACCAAAAAACTCACTTCTGAGAGCTTCCTGCAGCTTTTACTGTAACATTTGTAAAAAATAGCTTTCTCTCAGGCCAAAACTGACAACTACAGTTTTTCTCAAACAAGGAGCAATATTTTCAATCAAAACCATGTTTGCCATCAACAAGTAACTGGTTTCTAATGATTAGGACCAAAAAACTCACTTCTGAGAGCTTACTGCAGCTTTTACTGTAACATTTGTAAAAATAGCTTTCTCTCAGGCCAAAACTGACAACTACAGTTTTTCCTAAACAAGGAGCACTATTTTCAATCAAAACCATGTTTGCCATCAACAAGTAACTGATTTCTAATGATTAGGACCAAAAAACTCACTTCTGAGAGCTTCCTGCAGCTTTTACTGTAACATTTGTAAAAAAATAGCTTTCTCTCAGGCCAAAACTGACAACTACAGTTTTTCTCAAACAAGGAGCAATATTTTCAATCAAAACCATGTTTGCCATCAACAAGTAACTAGTTTCTAATGATTAGGACCAAAAAACTCACTTCTGAGAGCTTCCTGCAGCTTTTACTGTAACATTTGTAAAAAATAGCTTTCTCTCAAGCCAAAACTGACAACTAAAGTTTTTCTTAAACAAGGAGCAATATTTTCAATCAAAACCATGTTTGCCATCAACAAGTAACTGATTTCTAATGATTAGGACCAAAAAACTCACTTCTGAGAGCTTCATGCAGCTTTTACTGTAACATTTGTAAAAATAGCTTTCTCTCAGGCCAAAACTGACAACTACAGTTTTTCTCAAACAAGGAGCAATATTTTCAATCAAAACCATGTTTGCCATCAACAAGTAACTGGTTTCTAATGATTAGGACCAAAAAACTCACTTCTGAGAGCTTCCTGCAGCTTTTACTGTAACATTTGTAAAAAATAGCTTTCTCTCAGGCCAAAACTGACAACTACAGTTTTTCTCAAACAAGGAGCAATATTTTCAATCAAAACCATGTTTGCCATCAACAAGTAACTGGTTTCTAATGATTAGGACCAAAAAACTCACTTCTGAGAGCTTCCTGCAGCTTTTACTGTAACATTTGTAAAAAATAGCTTTCTCTCAAGCCAAAACTGACAACTAAAGTTTTTCTTAAACAAGGAGCAATATTTTCAATCAAAACAATGTTTGCCATCAACAAGTAACTGATTTCTAATGATTAGGACCAAAAAACTCACTTCTGAGAGCTTCCTGCAGCTTTTACTGTAACATTTGTAAAAATAGCTTTCTCTCAGGCCAAAACTGACAACTACAGTTTTTCTTAAACAAGGAGCAATATTTTCAATCAAACCCATGTTTGCCATCAACAAGTAACTGATTTCTAATGATTAGGACCAAAAAACTCACTTCTGAGAGCTTACTGCAGCTTTTACTGTAACATTTGTAAAAATAGCTTTCTCTCAGGCCAAAACTGACAACTACAGTTTTTCCTAAACAAGGAGCAATATTTTCAATCAAAACCATGTTTGCCATCAACAAGTAACTGATTTCTAATGATTAGGACCAAAAAACTCACTTCTGAGAGCTTACTGCAGCTTTTACTGTAACATTTGTAAAAATAGCTTTCTCTCAGGCCAAAACTGACAACTACAGTTTTTCTTAAACAAGGAGAAATATTTTCAATCAAACCCATGTTTGCCATCAACAAGTAACTGATTTCTAATGATTAGGACCAAAAAACTCACTTCTGAGAGCTTCCTGCAGCTTTTACTGTAACATTTGTAAAAAATAGCTTTCTCTCAGGCCAAAACTGACAACTACAGTTTTTCTCAAACAAGGAGCAATATTTTCAATCAAAACCATGTTTGCCATCAACAAGTAACTGGTTTCTAATGATTAGGACCAAAAAACTCACTTCTGAGAGCTTACTGCAGCTTTTACTGTAACATTTGTAAAAATAGCTTTCTCTCAGGCCAAAACTGACAACTACAGTTTTTCCTAAACAAGGAGCACTATTTTCAATCAAAACCATGTTTGCCATCAACAAGTAACTGATTTCTAATGATTAGGACCAAAAAACTCACTTCTGAGAGCTTCCTGCAGCTTTTACTGTAACATTTGTAAAAAAATAGCTTTCTCTCAGGCCAAAACTGACAACTACAGTTTTTCTCAAACAAGGAGCAATATTTTCAATCAAAACCATGTTTGCCATCAACAAGTAACTAGTTTCTAATGATTAGGACCAAAAAACTCACTTCTGAGAGCTTCCTGCAGCTTTTACTGTAACATTTGTAAAAAATAGCTTTCTCTCAAGCCAAAACTGACAACTAAAGTTTTTCTTAAACAAGGAGCAATATTTTCAATCAAAACCATGTTTGCCATCAACAAGTAACTGATTTCTAATGATTAGGACCAAAAAACTCACTTCTGAGAGCTTCATGCAGCTTTTACTGTAACATTTGTAAAAATAGCTTTCTCTCAGGCCAAAACTGACAACTACAGTTTTTCTTAAACAAGGAGCAATATTTTCAATCAAACCCATGTTTGCCATCAACAAGTAACTGATTTCTAATGATTAGGACCAAAAAACTCACTTCTGAGAGCTTCCTGCAGCTTTTACTGTAACATTTGTAAGAATAGCTTTCTCTCAGGCCAAAACTGACAACTACAGTTTTTCTTAAACAAGGAGCAATATTTTCAATCAAAACCATGTTTGCCATCAACAAGTAACTGATTTCTAATGATTAGGACCAAAAAACTCACTTCCGAGAGCTTACTGCAGCTTTTACTGTAACATTTGTAAAAATAGCTTTCTCTCAGGCCAAAACTGACAACTACAGTTTTTCTTAAACAAGGAGCAATATTTTCAATCAAACCCATGTTTGCCATCAACAAGTAACTGATTTCTAATGATTAGGACCAAAAAACTCACTTCTGAGAGCTTACTGCAGCTTTTAGTGTAACATTTGTAAAAATAGCTTTCTCTCAGCGAGAGAAGGTCAAAACTGACAACTACAGTTTTTCTTAAACAAGGAGCAATATTTTCAATCAAAACCATGTTTGCCATCAACAAGTAACTGATTTCTAATGATTAGGACCAAAAAACTCACTTCTGAGAGCTTCCTGCAGCTTTTACTGTAACATTTGTAAAAATAGCTTTCTCTCAGGCCAAAACTGACAACTACAGTTTTTCTTAAACAAGGAGCAATATTTTCAATCAAGACCATGTTTGCCATCAACAAGTAACTGATTTCTAATGATTAGGACCAAAAAACTCACTTCTGAGAGCTTCCTGCAGCTTTTACTGTAACATTTGTAAGAATAGCTTTGTCTCAGGCCAAAACTGACAACTACAGTTTTTCTTAAACAAGGAGCAATATTTTCAATCAAAACCATGTTTGCCATCAACAAGTAACTGATTTCTAATGATTAGGACCAAAAAACTCACTTCTGAGAGCTTCCTGCAGCTTTTACTGTAACATTTGTAAAAATAGCTTTCTCTCAGGCCAAAACTGACAACTACAGTTTTTCTTAAACAAGGAGCAATATTTTCAATCAAAACCATGTTTGCCATCAACAAGTAACTGATTTCTAATGATTAGGACCAAAAAACTCACTTCTGAGAGCTTACTGCAGCTTTTACTGTAACATTTGTAAAAATAACTTTCTCTCAGCGAGAGAAGGTCAAAACCGACAACTACAGTTTTTCTTAAACAAGAAGCAATATTTTCAATCAAAACCATGTTTGCCATCAACAAGTAACTGATTTCTAATGATTAGGACCAAAAAACTCACTTCTGAGAGCTTACTGCAGCTTTTACTGTAACATTTGTAAAAAATAGCTTTCTCTCAGGCCAAAACTGACAACTACAGTTTTTCTCAAACAAGGAGCAATATTTTCAATCAAAACCATGTTTGCCATCAACAAGTAACTGGTTTCTAATGATTAGGACCAAAAAACTCACTTCTGAGAGCTTCCTGCAGCTTTTACTGTAACATTTGTAAAAAATAGCTTTCTCTCAAGCCAAAACTGACAACTAAAGTTTTTCTTAAACAAGGAGCAATATTTTCAATCAAAACAATGTTTGCCATCAACAAGTAACTGATTTCTAATGATTAGGACCAAAAAACTCACTTCTGAGAGCTTCCTGCAGCTTTTACTGTAACATTTGTAAAAATAGCTTTCTCTCAGGCCAAAACTGACAACTACAGTTTTTCTTAAACAAGGAGCAATATTTTCAATCAAACCCATGTTTGCCATCAACAAGTAACTGATTTCTAATGATTAGGACCAAAAAACTCACTTCTGAGAGCTTACTGCAGCTTTTACTGTAACATTTGTAAAAATAGCTTTCTCTCAGGCCAAAACTGACAACTACAGTTTTTCCTAAACAAGGAGCAATATTTTCAATCAAAACCATGTTTGCCATCAACAAGTAACTGATTTCTAATGATTAGGACCAAAAAACTCACTTCTGAGAGCTTACTGCAGCTTTTACTGTAACATTTGTAAAAATAGCTTTCTCTCAGGCCAAAACTGACAACTACAGTTTTTCTTAAACAAGGAGAAATATTTTCAATCAAACCCATGTTTGCCATCAACAAGTAACTGATTTCTAATGATTAGGACCAAAAAACTCACTTCTGAGAGCTTCCTGCAGCTTTTACTGTAACATTTGTAAAAAATAGCTTTCTCTCAGGCCAAAACTGACAACTACAGTTTTTCTCAAACAAGGAGCAATATTTTCAATCAAAACCATGTTTGCCATCAACAAGTAACTGGTTTCTAATGATTAGGACCAAAAAACTCACTTCTGAGAGCTTACTGCAGCTTTTACTGTAACATTTGTAAAAATAGCTTTCTCTCAGGCCAAAACTGACAACTACAGTTTTTCCTAAACAAGGAGCACTATTTTCAATCAAAACCATGTTTGCCATCAACAAGTAACTGATTTCTAATGATTAGGACCAAAAAACTCACTTCTGAGAGCTTCCTGCAGCTTTTACTGTAACATTTGTAAAAAAATAGCTTTCTCTCAGGCCAAAACTGACAACTACAGTTTTTCTCAAACAAGGAGCAATATTTTCAATCAAAACCATGTTTGCCATCAACAAGTAACTAGTTTCTAATGATTAGGACCAAAAAACTCACTTCTGAGAGCTTCCTGCAGCTTTTACTGTAACATTTGTAAAAAATAGCTTTCTCTCAAGCCAAAACTGACAACTAAAGTTTTTCTTAAACAAGGAGCAATATTTTCAATCAAAACCATGTTTGCCATCAACAAGTAACTGATTTCTAATGATTAGGACCAAAAAACTCACTTCTGAGAGCTTCATGCAGCTTTTACTGTAACATTTGTAAAAATAGCTTTCTCTCAGGCCAAAACTGACAACTACAGTTTTTCTTAAACAAGGAGCAATATTTTCAATCAAACCCATGTTTGCCATCAACAAGTAACTGATTTCTAATGATTAGGACCAAAAAACTCACTTCTGAGAGCTTCCTGCAGCTTTTACTGTAACATTTGTAAGAATAGCTTTCTCTCAGGCCAAAACTGACAACTACAGTTTTTCTTAAACAAGGAGCAATATTTTCAATCAAAACCATGTTTGCCATCAACAAGTAACTGATTTCTAATGATTAGGACCAAAAAACTCACTTCCGAGAGCTTACTGCAGCTTTTACTGTAACATTTGTAAAAATAGCTTTCTCTCAGGCCAAAACTGACAACTACAGTTTTTCTTAAACAAGGAGCAATATTTTCAATCAAACCCATGTTTGCCATCAACAAGTAACTGATTTCTAATGATTAGGACCAAAAAACTCACTTCTGAGAGCTTACTGCAGCTTTTAGTGTAACATTTGTAAAAATAGCTTTCTCTCAGCGAGAGAAGGTCAAAACTGACAACTACAGTTTTTCTTAAACAAGGAGCAATATTTTCAATCAAAACCATGTTTGCCATCAACAAGTAACTGATTTCTAATGATTAGGACCAAAAAACTCACTTCTGAGAGCTTCCTGCAGCTTTTACTGTAACATTTGTAAAAATAGCTTTCTCTCAGGCCAAAACTGACAACTACAGTTTTTCTTAAACAAGGAGCAATATTTTCAATCAAGACCATGTTTGCCATCAACAAGTAACTGATTTCTAATGATTAGGACCAAAAAACTCACTTCTGAGAGCTTCCTGCAGCTTTTACTGTAACATTTGTAAGAATAGCTTTGTCTCAGGCCAAAACTGACAACTACAGTTTTTCTTAAACAAGGAGCAATATTTTCAATCAAAACCATGTTTGCCATCAACAAGTAACTGATTTCTAATGATTAGGACCAAAAAACTCACTTCTGAGAGCTTCCTGCAGCTTTTACTGTAACATTTGTAAAAATAGCTTTCTCTCAGGCCAAAACTGACAACTACAGTTTTTCTTAAACAAGGAGCAATATTTTCAATCAAAACCATGTTTGCCATCAACAAGTAACTGATTTCTAATGATTAGGACCAAAAAACTCACTTCTGAGAGCTTACTGCAGCTTTTACTGTAACATTTGTAAAAATAACTTTCTCTCAGCGAGAGAAGGTCAAAACCGACAACTACAGTTTTTCTTAAACAAGAAGCAATATTTTCAATCAAAACCATGTTTGCCATCAACAAGTAACTGATTTCTAATGATTAGGACCAAAAAACTCACTTCTGAGAGCTTACTGCAGCTTTTACTGTAACATTTGTAAAAATAGCTTTCTCTCAGGCCAAAACTGACAACTACAGTTTTTCCTAAACAAGGAGCAATTTTTTCAATCAAAACCATGTTTGCCATCAACAAGTAACAGATTTCTAATGATTAGGACCAAAAAACTCACTTCTGAGAGCTTCCTGCAGCTTTTACTGTAACATTTGTAAAAAATAGCTTTCTCTCAGGCCAAAACTGACAACTACAGTTTTTCTCAAACAAGGAGCAATATTTTCAATCAAAACCATGTTTGCCATCAACAAGTAACTGGTTTCTAATGATTAGGACCAAAAAACTCACTTCTGAGAGCTTACTGCAGCTTTTACTGTAACATTTGTAAAAATAGCTTTCTCTCAGGCCAAAACTGACAACTACAGTTTTTCCTAAACAAGGAGCAATATTTTCAATCAAAACCATGTTTGCCATCAACAAGTAACTGATTTTTCTAATGATTAGGACCAAAAAACTCACTTCTGAGAGCTTCCTGTAGCTTTTACTGTAACATTTGTAAAAAATAGCTTTCTCTCAGGCCAAAACTGACAACTACAGTTTTTCCTAAACAAGGAGCAATATTTTCAATCAAAACCATGTTTGCCATCAACAAGTAACTGGTTTCTAATGATTAGGACCAAAAAACTCACTTCTGAGAGCTTCCTGCAGCTTTTACTGTAACATTTGTAAAAAATAGCTTTCTCTCAAGCCAAAACTGACAACTAAAGTTTTTCTTAAACAAGGAGCAATATTTTCAATCAAAACCATGTTTGCCATCAACAAGTAACTGATTTCTAATGATTAGGACCAAAAAACTCACTTCTGAGAGCTTCATGCAGCTTTTACTGTAACATTTGTAAAAATAGCTTTGTCTCAGGCCAAAACTGACAACTACAGTTTTTCTTAAACAAGGAGCAATATTTTCAATCAAAACCATGTTTGCCATCAACAAGTAACTGATTTCTAATGATTAGGACCAAAAAACTCACTTCTGAGAGCTTACTGCAGCTTTTACTGTAACATTTGTAAAAATAGCTTTCTCTCAGGCCAAAACTGACAACTACAGTTTTTCTTAAACAAGGAGCAATATTTTCAATCAAACCCATGTTTGCCATCAACAAGTAACTGATTTCTAATGATTAGGACCAAAAAACTCACTTCTGAGAGCTTACTGCAGCTTTTACTGTAACATTTGTAAAAATAGCTTTCTCTCAGGCAAAAACTGACAACTACAGTTTTTCCTAAACAAGGAGCAATATTTTCAATCAAAACCATGTTTGCCATCAACAAGTAACTGATTTCTAATGATTAGGACCAAAAAACTCACTTCTGAGAGCTTCCTGCAGCTTTTACTGTAACATTTGTAAAAAATAGCTTTCTCTCAGGCCAAAACTGACAACTACAGTTTTTCTCAAACAAGGAGCAATATTTTCAATGAAAACCATGTTTGCCATCAACAAGTAACTGGTTTCTAATGATTAGGACCAAAAAACTCACTTCTGAGAGCTTCCTGCAGCTTTTACTGTAACATTTGTAAAAAATAGCTTTCTCTCAAGCCAAAACTGACAACTAAAGTTTTTCTTAAACAAGGAGCAATATTTTCAATCAAAACCATGTTTGCCATCAACAAGTAACTGATTTCTAATGATTAGGACCAAAAAACTCACTTCTGAGAGCTTACTGCAGCTTTTACTGTAACATTTGTAAAAATAGCTTTCTCTCAGGCCAAAACTGACAACTACAGTTTTTCCTAAACAAGGAGCAATATTTTCAATCAAAACCATGTTTGCCATCAACAAGTAACAGATTTCTAATGATTAGGACCAAAAAACTCACTTCTGAGAGCTTCCTGCAGCTTTTACTGTAACATTTGTAAAAAATAGCTTTCTCTCAGGCCAAAACTGACAACTACAGTTTTTCTCAAACAAGGAGCAATATTTTCAATCAAAACCATGTTTGCCATCAACAAGTAACTGGTTTCTAATGATTAGGACCAAAAAACTCACTTCTGAGAGCTTACTGCAGCTTTTACTGTAACATTTGTAAAAATAGCTTTCTCTCAGGCCAAAACTGACAACTACAGTTTTTCCTAAACAAGGAGCAATATTTTCAATCAAAACCATGTTTGCCATCAACAAGTAACTGATTTCTAATGATTAGGACCAAAAAACTCACTTCTGAGAGCTTCCTGCAGCTTTTACTGTAACATTTGTAAAAAATAGCTTTCTCTCAGGCCAAAACTGACAACTACAGTTTTTCTCAAACAAGGAGCAATATTTTCAATCAAACCCATGTTTGCCATCAACAAGTAACTGATTTCTAATGATTAGGACCAAAAAACTCACTTCTGAGAGCTTACTGCAGCTTTTACTGTAACATTTGTAAAAATAGCTTTCTCTCAGGCCAAAACTGACAACTACAGTTTTTCCTAAACAAGGAGCAATATTTTCAATCAAAACCATGTTTGCCATCAACAAGTAACTGATTTCTAATGATTAGGACCAAAAAACTCACTTCTGAGAGCTTACTGCAGCTTTTACTGTAACATTTGTAAAAATAGCTTTCTCTCAGGCCAAAACTGACAACTACAGTTTTTCTTAAACAAGGAGAAATATTTTCAATCAAACCCATGTTTGCCATCAACAAGTAACTGATTTCTAATGATTAGGACCAAAAAACTCACTTCTGAGAGCTTACTGCAGCTTTTACTGTAACATTTGTAAAAATAGCTTTCTCTCAGGCCAAAACTGACAACTACAGTTTTTCCTAAACAAGGAGCAATATTTTCAATCAAAACCATGTTTGCCATCAACAAGTAACAGATTTCTAATGATTAGGACCAAAAAACTCACTTCTGAGAGCTTACTGCAGCTTTTACTGTAACATTTGTAAAAAATAGCTTTCTCTCAAGCCAAAACTGACAACTAAAGTTTTTCTTAAACAAGGAGCAATATTTTCAATCAAAACAATGTTTGCCATCAACAAGTAACTGATTTCTAATGATTAGGACCAAAAAACTCACTTCTGAGAGCTTCCTGCAGCTTTTACTGTAACATTTGTAAAAATAGCTTTCTCTCAGGCCAAAACTGACAACTACAGTTTTTCTTAAACAAGGAGCAATATTTTCAATCAAACCCATGTTTGCCATCAACAAGTAACTGATTTCTAATGATTAGGACCAAAAAACTCACTTCTGAGAGCTTACTGCAGCTTTTACTGTAACATTTGTAAAAATAGCTTTCTCTCAGGCAAAAACTGACAACTACAGTTTTTCCTAAACAAGGAGCAATATTTTCAATCAAAACCATGTTTGCCATCAACAAGTAACTGATTTCTAATGATTAGGACCAAAAAACTCACTTCTGAGAGCTTCCTGCAGCTTTTACTGTAACATTTGTAAAAAATAGCTTTCTCTCAGGCCAAAACTGACAACTACAGTTTTTCTCAAACAAGGAGCAATATTTTCAATGAAAACCATGTTTGCCATCAACAAGTAACTGGTTTCTAATGATTAGGACCAAAAAACTCACTTCTGAGAGCTTCCTGCAGCTTTTACTGTAACATTTGTAAAAAATAGCTTTCTCTCAAGCCAAAACTGACAACTAAAGTTTTTCTTAAACAAGGAGCAATATTTTCAATCAAAACCATGTTTGCCATCAACAAGTAACTGATTTCTAATGATTAGGACCAAAAAACTCACTTCTGAGAGCTTACTGCAGCTTTTACTGTAACATTTGTAAAAATAGCTTTCTCTCAGGCCAAAACTGACAACTACAGTTTTTCTTAAACAAGGAGCAATATTTTCAATCAAACCCATGTTTGCCATCAACAAGTAACTGATTTCTAATGATTAGGACCAAAAAACTCACTTCTGAGAGCTTACTGCAGCTTTTACTGTAACATTTGTAAAAATAGCTTTCTCTCAGGCCAAAACTGACAACTACAGTTTTTCCTAAACAAGGAGCAATATTTTCAATCAAAACCATGTTTGCCATCAACAAGTAACAGATTTCTAATGATTAGGACCAAAAAACTCACTTCTGAGAGCTTCCTGCAGCTTTTACTGTAACATTTGTAAAAAATAGCTTTCTCTCAGGCCAAAACTGACAACTACAGTTTTTCTCAAACAAGGAGCAATATTTTCAATCAAAACCATGTTTGCCATCAACAAGTAACTGGTTTCTAATGATTAGGACCAAAAAACTCACTTCTGAGAGCTTCATGCAGCTTTTACTGTAACATTTGTAAAAATAGCTTTCTCTCAGGCCAAAACTGACAACTACAGTTTTTCCTAAACAAGGAGCAATATTTTCAATCAAAACCATGTTTGCCATCAACAAGTAACTGATTTCTAATGATTAGGACCAAAAAACTCACTTCTGAGAGCTTCCTGCAGCTTTTACTGTAACATTTGTAAAAAATAGCTTTCTCTCAGGCCAAAACTGACAACTACAGTTTTTCTCAAACAAGGAGCAATATTTTCAATCAAAACCATGTTTGCCATCAACAAGTAACTGGTTTCTAATGATTAGGACCAAAAAACTCACTTCTGAGAGCTTACTGCAGCTTTTACTGTAACATTTGTAAAAATAGCTTTCTCTCAGGCCAAAACTGACAACTACAGTTTTTCCTAAACAAGGAGCAATATTTTCAATCAAAACCATGTTTGCCATCAACAAGTAACTGATTTCTAATGATTAGGACCAAAAAACTCACTTCTGAGAGCTTCCTGCAGCTTTTACTGTAACATTTGTAAAAAATAGCTTTCTCTCAGGCCAAAACTGACAACTACAGTTTTTCTCAAACAAGGAGCAATATTTTCAATCAAAACCATGTTTGCCATCAACAAGTAACTGGTTTCTAATGATTAGGACCAAAAAACTCACTTCTGAGAGCTTACTGCAGCTTTTACTGTAACATTTGTAAAAATAGCTTTCTCTCAGGCCAAAACTGACAACTACAGTTTTTCCTAAACAAGGAGCACTATTTTCAATCAAAACCATGTTTGCCATCAACAAGTAACTGATTTCTAATGATTAGGACCAAAAAACTCACTTCTGAGAGCTTACTGCAGCTTTTACTGTAACATTTGTAAAAATAGCTTTCTCTCAGGCCAAAACTGACAACTACAGTTTTTCTTAAACAAGGAGCAATATTTTCAATCAAACCCATGTTTGCCATCAACAAGTAACTGATTTCTAATGATTAGGACCAAAAAACTCACTTCTGAGAGCTTCCTGCAGCTTTTACTGTAACATTTGTAAGAATAGCTTTCTCTCAGGCCAAAACTGACAACTACAGTTTTTCTTAAACAAGGAGCAATATTTTCAATCAAAACCATGTTTGCCATCAACAAGTAACTGATTTCTAATGATTAGGACCAAAAAACTCACTTCTGAGAGCTTCCTGCAGCTTTTACTGTAACATTTGTAAGAATAGCTTTCTCTCAGGCCAAAACTGACAACTACAGTTTTTCTTAAACAAGGAGCAATATTTTCAATCAAAACCATGTTTGCCATCAACAAGTAACTGATTTCTAATGATTAGGACCAAAAAACTCACTTCCGAGAGCTTACTGCAGCTTTTACTGTAACATTTGTAAAAATAGCTTTCTCTCAGGCCAAAACTGACAACTACAGTTTTTCTTAAACAAGGAGCAATATTTTCAATCAAACCCATGTTTGCCATCAACAAGTAACTGATTTCTAATGATTAGGACCAAAAAACTCACTTCTGAGAGCTTACTGCAGCTTTTAGTGTAACATTTGTAAAAATAGCTTTCTCTCAGCGAGAGAAGGTCAAAACTGACAACTACAGTTTTTCTTAAACAAGGAGCAATATTTTCAATCAAAACCATGTTTGCCATCAACAAGTAACTGATTTCTAATGATTAGGACCAAAAAACTCACTTCTGAGAGCTTCCTGCAGCTTTTACTGTAACATTTGTAAAAATAGCTTTCTCTCAGGCCAAAACTGACAACTACAGTTTTTCTTAAACAATGAGCAATATTTTCAATCAAGACCATGTTTGTCATCAACAAGTAACTGATTTCTAATGATTAGGACCAAAAAACTCACTTCTGGGAGCTTCCTGCAGCTTTTACTGTAACATTTGTAAAAATAGCTTTCTCTCGGCGAGAGAAGGCCAAAAGTGACAACTACAGTTTTTCTTAAACAAGGAGCAATATTTTCAATCAAAACCATGTTTGCTATCAACAAGTAACTGATTTCTAATGATTAGGACCAAAAAACTCACTTTTGAGAGCTTCCTGCAGCTTTTACTGTAACATTTGTAAAAATAGCTTTCTCTCAGGCCCAAACTGACAAGTACAGTTTTTCTTAAACAAGGAGCAATATTTTCAATCAAACCCATGTTTGCCATCAACAAGTAACTGATTTCTAATGATTAAGACCAAAAAACTCACTTCTGAGAGCTTACTGCAGCTTTTACTGTAACATTTGTAAAAATAGCTTTCTCTCAGCGAGAGAAGGCCAAAAGTGACAACTACAGTTTTTCTTAAACAAGGAGCAATATTTTCAATCAAGACCATGTTTGCCATAAACAAGTAACTGATTTCTAATGATTAGGACCAAAAAACTCACTTCTGAGAGCTTCCTGCAGCTTTTACTGTAACATTTGTAAAAATAGCTTTCTCTCAGGCCAAAACTGACAACTACAGTTTTTCCTAAACAAGGAGCAATATTTTCAATCAAGACCATGTTTGCCATCAACAAGTAACTGATTTCTAATGATTAGGACCAAAAAACTCACTTCTGAGAGCTTCCTGCAGCTTTTACTGTAACATTTGTAAAAATAGCTTTCTCTCGGCGAGAGAAGGCCAAAAGTGACAACTACAGTTTTTCTTAAACAAGGAGCAATATTTTCAATCAAAACCATGTTTGCTATCAACAAGTAACTGATTTCTAATGATTAGGACCAAAAAACTCACTTTTGAGAGCTTCCTGCAGCTTTTACTGTAACATTTGTAAAAATAGCTTTCTCTCAGGCCCAAACTGACAACTACAGTTTTTCTTAAACAAGGAGCAATATTTTCAATCAAACCCATGTTTGCCATCAACAAGTAACTGATTTCTAATGATTAAGACCAAAAAACTCACTTCTGAGAGCTTACTGCAGCTTTTACTGTAACATTTGTAAAAATAGCTTTCTCTCAGCGAGAGAAGGCCAAAAGTGACAACTACAGTTTTTCTTAAACAAGGAGCAATATTTTCAATCAAGACCATGTTTGCCATAAACAAGTAACTGATTTCTAATGATTAGGACCAAAAAACTCACTTCTGAGAGCTTCCTGCAGCTTTTACTGTAACATTTGTAAAAATAGCTTTCTCTCAGGCCAAAACTGACAACTACAGTTTTTCTTAAACAAGGAGCAATATTTTCAATCAAACCCATGTTTGCCATCAACAAGTAACTGATTTCTAATGATTAGGACCAAAAAACTCACTTCTGAGAGCTTCATGCAGCTTTTACTGTAACATTTGTAAAAATAGCTTTCTCTCAGGCCAAAACTGACAACTACAGTTTTTCTTAAACAAGGAGCAATATTTTCAATCAAACCCATGTTTGCCATCAACAAGTAACTGATTTCTAATGATTAGGACCAAAAAACTCACTTCTGAGAGCTTCCTGCAGCTTTTACTGTAACATTTGTAAGAATAGCTTTCTCTCAGGCCAAAACTGACAACTACAGTTTTTCTTAAACAAGGAGCAATATTTTCAATCAAAACCATGTTTGCAATCAACAAGTAACTGATTTCTAATGATTAGGACCAAAAAACTCACTTCTGAGAGCTTCCTGCAGCTTTTACTGTAACATTTGTAAGAATAGCTTTCTCTCAGGCCAAAACTGACAACTACAGTTTTTCTTAAACAAGGAGCAATATTTTCAATCAAAACCATGTTTGCCATCAACAAGTAACTGATTTCTAATGATTAGGACCAAAAAACTCACTTCCGAGAGCTTACTGCAGCTTTTACTGTAACATTTGTAAAAATAGCTTTCTCTCAGGCCAAAACTGACAACTACAGTTTTTCTTAAACAAGGAGCAATATTTTCAATCAAACCCATGTTTGCCATCAACAAGTAACTGATTTCTAATGATTAGGACCAAAAAACTCACTTCTGAGAGCTTACTGCAGCTTTTACTGTAACATTTGTAAAAATAGCTTTCTCTCAGGCCAAAACTGACAACTACAGTTTTTCTTAAACAAGGAGAAATATTTTCAATCAAACCCATGTTTGCCATCAACAAGTAACTGATTTCTAATGATTAGGACCAAAAAACTCACTTCTGAGAGCTTACTGCAGCTTTTACTGTAACATTTGTAAAAATAGCTTTCTCTCAGGCCAAAACTGACAACTACAGTTTTTCCTAAACAAGGAGCAATATTTTCAATCAAAACCATGTTTGCCATCAACAAGTAACAGATTTCTAATGATTAGGACCAAAAAACTCACTTCTGAGAGCTTACTGCAGCTTTTACTGTAACATTTGTAAAAAATAGCTTTCTCTCAAGCCAAAACTGACAACTAAAGTTTTTCTTAAACAAGGAGCAATATTTTCAATCAAAACAATGTTTGCCATCAACAAGTAACTGATTTCTAATGATTAGGACCAAAAAACTCACTTTTGAGAGCTTCCTGCAGCTTTTACTGTAACATTTGTAAAAATAGCTTTCTCTCAGGCCCAAACTGACAAGTACAGTTTTTCTTAAACAAGGAGCAATATTTTCAATCAAACCCATGTTTGCCATCAACAAGTAACTGATTTCTAATGATTAAGACCAAAAAACTCACTTCTGAGAGCTTACTGCAGCTTTTACTGTAACATTTGTAAAAATAGCTTTCTCTCAGCGAGAGAAGGCCAAAAGTGACAACTACAGTTTTTCTTAAACAAGGAGCAATATTTTCAATCAAGACCATGTTTGCCATAAACAAGTAACTGATTTCTAATGATTAGGACCAAAAAACTCACTTCTGAGAGCTTCCTGCAGCTTTTACTGTAACATTTGTAAAAATAGCTTTCTCTCAGGCCAAAACTGACAACTACAGTTTTTCCTAAACAAGGAGCAATATTTTCAATCAAGACCATGTTTGCCATCAACAAGTAACTGATTTCTAATGATTAGGACCAAAAAACTCACTTCTGAGAGCTTCCTGCAGCTTTTACTGTAACATTTGTAAAAATAGCTTTCTCTCGGCGAGAGAAGGCCAAAAGTGACAACTACAGTTTTTCTTAAACAAGGAGCAATATTTTCAATCAAAACCATGTTTGCTATCAACAAGTAACTGATTTCTAATGATTAGGACCAAAAAACTCACTTTTGAGAGCTTCCTGCAGCTTTTACTGTAACATTTGTAAAAATAGCTTTCTCTCAGGCCCAAACTGACAACTACAGTTTTTCTTAAACAAGGAGCAATATTTTCAATCAAACCCATGTTTGCCATCAACAAGTAACTGATTTCTAATGATTAAGACCAAAAAACTCACTTCTGAGAGCTTACTGCAGCTTTTACTGTAACATTTGTAAAAATAGCTTTCTCTCAGCGAGAGAAGGCCAAAAGTGACAACTACAGTTTTTCTTAAACAAGGAGCAATATTTTCAATCAAGACCATGTTTGCCATAAACAAGTAACTGATTTCTAATGATTAGGACCAAAAAACTCACTTCTGAGAGCTTCCTGCAGCTTTTACTGTAACATTTGTAAAAATAGCTTTCTCTCAGGCCAAAACTGACAACTACAGTTTTTCTTAAACAAGGAGCAATATTTTCAATCAAACCCATGTTTGCCATCAACAAGTAACTGATTTCTAATGATTAGGACCAAAAAACTCACTTCTGAGAGCTTCATGCAGCTTTTACTGTAACATTTGTAAAAATAGCTTTCTCTCAGGCCAAAACTGACAACTACAGTTTTTCTTAAACAAGGAGCAATATTTTCAATCAAACCCATGTTTGCCATCAACAAGTAACTGATTTCTAATGATTAGGACCAAAAAACTCACTTCTGAGAGCTTCCTGCAGCTTTTACTGTAACATTTGTAAGAATAGCTTTCTCTCAGGCCAAAACTGACAACTACAGTTTTTCTTAAACAAGGAGCAATATTTTCAATCAAAACCATGTTTGCAATCAACAAGTAACTGATTTCTAATGATTAGGACCAAAAAACTCACTTCTGAGAGCTTCCTGCAGCTTTTACTGTAACATTTGTAAGAATAGCTTTCTCTCAGGCCAAAACTGACAACTACAGTTTTTCTTAAACAAGGAGCAATATTTTCAATCAAAACCATGTTTGCCATCAACAAGTAACTGATTTCTAATGATTAGGACCAAAAAACTCACTTCCGAGAGCTTACTGCAGCTTTTACTGTAACATTTGTAAAAATAGCTTTCTCTCAGGCCAAAACTGACAACTACAGTTTTTCTTAAACAAGGAGCAATATTTTCAATCAAACCCATGTTTGCCATCAACAAGTAACTGATTTCTAATGATTAGGACCAAAAAACTCACTTCTGAGAGCTTCCTGCAGCTTTTACTGTAACATTTGTAAAAAATAGCTTTCTCTCAGGCCAAAACTGACAACTACAGTTTTTCTCAAACAAGGAGCAATATTTTCAATCAAACCCATGTTTGCCATCAACAAGTAACTGATTTCTAATGATTAGGACCAAAAAACTCACTTCTGAGAGCTTACTGCAGCTTTTACTGTAACATTTGTAAAAATAGCTTTCTCTCAGGCCAAAACTGACAACTACAGTTTTTCCTAAACAAGGAGCAATATTTTCAATCAAAACCATGTTTGCCATCAACAAGTAACTGATTTCTAATGATTAGGACCAAAAAACTCACTTCTGAGAGCTTACTGCAGCTTTTACTGTAACATTTGTAAAAATAGCTTTCTCTCAGGCCAAAACTGACAACTACAGTTTTTCTTAAACAAGGAGAAATATTTTCAATCAAACCCATGTTTGCCATCAACAAGTAACTGATTTCTAATGATTAGGACCAAAAAACTCACTTCTGAGAGCTTACTGCAGCTTTTACTGTAACATTTGTAAAAATAGCTTTCTCTCAGGCCAAAACTGACAACTACAGTTTTTCCTAAACAAGGAGCAATATTTTCAATCAAAACCATGTTTGCCATCAACAAGTAACAGATTTCTAATGATTAGGACCAAAAAACTCACTTCTGAGAGCTTACTGCAGCTTTTACTGTAACATTTGTAAAAAATAGCTTTCTCTCAAGCCAAAACTGACAACTAAAGTTTTTCTTAAACAAGGAGCAATATTTTCAATCAAAACAATGTTTGCCATCAACAAGTAACTGATTTCTAATGATTAGGACCAAAAAACTCACTTCTGAGAGCTTCCTGCAGCTTTTACTGTAACATTTGTAAAAATAGCTTTCTCTCAGGCCAAAACTGACAACTACAGTTTTTCTTAAACAAGGAGCAATATTTTCAATCAAACCCATGTTTGCCATCAACAAGTAACTGATTTCTAATGATTAGGACCAAAAAACTCACTTCTGAGAGCTTACTGCAGCTTTTACTGTAACATTTGTAAAAATAGCTTTCTCTCAGGCAAAAACTGACAACTACAGTTTTTCCTAAACAAGGAGCAATATTTTCAATCAAAACCATGTTTGCCATCAACAAGTAACTGATTTCTAATGATTAGGACCAAAAAACTCACTTCTGAGAGCTTCCTGCAGCTTTTACTGTAACATTTGTAAAAAATAGCTTTCTCTCAGGCCAAAACTGACAACTACAGTTTTTCTCAAACAAGGAGCAATATTTTCAATGAAAACCATGTTTGCCATCAACAAGTAACTGGTTTCTAATGATTAGGACCAAAAAACTCACTTCTGAGAGCTTCCTGCAGCTTTTACTGTAACATTTGTAAAAAATAGCTTTCTCTCAAGCCAAAACTGACAACTAAAGTTTTTCTTAAACAAGGAGCAATATTTTCAATCAAAACCATGTTTGCCATCAACAAGTAACTGATTTCTAATGATTAGGACCAAAAAACTCACTTCTGAGAGCTTACTGCAGCTTTTACTGTAACATTTGTAAAAATAGCTTTCTCTCAGGCCAAAACTGACAACTACAGTTTTTCTTAAACAAGGAGCAATATTTTCAATCAAACCCATGTTTGCCATCAACAAGTAACTGATTTCTAATGATTAGGACCAAAAAACTCACTTCTGAGAGCTTACTGCAGCTTTTACTGTAACATTTGTAAAAATAGCTTTCTCTCAGGCCAAAACTGACAACTACAGTTTTTCCTAAACAAGGAGCAATATTTTCAATCAAAACCATGTTTGCCATCAACAAGTAACAGATTTCTAATGATTAGGACCAAAAAACTCACTTCTGAGAGCTTCCTGCAGCTTTTACTGTAACATTTGTAAAAAATAGCTTTCTCTCAGGCCAAAACTGACAACTACAGTTTTTCTCAAACAAGGAGCAATATTTTCAATCAAAACCATGTTTGCCATCAACAAGTAACTGGTTTCTAATGATTAGGACCAAAAAACTCACTTCTGAGAGCTTCATGCAGCTTTTACTGTAACATTTGTAAAAATAGCTTTCTCTCAGGCCAAAACTGACAACTACAGTTTTTCCTAAACAAGGAGCAATATTTTCAATCAAAACCATGTTTGCCATCAACAAGTAACTGATTTCTAATGATTAGGACCAAAAAACTCACTTCTGAGAGCTTCCTGCAGCTTTTACTGTAACATTTGTAAAAAATAGCTTTCTCTCAGGCCAAAACTGACAACTACAGTTTTTCTCAAACAAGGAGCAATATTTTCAATCAAAACCATGTTTGCCATCAACAAGTAACTGGTTTCTAATGATTAGGACCAAAAAACTCACTTCTGAGAGCTTACTGCAGCTTTTACTGTAACATTTGTAAAAATAGCTTTCTCTCAGGCCAAAACTGACAACTACAGTTTTTCCTAAACAAGGAGCAATATTTTCAATCAAAACCATGTTTGCCATCAACAAGTAACTGATTTCTAATGATTAGGACCAAAAAACTCACTTCTGAGAGCTTCCTGCAGCTTTTACTGTAACATTTGTAAAAAATAGCTTTCTCTCAGGCCAAAACTGACAACTACAGTTTTTCTCAAACAAGGAGCAATATTTTCAATCAAAACCATGTTTGCCATCAACAAGTAACTGGTTTCTAATGATTAGGACCAAAAAACTCACTTCTGAGAGCTTACTGCAGCTTTTACTGTAACATTTGTAAAAATAGCTTTCTCTCAGGCCAAAACTTACAACTACAGTTTTTCCTAAACAAGGAGCACTATTTTCAATCAAAACCATGTTTGCCATCAACAAGTAACTGATTTCTAATGATTAGGACCAAAAAACTCACTTCTGAGAGCTTACTGCAGCTTTTACTGTAACATTTGTAAAAATAGCTTTCTCTCAGGCCAAAACTGACAACTACAGTTTTTCTTAAACAAGGAGCAATATTTTCAATCAAACCCATGTTTGCCATCAACAAGTAACTGATTTCTAATGATTAGGACCAAAAAACTCACTTCTGAGAGCTTCCTGCAGCTTTTACTGTAACATTTGTAAGAATAGCTTTCTCTCAGGCCAAAACTGACAACTACAGTTTTTCTTAAACAAGGAGCAATATTTTCAATCAAAACCATGTTTGCCATCAACAAGTAACTGATTTCTAATGATTAGGACCAAAAAACTCACTTCTGAGAGCTTCCTGCAGCTTTTACTGTAACATTTGTAAGAATAGCTTTCTCTCAGGCCAAAACTGACAACTACAGTTTTTCTTAAACAAGGAGCAATATTTTCAATCAAAACCATGTTTGCCATCAACAAGTAACTGATTTCTAATGATTAGGACCAAAAAACTCACTTCCGAGAGCTTACTGCAGCTTTTACTGTAACATTTGTAAAAATAGCTTTCTCTCAGGCCAAAACTGACAACTACAGTTTTTCTTAAACAAGGAGCAATATTTTCAGTCAAACCCATGTTTGCCATCAACAAGTAACTGATTTCTAATGATTAGGACCAAAAAACTCACTTCTGAGAGCTTACTGCAGCTTTTAGTGTAACATTTGTAAAAATAGCTTTCTCTCAGCGAGAGAAGGTCAAAACTGACAACTACAGTTTTTCTTAAACAAGGAGCAATATTTTCAATCAAAACCATGTTTGCCATCAACAAGTAACTGATTTCTAATGATTAGGACCAAAAAACTCACTTCTGAGAGCTTCCTGCAGCTTTTACTGTAACATTTGTAAAAATAGCTTTCTCTCAGGCCAAAACTGACAACTACAGTTTTTCTTAAACAATGAGCAATATTTTCAATCAAGACCATGTTTGTCATCAACAAGTAACTGATTTCTAATGATTAGGACCAAAAAACTCACTTCTGGGAGCTTCCTGCAGCTTTTACTGTAACATTTGTAAAAATAGCTTTCTCTCGGCGAGAGAAGGCCAAAAGTGACAACTACAGTTTTTCTTAAACAAGGAGCAATATTTTCAATCAAAACCATGTTTGCTATCAACAAGTAACTGATTTCTAATGATTAGGACCAAAAAACTCACTTTTGAGAGCTTCCTGCAGCTTTTACTGTAACATTTGTAAAAATAGCTTTCTCTCAGGCCCAAACTGACAAGTACAGTTTTTCTTAAACAAGGAGCAATATTTTCAATCAAACCCATGTTTGCCATCAACAAGTAACTGATTTCTAATGATTAAGACCAAAAAACTCACTTCTGAGAGCTTACTGCAGCTTTTACTGTAACATTTGTAAAAATAGCTTTCTCTCAGCGAGAGAAGGCCAAAAGTGACAACTACAGTTTTTCTTAAACAAGGAGCAATATTTTCAATCAAGACCATGTTTGCCATAAACAAGTAACTGATTTCTAATGATTAGGACCAAAAAACTCACTTCTGAGAGCTTCCTGCAGCTTTTACTGTAACATTTGTAAAAATAGCTTTCTCTCAGGCCAAAACTGACAACTACAGTTTTTCCTAAACAAGGAGCAATATTTTCAATCAAGACCATGTTTGCCATCAACAAGTAACTGATTTCTAATGATTAGGACCAAAAAACTCACTTCTGAGAGCTTCCTGCAGCTTTTACTGTAACATTTGTAAAAATAGCTTTCTCTCGGCGAGAGAAGGCCAAAAGTGACAACTACAGTTTTTCTTAAACAAGGAGCAATATTTTCAATCAAAACCATGTTTGCTATCAACAAGTAACTGATTTCTAATGATTAGGACCAAAAAACTCACTTTTGAGAGCTTCCTGCAGCTTTTACTGTAACATTTGTAAAAATAGCTTTCTCTCAGGCCCAAACTGACAACTACAGTTTTTCTTAAACAAGGAGCAATATTTTCAATCAAACCCATGTTTGCCATCAACAAGTAACTGATTTCTAATGATTAAGACCAAAAAACTCACTTCTGAGAGCTTACTGCAGCTTTTACTGTAACATTTGTAAAAATAGCTTTCTCTCAGCGAGAGAAGGCCAAAAGTGACAACTACAGTTTTTCTTAAACAAGGAGCAATATTTTCAATCAAGACCATGTTTGCCATAAACAAGTAACTGATTTCTAATGATTAGGACCAAAAAACTCACTTCTGAGAGCTTCCTGCAGCTTTTACTGTAACATTTGTAAAAATAGCTTTCTCTCAGGCCAAAACTGACAACTACAGTTTTTCTTAAACAAGGAGCAATATTTTCAATCAAACCCATGTTTGCCATCAACAAGTAACTGATTTCTAATGATTAGGACCAAAAAACTCACTTCTGAGAGCTTCATGCAGCTTTTACTGTAACATTTGTAAAAATAGCTTTCTCTCAGGCCAAAACTGACAACTACAGTTTTTCTTAAACAAGGAGCAATATTTTCAATCAAACCCATGTTTGCCATCAACAAGTAACTGATTTCTAATGATTAGGACCAAAAAACTCACTTCTGAGAGCTTCCTGCAGCTTTTACTGTAACATTTGTAAGAATAGCTTTCTCTCAGGCCAAAACTGACAACTACAGTTTTTCTTAAACAAGGAGCAATATTTTCAATCAAAACCATGTTTGCAATCAACAAGTAACTGATTTCTAATGATTAGGACCAAAAAACTCACTTCTGAGAGCTTCCTGCAGCTTTTACTGTAACATTTGTAAGAATAGCTTTCTCTCAGGCCAAAACTGACAACTACAGTTTTTCTTAAACAAGGAGCAATATTTTCAATCAAAACCATGTTTGCCATCAACAAGTAACTGATTTCTAATGATTAGGACCAAAAAACTCACTTCCGAGAGCTTACTGCAGCTTTTACTGTAACATTTGTAAAAATAGCTTTCTCTCAGGCCAAAACTGACAACTACAGTTTTTCTTAAACAAGGAGCAATATTTTCAATCAAACCCATGTTTGCCATCAACAAGTAACTGATTTCTAATGATTAGGACCAAAAAACTCACTTCTGAGAGCTTACTGCAGCTTTTACTGTAACATTTGTAAAAATAGCTTTCTCTCAGGCCAAAACTGACAACTACAGTTTTTCCTAAACAAGGAGCAATATTTTCAATCAAAACCATGTTTGCCATCAACAAGTAACAGATTTCTAATGATTAGGACCAAAAAACTCACTTCTGAGAGCTTCCTGCAGCTTTTACTGTAACATGTGTAAAAAATAGCTTTCTCTCAGGCCAAAACTGACAACTACAGTTTTTCTCAAACAAGGAGCAATATTTTCAATCAAAACCATGTTTGCCATCAACAAGTAACTGGTTTCTAATGATTAGGACCAAAAAACTCACTTCTGAGAGCTTACTGCAGCTTTTACTGTAACATTTGTAAAAAAATAGCTTTCTCTCAAGCCAAAGCTGACAACTAAAGTTTTTCTTAAACAAGGAGCAATATTTTCAATCAAAACCATGTTTGCCATCAACAAGTAACTGATTTCTAATGATTAGGACCAAAAAACTCACTTCTGAGAGCTTACTGCAGCTTTTACTGTAACATTTGTAAAAATAGCTTTCTCTCAGGCCAAAACTGACAACTACAGTTTTTCTTAAACAAGGAGCAATATGTTCAATCAAAACCATGTTTGCCATCAACAAGTAACTGATTTCTAATGATTAGGACCAAAAAACTCACTTCCGAGAGCTTACTGCAGCTTTTACTGTAACATTTGTAAAAATAGCTTTCTCTCAGGCCAAAACTGACAACTACAGTTTTTCTTAAACAAGGAGCAATATTTTCAATCAAAACCATGTTTGCCATCAACAAGTAACAGATTTCTAATGATTAGGACCAAAAAACTCACTTCTGAGAGCTTCCTGCAGCTTTTACTGTAACATTTGTAAAAAATAGCTTTCTCTCAGGCCAAAACTGACAACTACAGTTTTTCTCAAACAAGGAGCAATATTTTCAATCAAAACCATGTTTGCCATCAACAAGTAACTGGTTTCTAATGATTAGGACCAAAAAACTCACTTCTGAGAGCTTACTGCAGCTTTTACTGTAACATTTGTAAAAATAGCTTTCTCTCAGGCCAAAACTGACAACTACAGTTTTTCCTAAACAAGGAGCAATATTTTCAATCAAAACCATGTTTGCCATCAACAAGTAACTGATTTCTAATGATTAGGACCAAAAAACTCACTTCTGAGAGCTTACTGCAGCTTTTACTGTAACATTTGTAAAAATAGCTTTCTCTCAGGCCAAAACTGACAACTACAGTTTTTCCTAAACAAGGAGCAATATTTTCAATCAAAACCATGTTTGCCATCAACAAGTAACTGATTTCTAATGATTAGGACCAAAAAACTCACTTCTGAGAGCTTCCTGCAGCTTTTACTGTAACATTTGTAAAAAATAGCTTTCTCTCAGGCCAAAACTGACAACTACAGTTTTTCTCAAACAAGGAGCAATATTTTCAATGAAAACCATGTTTGCCATCAACAAGTAACTGGTTTCTAATGATTAGGACCAAAAAACTCACTTCTGAGAGCTTCCTGCAGCTTTTACTGTAACATTTGTAAAAAAATAGCTTTCTCTCAAGCCAAAGCTGACAACTAAAGTTTTTCTTAAACAAGGAGCAATATTTTCAATCAAAACCATGTTTGCCATCAACAAGTAACTGATTTCTAATGATTAGGACCAAAAAACTCACTTCTGAGAGCTTACTGCAGCTTTTACTGTAACATTTGTAAAAATAGCTTTCTCTCAGGCCAAAACTGACAACTACAGTTTTTCCTAAACAAGGAGCAATATTTTCAATCAAAACCATGTTTGCCATCAACAAGTAACAGATTTCTAATGATTAGGACCAAAAAACTCACTTCTGAGAGCTTCCTGCAGCTTTTACTGTAACATTTGTAAAAAAATAGCTTTCTCTCAGGCCAAAACTGACAACTACAGTTTTTCTCAAACAAGGAGCAATATTTTCAATCAAAACCATGTTTTCCATCAACAAGTAACAGATTTCTAATGATTAGGACCAAAAAACTCACTTCTGAGAGCTTCCTGCAGCTTTTACTGTAACATTTGTAAAAAATAGCTTTCTCTCAGGCCAAAACTGACAACTACAGTTTTTCTCAAACAAGGAGCAATATTTTCAATCAAAACCATGTTTGCCATCAACAAGTAACTGGTTTCTAATGATTAGGACCAAAAAACTCACTTCTGAGAGCTTCATGCAGCTTTTACTGTAACATTTGTAAAAATAGCTTTCTCTCAGGCCAAAACTGACAACTACAGTTTTTCCTAAACAAGGAGCAATATTTTCAATCAAAACCATGTTTGCCATCAACAAGTAACTGATTTCTAATGATTAGGACCAAAAAACTCACTTCTGAGAGCTTCCTGCAGCTTTTACTGTAACATTTGTAAAAAATAGCTTTCTCTCAGGCCAAAACTGACAACTACAGTTTTTCTCAAACAAGGAGCAATATTTTCAATCAAAACCATGTTTGCCATCAACAAGTAACTGGTTTCTAATGATTAGGACCAAAAAACTCACTTCTGAGAGCTTACTGCAGCTTTTACTGTAACATTTGTAAAAATAGCTTTCTCTCAGGCCAAAACTGACAACTACAGTTTTTCCTAAACAAGGAGCAATATTTTCAATCAAAACCATGTTTGCCATCAACAAGTAACTGATTTCTAATGATTAGGACCAAAAAACTCACTTCTGAGAGCTTCCTGCAGCTTTTACTGTAACATTTGTAAAAAATAGCTTTCTCTCAGGCCAAAACTGACAACTACAGTTTTTCTCAAACAAGGAGCAATATTTTCAATCAAAACCATGTTTGCCATCAACAAGTAACTGGTTTCTAATGATTAGGACCAAAAAACTCACTTCTGAGAGCTTACTGCAGCTTTTACTGTAACATTTGTAAAAATAGCTTTCTCTCAGGCCAAAACTGACAACTACAGTTTTTCCTAAACAAGGAGCACTATTTTCAATCAAAACCATGTTTGCCATCAACAAGTAACTGATTTCTAATGATTAGGACCAAAAAACTCACTTCTGAGAGCTTACTGCAGCTTTTACTGTAACATTTGTAAAAATAGCTTTCTCTCAGGCCAAAACTGACAACTACAGTTTTTCTTAAACAAGGAGCAATATTTTCAATCAAACCCATGTTTGCCATCAACAAGTAACTGATTTCTAATGATTAGGACCAAAAAACTCACTTCTGAGAGCTTCCTGCAGCTTTTACTGTAACATTTGTAAGAATAGCTTTCTCTCAGGCCAAAACTGACAACTACAGTTTTTCTTAAACAAGGAGCAATATTTTCAATCAAAACCATGTTTGCCATCAACAAGTAACTGATTTCTAATGATTAGGACCAAAAAACTCACTTCTGAGAGCTTCCTGCAGCTTTTACTGTAACATTTGTAAGAATAGCTTTCTCTCAGGCCAAAACTGACAACTACAGTTTTTCTTAAACAAGGAGCAATATTTTCAATCAAAACCATGTTTGCCATCAACAAGTAACTGATTTCTAATGATTAGGACCAAAAAACTCACTTCCGAGAGCTTACTGCAGCTTTTACTGTAACATTTGTAAAAATAGCTTTCTCTCAGGCCAAAACTGACAACTACAGTTTTTCTTAAACAAGGAGCAATATTTTCAATCAAACCCATGTTTGCCATCAACAAGTAACTGATTTCTAATGATTAGGACCAAAAAACTCACTTCTGAGAGCTTACTGCAGCTTTTAGTGTAACATTTGTAAAAATAGCTTTCTCTCAGCGAGAGAAGGTCAAAACTGACAACTACAGTTTTTCTTAAACAAGGAGCAATATTTTCAATCAAAACCATGTTTGCCATCAACAAGTAACTGATTTCTAATGATTAGGACCAAAAAACTCACTTCTGAGAGCTTCCTGCAGCTTTTACTGTAACATTTGTAAAAATAGCTTTCTCTCAGGCCAAAACTGACAACTACAGTTTTTCTTAAACAATGAGCAATATTTTCAATCAAGACCATGTTTGTCATCAACAAGTAACTGATTTCTAATGATTAGGACCAAAAAACTCACTTCTGGGAGCTTCCTGCAGCTTTTACTGTAACATTTGTAAAAATAGCTTTCTCTCGGCGAGAGAAGGCCAAAAGTGACAACTACAGTTTTTCTTAAACAAGGAGCAATATTTTCAATCAAAACCATGTTTGCTATCAACAAGTAACTGATTTCTAATGATTAGGACCAAAAAACTCACTTTTGAGAGCTTCCTGCAGCTTTTACTGTAACATTTGTAAAAATAGCTTTCTCTCAGGCCCAAACTGACAAGTACAGTTTTTCTTAAACAAGGAGCAATATTTTCAATCAAACCCATGTTTGCCATCAACAAGTAACTGATTTCTAATGATTAAGACCAAAAAACTCACTTCTGAGAGCTTACTGCAGCTTTTACTGTAACATTTGTAAAAATAGCTTTCTCTCAGCGAGAGAAGGCCAAAAGTGACAACTACAGTTTTTCTTAAACAAGGAGCAATATTTTCAATCAAGACCATGTTTGCCATAAACAAGTAACTGATTTCTAATGATTAGGACCAAAAAACTCACTTCTGAGAGCTTCCTGCAGCTTTTACTGTAACATTTGTAAAAATAGCTTTCTCTCAGGCCAAAACTGACAACTACAGTTTTTCCTAAACAAGGAGCAATATTTTCAATCAAGACCATGTTTGCCATCAACAAGTAACTGATTTCTAATGATTAGGACCAAAAAACTCACTTCTGAGAGCTTCCTGCAGCTTTTACTGTAACATTTGTAAAAATAGCTTTCTCTCGGCGAGAGAAGGCCAAAAGTGACAACTACAGTTTTTCTTAAACAAGGAGCAATATTTTCAATCAAAACCATGTTTGCTATCAACAAGTAACTGATTTCTAATGATTAGGACCAAAAAACTCACTTTTGAGAGCTTCCTGCAGCTTTTACTGTAACATTTGTAAAAATAGCTTTCTCTCAGGCCCAAACTGACAACTACAGTTTTTCTTAAACAAGGAGCAATATTTTCAATCAAACCCATGTTTGCCATCAACAAGTAACTGATTTCTAATGATTAAGACCAAAAAACTCACTTCTGAGAGCTTACTGCAGCTTTTACTGTAACATTTGTAAAAATAGCTTTCTCTCAGCGAGAGAAGGCCAAAAGTGACAACTACAGTTTTTCTTAAACAAGGAGCAATATTTTCAATCAAGACCATGTTTGCCATAAACAAGTAACTGATTTCTAATGATTAGGACCAAAAAACTCACTTCTGAGAGCTTCCTGTAGCTTTTAATGTAACATTTGTAAAAATAGCTTTCTCTCAGGCCAAAACTGACAACTACAGTTTTTCTTAAACAAGGAGCAATATTTTCAATCAAACCCATGTTTGCCATCAACAAGTAACTGATTTCTAATGATTAGGACCAAAAAACTCACTTCTGAGAGCTTCATGCAGCTTTTACTGTAACATTTGTAAAAATAGCTTTCTCTCAGGCCAAAACTGACAACTACAGTTTTTCTTAAACAAGGAGCAATATTTTCAATCAAACCCATGTTTGCCATCAACAAGTAACTGATTTCTAATGATTAGGACCAAAAAACTCACTTCTGAGAGCTTCCTGCAGCTTTTACTGTAACATTTGTAAGAATAGCTTTCTCTCAGGCCAAAACTGACAACTACAGTTTTTCTTAAACAAGGAGCAATATTTTCAATCAAAACCATGTTTGCAATCAACAAGTAACTGATTTCTAATGATTAGGACCAAAAAACTCACTTCTGAGAGCTTCCTGCAGCTTTTACTGTAACATTTGTAAGAATAGCTTTCTCTCAGGCCAAAACTGACAACTACAGTTTTTCTTAAACAAGGAGCAATATTTTCAATCAAAACCATGTTTGCCATCAACAAGTAACTGATTTCTAATGATTAGGACCAAAAAACTCACTTCCGAGAGCTTACTGCAGCTTTTACTGTAACATTTGTAAAAATAGCTTTCTCTCAGGCCAAAACTGACAACTACAGTTTTTCTTAAACAAGGAGCAATATTTTCAATCAAACCCATGTTTGCCATCAACAAGTAACTGATTTCTAATGATTAGGACCAAAAAACTCACTTCTGAGAGCTTACTGCAGCTTTTACTGTAACATTTGTAAAAATAGCTTTCTCTCAGGCCAAAACTGACAACTACAGTTTTTCCTAAACAAGGAGCAATATTTTCAATCAAAACCATGTTTGCCATCAACAAGTAACAGATTTCTAATGATTAGGACCAAAAAACTCACTTCTGAGAGCTTCCTGCAGCTTTTACTGTAACATGTGTAAAAAATAGCTTTCTCTCAGGCCAAAACTGACAACTACAGTTTTTCTCAAACAAGGAGCAATATTTTCAATCAAAACCATGTTTGCCATCAACAAGTAACTGGTTTCTAATGATTAGGACCAAAAAACTCACTTCTGAGAGCTTACTGCAGCTTTTACTGTAACATTTGTAAAAAAATAGCTTTCTCTCAAGCCAAAGCTGACAACTAAAGTTTTTCTTAAACAAGGAGCAATATTTTCAATCAAAACCATGTTTGCCATCAACAAGTAACTGATTTCTAATGATTAGGACCAAAAAACTCACTTCTGAGAGCTTACTGCAGCTTTTACTGTAACATTTGTAAAAATAGCTTTCTCTCAGGCCAAAACTGACAACTACAGTTTTTCTTAAACAAGGAGCAATATGTTCAATCAAAACCATGTTTGCCATCAACAAGTAACTGATTTCTAATGATTAGGACCAAAAAACTCACTTCCGAGAGCTTACTGCAGCTTTTACTGTAACATTTGTAAAAATAGCTTTCTCTCAGGCCAAAACTGACAACTACAGTTTTTCTTAAACAAGGAGCAATATTTTCAATCAAAACCATGTTTGCCATCAACAAGTAACAGATTTCTAATGATTAGGACCAAAAAACTCACTTCTGAGAGCTTCCTGCAGCTTTTACTGTAACATTTGTAAAAAATAGCTTTCTCTCAGGCCAAAACTGACAACTACAGTTTTTCTCAAACAAGGAGCAATATTTTCAATCAAAACCATGTTTGCCATCAACAAGTAACTGGTTTCTAATGATTAGGACCAAAAACCTCACTTCTGAGAGCTTACTGCAGCTTTTACTGTAACATTTGTAAAAATAGCTTTCTCTCAGGCCAAAACTGACAACTACAGTTTTTCCTAAACAAGGAGCAATATTTTCAATCAAAACCATGTTTGCCATCAACAAGTAACTGATTTCTAATGATTAGGACCAAAAAACTCACTTCTGAGAGCTTACTGCAGCTTTTACTGTAACATTTGTAAAAATAGCTTTCTCTCAGGCCAAAACTGACAACTACAGTTTTTCCTAAACAAGGAGCAATATTTTCAATCAAAACCATGTTTGCCATCAACAAGTAACTGATTTCTAATGATTAGGACCAAAAAACTCACTTCTGAGAGCTTCCTGCAGCTTTTACTGTAACATTTGTAAAAAATAGCTTTCTCTCAGGCCAAAACTGACAACTACAGTTTTTCCTAAACAAGGAGCAATATTTTCAATCAAAACCATGTTTGCCATCAACAAGTAACAGATTTCTAATGATTAGGACCAAAAAACTCACTTCTGAGAGCTTCCTGCAGCTTTTACTGTAACATGTGTAAAAAATAGCTTTCTCTCAGGCCAAAACTGACAACTACAGTTTTTCTCAAACAAGGAGCAATATTTTCAATCAAAACCATGTTTGCCATCAACAAGTAACTGGTTTCTAATGATTAGGACCAAAAAACTCACTTCTGAGAGCTTACTGCAGCTTTTACTGTAACATTTGTAAAAAAATAGCTTTCTCTCAAGCCAAAGCTGACAACTAAAGTTTTTCTTAAACAAGGAGCAATATTTTCAATCAAAACCATGTTTGCCATCAACAAGTAACTGATTTCTAATGATTAGGACCAAAAAACTCACTTCTGAGAGCTTACTGCAGCTTTTACTGTAACATTTGTAAAAATAGCTTTCTCTCAGGCCAAAACTGACAACTACAGTTTTTCTTAAACAAGGAGCAATATGTTCAATCAAAACCATGTTTGCCATCAACAAGTAACTGATTTCTAATGATTAGGACCAAAAAACTCACTTCCGAGAGCTTACTGCAGCTTTTACTGTAACATTTGTAAAAATAGCTTTCTCTCAGGCCAAAACTGACAACTACAGTTTTTCTTAAACAAGGAGCAATATTTTCAATCAAAACCATGTTTGCCATCAACAAGTAACAGATTTCTAATGATTAGGACCAAAAAACTCACTTCTGAGAGCTTCCTGCAGCTTTTACTGTAACATTTGTAAAAAATAGCTTTCTCTCAGGCCAAAACTGACAACTACAGTTTTTCTCAAACAAGGAGCAATATTTTCAATCAAAACCATGTTTGCCATCAACAAGTAACTGGTTTCTAATGATTAGGACCAAAAACCTCACTTCTGAGAGCTTACTGCAGCTTTTACTGTAACATTTGTAAAAATAGCTTTCTCTCAGGCCAAAACTGACAACTACAGTTTTTCCTAAACAAGGAGCAATATTTTCAATCAAAACCATGTTTGCCATCAACAAGTAACTGATTTCTAATGATTAGGACCAAAAAACTCACTTCTGAGAGCTTACTGCAGCTTTTACTGTAACATTTGTAAAAATAGCTTTCTCTCAGGCCAAAACTGACAACTACAGTTTTTCCTAAACAAGGAGCAATATTTTCAATCAAAACCATGTTTGCCATCAACAAGTAACTGATTTCTAATGATTAGGACCAAAAAACTCACTTCTGAGAGCTTCCTGCAGCTTTTACTGTAACATTTGTAAAAAATAGCTTTCTCTCAGGCCAAAACTGACAACTACAGTTTTTCTCAAACAAGGAGCAATATTTTCAATGAAAACCATGTTTGCCATCAACAAGTAACTGGTTTCTAATGATTAGGACCAAAAAACTCACTTCTGAGAGCTTCCTGCAGCTTTTACTGTAACATTTGTAAAAAAATAGCTTTCTCTCAAGCCAAAGCTGACAACTAAAGTTTTTCTTAAACAAGGAGCAATATTTTCAATCAAAACCATGTTTGCCATCAACAAGTAACTGATTTCTAATGATTAGGACCAAAAAACTCACTTCTGAGAGCTTACTGCAGCTTTTACTGTAACATTTGTAAAAATAGCTTTCTCTCAGGCCAAAACTGACAACTACAGTTTTTCCTAAACAAGGAGCAATATTTTCAATCAAAACCATGTTTGCCATCAACAAGTAACAGATTTCTAATGATTAGGACCAAAAAACTCACTTCTGAGAGCTTCCTGCAGCTTTTACTGTAACATTTGTAAAAAAATAGCTTTCTCTCAGGCCAAAACTGACAACTACAGTTTTTCTCAAACAAGGAGCAATATTTTCAATCAAAACCATGTTTTCCATCAACAAGTAACAGATTTCTAATGATTAGGACCAAAAAACTCACTTCTGAGAGCTTCCTGCAGCTTTTACTGTAACATTTGTAAAAAATAGCTTTCTCTCAAGCCAAAACTGACAACTAAAGTTTTTCTTAAACAAGGAGCAATATTTTCAATCAAAACCATGTTTGCCATCAACAAGTAACTGATTTCTAATGATTAGGACCAAAAAACTCACTTCTGAGAGCTTCATGCAGCTTTTACTGTAACATTTGTAAAAATAGCTTTCTCTCAGGCCAAAACTGACAACTACAGTTTTTCTTAAACAAGGAGCAATATTTTCAATCAAACCCATGTTTGCCATCAACAAGTAACTGATTTCTAACGATTAGGACCAAAAAACTCACTTCTGAGAGCTTCCTGCAGCTTTTACTGTAACATTTGTAAGAATAGCTTTCTCTCAGGCCAAAACTGACAACTACAGTTTTTCTTAAACAAGGAGCAATATTTTCAATCAAAACCATGTTTGCCATCAACAAGTAACTGATTTCTAATGATTAGGACCAAAAAACTCACTTCCGAGAGCTTACTGCAGCTTTTACTGTAACATTTGTAAAAATAACTTTCTCTCAGCGAGAGAAGGTCAAAAAAGACAACTACAGTTTTTCTTAAACAAGAAGCAATATTTTCAATCAAAACCATGTTTGCCATCAACAAGTAACTGATTTCTAATGATTAGGACCAAAAAACTCACTTCTGAGAGCTTCCTGCAGCTTTTACTGTAACATTTGTAAGAATAGCTTTCTCTCAGGCCAAAACTGACAACTACAGTTTTTCTTAAACAAGGAGCAATATTTTCAATCAAAACCATGTTTGCCATCAACAAGTAACTGATTTCTAATGATTAGGACCAAAAAACTCACTTCCGAGAGCTTACTGCAGGTTTTACTGTAACATTTGTAAAAATAACTTTCTCTCAGCGAGAGAAGGTCAAAACCGACAACTACAGTTTTTCTTAAACAAGAAGCAATATTTTCAATCAAGACCATGTTTGCCATCAACAAGTAACTGATTTCTAATGATTAGGACCAAAAAACTCACTTCTGAGAGCTTACTGCAGCTTTTACTGTAACATTTGTAAAAAATAGCTTTCTCTCAGGCCAAAACTGACAACTACAGTTTTTCTCAAACAAGGAGCAATATTTTCAATCAAAACCATGTTTGCCATCAACAAGTAACTGGTTTCTAATGATTAGGACCAAAAAACTCACTTCTGAGAGCTTCCTGCAGCTTTTACTGTAACATTTGTAAAAAATAGCTTTCTCTCAAGCCAAAACTGACAACTAAAGTTTTTCTTAAACAAGGAGCAATATTTTCAATCAAAACCATGTTTGCCATCAACAAGTAACTGATTTCTAATGATTAGGACCAAAAAACTCACTTCTGAGAGCTTCATGCAGCTTTTACTGTAACATTTGTAAAAATAGCTTTCTCTCAGGCCAAAACTGACAACTACAGTTTTTCTTAAACAAGGAGCAATATTTTCAATCAAACCCATGTTTGCCATCAACAAGTAACTGATTTCTAATGATTAGGACCAAAAAACTCACTTCTGAGAGCTTCCTGCAGCTTTTACTGTAACATTTGTAAGAATAGCTTTCTCTCAGGCCAAAACTGACAACTACAGTTTTTCTTAAACAAGGAGCAATATTTTCAATCAAAACCATGTTTGCCATCAACAAGTAACTGATTTCTAATGATTAGGACCAAAAAACTCACTTCTGAGAGCTTCCTGCAGCTTTTACTGTAACATTTGTAAGAATAGCTTTCTCTCAGGCCAAAACTGACAACTACAGTTTTTCTTAAACAAGGAGCAATATTTTCAATCAAAACCATGTTTGCCATCAACAAGTAACTGATTTCTAATGATTAGGACCAAAAAACTCACTTCCGAGAGCTTACTGCAGCTTTTACTGTAACATTTGTAAAAATAGCTTTCTCTCAGGCCAAAACTGACAACTACAGTTTTTCTTAAACAAGGAGCAATATTTTCAATCAAAACCATGTTTGCCATCAACAAGTAACTGATTTCTAATGATTAGGACCAAAAAACTCACTTCTGAGAGCTTACTGCAGCTTTTACTGTAACATTTGTAAAAATAACTTTCTCTCAGCGAGAGAAGGTCAAAACCGACAACTACAGTTTTTCTTAAACAAGAAGCAATATTTTCAATCAAAACCATGTTTGCCATCAACAAGTAACTGATTTCTAATGATTAGGACCAAAAAACTCACTTCTGAGAGCTTCCTGCAGCTTTTACTGTAACATTTGTAAAAAATAGCTTTCTCTCAGGCCAAAACTGACAAATACAGTTTTTCTCAAACAAGGAGCAATATTTTCAATCAAAACCATGTTTGCCATCAACAAGTAACAGATTTCTAATGATTAGGACCAAAAAACTCACTTCTGAGAGCTTCCTGCAGCTTTTACTGTAACATTTGTAAAAAAAATAGCTTTCTCTCAGGCCAAAACTGACAACTACAGTTTTTCTCAAACAAGGAGCAATATTTTCAATCAAAACTATGTTTGCCATCAACAAGTAACTGGTTTCTAATGATTAGGACCAAAAAACTCACTTCTGAGAGCTTACTGCAGCTTTTACTGTAACATTTGTAAAAATAGCTTTCTCTCAGGCCAAAACTGACAACTACAGTTTTTCTCAAACAAGGAGCAATATTTTCAATCAAAACCATGTTTGCCATCAACAAGTAACTGGTTTCTAATGATTAGGACCAAAAAACTCACTTCTGAGAGCTTCCTGCAGCTTTTACTGTAACATTTGTAAAAAATAGCTTTCTCTCAAGCCAAAACTGACAACTAAAGTTTTTCTTAAACAAGGAGCAATATTTTCAATCAAAACTATGTTTGCCATCAACAAGTAACTGGTTTCTAATGATTAGGACCAAAAAACTCACTTCTGAGAGCTTACTGCAGCTTTTACTGTAACATTTGTAAAAATAGCTTTCTCTCAGGCCAAAACTGACAACTACAGTTTTTCTCAAACAAGGAGCAATATTTTCAATCAAAACCATGTTTGCCATCAACAAGTAACTGGTTTCTAATGATTAGGACCAAAAAACTCACTTCTGAGAGCTTCCTGCAGCTTTTACTGTAACATTTGTAAAAAATAGCTTTCTCTCAAGCCAAAACTGACAACTACAGTTTTTCTTAAACAAGGAGCAATATTTTCAATCAAAACCATGTTTGCCATCAACAAGTAACTGATTTCTAATGATTAGGACCAAAAAACTCACTTCTGAGAGCTTCATGCATCTTTTACTGTAACATTTGTAAAAATAGCTTTCTCTCAGGCCAAAACTGACAACTACAGTTTTTCTTAAACAAGGAGCAATATTTTCAATCAAAACCATGTTTGCCATCAACAAGTAACTGATTTCTAATGATTAGGACCAAAAAACTCACTTCTGAGAGCTTCCTGCAGCTTTTACTGTAACATTTGTAAAAATAGCTTTCTCTCAGGCCAAAACCGACAACTACAGTTTTTCTTAAACAAGAAGCAATATTTTCAATCAAAACCATGTTTGCCATCAACAAGTAACTGATTTCTAATGATTAGGACCAAAAAACTCACTTCTGAGAGCTTCCTGCAGCTTTTACTGTAACATTTGTAAAAATAGCTTTCTCTCAGGCCAAAACTGACAACTACAGTTTTTCTTAAACAAGGAGCAATATTTTCAATCAAAACCATGTTTGCCATCAACAAGTAACTGATTTCTAATGATTAGGACCAAAAAACTCACTTCCGAGAGCTTACTGCAGCTTTTACTGTAACATTTGTAAAAAATAGCTTTCTCTCAAGCCAAAACTGACAACTACAGTTTTTCTTAAACAAGGAGCAATATTTTCAATCAAAACCATGTTTGCCATCAACAAGTAACTGATTTCTAATGATTAGGACCAAAAAACTCACTTCTGAGAGCTTCATGCAGCTTTTACTGTAACATTTGTAAAAATAGCTTTCTCTCAGGCCAAAACTGACAACTACAGTTTTTCTTAAACAAGGAGCAATATTTTCAATCAAAACCATGTTTGCCATCAACAAGTAACTGATTTCTAATGATTAGGACCAAAAAACTCACTTCTGAGAGCTTCCTGCAGCTTTTACTGTAACATTTGTAAAAATAGCTTTCTCTCAGGCCAAAACTGACAACTACAGTTTTTCTCAAACAAGGAGCAATATTTTCAATCAAAACCATGTTTGCCATCAACAAGTAACTGATTTCTAATGATTAGGACCAAAAAACTCACTTCTGAGAGCTTCCTGCAGCTTTTACTGTAACATTTGTAAGAATAGCTTTCTCTCAGGCCAAAACTGACAACTACAGTTTTTCTTAAACAAGGAGCAATATTTTCAATCAAAACCATGTTTGCCATCAACAAGTAACTGATTTCTAATGATTAGGACCAAAAAACTCACTTCCGAGAGCTTACTGCAGCTTTTACTGTAACATTTGTAAAAATAACTTTCTCTCAGCGAGAGAAGGTCAAAACCGACAACTACAGTTTTTCTTAAACAAGAAGCAATATTTTCAATCAAAACCATGTTTGCCATCAACAAGTAACTGATTTCTAATGATTAGGACCAAAAAACTCACTTCTGAGAGCTTACTGCAGCTTTTACTGTAACATTTGTAAAAATAAATTTCTCTCAGCGAGAGAAAGTCAAAACCGACAACTACAGTTTTTCTTAAACAAGAAGCAATATTTTCAATCAAAACCATGTTTGCCATCAACAAGTAACTGATTTCTAATGATTAGGACCAAAAAACTCACTTCTGAGAGCTTCCTGCAGCTTTTACTGTAACATTTGTAAAAATAGCTTTCTCTCAGGCCAAAACTGACAACTACAGTTTTTCTTAAACAAGGAGCAATATTTTCAATCAAAACCATGTTTGCCATCAACAAGTAACTGATTTCTAATGATTAGGACCAAAAAACTCACTTCCGAGAGCTTACTGCAGCTTTTACTGTAACATTTGTAAAAAATAGCTTTCTCTCAAGCCAAAACTGACAACTACAGTTTTTCTTAAACAAGGAGCAATATTTTCAATCAAAACCATGTTTGCCATCAACAAGTAACTGATTTCTAATGATTAGGACCAAAAAACTCACTTCTGAGAGCTTCATGCAGCTTTTACTGTAACATTTGTAAAAATAGCTTTCTCTCAGGCCAAAACTGACAACTACAGTTTTTCTTAAACAAGGAGCAATATTTTCAATCAAAACCATGTTTGCCATCAACAAGTAACTGATTTCTAATGATTAGGACCAAAAAACTCACTTCTGAGAGCTTCCTGCAGCTTTTACTGTAACATTTGTAAAAATAGCTTTCTCTCAGGCCAAAACTGACAACTACAGTTTTTCTCAAACAAGGAGCAATATTTTCAATCAAAACCATGTTTGCCATCAACAAGTAACTGATTTCTAATGATTAGGACCAAAAAACTCACTTCTGAGAGCTTCCTGCAGCTTTTACTGTAACATTTGTAAGAATAGCTTTCTCTCAGGCCAAAACTGACAACTACAGTTTTTCTTAAACAAGGAGCAATATTTTCAATCAAAACCATGTTTGCCATCAACAAGTAACTGATTTCTAATGATTAGGACCAAAAAACTCACTTCCGAGAGCTTACTGCAGCTTTTACTGTAACATTTGTAAAAAATAACTTTCTCTCAGCGAGAGAAGGTCAAAACCGACAACTACAGTTTTTCTTAAACAAGAAGCAATATTTTCAATCAAAACCATGTTTGCCATCAACAAGTAACTGATTTCTAATGATTAGGACCAAAAAACTCACTTCTGAGAGCTTACTGCAGCTTTTACTGTAACATTTGTAAAAATAAATTTCTCTCAGCGAGAGAAAGTCAAAACCGACAACTACAGTTTTTCTTAAACAAGAAGCAATATTTTCAATCAAAACCATGTTTGCCATCAACAAGTAACTGATTTCTAATGATTAGGACCAAAAAACTCACTTCTGAGAGCTTCCTGCAGCTTTTACTGTAACATTTGTAAAAATAGCTTTCTCTCAGGCCAAAACTGACAACTACAGTTTTTCTCAAACAAGGAGCAATATTTTCAATCAAAACTATGTTTGCCATCAACAAGTAACTGGTTTCTAATGATTAGGACCAAAAAACTCACTTCTGAGAGCTTACTGCAGCTTTTACTGTAACATTTGTAAAAATAGCTTTCTCTCAGGCCAAAACTGACAACTACAGTTTTTCTCAAACAAGGAGCAATATTTTCAATCAAAACCATGTTTGCCATCAACAAGTAACTGGTTTCTAATGATTAGGACCAAAAAACTCACTTCTGAGAGCTTCCTGCAGCTTTTACTGTAACATTTGTAAAAAATAGCTTTCTCTCAAGCCAAAACTGACAACTAAAGTTTTTCTTAAACAAGGAGCAATATTTTCAATCAAAACTATGTTTGCCATCAACAAGTAACTGGTTTCTAATGATTAGGACCAAAAAACTCACTTCTGAGAGCTTACTGCAGCTTTTACTGTAACATTTGTAAAAATAGCTTTCTCTCAGGCCAAAACTGACAACTACAGTTTTTCTCAAACAAGGAGCAATATTTTCAATCAAAACCATGTTTGCCATCAACAAGTAACTGGTTTCTAATGATTAGGACCAAAAAACTCACTTCTGAGAGCTTCATGCAGCTTTTACTGTAACATTTGTAAAAATAGCTTTCTCTCAGGCCAAAACTGACAACTACAGTTTTTCTTAAACAAGGAGCAATATTTTCAATCAAAACCATGTTTGCCATCAACAAGTAACTGATTTCTAATGATTAGGACCAAAAAACTCACTTCTGAGAGCTTCCTGCAGCTTTTACTGTAACATTTGTAAGAATAGCTTTCTCTCAGGCCAAAACTGACAACTACAGTTTTTCTTAAACAAGGAGCAATATTTTCAATCAAAACCATGTTTGCCATCAACAAGTAACTGATTTCTAATGATTAGGACCAAAAAACTCACTTCCGAGAGCTTACTGCAGCTTTTACTGTAACATTTGTAAAAATAGCTTTCTCTCAGGCCAAAACTGACAACTACAGTTTTTCTTAAACAAGGAGCAATATTTTCAATCAAAACCATGTTTGCCATCAACAAGTAACTGATTTCTAATGATTAGGACCAAAAAACTCACTTCTGAGAGCTTACTGCAGCTTTTACTGTAACATTTGTAAAAATAACTTTCTCTCAGCGAGAGAAGGTCAAAACCGACAACTACAGTTTTTCTTAAACAAGAAGCAATATTTTCAATCAAAACCATGTTTGCCATCAACAAGTAACTGATTTCTAATTATTAGGACCAAAAAACTCACTTCTGAGAGCTTCCTGCAGCTTTTACTGTAACATTTGTAAAAAATAGCTTTCTCTCAGGCCAAAACTGACAAATACAGTTTTTCTCAAACAAGGAGCAATATTTTCAATCAAAACCATGTTTGCCATCAACAAGTAACAGATTTCTAATGATTAGGACCAAAAAACTCACTTCTGAGAGCTTCCTGCAGCTTTTACTGTAACATTTGTAAAAAAAATAGCTTTCTCTCAGGCCAAAACTGACAACTACAGTTTTTCTCAAACAAGGAGCAATATTTTCAATCAAAACTATGTTTGCCATCAACAAGTAACTGGTTTCTAATGATTAGGACCAAAAAACTCACTTCTGAGAGCTTACTGCAGCTTTTACTGTAACATTTGTAAAAATAGCTTTCTCTCAGCGAGAGAAGGTCAAAACTGACAACTACAGTTTTTCTTAAACAAGGAGCAATATTTTTAATCAAAACCATGTTTGCCATCAACAAGTAACTGATTTCTAATGATTAGGACCAAAAAACTCACTTCTGAGTGCTTCATGCAGCTTTTACTGTAACATTTGTAAAAATAGCTTTCTCTCAGGCCAAAACTGACAACTACAGTTTTTCTTAAACAAGGAGCAATATTTTCAATCAAAACCATGTTTGCCATCAACAAGTAACTGATTTCTAATGATTAGGACCAAAAAACTCACTTCTGAGAGCTTCCTGCAGCTTTTACTGTAACATTTGTAAAAATAGCTTTCTCTCAGGTCAAAACTGACAACTACAGTTTTTCTTAAACAAGGAGCAATATTTTCAATCAAAACCATGTTTGCCATCAACAAGTAACTGATTTCTAATGATTAGGACCAAAAAACTCACTTCTGAGAGCTTACTGCAGCTTTTACTGTAACATTTGTAAAAATAGCTTTCTCTCAGCGAGAGAAGGTCAAAACTGACAACTACAGTTTTTCTTAAACAAGGAGCAATATTTTCAATCAAAACCATGTTTGCCATTAACAAGTAACTGATTTCTAATGATTAGGACCAAAAAACTCACTTCTGAGAGCTTCATGCAGCTTTTACTGTAACATTTGTAAAAATAGCTTTCTCTCAGGCCAAAACTGACAACTACAGTTTTTCTTAAACAAGGAGCAATATTTTCAATCAAAACCATGTTTGCCATCAACAAGTAACTGATTTCTAATGATTAGGACCAAAAAACTCACTTCTGAGAGCTTACTGCAGCTTTTACTGTAACATTTGTAAAAATAGCTTTCTCTCAGCGAGAGAAGGTCAAAACTGACAACTACAGTTTTTCTTAAACAAGGAGCAATATTTTCAATCAAAACCATGTTTGCCATCAACAAGTAACTGATTTCTAATGATTAGGACCAAAAAACTCACTTCTGAGAGCTTCATGCAGCTTTTACTGTAACATTTGTAAAAATAGCTTTCTCTCAGGCCAAAACTGACAACTACAGTTTTTCTTAAAAAAGGAGCAATATTTTCAATCAAAACCATGTTTGCCATCAACAAGTAACTGATTTCTAATGATTAGGACCAAAAAACTCACTTCTGAGAGCTTCATGCAGCTTTTACTGTAACATTTGTAAAAATAGCTTCCTCTCAGGCCAAAACTGACAACTACAGTTTTTCTTAAACAAGGAGCAATATTTTCAATCAAGACCATGTTTGCCATCAACAAGTAACTGTTTTCTAATGATTAGGACCAAAAAACTCACTTCTGAGAGCTTCCTGCAGCTTTTACTGTAACATTTGTAAAAATAGCTTTCTCTCAGGCCAAAACTGACAACTACAGTTTTTCTTAAACAAGGAGCAATATTTTCAATCAAAACCATGTTTGCCATCAACAAGTAACTGATTTCTAATGATTAGGACCAAAAAACTCACTTCTGAGAGCTTACTGCAGCTTTTACTGTAACATTTGTAAAAATAGCTTTCTCTCAGCGAGAGAAGGTCAAAACTGACAACTACAGTTTTTCTTAAACAAGGAGCAATATTTTCAATCAAAACCATGTTTGCCATCAACAAGTAACTGATTTCTAATGATTAGGACCAAAAAACTCACTTCTGAGAGCTTCATGCAGCTTTTACTGTAACATTTGTAAAAATAGCTTTCTCTCAGGCCAAAACTGACAACTACAGTTTTTCTTAAACAAGGAGCAATATTTTCAATCAAAACCATGTTTGCCATCAACAAGTAACTGATTTCTAATGATTAGGACCAAAAAACTCACTTCTGAGAGCTTCCTGCAGCTTTTACTGTAACATTTGTAAAAATAGCTTTCTCTCAGGCCAAAAGTGACAACTACAGTTTTTCTTAAACAAGGAGCAATATTTTCAATCAAGACCATGTTTGCCATTAACAAGTAACTGATTTCTAATGATTAGGACCAAAAAACTCACTTCTGAGAGCTTCCTGCAGCTTTGACTGTGACATTTGTAAAAATAGCTTTCTCTCAGGCCAAAACTGACAACTACAGTTTTTCTTAAACAAGGAGCAATATTTTCAATCAAACCCATGTTTGCCATCAACAAGTAACTGATTTCTAATGATTAAGACCAAAAAACTCACTTCTGAGAGCTTACTGCAGCTTTTACTGTAACATTTGTAAAAATAGCTTTCTCTCAGCGAGAGAAGGTCAAAACTGACAACTACAGTTTTTCTTAAACAAGAAGCAATATTTTCAATCAAAACCATGTTTGCCATCAACAAGTAACTGATTTCTAATGATTAGGACCAAAAAACTCACTTCTGAGAGCTTCCTGCAGCTTTTACTGTAACATTTGTAAAAAATAGCTTTCTCTCAGGCCAAAACTGACAACTACAGTTTTTCTTAAACAAGGAGCAATATTTTCAATCAAAACCATGTTTGCCATCAACAAGTAACTGGTTTCTAATGATTAGGACCAAAAAACTCACTTCTGAGAGCTTCCTGCAGCTTTTACTGTAACATTTGTAAAAAATAGCTTTCTCTCAAGCCAAAACTGACAACTAAAGTTTTTCTTAAACAAGGAGCAATATTTTCAATCAAAACTATGTTTGCCATCAACAAGTAACTGGTTTCTAATGATTAGGACCAAAAAACTCACTTCTGAGAGCTTACTGCAGCTTTTACTGTAACATTTGTAAAAATAGCTTTCTCTCAGGCCAAAACTGACAACTACAGTTTTTCTCAAACAAGGAGCAATATTTTCAATCAAAACCATGTTTGCCATCAACAAGTAACTGGTTTCTAATGATTAGGACCAAAAAACTCACTTCTGAGAGCTTCCTGCAGCTTTTACTGTAACATTTGTAAAAAATAGCTTTTTCTCAAGCCAAAACTGACAACTAAAGTTTTTCTTAAACAAGGAGCAATATTTTCAATCAAAACCATGTTTGCCATCAACAAGTAACTGATTTCTAATGATTAGGACCAAAAAACTCACTTCTGAGAGCTTCATGCTGCTTTTACTGTAACATTTGTAAAAATAGCTTTCTCTCAGGCCAAAACTGACAACTACAGTTTTTCTTAAACAAGGAGCAATATTTTCAATCAAAACCATGTTTGCCATCAACAAGTAACTGATTTCTAATGATTAGGACCAAAAAACTCACTTCTGAGAGCTTACTGCAGCTTTTACTGTAACATTTGTAAAAATAGCTTTCTCTCAGCGAGAGAAGGTCAAAACTGACAACTACAGTTTTTCTTAAACAAGGAGCAATATTTTCAATCAAGACCATGTTTGCCATTAACAAGTAACTGATTTCTAATGATTAGGACCAAAAAACTCACTTCTGAGAGCTTCATGCAGCTTTTACTGTAACATTTGTAAAAATAGCTTTCTCTCAGGCCAAAACTGACAACTACAGTTTTTCTTAAACAAGGAGCAATATTTTCAATCAAAACCATGTTTGCCATCAACAAGTAACTGATTTCTAATGATTAGGACCAAAAAACTCACTTCTGAGAGCTTCCTGCAGCTTTTACTGTAACATTTGTAAAAATAGCTTTCTCTCAGCGAGGGAAGGTCAAAACTGACAACTACAGTTTTTCTTAAACAAGGAGCAATATTTTCAATCAAAACCATGTTTGCCATCAACAAGTAACTGATTTCTAATGATTAGGACCAAAAAACTCACTTCTGAGAGCTTCATGCAGCTTTTACTGTAACATTTGTAAAAATAGCTTTCTCTCAGGCCAAAACTGACAACTACAGTTTTTCTTAAACAAGGAGCAATATTTTCAATCAAAACCATGTTTGCCATCAACAAGTAACTGATTTCTAATGATTAGGACCAAAAAACTCACTTCTGAGAGCTTCATGCAGCTTTTACTGTAACATTTGTAAAAATAGCTTTCTCTCAGGCCAAAACTGACAACTACAGTTTTTCTTAAACAAGGAGCAATATTTTCAATCAAGACCATGTTTGCCATCAACAAGTAACTGTTTTCTAATGATTAGGACCAAAAAACTCACTTCTGAGAGCTTCCTGCAGCTTTTACTGTAACATTTGTAAAAATAGCTTTCTCTCAGGCCAAAACTGACAACTACAGTTTTTCTTAAACAAGGAGCAATATTTTCAATCAAAACCATGTTTGCCATCAACAAGTAACTGATTTCTAATGATTAGGACCAAAAAACTCACTTCTGAGAGCTTACTGCAGCTTTTACTGTAACATTTGTAAAAATAGCTTTCTCTCAGCGAGAGAAGGTCAAAACTGACAACTACAGTTTTTCTTAAACAAGGAGCAATATTTTCAATCAAGACCATGTTTGCCATTAACAAGTAACTGATTTCTAATGATTAGGACCAAAAAACTCACTTCTGAGAGCTTCCTGCAGCTTTGACTGTGACATTTGTAAAAATAGCTTTCTCTCAGGCCAAAACTGACAACTACAGTTTTTCTTAAACAAGGAGCAATATTTTCAATCAAACCCATGTTTGCCATCAACAAGTAACTGATTTCTAATGATTAAGACCAAAAAACTCACTTCTGAGAGCTTACTGCAGCTTTTACTGTAACATTTGTAAAAATAGCTTTCTCTCAGCGAGAGAAGGTCAAAACTGACAACTACAGTTTTTCTTAAACAAGAAGCAATATTTTCAATCAAAACCATGTTTGCCATCAACAAGTAACTGATTTCTAATGATTAGGACCAAAAAACTCACTTCTGAGAGCTTCCTGCAGCTTTTACTGTAACATTTGTAAAAAATAGCTTTCTCTCAGGCCAAAACTGACAACTACAGTTTTTCTTAAACAAGGAGCAATATTTTCAATCAAAACTATGTTTGCCATCAACAAGTAACTGGTTTCTAATGATTAGGACCAAAAAACTCACTTCTGAGAGCTTACTGCAGCTTTTACTGTAACATTTGTAAAAATAGCTTTCTCTCAGGCCAAAACTGACAACTACAGTTTTTCTCAAACAAGGAGCAATATTTTCAATCAAAACCATGTTTGCCATCAACAAGTAACTGGTTTCTAATGATTAGGACCAAAAAACTCACTTCTGAGAGCTTCCTGCAGCTTTTACTGTAACATTTGTAAAAAATAGCTTTCTCTCAAGCCAAAACTGACAACTAAAGTTTTTCTTAAACAAGGAGCAATATTTTCAATCAAAACCATGTTTGCCATCAACAAGTAACTGATTTCTAATGATTAGGACCAAAAAACTCACTTCTGAGAGCTTCATGCAGCTTTTACTGTAACATTTGTAAAAATAGCTTTCTCTCAGGCCAAAACTGACAACTACAGTTTTTCTTAAACAAGGAGCAATATTTTCAATCAAAACCATGTTTGCCATCAACAAGTAACTGATTTCTAATGATTAGGACCAAAAAACTCACTTCTGAGAGCTTACTGCAGCTTTTACTGTAACATTTGTAAAAATAGCTTTCTCTCAGCGAGAGAAGGTCAAAACTGACAACTACAGTTTTTCTTAAACAAGGAGCAATATTTTCAATCAAGACCATGTTTGCCATTAACAAGTAACTGATTTCTAATGATTAGGACCAAAAAACTCACTTCTGAGAGCTTCATGCAGCTTTTACTGTAACATTTGTAAAAATAGCTTTCTCTCAGGCCAAAACTGACAACTACAGTTTTTCTTAAACAAGGAGCAATATTTTCAATCAAAACCATGTTTGCCATCAACAAGTAACTGATTTCTAATGATTAGGACCAAAAAACTCACTTCTGAGAGCTTCCTGCAGCTTTTACTGTAACATTTGTAAAAATAGCTTTCTCTCAGCAAGGGAAGGTCAAAACTGACAACTACAGTTTTTCTTAAACAAGGAGCAATATTTTCAATCAAAACCATGTTTGCCATCAACAAGTAACTGATTTCTAATGATTAGGACCAAAAAACTCACTTCTGAGAGCTTCATGCAGCTTTTACTGTAACATTTGTAAAAATAGCTTTCTCTCAGGCCAAAACTGACAACTACAGTTTTTCTTAAACAAGGAGCAATATTTTCAATCAAAACCATGTTTGCCATCAACAAGTAACTGATTTCTAATGATTAGGACCAAAAAACTCACTTCTGAGAGCTTCATGCAGCTTTTACTGTAACATTTGTAAAAATAGCTTTCTCTCAGGCCAAAACTGACAACTACAGTTTTTCTTAAACAAGGAGCAATATTTTCAATCAAGACCATGTTTGCCATCAACAAGTAACTGTTTTCTAATGATTAGGACCAAAAAACTCACTTCTGAGAGCTTCCTGCAGCTTTTACTGTAACATTTGTAAAAATAGCTTTCTCTCAGGCCAAAACTGACAACTACAGTTTTTCTTAAACAAGGAGCAATATTTTCAATCAAAACCATGTTTGCCATCAACAAGTAACTGATTTCTAATGATTAGGACCAAAAAACTCACTTCTGAGAGCTTACTGCAGCTTTTACTGTAACATTTGTAAAAATAGCTTTCTCTCAGCGAGAGAAGGTCAAAACTGACAACTACAGTTTTTCTTAAACAAGGAGCAATATTTTCAATCAAAACCATGTTTGCCATCAACAAGTAACTGATTTCTAATGATTAGGACCAAAAAACTCACTTCTGAGAGCTTCATGCAGCTTTTACTGTAACATTTGTAAAAATAGCTTTCTCTCAGGCCAAAACTGACAACTACAGTTTTTCTTAAAAAAGGAGCAATATTTTCAATCAAAACCATGTTTGCCATCAACAAGTAACTGATTTCTAATGATTAGGACCAAAAAACTCACTTCTGAGAGCTTCATGCAGCTTTTACTGTAACATTTGTAAAAATAGCTTTCTCTCAGGCCAAAACTGACAACTACAGTTTTTCTTAAACAAGGAGCAATATTTTCAATCAAGACCATGTTTGCCATCAACAAGTAACTGTTTTCTAATGATTAGGACCAAAAAACTCACTTCTGAGAGCTTCCTGCAGCTTTTACTGTAACATTTGTAAAAATAGCTTTCTCTCAGGCCAAAACTGACAACTACAGTTTTTCTTAAACAAGGAGCAATATTTTCAATCAAAACCATGTTTGCCATCAACAAGTAACTGATTTCTAATGATTAGGACCAAAAAACTCACTTCTGAGAGCTTACTGCAGCTTTTACTGTAACATTTGTAAAAATAGCTTTCTCTCAGCGAGAGAAGGTCAAAACTGACAACTACAGTTTTTCTTAAACAAGGAGCAATATTTTCAATCAAAACCATGTTTGCCATCAACAAGTAACTGATTTCTAATGATTAGGACCAAAAAACTCACTTCTGAGAGCTTCATGCAGCTTTTACTGTAACATTTGTAAAAATAGCTTTCTCTCAGGCCAAAACTGACAACTACAGTTTTTCTTAAACAAGGAGCAATATTTTCAATCAAAACCATGTTTGCCATCAACAAGTAACTGATTTCTAATGATTAGGACCAAAAAACTCACTTCTGAGAGCTTCCTGCAGCTTTTACTGTAACATTTGTAAAAATAGCTTTCTCTCAGGCCAAAAGTGACAACTACAGTTTTTCTTAAACAAGGAGCAATATTTTCAATCAAGACCATGTTTGCCATTAACAAGTAACTGATTTCTAATGATTAGGACCAAAAAACTCACTTCTGAGAGCTTCCTGCAGCTTTGACTGTGACATTTGTAAAAATAGCTTTCTCTCAGGCCAAAACTGACAACTACAGTTTTTCTTAAACAAGGAGCAATATTTTCAATCAAACCCATGTTTGCCATCAACAAGTAACTGATTTCTAATGATTAAGACCAAAAAACTCACTTCTGAGAGCTTACTGCAGCTTTTACTGTAACATTTGTAAAAATAGCTTTCTCTCAGCGAGAGAAGGTCAAAACTGACAACTACAGTTTTTCTTAAACAAGAAGCAATATTTTCAATCAAAACCATGTTTGCCATCAACAAGTAACTGATTTCTAATGATTAGGACCAAAAAACTCACTTCTGAGAGCTTCCTGCAGCTTTTACTGTAACATTTGTAAAAAATAGCTTTCTCTCAGGCCAAAACTGACAACTACAGTTTTTCTTAAACAAGGAGCAATATTTTCAATCAAAACCATGTTTGCCATCAACAAGTAACTGGTTTCTAATGATTAGGACCAAAAAACTCACTTCTGAGAGCTTCCTGCAGCTTTTACTGTAACATTTGTAAAAAATAGCTTTCTCTCAAGCCAAAACTGACAACTAAAGTTTTTCTTAAACAAGGAGCAATATTTTCAATCAAAACTATGTTTGCCATCAACAAGTAACTGGTTTCTAATGATTAGGACCAAAAAACTCACTTCTGAGAGCTTACTGCAGCTTTTACTGTAACATTTGTAAAAATAGCTTTCTCTCAGGCCAAAACTGACAACTACAGTTTTTCTCAAACAAGGAGCAATATTTTCAATCAAAACCATGTTTGCCATCAACAAGTAACTGGTTTCTAATGATTAGGACCAAAAAACTCACTTCTGAGAGCTTCCTGCAGCTTTTACTGTAACATTTGTAAAAAATAGCTTTCTCTCAAGCCAAAACTGACAACTAAAGTTTTTCTTAAACAAGGAGCAATATTTTCAATCAAAACCATGTTTGCCATCAACAAGTAACTGATTTCTAATGATTAGGACCAAAAAACTCACTTCTGAGAGCTTCATGCAGCTTTTACTGTAACATTTGTAAAAATAGCTTTCTCTCAGGCCAAAACTGACAACTACAGTTTTTCTTAAACAAGGAGCAATATTTTCAATCAAAACCATGTTTGCCATCAACAAGTAACTGATTTCTAATGATTAGGACCAAAAAACTCACTTCTGAGAGCTTACTGCAGCTTTTACTGTAACATTTGTAAAAATAGCTTTCTCTCAGCGAGAGAAGGTCAAAACTGACAACTACAGTTTTTCTTAAACAAGGAGCAATATTTTCAATCAAGACCATGTTTGCCATTAACAAGTAACTGATTTCTAATGATTAGGACCAAAAAACTCACTTCTGAGAGCTTCATGCAGCTTTTACTGTAACATTTGTAAAAATAGCTTTCTCTCAGGCCAAAACTGACAACTACAGTTTTTCTTAAACAAGGAGCAATATTTTCAATCAAAACCATGTTTGCCATCAACAAGTAACTGATTTCTAATGATTAGGACCAAAAAACTCACTTCTGAGAGCTTCCTGCAGCTTTTACTGTAACATTTGTAAAAATAGCTTTCTCTCAGCGAGGGAAGGTCAAAACTGACAACTACAGTTTTTCTTAAACAAGGAGCAATATTTTCAATCAAAACCATGTTTGCCATCAACAAGTAACTGATTTCTAATGATTAGGACCAAAAAACTCACTTCTGAGAGCTTCATGCAGCTTTTACTGTAACATTTGTAAAAATAGCTTTCTCTCAGGCCAAAACTGACAACTACAGTTTTTCTTAAACAAGGAGCAATATTTTCAATCAAAACCATGTTTGCCATCAACAAGTAACTGATTTCTAATGATTAGGACCAAAAAACTCACTTCTGAGAGCTTCATGCAGCTTTTACTGTAACATTTGTAAAAATAGCTTTCTCTCAGGCCAAAACTGACAACTACAGTTTTTCTTAAACAAGGAGCAATATTTTCAATCAAGACCATGTTTGCCATCAACAAGTAACTGTTTTCTAATGATTAGGACCAAAAAACTCACTTCTGAGAGCTTCCTGCAGCTTTTACTGTAACATTTGTAAAAATAGCTTTCTCTCAGGCCAAAACTGACAACTACAGTTTTTCTTAAACAAGGAGCAATATTTTCAATCAAAACCATGTTTGCCATCAACAAGTAACTGATTTCTAATGATTAGGACCAAAAAACTCACTTCTGAGAGCTTACTGCAGCTTTTACTGTAACATTTGTAAAAATAGCTTTCTCTCAGCGAGAGAAGGTCAAAACTGACAACTACAGTTTTTCTTAAACAAGGAGCAATATTTTCAATCAAAACCATGTTTGCCATCAACAAGTAACTGATTTCTAATGATTAGGACCAAAAAACTCACTTCTGAGAGCTTCATGCAGCTTTTACTGTAACATTTGTAAAAATAGCTTTCTCTCAGGCCAAAACTGACAACTACAGTTTTTCTTAAAAAAGGAGCAATATTTTCAATCAAAACCATGTTTGCCATCAACAAGTAACTGATTTCTAATGATTAGGACCAAAAAACTCACTTCTGAGAGCTTCATGCAGCTTTTACTGTAACATTTGTAAAAATAGCTTTCTCTCAGGCCAAAACTGACAACTACAGTTTTTCTTAAACAAGGAGCAATATTTTCAATCAAGACCATGTTTGCCATCAACAAGTAACTGTTTTCTAATGATTAGGACCAAAAAACTCACTTCTGAGAGCTTCCTGCAGCTTTTACTGTAACATTTGTAAAAATAGCTTTCTCTCAGGCCAAAACTGACAACTACAGTTTTTCTTAAACAAGGAGCAATATTTTCAATCAAAACCATGTTTGCCATCAACAAGTAACTGATTTCTAATGATTAGGACCAAAAAACTCACTTCTGAGAGCTTACTGCAGCTTTTACTGTAACATTTGTAAAAATAGCTTTCTCTCAGCGAGAGAAGGTCAAAACTGACAACTACAGTTTTTCTTAAACAAGGAGCAATATTTTCAATCAAAACCATGTTTGCCATCAACAAGTAACTGATTTCTAATGATTAGGACCAAAAAACTCACTTCTGAGAGCTTCATGCAGCTTTTACTGTAACATTTGTAAAAATAGCTTTCTCTCAGGCCAAAACTGACAACTACAGTTTTTCTTAAACAAGGAGCAATATTTTCAATCAAAACCATGTTTGCCATCAACAAGTAACTGATTTCTAATGATTAGGACCAAAAAACTCACTTCTGAGAGCTTCCTGCAGCTTTTACTGTAACATTTGTAAAAATAGCTTTCTCTCAGGCCAAAAGTGACAACTACAGTTTTTCTTAAACAAGGAGCAATATTTTCAATCAAAACCATGTTTGCCATCAACAAGTAACTGATTTCTAATGATTAGGACCAAAAAACTCACTTCTGAGAGCTTCCTGCAGCTTTTACTGTAACATTTGTAAGAATAGCTTTCTCTCAGGCCAAAACTGACAACTACAGTTTTTCTTAAACAAGGAGCAATATTTTCAATCAAAACCATGTTTGCCATCAACAAGTAACTGATTTCTAATGATTAGGACCAAAAAACTCACTTCTGAGAGCTTACTGCAGCTTTTACTGTAACATTTGTAAAAATAACGTTCTCTCAGCGAGAGAAGGTCAAAACCGACAACTACAGTTTTTCTTAAACAAGAAGCAATATTTTCAATCAAAACCATGTTTGCCATCAACAAGTAACTGATTTCTAATGATTAGGACCAAAAAACTCACTTCTGAGAGCTTCCTGCAGCTTTTACTGTAACATTTGTAAAAAATAGCTTTCTCTCAGGCCAAAACTGACAAATACAGTTTTTCTCAAACAAGGAGCAATATTTTCAATCAAAACCATGTTTGCCATCAACAAGTAACAGATTTCTAATGATTAGGACCAAAAAACTCACTTCTGAGAGCTTCCTGCAGCTTTTACTGTAACATTTGTAAAAAAAATAGCTTTCTCTCTGGCCAAAACTGACAACTACAGTTTTTCTCAAACAAGGAGCAATATTTTCAATCAAAACTATGTTTGCCATCAACAAGTAACTGGTTTCTAATGATTAGGACCAAAAAACTCACTTCTGAGAGCTTACTGCAGCTTTTACTGTAACATTTGTAAAAATAGCTTTCTCTCAGCGAGAGAAGGTCAAAACTGACAACTACAGTTTTTCTTAAACAAGGAGCAATATTTTTAATCAAAACCATGTTTGCCATCAACAAGTAACTGATTTCTAATGATTAGGACCAAAAAACTCACTTCTGAGTGCTTCATGCAGCTTTTACTGTAACATTTGTAAAAATAGCTTTCTCTCAGGCCAAAACTGACAACTACAGTTTTTCTTAAACAAGGAGCAATATTTTCAATCAAAACCATGTTTGCCATCAACAAGTAACTGATTTCTAATGATTAGGACCAAAAAACTCACTTCTGAGAGCTTCCTGCAGCTTTTACTGTAACATTTGTAAAAATAGCTTTCTCTCAGGCCAAAACTGACAACTACAGTTTTTCTTAAACAAGGAGCAATATTTTCAATCAAAACCATGTTTGCCATCAACAAGTAACTGATTTCTAATGATTAGGACCAAAAAACTCACTTCTGAGAGCTTACTGCAGCTTTTACTGTAACATTTGTAAAAATAGCTTTCTCTCAGCGAGAGAAGGTCAAAACTGACAACTACAGTTTTTCTTAAACAAGGAGCAATATTTTCAATCAAAACCATGTTTGCCATTAACAAGTAACTGATTTCTAATGATTAGGACCAAAAAACTCACTTCTGAGAGCTTCATGCAGCTTTTACTGTAACATTTGTAAAAATAGCTTTCTCTCAGGCCAAAACTGACAACTACAGTTTTTCTTAAACAAGGAGCAATATTTTCAATCAAAACCATGTTTGCCATCAACAAGTAACTGATTTCTAATGATTAGGACCAAAAAACTCACTTCTGAGAGCTTCATGCAGCTTTTACTGTAACATTTGTAAAAATAGCTTTCTCTCAGGCCAAAACTGACAACTACAGTTTTTCTTAAACAAGGAGCAATATTTTCAATCAAGACCATGTTTGCTATCAACAAGTAACTGTTTTCTAATGATTAGGACCAAAAAACTCACTTCTGAGAGCTTCCTGCAGCTTTTACTGTAACATTTGTAAAAATAGCTTTCTCTCAGGCCAAAACTGACAACTACAGTTTTTCTTAAACAAGGAGCAATATTTTCAATCAAAACCATGTTTGCCATCAACAAGTAACTGATTTCTAATGATTAGGACCAAAAAACTCACTTCTGAGAGCTTACTGCAGCTTTTACTGTAACATTTGTAAAAATAGCTTTCTCTCAGCGAGAGAAGGTCAAAACTGACAACTACAGTTTTTCTTAAACAAGGAGCAATATTTTCAATCAAAACCATGTTTGCCATCAACAAGTAACTGATTTCTAATGATTAGGACCAAAAAACTCACTTCTGAGAGCTTCATGCAGCTTTTACTGTAACATTTGTAAAAATAGCTTTCTCTCAGGCCAAAACTGACAACTACAGTTTTTCTTAAAAAAGGAGCAATATTTTCAATCAAAACCATGTTTGCCATCAACAAGTAACTGATTTCTAATGATTAGGACCAAAAAACTCACTTCTGAGAGCTTCATGCAGCTTTTACTGTAACATTTGTAAAAATAGCTTTCTCTCAGGCCAAAACTGACAACTACAGTTTTTCTTAAACAAGGAGCAATATTTTCAATCAAGACCATGTTTGCCATCAACAAGTAACTGTTTTCTAATGATTAGGACCAAAAAACTCACTTCTGAGAGCTTCCTGCAGCTTTTACTGTAACATTTGTAAAAATAGCTTTCTCTCAGGCCAAAACTGACAACTACAGTTTTTCTTAAACAAGGAGCAATATTTTCAATCAAAACCATGTTTGCCATCAACAAGTAACTGATTTCTAATGATTAGGACCAAAAAACTCACTTCTGAGAGCTTACTGCAGCTTTTACTGTAACATTTGTAAAAATAGCTTTCTCTCAGCGAGAGAAGGTCAAAACTGACAACTACAGTTTTTCTTAAACAAGGAGCAATATTTTCAATCAAAACCATGTTTGCCATCAACAAGTAACTGATTTCTAATGATTAGGACCAAAAAACTCACTTCTGAGAGCTTCATGCAGCTTTTACTGTAACATTTGTAAAAATAGCTTTCTCTCAGGCCAAAACTGACAACTACAGTTTTTCTTAAACAAGGAGCAATATTTTCAATCAAAACCATGTTTGCCATCAACAAGTAACTGATTTCTAATGATTAGGACCAAAAAACTCACTTCTGAGAGCTTCCTGCAGCTTTTACTGTAACATTTGTAAAAATAGCTTTCTCTCAGGCCAAAAGTGACAACTACAGTTTTTCTTAAACAAGGAGCAATATTTTCAATCAAGACCATGTTTGCCATTAACAAGTAACTGATTTCTAATGATTAGGACCAAAAAACTCACTTCTGAGAGCTTCCTGCAGCTTTGACTGTGACATTTGTAAAAATAGCTTTCTCTCAGGCCAAAACTGACAACTACAGTTTTTCTTAAACAAGGAGCAATATTTTCAATCAAACCCATGTTTGCCATCAACAAGTAACTGATTTCTAATGATTAAGACCAAAAAACTCACTTCTGAGAGCTTACTGCAGCTTTTACTGTAACATTTGTAAAAATAGCTTTCTCTCAGCGAGAGAAGGTCAAAACTGACAACTACAGTTTTTCTTAAACAAGAAGCAATATTTTCAATCAAAACCATGTTTGCCATCAACAAGTAACTGATTTCTAATGATTAGGACCAAAAAACTCACTTCTGAGAGCTTCCTGCAGCTTTTACTGTAACATTTGTAAAAAATAGCTTTCTCTCAGGCCAAAACTGACAACTACAGTTTTTCTTAAACAAGGAGCAATATTTTCAATCAAAACCATGTTTGCCATCAACAAGTAACTGGTTTCTAATGATTAGGACCAAAAAACTCACTTCTGAGAGCTTCCTGCAGCTTTTACTGTAACATTTGTAAAAAATAGCTTTCTCTCAAGCCAAAACTGACAACTAAAGTTTTTCTTAAACAAGGAGCAATATTTTCAATCAAAACCATGTTTGCCATCAACAAGTAACTGATTTCTAATGATTAGGACCAAAAAACTCACTTCTGAGAGCTTCATGCAGCTTTTACTGTAACATTTGTAAAAATAGCTTTCTCTAAGGCCAAAACTGACAACTACAGTTTTTCTTAAACAAGGAGCAATATTTTCAATCAAGACCATGTTTGCCATCAACAAGTAACTGATTTCTAATGATTAGGACCAAAAAACTCTTTTCTGAGAGCTTCCTGCAGCTTTTACTGTAACATTTGTAAAAATAGCTTTCTCTCAGCGAGAGAAGGTCAAAACTGACAAGTACAGTTTTTCTTAAACAAGGAGCAATATTTTCAATCAAAACCATGTTTGCCATCAACAAGTAACTGATTTCTAATGATTAGGACCAAAAAACTCACTTCTGAGAGCTTCATGCAGCTTTTACTGTAACATTTGTAAAAATAGCTTTCTCTCAGGCAAAAACTGACAACTACAGTTTTTCTTAAACAAGGAGCAATATTTTCAATCAAAACCATGTTTGCCATCAACAAGTAACTGATTTCTAATGATTAGGACCAAACAACTCACTTCTGAGAGCTTCCTGCAGCTTTTACTGTAACATTTGTAAAAATAGCTTTCTCTCAGGCCAAAACTGACAACTACAGTTTTTCTTAAACAAGGAGCAATATTTTCAATCAAAACCATGTTTGCCATCAACAAGTAACTGATTTCTAATGATTAGGACCAAAAAACTCTTTTCTGAGAGCTTCCTGCAGCTTTCACTGTAACATTTGTAAAAATAGCTTTCTCTCAGCGAGAGAAGGTCAAAACTGACAAGTACAGTTTTTCTTAAACAAGGAGCAATATTTTCAATCAAAACCATGTTTGCCATCAACAAGTGACTGATTTCTAATGATTAGGACCAAAAAACCCACTTCTGAGAGCTTCCTGCAGCTTTTACTGTAACATTTGTAAAAAATAGCTTTATCTCAGGCCAAAACTGACAACTACAGTTTTTCTTAAACAAGGAGCAATATTTTCAATCAAAACCATGTTTGCCATCAACAAGTAACTGATTTCTAATGATTAGGACCAAAAAACTCACTTCTGAGAGCTTCCTGCAGCTTTTACTGTAACATTTGTAAGAATAGCTTTCTCTCAGGCCAAAACTGACAACTACAGTTTTTTCTTAAACAAGGAGCAATATTTTCAATCAAGACCATGTTTGCCATCAACAAGTAACTGATTTCCAATGATTAGGACCAAAAAACTCACTTCTGAGAGCTTCCTGCAGCTTTTACTGTAACATTTGTAAGAATAGCTTTCTCTCAGGCCAAAACTGACAACTACAGTTTTTCTTAAACAAGGAGCAATATTTTCAATCAAAACCATGTTTGCCATCAACAAGTAACTGATTTCTAATGATTAGGACCAAAAAACTCACTTCTGAGAGCTTCCTGCAGCTTTTACTGTAACATTTGTAAAAATAGCTTTCTCTCAGGCCAAAACTGACAACTACAGTTTTTCTTAAACAAGGAGCAATATTTTCAATCAAGACCATGTTTGCCATTAACAAGTAACTGATTTCTAATGATTAGGACCAAAAAACTCACTTCTGAGAGCTTCCTGCAGCTTTTACTGTAACATTTGTAAAAATAGCTTTCTCTCGGCGAGAGAAGGCCAAAAGTGACAACTACAGTTTTTCTTAAACAAGGAGCAATATTTTCAATCAAAACCATGTTTGCTATCAACAAGTAACTGATTTCTAATGATTAGGACCAAAAAACTCACTTCTGAGAGGTTCCTGCAGCTTTGACTGTAACATTTGTAAAAATAGCTTTCTCTCAGGCCAAAACTGACAACTACAGTTTTTCTTAAACAAGGAGCAATATTTTCAATCAAACCCATGTTTGCCATCAACAAGTAACTGATTTCTAATGATTAAGACCAAAAAACTCACTTCTGAGAGCTTCCTGCAGCTTTTACTGTAACATTTGTAAAAAATAGCTTTCTCTCAAGCCAAAACTGACAACTACAGTTTTTCTTAAACAAGGAGCAATATTTTCAATCAAAACCATGTTTGCCATCAACAAGTAACTGATTTCTAATGATTAGGACCAAAAAACTCACTTCTGAGAGCTTCCTGGAGCTTTCACTGTAACATTTGTAAAAATAGCTTTCTCTCTGCGAGAGAAGGCCAAAACTGACAACTACAGTTTTTCTTAAACAAGGAGCAATATTTTCAATCAAGACCATGTTTGCCATCAACAAGTAACTGATTTCTAATGATTAGGACCAAAAAACTCACTTCTGAGAGCTTCCTGGAGCTTTCACTGTAACATTTGTAAAAATAGCTTTCTCTCTGCGAGAGAAGGCCAAAACTGACAACTACAGTTTTTCTTAAACAAGGAGCAATATTTTCAATCAAGACCATGTTTGCCATCAACAAGTAACTGATTTCTAATGATTAGGACCAAACAACTCACTTCTGAGAGCTTCCTGCAGCTTTTATTGTAACATTTGTAAAAATAGCTTTCTCTCAGGCCAAAACTGACAACTACAGTTTTTCTTAAACAAGGAGCAATATTTTCAATCAAAACCATGTTTGCCATCAACAAGTAACTGATTTCTAATGATTAGGACCAAAAAACTCTTTTCTGAGAGCTTCCTGCAGCTTTTACTGTAACATTTGTAAAAATAGCTTTCTCTCAGCCAGAGAAGGTCAAAACTGACAAGTACAGTTTTTCTTAAACAAGGAGCAATATTTTCAATCAAAACCATGTTTGCCATCAACAAGTAACTGATTTCTAATGATTAGGACCAAAAAACTCACTTCTGAGAGCTTCATGCAGCTTTTACTGTAACATTTGTAAAAATAGCTTTCTCTCAGGCCAAAACTGACAACTACAGTTTTTCTTAAACAAGGAGCAATATTTTCAATCAAAACCATGTTTGCCATCAACAAGTAACTGATTTCTAATGATTAGGACCAAACAACTCACTTCTGAGAGCTTCCTGCAGCTTTTACTGTAACATTTGTAAAAATAGCTTTCTCTCAGGCCAAAACTGACAACTACAGTTTTTCTTAAACAAGGAGCAATATTTTCAATCAAGACCATGTTTGCCATCAACAAGTAACTGATTTCCAATGATTAGGACCAAAAAAACTCACTTCTGAGAGCTTCCTGCAGCTTTTACTGTAACATTTGTAAGAATAGCTTTCTTTCAGGCCAAAACTGACAACTACAGTTTTTCTTAAACAAGAAGCAATATTTTCAATCAAAACCATGTTTGCCATCAACAAGTAACTGATTTCTAATGGTTAGGTCCAAAAAACTCACTTCTGAGAGCTTCCTGCAGCTTTTACTGTAACATTTGTAAAAATAGCTTTCTCTCGGCGAGAGAAGGCCAAAAGTGACAACTACAGTTTTTCTTAAACAAGGAGCAATATTTTCAATCAAAACCATGTTTGCTATCAACAAGTAACTGATTTCTAATGATTAGGACCAAAAAACTCACTTCTGAGAGCTTCCTGCAGCTTTGACTGTAACATTTGTAAAAAATAGCTTTCTCTCAGGCCAAAACTGACAACTACAGTTTTTCTTAAACAAGGAGCAATATTTTCAATCCAACCCATGTTTGCCATCAAACATGGGTTGAACCAAAAAACTCACTTCTGAGAGCTTCCTGCAGCTTTTACTGTAACATTTGTAAAAATAGCTTTCTCTCAGGCCAAAACTGACAACTACAGTTTTTCTTAAACAAGGAGCAATATTTTCAATCAAGACCATGTTTGCAATCAACAAGTAACTGATTTCTAATGATTAGGACCAACAAACTCTTTTCTGAGAGCTTCCTGCAGCTTTTACTGTAACATTTGTAAAAATAGCTTTCTCTCAGCGAGAGAAGGTCAAAACTGACAAGTACAGTTTTTCTTAAACAAGGAGCAATATTTTCAATCAAAACCATGTTTGCCATCAACAAGTAACTGATTTCTAATGATTAGGACCAAAAAACTCACTTCTGAGAGCTTCATGCAGCTTTTATTGTAACAATTGTAAAAATAGCTTTCTCTAAGGCCAAAACTGACAACTACAGTTTTTCTTAAACAAGGAGGAATATTTTCAATCAAGACCATGTTTGCCATCAACAAGTAACTGATTTCCAATGATTAGGACCAAAAAACTCACTTCTGAGAGCTTCCTGCAGCTTTTACTGTAAAATTTGTAAAAAATAGCTTTATCTCAGGCCAAAACTGACAACTACAGTTTTTCTTAAACAAGGAGCAATATTTTCAATCAAAACCATGTTTGCCATCAACAAGTAACTGATTTCTAATGATTAGGACCAAAAAACTCACTTCTGAGAGCTTCCTGCAGCTTTTACTGTAACATTTGTAAGAATAGCTTTCTCTCAGGCCAAAACTGACAACTACAGTTTTTCTTAAACAAGCAGCAATATTTTCAATCAAACCCATGTTTGCCATCAACAAGTAACTGATTTCTAATGATTAGGACCAAAAAACTCACTTCTGAGAGCTTACTGCAGCTTTTACTGTAACATTTGTAAAAATAGCTTTCTCTCAGGCCAAAACTGACAACTACAGTTTTTCTTAAACAAGGAGCAATATTTTCAATCAAAACCATGTTTGCCATCAACAAGTAACTGATTTCTAATGATTAGGACCAAAAAACTCACTTCTGAGAGCTTACTGCAGCTTTTACTGTAACATTTGTAAAAATAGCTTTCTCTCAGCGAGAGAAGGTCAAAACTGACAACTACAGTTTTTCTTAAACAAGGAGCAATATTTTCAATCAAAACCATGTTTGCCATCAACAAGTAACTGATTTCTAATGATTATGACCAAAAAACTCACTTCTGAGAGCTTCATGCAGCTTTTACTGTAACATTTGTAAAAATAGCTTTCTCTCAGGCCAAAACTGACAACTACAGTTTTTCTTAAACAAGGAGCAATATTTTCAATCAAGACCATGTTTGCCATCAACAAGTAACCGATTTCCAATGATTAGGACCAAAAAACTCACTTCTGAGAGCTTCCTGCAGCTTTTACTGTAACATTTGTAAAAAATAGCTTTCTCTCAGGCCAAAACTGACAACTACAGTTTTTCTTAAACAAGGAGCAATATTTTCAATCCAACCCATGTTTGCCATCAAACATGGGTTGAACCAAAAAACTCACTTCTGAGAGCTTCCTGCAGCTTTTACTGTAACATTTGTAAAAATAGCTTTCTCTCAGGCCAAAACTGACAACTACAGTTTTTCTTAAACAAGGAGCAATATTTTCAATCAAGACCATGTTTGCAATCAACAAGTAACTGATTTCTAATGATTAGGACCAACAAACTCTTTTCTGAGAGCTTCCTGCAGCTTTTACTGTAACAATTGTAAAAATAGCTTTCTCTAAGGCCAAAACTGACAACTACAGTTTTTCTTAAACAAGGAGGAATATTTTCAATCAAGACCATGTTTGCCATCAACAAGTAACTGATTTCCAATGATTAGGACCAAAAAACTCACTTCTGAGAGCTTCCTGCAGCTTTTACTGTAAAATTTGTAAAAAATAGCTTTCTCTCAGGCCAAAACTGACAACTACAGTTTTTCTTAAACAAGGAGCAATATTTTCAATCAAGACCATGTTTGCAATCAACAAGTAACTGATTTCTAATGATTAGGACCAACAAACTCTTTTCTGAGAGCTTCCTGCAGCTCTTACTGTAACATTTGTAAAAATAGCTTTCTCTCAGCGAGAGAAGGTCAAAACTGACAAGTACAGTTTTTCTTAAACAAGGAGCAATATTTTCAATCAAAACCATGTTTGCCATCAACAAGTAACTGATTTCTAATGATTAGGACCAAAAAACTCACTTCTGAGAGCTTCCTGCAGCTTTTACTGTAACATTTGTAAGAATAGCTTTCTCTCAGGCCAAAACTGACAACTACAGTTTTTCTTAACCCTTGTATTATGTTAAGGGTCAATTTGACCCGTTTCGGTTTTTGTCTTGACCAAAGTACTGGTTATCCTTTCTTTTTCTTCATGAAATTTTGTGACTTTTCCTCATCTAGGGTCATGAACTGGTGTGTAAAATCTGGACACTTTAATGTGTAGTGGAATGTCTGTGCAGAGTTTGTATACAAAGATGATGTTGCGGGTCATTTTGACCCGGACACTTTTATGTGGGTAAATATCTGTACAGATCCAAAATAAAAATGCATTTTTTATGTCCTTTTAATCTACATCAAAGAGTATTGTGCTTTGATGTACAGTTAGTTGTATTTTGACTGCCAGAGACCCAGGTGTGTTTCAAGGAGGGACTTTCTCTCCCTTGTTCTTGTCACCTTTCTCATGCCATCTTTTTGACCAACACACCAAAAATGAGCTCCAGAGGGGTTACAGCTGAAAAAGCTTTATCACAGATTTTGAACTCAGATAGTGACGCAGAAGAAGATATTTCAGAGATAGGATATTTCAGAGACCGAGGACAATGTAATTGATGATCCAGATTGTCAATTTATTGACGATGAGTTTAGCCTGCCAATCCCCGTCCATCGGTTGAAAGCCAAGGAATGCAGCAATCATCATCCACAGAGAGGACATGGGCATCTAAAGATGATAATATAAAATGGTCAACATCACCACACCAAAGCCGAGGTAGACGGTCATCTTTCAATGACATCAAAATGACTCGCGGTCCTACAAGATTTGCAGTCACACGACTTGATAATATCAAATCGGCATCAGAAATAAGCCAGAACTTCCCAGTGAAATTCTGAAGATGCAGGGCAGACCTCTGCATTCCTCAATATTTGTTTTCACAGAGAAAGCAGCACTTGTTTCATACTGCCCAAAGAAAAGAAAGAACGTTCTTGTAATGAGCACAATGCACACAGATGCATCTCTGAGCAAGAGAAGACATGAAGCCACAAATGATCATGGACTACAACTCCACCAAAGGAGGAGTTGAGAATCTGGACAAAGTCACAGCAACATACAGCTGCCAGCGCAAGACTGCCCGTTGGCCCTTGGTGATTTTCTACAAGATTGTGGATGTGTCGGCTTACAATGCCTATGTCCTGTGGACTGAACTCAACCAGCAATGGAATGCCGGCAAATTGTAAAGACGTCGGCTTTTCCTGGAAAAACTCGGTAAAGCACTCGTTACTCCCAAGATCCAGAGGCGAGCCAAGCCAGCTCGATCCCCAGCAGCGGCAGCTCTCATTGAAAAGTTTACAGAGAAAAAGGAGCAAGTTAAATGAAAAAAAAATGCTGAGGGAAAAACTTGAACAATATAGTTCTTAAATATAGTGTTGAAATTAAAAATGTATTATGTCATGTCTCTTCTAAATATTATCTAAAATTAAGTTATTGGTCTAAATGTTTTTTTTTTTTACTGTTTTGAGTGGATTTACACAGTACGGGTCAAAATGACCCGCAACATAATCAATGTCATTTTTTTTCAACATAATACAAGGGTTAAACAAGCAGCAATATTTTCAATCAAACCCATGTTTGCCATCAACAAGTAACTGATTTCTAATGATTAGGACCAAAAAACTCACTTCTGAGAGCTTCATGCAGCTTTTACTGTAACATTTGTAAAAATAGCTTTCTCTCAGGCCAAAACTGACAACTACAGTTTTTCTTAAACAAGGAGCAATATTTTCAATCAAACCCATGTTTGCCATCAACAAATAACTGATTTCTAACGATTAGGACCAAAAAACTCACTTCTGAGAGCTTCCTGCAGCTTTTACTGTAACATTTGTAAGAATAGCTTTCTCTCAGGCCAAAACTGACAACTACAGTTTTTCTTAAACAAGGAGCAATATTTTCAATCAAAACCATGTTTGCCATCAACAAGTAACTGATTTCTAATGATTAGGACCAAAAAACTCACTTCCGAGAGCTTACTGCAGCTTTTACTGTAACATTTGTAAAAATAACTTTCTCTCAGCGAGAGAAGGTCAAAAAAGACAACTACAGTTTTTCTTAAACAAGGAGGAATATTTTCAATCAAGACCATGTTTGCCATCAACAAGTAACTGATTTCCAATGATTAGGACCAAAAAACTCACTTCTGAGAGCTTCCTGCAGCTTTTACTGTAAAATTTGTAAAAAATAGCTTTATCTCAGGCCAAAACTGACAACTACAGTTTTTCTTAAACAAGGAGCAATATTTTCAATCAAAACCATGTTTGCCATCAACAAGTAACTGATTTCTAATGATTAGGACCAAAAAACTCACTTCTGAGAGCTTCCTGCAGCTTTTACTGTAACATTTGTAAGAATAGCTTTCTCTCAGGCCAAAACTGACAACTACAGTTTTTCTTAAACAAGCAGCAATATTTTCAATCAAACCCATGTTTGCCATCAACAAGTAACTGATTTCTAATGATTAGGACCAAAAAACTCACTTCTGAGAGCTTACTGCAGCTTTTACTGTAACATTTGTAAAAATAGCTTTCTCTCAGGCCAAAACTGACAACTACAGTTTTTCTTAAACAAGGAGCAATATTTTCAATCAAAACCATGTTTGCCATCAACAAGTAACTGATTTCTAATGATTAGGACCAAAAAACTCACTTCTGAGAGCTTACTGCAGCTTTTACTGTAACATTTGTAAAAATAGCTTTCTCTCAGCGAGAGAAGGTCAAAACTGACAACTACAGTTTTTCTTAAACAAGGAGCAATATTTTCAATCAAAACCATGTTTGCCATCAACAAGTAACTGATTTCTAATGATTATGACCAAAAAACTCACTTCTGAGAGCTTCATGCAGCTTTTACTGTAACATTTGTAAAAATAGCTTTCTCTCAGGCCAAAACTGACAACTACAGTTTTTCTTAAACAAGGAGCAATATTTTCAATCAAGACCATGTTTGCCATCAACAAGTAACTGATTTCCAATGATTAGGACCAAAAAACTCACTTCTGAGAGCTTCCTGCAGCTTTTACTGTAACATTTGTAAAAAATAGCTTTCTCTCAGGCCAAAACTGACAACTACAGTTTTTCTTAAACAAGGAGCAATATTTTCAATCCAACCCATGTTTGCCATCAAACATGGGTTGAACCAAAAAACTCACTTCTGAGAGCTTCCTGCAGCTTTTACTGTAACATTTGTAAAAATAGCTTTCTCTCAGGCCAAAACTGACAACTACAGTTTTTCTTAAACAAGGAGCAATATTTTCAATCAAGACCATGTTTGCAATCAACAAGTAACTGATTTCTAATGATTAGGACCAACAAACTCTTTTCTGAGAGCTTCCTGCAGCTTTTACTGTAACATTTGTAAAAATAGCTTTCTCTCAGCGAGAGAAGGTCAAAACTGACAAGTACAGTTTTTCTTAAACAAGGAGCAATATTTTCAATCAAAACCATGTTTGCCATCAACAAGTAACTGATTTCTAATGATTAGGACCAAAAAACTCACTTCTGAGAGCTTCATGCAGCTTTTATTGTAACAATTGTAAAAATAGCTTTCTCTAAGGCCAAAACTGACAACTACAGTTTTTCTTAAACAAGGAGGAATATTTTCAATCAAGACCATGTTTGCCATCAACAAGTAACTGATTTCCAATGATTAGGACCAAAAAACTCACTTCTGAGAGCTTCCTGCAGCTTTTACTGTAAAATTTGTAAAAAATAGCTTTATCTCAGGCCAAAACTGACAACTACAGTTTTTCTTAAACAAGGAGCAATATTTTCAATCAAAACCATGTTTGCCATCAACAAGTAACTGATTTCTAATGATTAGGACCAAAAAACTCACTTCTGAGAGCTTCCTGCAGCTTTTACTGTAACATTTGTAAGAATAGCTTTCTCTCAGGCCAAAACTGACAACTACAGTTTTTCTTAAACAAGCAGCAATATTTTCAATCAAACCCATGTTTGCCATCAACAAGTAACTGATTTCTAATGATTAGGACCAAAAAACTCACTTCTGAGAGCTTACTGCAGCTTTTACTGTAACATTTGTAAAAATAGCTTTCTCTCAGGCCAAAACTGACAACTACAGTTTTTCTTAAACAAGGAGCAATATTTTCAATCAAAACCATGTTTGCCATCAACAAGTAACTGATTTCTAATGATTAGGACCAAAAAACTCACTTCTGAGAGCTTACTGCAGCTTTTACTGTAACATTTGTAAAAATAGCTTTCTCTCAGCGAGAGAAGGTCAAAACTGACAACTACAGTTTTTCTTAAACAAGGAGCAATATTTTCAATCAAAACCATGTTTGCCATCAACAAGTAACTGATTTCTAATGATTATGACCAAAAAACTCACTTCTGAGAGCTTCATGCAGCTTTTACTGTAACATTTGTAAAAATAGCTTTCTCTCAGGCCAAAACTGACAACTACAGTTTTTCTTAAACAAGGAGCAATATTTTCAATCAAGACCATGTTTGCCATCAACAAGTAACTGATTTCCAATGATTAGGACCAAAAAACTCACTTCTGAGAGCTTCCTGCAGCTTTTACTGTAACATTTGTAAAAAATAGCTTTCTCTCAGGCCAAAACTGACAACTACAGTTTTTCTTAAACAAGGAGCAATTGTTTCAATCAAAACCATGTTTGCCATCAACAAGTAACTGATTTCTAATGATTAGGACCAAAAAACTCACTTCTGAGAGCTTCCTGCAGCTTTTACTGTAACATTTGTAAGAATAGCTTTCTCTCAGGCCAAAACTGACAACTACAGTTTTTCTTAAACAAGGAGCAATATTTTCAATCAAAACCATGTTTGCCATCAACAAGTAACTGATTTCTAATGATTAGGACCAAAAAACTCACTTCTGAGAGCTTCCTGCAGCTTTTACTGTAACATTTGTAAAAATAGCTTTCTCTCAGGCCAAAACTGACAACTACAGTTTTTCTTAAACAAGGAGCAATATTTTCAATCAAGACCATGTTTGCCATCAACAAGTAACTGATTTCCAATGATTAGGACCAAAAAACTCACTTCTGAGAGCTTCCTGCAGCTTTTACTGTAACATTTGTAAAAAATAGCTTTATCTCAGGCCAAAACTGACAACTACAGTTTTTCTTAAACAAGCAGCAATATTTTCAATCAAAACCATGTTTGCCATCAACAAGTAACTGATTTCTAATGATTAGGACCAAAAAACTCACTTCTGAGAGCTTACTGCAGCTTTTACTGTAACATTTGTAAAAATAGCTTTCTCTCAGCGAGAGAAGGTCAAAACTGACAACTACAGTTTTTCTTAAACAAGGAGCAATATTTTCAATCAAAACCATGTTTGCCATCAACAAGTAACTGATTTCTAATGATTATGACCAAAAAACTCACTTCTGAGAGCTTCCTGCAGCTTTTACTGTAACATTTGTAAAAAATAGCTTTCTCTCAGGCCAAAACTGACAACTACAGTTTTTCTTAAACAAGGAGCAATTGTTTCAATCAAAACCATGTTTGCCATCAACAAGTAACTGATTTCTAATGATTAGGACCAAAAAACTCACTTCTGAGAGCTTCCTGCAGCTTTTACTGTAACATTTGTAAGAATAGCTTTCTCTCAGGCCAAAACTGACAACTACAGTTTTTCTTAAACAAGGAGCAATATTTTCAATCAAAACCATGTTTGCCATCAACAAGTAACTGATTTCTAATGATTAGGACCAAAAAACTCACTTCTGAGAGCTTCCTGCAGCTTTTACTGTAACATTTGTAAAAATAGCTTTCTCTCAGGCCAAAACTGACAACTACAGTTTTTCTTAAACAAGGAGCAATATTTTCAATCAAGACCATGTTTGCCATCAACAAGTAACTGATTTCCAATGATTAGGACCAAAAAACTCACTTCTGAGAGCTTCCTGCAGCTTTTACTGTAACATTTGTAAAAAATAGCTTTATCTCAGGCCAAAACTGACAACTACAGTTTTTCTTAAACAAGCAGCAATATTTTCAATCAAAACCATGTTTGCCATCAACAAGTAACTGATTTCTAATGATTAGGACCAAAAAACTCACTTCTGAGAGCTTCCTGCAGCTTTTACTGTAACATTTGTAAAAATAGCTTTCTCTCAGGCCAAAACTGACAACTACAGTTTTTCTTAAACAAGGAGCAATATTTTCAATCAAAACCATGTTTGCCATCAACAAGTAACTGATTTCTAATGATTAGGACCAAAAAACTCACTTCTGAGAGCTTACTGCAGCTTTTACTGTAACATTTGTAAAAATAGCTTTCTCTCAGCGAGAGAAGGTCAAAACTGACAACTACAGTTTTTCTTAAACAAGGAGCAATATTTTCAATCAAAACCATGTTTGCCATCAACAAGTAACTGATTTCTAATGATTAGGACCAAAAAACTCACTTCTGAGAGCTTCCTGGAGCTTTCACTGTAACATTTGTAAAAATAGCTTTCTCTCTGCGAGAGAAGGCCAAAACTGACAACTACAGTTTTTCTTAAACAAGGAGCAATATTTTCAATCAAGACCATGTTTGCCATCAACAAGTAACTGATTTCTAATGATTAGGACCAAAAAACTCACTTCTGAGAGCTTCCTGCAGCTTTTACTGTAACATTTGTAAAAATAGCTTTCTCTCAGGCCAAAACTGACAACTACAGTTTTTCTTAAACAAGGAGCAATATTTTCAATCAAGACCATGTTTGCCATCAACAAGTAACTGATTTCTAATGATTAGGACCAAACAACTCACTTCTGAGAGCTTCCTGCAGCTTTTATTGTAACATTTGTAAAAATAGCTTTCTCTCAGGCCAAAACTGACAACTACAGTTTTTCTTAAACAAGGAGCAATATTTTCAATCAAAACCATGTTTGCCATCAACAAGTAACTGATTTCTAATGATTAGGACCAAAAAACTCTTTTCTGAGAGCTTCCTGCAGCTTTTACTGTAACATTTGTAAAAATAGCTTTCTCTCAGCCAGAGAAGGTCAAAACTGACAAGTACAGTTTTTCTTAAACAAGGAGCAATATTTTCAATCAAAACCATGTTTGCCATCAACAAGTAACTGATTTCCAATGATTAGGACCAAAAAACTCACTTCTGAGAGCTTACTGCAGCTTTTACTGTAACATTTGTAAAAATAGCTTTCTCTCGGCGAGAGAAGGTCAAAACCGACAACTACAGTTTTTCTTAAACAAGGAGCAATATTTTCAATCAAAACCATGTTTGCCATCAACAAGTAACTGATTTCTAATGATTAGGACTAAAAAACTCACTTCTGAGAGCTTCATGCAGCTTTTACTGTAACATTTGTAAAAATAGCTTTCTCTCAGGCCAAAACTGACAACTACAGTTTTTCTTAAACAAGGAGCAATATTTTCAATCAAGACCATGTTTGCCATCAACAAGTAACTGATTTCCAATGATTAGGACCAAAAAACTCACTTCTGAGAGCTTCCTGCAGCTTTTACTGTAACATTTGTAAAAAATAGCTTTATCTCAGGCCAAAACTGACAACTACAGTTTTTCTTAAACAAGCAGCAATATTTTCAATCAAAACCATGTTTGCCATCAACAAGTAACTGATTTCTAATGATTAGGACCAAAAAACTCACTTCTGAGAGCTTCCTGCAGCTTTTACTGTAACATTTGTAAAAATAGCTTTCTCTCAGGCCAAAACTGACAACTACAGTTTTTCTTAAACAAGGAGCAATATTTTCAATCAAAACCATGTTTGCCATCAACAAGTAACTGATTTCTAATGATTAGGACCAAAAAACTCACTTCTGAGAGCTTCCTGCAGCTTTTACTGTAACATTTGTAAAAATAGCTTTCTCTCAGCGAGAGAAGGTCAAAACTGACAACTACAGTTTTTCTTAAACAAGGAGCAATATTTTCAATCAAAACCATGTTTGCCATCAACAAGTAACTGATTTCTAATGATTAGGACCAAAAAACTCACTTCTGAGAGCTTCATGCAGCTTTTACTGTAACATTTGTAAAAATAGCTTTCTCTCAGCGAGAGAAGGTCAAAACTGACAACTACAGTTTTTCTTAAACAAGGAGCAATATTTTCAATCAAAACCATGTTTGCCATCAACAAGTAACTGGTTTCTAATGATTAGGACCAAAAAACTCACTTCTGAGAGCTTCCTGCAGCTTTTACTGTAACATTTGTAAAAATAGCTTTCTCTCAGGCCAAAACTGACAACTACAGTTTTTCTTAAACAAGGAGCAATATTTTCAATCAAAACCATGTTTGCCATCAACAAGTAACTGGTTTCTAATGATTAGGACCAAAAAACTCACTTCTGAGAGCTTCCTGCAGCTTTTACTGTAACATTTGTAAAAATAGCTTTCTCTCAGGCCAAAACTGACAACTACAGTTTTTCTTAAACCAGGAGCAATATTTTCAATCAAGACCATGTTTGCCATCAACAAGTAACTGATTTCCAATGATTAGGACCAAAAAACTCACTTCTGAGAGCTTCCTGCAGCTTTTACTGTAACATTTGTAAAAATAGCTTTCTCTCAGGCCAAAACTGACAACTACAGTTTTTCTTAAACAAGGAGCAATATTTTCAATCAAGACCATGTTTGCCATTAACAAGTAACTGATTTCTAATGATTAGGACCAAAAAACTCACTTCTGAGAGCTTCCTGCAGCTTTTACTGTAACATTTGTAAAAATAGCTTTCTCTCGGCGAGAGAAGGCCAAAAGTGACAACTACAGTTTTTCTTAAACAAGGAGCAATATTTTCAATCAAAACCATGTTTGCTATCAACAAGTAACTGATTTCTAATGATTAGGACCAAAAAACTCACTTCTGAGAGGTTCCTGCAGCTTTGACTGTAACATTTGTAAAAATAGCTTTCTCTCAGGCCAAAACTGACAACTACAGTTTTTCTTAAACAAGGAGCAATATTTTCAATCAAACCCATGTTTGCCATCAACAAGTAACTGATTTCTAATGATTAAGACCAAAAAACTCACTTCTGAGAGCTTCCTGCAGCTTTTACTGTAACATTTGTAAAAAATAGCTTTCTCTCAAGCCAAAACTGACAACTACAGTTTTTCTTAAACAAGGAGCAATATTTTCAATCAAAACCATGTTTGCCATCAACAAGTAACTGATTTCTAATGATTAGGACCAAAAAACTCACTTCTGAGAGCTTCCTGGAGCTTTCACTGTAACATTTGTAAAAATAGCTTTCTCTCTGCGAGAGAAGGCCAAAACTGACAACTACAGTTTTTCTTAAACAAGGAGCAATATTTTCAATCAAGACCATGTTTGCCATCAACAAGTAACTGATTTCTAATGATTAGGACCAAAAAACTCACTTCTGAGAGCTTCCTGCAGCTTTTACTGTAACATTTGTAAAAATAGCTTTCTCTCAGGCCAAAACTGACAACTACAGTTTTTCTTAAACAAGGAGCAATATTTTCAATCAAGACCATGTTTGCCATCAACAAGTAACTGATTTCTAATGATTAGGACCAAACAACTCACTTCTGAGAGCTTCCTGCAGCTTTTATTGTAACATTTGTAAAAATAGCTTTCTCTCAGGCCAAAACTGACAACTACAGTTTTTCTTAAACAAGGAGCAATATTTTCAATCAAAACCATGTTTGCCATCAACAAGTAACTGATTTCTAATGATTAGGACCAAAAAACTCTTTTCTGAGAGCTTCCTGCAGCTTTTACTGTAACATTTGTAAAAATAGCTTTCTCTCAGCCAGAGAAGGTCAAAACTGACAAGTACAGTTTTTCTTAAACAAGGAGCAATATTTTCAATCAAAACCATGTTTGCCATCAACAAGTAACTGATTTCTAATGATTAGGACCAAAAAACTCACTTCTGAGAGCTTCATGCAGCTTTTACTGTAACATTTGTAAAAATAGCTTTCTCTCAGGCCAAAACTGACAACTACAGTTTTTCTTAAACAAGGAGCAATATTTTCAATCAAAACCATGTTTGCCATCAACAAGTAACTGATTTCTAATGATTAGGACCAAACAACTCACTTCTGAGAGCTTCCTGCAGCTTTTACTGTAACATTTGTAAAAATAGCTTTCTCTCAGGCCAAAACTGACAACTACAGTTTTTCTTAAACAAGGAGCAATATTTTCAATCAAGACCATGTTTGCCATCAACAAGTAACTGATTTCCAATGATTAGGACCAAAAAAACTCACTTCTGAGAGCTTCCTGCAGCTTTTACTGTAACATTTGTAAGAATAGCTTTCTTTCAGGCCAAAACTGACAACTACAGTTTTTCTTAAACAAGAAGCAATATTTTCAATCAAAACCATGTTTGCCATCAACAAGTAACTGATTTCTAATGGTTAGGTCCAAAAAACTCACTTCTGAGAGCTTCCTGCAGCTTTTACTGTAACATTTGTAAAAATAGCTTTCTCTCGGCGAGAGAAGGCCAAAAGTGACAACTACAGTTTTTCTTAAACAAGGAGCAATATTTTCAATCAAAACCATGTTTGCTATCAACAAGTAACTGATTTCTAATGATTAGGACCAAAAAACTCACTTCTGAGAGCTTCCTGCAGCTTTGACTGTAACATTTGTAAAAAATAGCTTTCTCTCAGGCCAAAACTGACAACTACAGTTTTTCTTAAACAAGGAGCAATATTTTCAATCCAACCCATGTTTGCCATCAAACATGGGTTGAACCAAAAAACTCACTTCTGAGAGCTTCCTGCAGCTTTTACTGTAACATTTGTAAAAATAGCTTTCTCTCAGGCCAAAACTGACAACTACAGTTTTTCTTAAACAAGGAGCAATATTTTCAATCAAGACCATGTTTGCAATCAACAAGTAACTGATTTCTAATGATTAGGACCAACAAACTCTTTTCTGAGAGCTTCCTGCAGCTTTTACTGTAACATTTGTAAAAATAGCTTTCTCTCAGCGAGAGAAGGTCAAAACTGACAAGTACAGTTTTTCTTAAACAAGGAGCAATATTTTCAATCAAAACCATGTTTGCCATCAACAAGTAACTGATTTCTAATGATTAGGACCAAAAAACTCACTTCTGAGAGCTTCATGCAGCTTTTATTGTAACAATTGTAAAAATAGCTTTCTCTAAGGCCAAAACTGACAACTACAGTTTTTCTTAAACAAGGAGGAATATTTTCAATCAAGACCATGTTTGCCATCAACAAGTAACTGATTTCCAATGATTAGGACCAAAAAACTCACTTCTGAGAGCTTCCTGCAGCTTTTACTGTAAAATTTGTAAAAAATAGCTTTATCTCAGGCCAAAACTGACAACTACAGTTTTTCCTAAACAAGGAGCAATATTTTCAATCAAAACCATGTTTGCCATCAACAAGTAACTGATTTCTAATGATTAGGACCAAAAAACTCACTTCTGAGAGCTTCCTGCAGCTTTTACTGTAACATTTGTAAGAATAGCTTTCTCTCAGGCCAAAACTGACAACTACAGTTTTTCTTAAACAAGCAGCAATATTTTCAATCAAACCCATGTTTGCCATCAACAAGTAACTGATTTCTAATGATTAGGACCAAAAAACTCACTTCTGAGAGCTTACTGCAGCTTTTACTGTAACATTTGTAAAAATAGCTTTCTCTCAGGCCAAAACTGACAACTACAGTTTTTCTTAAACAAGGAGCAATATTTTCAATCAAAACCATGTTTGCCATCAACAAGTAACTGATTTCTAATGATTAGGACCAAAAAACTCACTTCTGAGAGCTTACTGCAGCTTTTACTGTAACATTTGTAAAAATAGCTTTCTCTCAGCGAGAGAAGGTCAAAACTGACAACTACAGTTTTTCTTAAACAAGGAGCAATATTTTCAATCAAAACCATGTTTGCCATCAACAAGTAACTGATTTCTAATGATTATGACCAAAAAACTCACTTCTGAGAGCTTCATGCAGCTTTTACTGTAACATTTGTAAAAATAGCTTTCTCTCAGGCCAAAACTGACAACTACAGTTTTTCTTAAACAAGGAGCAATATTTTCAATCAAGACCATGTTTGCCATCAACAAGTAACTGATTTCCAATGATTAGGACCAAAAAACTCACTTCTGAGAGCTTCCTGCAGCTTTTACTGTAACATTTGTAAAAAATAGCTTTCTCTCAGGCCAAAACTGACAACTACAGTTTTTCTTAAACAAGGAGCAATATTTTCAATCCAACCCATGTTTGCCATCAAACATGGGTTGAACCAAAAAACTCACTTCTGAGAGCTTCCTGCAGCTTTTACTGTAACATTTGTAAAAATAGCTTTCTCTCAGGCCAAAACTGACAACTACAGTTTTTCTTAAACAAGGAGCAATATTTTCAATCAAGACCATGTTTGCAATCAACAAGTAACTGATTTCTAATGATTAGGACCAACAAACTCTTTTCTGAGAGCTTCCTGCAGCTTTTACTGTAACATTTGTAAAAATAGCTTTCTCTCAGCGAGAGAAGGTCAAAACTGACAAGTACAGTTTTTCTTAAACAAGGACCAATATTTTCAATCAAAACCATGTTTGCCATCAACAAGTAACTGATTTCTAATGATTAGGACCAAAAAACTCACTTCTGAGAGCTTCATGCAGCTTTTATTGTAACAATTGTAAAAATAGCTTTCTCTAAGGCCAAAACTGACAACTACAGTTTTTCTTAAACAAGGAGGAATATTTTCAATCAAGACCATGTTTGCCATCAACAAGTAACTGATTTCCAATGATTAGGACCAAAAAACTCACTTCTGAGAGCTTCCTGCAGCTTTTACTGTAAAATTTGTAAAAAATAGCTTTCTCTCAGGCCAAAACTGACAACTACAGTTTTTCTTAAACAAGGAGCAATATTTTCAATCAAGACCATGTTTGCAATCAACAAGTAACTGATTTCTAATGATTAGGACCAACAAACTCTTTTCTGAGAGCTTCCTGCAGCTCTTACTGTAACATTTGTAAAAATAGCTTTCTCTCAGCGAGAGAAGGTCAAAACTGACAAGTACAGTTTTTCTTAAACAAGGAGCAATATTTTCAATCAAAACCATGTTTGCCATCAACAAGTAACTGATTTCTAATGATTAGGACCAAAAAACTCACTTCTGAGAGCTTCATGCAGCTTTTATTGTAACAATTGTAAAAATAGCTTTCTCTAAGGCCAAAACTGACAACTACAGTTTTTCTTAAACAAGGAGGAATATTTTCAATCAAGACCATGTTTGCCATCAACAAGTAACTGATTTCCAATGATTAGGACCAAAAAACTCACTTCTGAGAGCTTCCTGCAGCTTTTACTGTAAAATTTGTAAAAAATAGCTTTATCTCAGGCCAAAACTGACAACTACAGTTTTTCTTAAACAAGGAGCAATATTTTCAATCAAAACCATGTTTGCCATCAACAAGTAACTGATTTCTAATGATTAGGACCAAAAAACTCACTTCTGAGAGCTTCCTGCAGCTTTTACTGTAACATTTGTAAAAATAGCTTTCTCTAAGGCCAAAACTGACAACTACAGTTTTTCTTAAACAAGGAGCAATATTTTCAATCAAAACCATGTTTGCCATCAACAAGTAACTGATTTCTAATGATTAGGACCAAAAAACTCACTTCTGAGAGCTTCCTGCAGCTTTTACTGTAACATTTGTAAAAATAGCTTTCTCTCAGCGAGAGAAGGTCAAAACTGACAACTACAGTTTTTCTTAAACAAGGAGCAATATTTTCAATCAAAACCATGTTTGCCATCAACAAGTAACTGATTTCTAATGATTATGACCAAAAAACTCACTTCTGAGAGCTTCATGCAGCTTTTACTGTAACATTTGTAAAAATAGCTTTCTCTCAGGCCAAAACTGACAACTACAGTTTTTCTTAAACAAGGAGCAATATTTTCAATCAAGACCATGTTTGCCATCAACAAGTAACTGATTTCCAATGATTAGGACCAAAAAACTCACTTCTGAGAGCTTCCTGCAGCTTTTACTGTAACATTTGTAAAAAATAGCTTTCTCTCAGGCCAAAACTGACAACTACAGTTTTTCTTAAACAAGGAGCAATATTTTCAATCCAACCCATGTTTGCCATCAAACATGGGTTGAACCAAAAAACTCACTTCTGAGAGCTTCCTGCAGCTTTTACTGTAACATTTGTAAAAATAGCTTTCTCTCAGGCCAAAACTGACAACTACAGTTTTTCTTAAACAAGGAGCAATATTTTCAATCAAGACCATGTTTGCAATCAACAAGTAACTGATTTCTAATGATTAGGACCAACAAACTCTTTTCTGAGAGCTTCCTGCAGCTTTTACTGTAACATTTGTAAAAATAGCTTTCTCTCAGCGAGAGAAGGTCAAAACTGACAAGTACAGTTTTTCTTAAACAAGGAGCAATATTTTCAATCAAAACCATGTTTGCCATCAACAAGTAACTGATTTCTAATGATTAGGACCAAAAAACTCACTTCTGAGAGCTTCATGCAGCTTTTATTGTAACAATTGTAAAAATAGCTTTCTCTAAGGCCAAAACTGACAACTACAGTTTTTCTTAAACAAGGAGGAATATTTTCAATCAAGACCATGTTTGCCATCAACAAGTAACTGATTTCCAATGATTAGGACCAAAAAACTCACTTCTGAGAGCTTCCTGCAGCTTTTACTGTAAAATTTGTAAAAAATAGCTTTATCTCAGGCCAAAACTGACAACTACAGTTTTTCTTAAACAAGGAGCAATATTTTCAATCAAAACCATGTTTGCCATCAACAAGTAACTGATTTCTAATGATTAGGACCAAAAAACTCACTTCTGAGAGCTTCCTGCAGCTTTTACTGTAACATTTGTAAGAATAGCTTTCTCTCAGGCCAAAACTGACAACTACAGTTTTTCTTAAACAAGCAGCAATATTTTCAATCAAACCCATGTTTGCCATCAACAAGTAACTGATTTCTAATGATTAGGACCAAAAAACTCACTTCTGAGAGCTTACTGCAGCTTTTACTGTAACATTTGTAAAAATAGCTTTCTCTCAGGCCAAAACTGACAACTACAGTTTTTCTTAAACAAGGAGCAATATTTTCAATCAAAACCATGTTTGCCATCAACAAGTAACTGATTTCTAATGATTAGGACCAAAAAACTCACTTCTGAGAGCTTACTGCAGCTTTTACTGTAACATTTGTAAAAATAGCTTTCTCTCAGCGAGAGAAGGTCAAAACTGACAACTACAGTTTTTCTTAAACAAGGAGCAATATTTTCAATCAAAACCATGTTTGCCATCAACAAGTAACTGATTTCTAATGATTATGACCAAAAAACTCACTTCTGAGAGCTTCATGCAGCTTTTACTGTAACATTTGTAAAAATAGCTTTCTCTCAGGCCAAAACTGACAACTACAGTTTTTCTTAAACAAGGAGCAATATTTTCAATCAAGACCATGTTTGCCATCAACAAGTAACTGATTTCCAATGATTAGGACCAAAAAACTCACTTCTGAGAGCTTCCTGCAGCTTTTACTGTAACATTTGTAAAAAATAGCTTTCTCTCAGGCCAAAACTGACAACTACAGTTTTTCTTAAACAAGGAGCAATTGTTTCAATCAAAACCATGTTTGCCATCAACAAGTAACTGATTTCTAATGATTAGGACCAAAAAACTCACTTCTGAGAGCTTCCTGCAGCTTTTACTGTAACATTTGTAAGAATAGCTTTCTCTCAGGCCAAAACTGACAACTACAGTTTTTCTTAAACAAGGAGCAATATTTTCAATCAAAACCATGTTTGCCATCAACAAGTAACTGATTTCTAATGATTAGGACCAAAAAACTCACTTCTGAGAGCTTCCTGCAGCTTTTACTGTAACATTTGTAAAAATAGCTTTCTCTCAGGCCAAAACTGACAACTACAGTTTTTCTTAAACAAGGAGCAATATTTTCAATCAAGACCATGTTTGCCATCAACAAGTAACTGATTTCCAATGATTAGGACCAAAAAACTCACTTCTGAGAGCTTCCTGCAGCTTTTACTGTAACATTTGTAAAAAATAGCTTTATCTCAGGCCAAAACTGACAACTACAGTTTTTCTTAAACAAGCAGCAATATTTTCAATCAAAACCATGTTTGCCATCAACAAGTAACTGATTTCTAATGATTAGGACCAAAAAACTCACTTCTGAGAGCTTACTGCAGCTTTTACTGTAACATTTGTAAAAATAGCTTTCTCTCAGCGAGAGAAGGTCAAAACTGACAACTACAGTTTTTCTTAAACAAGGAGCAATATTTTCAATCAAAACCATGTTTGCCATCAACAAGTAACTGATTTCTAATGATTATGACCAAAAAACTCACTTCTGAGAGCTTCATGCAGCTTTTACTGTAACATTTGTAAAAATAGCTTTCTCTCAGGCCAAAACTGACAACTACAGTTTTTCTTAAACAAGGAGCAATATTTTCAATCAAGACCATGTTTGCCATCAACAAGTAACTGATTTCCAATGATTAGGACCAAAAAACTCACTTCTGAGAGCTTCCTGCAGCTTTTACTGTAACATTTGTAAAAAATAGCTTTCTCTCAGGCCAAAACTGACAACTACAGTTTTTCTTAAACAAGGAGCAATTGTTTCAATCAAAACCATGTTTGCCATCAACAAGTAACTGATTTCTAATGATTAGGACCAAAAAACTCACTTCTGAGAGCTTCCTGCAGCTTTTACTGTAACATTTGTAAGAATAGCTTTCTCTCAGGCCAAAACTGACAACTACAGTTTTTCTTAAACAAGGAGCAATATTTTCAATCAAAACCATGTTTGCCATCAACAAGTAACTGATTTCTAATGATTAGGACCAAAAAACTCACTTCTGAGAGCTTCCTGCAGCTTTTACTGTAACATTTGTAAAAATAGCTTTCTCTCAGGCCAAAACTGACAACTACAGTTTTTCTTAAACAAGGAGCAATATTTTCAATCAAGACCATGTTTGCCATCAACAAGTAACTGATTTCCAATGATTAGGACCAAAAAACTCACTTCTGAGAGCTTCCTGCAGCTTTTACTGTAACATTTGTAAAAAATAGCTTTATCTCAGGCCAAAACTGACAACTACAGTTTTTCTTAAACAAGCAGCAATATTTTCAATCAAAACCATGTTTGCCATCAACAAGTAACTGATTTCTAATGATTAGGACCAAAAAACTCACTTCTGAGAGCTTCCTGCAGCTTTTACTGTAACATTTGTAAAAATAGCTTTCTCTCAGGCCAAAACTGACAACTACAGTTTTTCTTAAAAAAGGAGCAATATTTTCAATCAAAACCATGTTTGCCATCAACAAGTAACTGATTTCTAATGATTAGGACCAAAAAACTCACTTCTGAGAGCTTACTGCAGCTTTTACTGTAACATTTGTAAAAATAGCTTTCTCTCAGCGAGAGAAGGTCAAAACTGACAACTACAGTTTTTCTTAAACAAGGAGCAATATTTTCAATCAAAACCATGTTTGCCATCAACAAGTAACTGATTTCTAATGATTAGGACCAAAAAACTCACTTCTGAGAGCTTCCTGCAGCTTTTACTGTAACATTTGTAAAAATAGCTTTCTCTCAGCGAGAGAAGGTCAAAACTGACAACTACAGTTTTTCTTAAACAAGGAGCAATATTTTCAATCAAAACCATGTTTGCCATCAACAAGTAACTGATTTCTAATGATTAGGACCAAAAAACTCACTTCTGAGAGCTTCCTGCAGCTTTTACTGTAACATTTGTAAGAATAGCTTTCTCTCAGGCCAAAACTGACAACTACAGTTTTTCTTAAACAAGGAGCAATATTTTCAATCAAAACCATGTTTGCCATCAACAAGTAACTGATTTCTAATGATTAGGACCAAAAAACTCACTTCTGAGAGCTTCCTGCAGCTTTTACTGTAACATTTGTAAAAATAGCTTTCCTCTCAGGCCAAAACTGACAACTACAGTTTTTCTTAAACAAGGAGCAATATTTTCAATCAAAACCATGTTTGCCATCAACAAGTAACTGATTTCTAATGATTAGGACCAAAAAACTCACTTCTGAGAGCTTCCTGCAGCTTTTACTGTAACATTTGTAAAAATAGCTTTCTCTCAGGCCAAAACTGACAACTACAGTTTTTCTTAAACAAGGAGCAATATTTTCAATCAAAACCATGTTTGCCATCAACAAGTAACTGATTTCTAATGATTAGGACCAAAAAACTCACTTCTGAGAGCTTCCTGCAGCTTTTACTGTAACATTTGTAAAAATAGCTTTCTCTCAGGCCAAAACTGACAACTACAGTTTTTCTTAAACAAGGAGCAATATTTTCAATCAAAACCATGTTTGCCATCAACAAGTAACTGATTTCTAATGATTAGGACCAAAAAACTCACTTCTGAGAGCTTCCTGCAGCTTTTACTGTAACATTTGTAAAAATAGCTTTCTCTCAGCGAGAGAAGGTCAAAACTGACAACTACAGTTTTTCTTAAACAAGGAGCAATATTTTCAATCAAAACCATGTTTGCCATCAACAAGTAACTGGTTTCTAATGATTAGGACCAAAAAACTCACTTCTGAGAGCTTCCTGCAGCTTTTACTGTAACATTTGTAAAAATAGCTTTCTCTCAGGCCAAAACTGACAACTACAGTTTTTCTTAAACAAGGAGCAATATTTTCAATCAAAACCATGTTTGCCATCAACAAGTAACTGGTTTCTAATGATTAGGACCAAAAAACTCACTTCTGAGAGCTTCCTGCAGCTTTTACTGTAACATTTGTAAAAATAGCTTTCTCTCAGGCCAAAACTGACAACTACAGTTTTTCTTAAACCAGGAGCAATATTTTCAATCAAAACCATGTTTGCCATCAACAAGTAACTGATTTCTAATGATTAGGACCAAAAAACTCACTTCTGAGAGCTTCATGCAGCTTTTACTGTAACATTTGTAAAAATAGCTTTCTCTCAGGCCAAAACTGACAACTACAGTTTTTCTTAAACAAGGAGCAATATTTTCAATCAAGACCATGTTTGCCATCAACAAGTAACTGATTTCCAATGATTAGGACCAAAAAACTCACTTCTGAGAGCTTCCTGCAGCTTTTACTGTAACATTTGTAAAAAATAGCTTTATCTCAGGCCAAAACTGACAACTACAGTTTTTCTTAAACAAGCAGCAATATTTTCAATCAAAACCATGTTTGCCATCAACAAGTAACTGATTTCTAATGATTAGGACCAAAAAACTCACTTCTGAGAGCTTCCTGCAGCTTTTACTGTAACATTTGTAAAAATAGCTTTCTCTCAGGCCAAAACTGACAACTACAGTTTTTCTTAAACAAGGAGCAATATTTTCAATCAAAACCATGTTTGCCATCAACAAGTAACTGATTTCTAATGATTAGGACCAAAAAACTCACTTCTGAGAGCTTACTGCAGCTTTTACTGTAACATTTGTAAAAATAGCTTTCTCTCAGCGAGAGAAGGTCAAAACTGACAACTACAGTTTTTCTTAAACAAGGAGCAATATTTTCAATCAAAACCATGTTTGCCATCAACAAGTAACTGATTTCTAATGATTAGGACCAAAAAACTCACTTCTGAGAGCTTCCTGCAGCTTTTACTGTAACATTTGTAAGAATAGCTTTCTCTCAGGCCAAAACTGACAACTACAGTTTTTCTTAAACAAGGAGCAATATTTTCAATCAAAACCATGTTTGCCATCAACAAGTAACTGATTTCTAATGATTAGGACCAAAAAACTCACTTCTGAGAGCTTACTGCAGCTTTTACTGTAACATTTGTAAAAATAGCTTTCTCTCAGCGAGAGAAGGTCAAAACTGACAACTACAGTTCTTCTTAAACAAGGAGCAATATTTTCAATCAAAACCATGTTTGCCATCAACAAGTAACTGATTTCTAATGATTAGGACCAAAAAACTCACTTCTGAGAGCTTCATGCAGCTTTTACTGTAACATTTGTAAAAATAGCTTTCCCTCAGCGAGAGAAGGTCAAAACTGACAACTACAGTTTTTCTTAAACAAGGAGCAATATTTTCAATCAAAACCATGTTTGCCATCAACAAGTAACTGATTTCTAATGATTAGGACCAAAAAACTCACTTCTGAGAGCTTCCTGCAGCTTTTACTGTAACATTTGTAAGAATAACTTTCTCTCAGGCCAAAACTGACAACTACAGTTTTTCTTAAACAAGGAGCAATGTTTTCAATCAAAACCATGTTTGCCATCAACAAGTAACTGATTTCTAATGATTAGGACCAAAAAACTCACTTCTGAGAGCTTACTGCAGCTTTTACTGTAACATTTGTAAAAATAGCTTTCTCTCGGCGATAGAAGGTCAAAACCGACAACTACAGTTTTTCTTAAACAAGGAGCAATATTTTCAATCAAAACCATGTTTGCCATCAACAAGTAACTGATTATTAATGATTAGGACCAAAAAACTCACTTCTGAGAGCTTCATGCAGCTTTTACTGTAACATTTGTAAAAATAGCTTTCTCTCAGGCCAAAACTGACAACTACAGTTTTTCTTAAACAAGGAGCAATATTTTCAATCAAAACCATGTTTGCCATCAACAAGTAACTGATTTCTAATGATTAGGACCAAAAAACTCACTTCTGAGAGCTTCATGCAGCTTTTACTGTAACATTTGTAAAAATAGCTTTCTCTCAGCGAGAGAAGGTCAAAACTGACAACTACAGTTTTTCTTAAACAAGGAGCAATATTTTCAATCAAAACCATGTTTGCCATCAACAAGTAACTGGTTTCTAATGATTAGGACCAAAAAACTCACTTCTGAGAGCTTCCTGCAGCTTTTACTGTAACATTTGTAAAAAATAGCTTTCTCTCAAGCCAAAACTGACAACTAAAGTTTTTCTTAAACAAGGAGCAATATTTTCAATCAAAACCATGTTTGCCATCAACAAGTAACTGATTTCTAATGATTAGGACCAAACAACTCACTTCTGAGAGCGTCCTGCAGCTTTTACTGTAACATTTGTAAAAATAGCTTTCTCTCAGGCCAAAACTGACAACTACAGTTTATCTTAAACAAGGAGCAATATTTTCAATCAAAACCATGTTTGCCATCAACAAGTAACTGATTTCTAATGATTAGGACCAAAAAACTCACTTCTGAGAGCTTCCTGGAGCTTTCACTGTAACATTTGTAAAAATAGCTTTCTCTCAGTGAGAGAAGGTCAAAACTGACAAGTACAGTTTTTCTTAAACAAGGAGCAATATTTTCAATCAAAACCATGTTTGCCATCAACAAGTAACTGATTTCTAATGATTAGGACCATAAAACTCACTTCTGAGAGCTTCATGCAGCTTTTACTGTAACATTTGTAAAAATAGCTTTCTCTAAGGCCAAAACTGACAACTACAGTTTTTCTTAAACAAGGAGCAATATTTTCAATCAAGACCATGTTTGCCATCAACAAGTAACTGATTTCCAATGATTAGGACCAAAAAACTCACTTCTGAGAGCTTCCTGCAGCTTTTACTGTAACATTTGTAAAAAATAGCTTTATCTCAGGCCAAAACTGACAACTACAGTTTTTCTTAAACAAGGAGCAATATTTTCAATCAAAACCATGTTTGCCATCAACAAGTAACTGCTTTCTAATGATTAGGACCAAAAAACTCACTTCTGAGAGCTTCCTGCAGCTTTTACTGTAACATTTGTAAGAATAGCTTTCTCTCAGGCCAAAACTGACAACTACAGTTTTACTTAAACAAGGAGCAATATTTTCAATCAAAACCATGTTTGCCATCAACAAGTAACTGATTTCTAATGATTAGGACCAAAAAACTCACTTCTGAGAGCTTCCTGCAGCTTTTACTGTAACATTTGTAAAAATAGCTTTCTCTCAGGCCAAAACTGACAACTACAGTTTTTCTTAAACAAGGAGCAATATTTTCAATCAAGACCATGTTTGCCATTAACAAGTAACTGATTTCTAATGATTAGGACCAAAAAACTCACTTCTGAGAGCTTCCTGCAGCTTTTACTGTAACATTTGTAAAAATAGCTTTCTCTCGGCGAGAGAAGGCCAAAAGTGACAACTACAGTTTTTCTTAAACAAGGAGCAATATTTTCAATCAAAACCATGTTTGCTATCAACAAGTAACTGATTTCTAATGATTAAGACCAAAAAACTCACTTCTGAGAGCTTCCTGCAGCTTTTACTGTAACATTTGTAAAAAATAGCTTTCTCTCAAGCCAAAACTGACAACTACAGTTTTTCTTAAACAAGGAGCAATATTTTCAATCAAAACCATGTTTGCCATCAACAAGTAAGTGATTTCTAATGATTAGGACCAAAAAACTCACTTCTGAGAGCTTCCTGGAGCTTTCACTGTAACATTTGTAAAAATAGCTTTCTCTCAGCGAGAGAAGGTCAAAACTGACAAGTACAGTTTTTCTTAAACAAGGAGCAATATTTTCAATCAAAACCATGTTTGCCATCAACAAGTAACTGATTTCTAATGATTAGGACCAAAAAACTCACTTCTGAGAGCTTCATGCAGCTTTTACTGTAACATTTGTAAAAATAGCTTTCTCTAAGGCCAAAACTGACAACTACAGTTTTTCTTAAACAAGGAGCAATATTTTCAATCAAGACCATGTTTGCCATCAACAAGTAACTGATTTCCAATGATTAGGACCTAAAAACTCACTTCTGAGAGCTTCCTGCAGCTTTTACTGTAACATTTGTAAAAAATAGCTTTATCTCAGGCCAAAACTGACAACTACAGTTTTTCTTAAACAAGGAGCAATATTTTCAATCAAAACCATGTTTGCCATCAACAAGTAACTGCTTTCTAATGATTAGGACCAAAAAACTCACTTCTGAGAGCTTCCTGCAGCTTTTACTGTAACATTTGTAAGAATAGCTTTCTCTCAGGCCAAAACTGACAACTACAGTTTTACTTAAACAAGGAGCAATATTTTCAATCAAAACCATGTTTGCCATCAACAAGTAACTGATTTCTAATGATTAGGACCAAAAAACTCACTTCTGAGAGCTTCCTGCAGCTTTTACTGTAACATTTGTAAAAATAGCTTTCTCTCAGGCCAAAACTGACAACTACAGTTTTTCTTAAACAAGGAGCAATATTTTCAATCAAGACCATGTTTGCCATTAACAAGTAACTGATTTCTAATGATTAGGACCAAAAAACTCACTTCTGAGAGCTTCCTGCAGCTTTTACTGTAACATTTGTAAAAATAGCTTTCTCTCGGCGAGAGAAGGCCAAAAGTGACAACTACAGTTTTTCTTAAACAAGGAGCAATATTTTCAATCAAAACCATGTTTGCTATCAACAAGTAACTGATTTCTAATGATTAGGACCAAAAAACTCACTTCTGAGAGCTTCCTGCAGCTTTGACTGTACCATTTGTAAAAATAGCTTTCTCTCAGGCCAAAACTGACAACTACAGTTTTTCTTAAACAAGGAGCAATATTTTCAATCAAAACCACGTTTGCCATCAACAAGTAACTGATTTCTAATGGTTAGGACCAAAAAACTCACTTCTGAGAGCTTCCTGCAGCTTTTACTGTAACATTTGTAAAAATAGCTTTCTCTCAGGCCAAAACTGACAACTACAGTTTTTCTTAAACAAGGAGCAATATTTTCAATCAAACCCATGTTTGCCATCAACAAGTAACTGATTTCCAATGATTAGGACCAAAAAACTCACTTCTGAGAGCTTCCTGCAGCTTTTACTGTAACATTTGTAAAAATAGCTTTCTCTCGGCGAGAGAAGGCCAAAAGTGACAACTACAGTTTTTCTTAAACAAGGAGCAATATTTTCAATCAAAACCATGTTTGCTATCAACAACTAACTGGTTTCTAATGATTAGGACCAAAAAACTCACTTCTGAGAGCTTCCTGCAGCTTTTACTGTAACATTTGTAAAAATAGCTTTATCTCAAGCCAAAACTGACAACTAAAGTTTTTCTTAAACAAGGAGCAATATTTTCAATCAAAACCATGTTTGCCATCAACAAGTAACTGATTTCTAATGATTAGGACCAAACAACTCACTTCTGAGAGCTTCCTGTAGCTTTTACTGTAACATTTGTAAAAATAGCTTTCTCTCAGGCCAAAACTGACAACTACAGTTTTTCTTAAACAAGGAGCAATATTTTCAATCAAACCCATGTTTGCCATCAACAAGTAACTGATTTCCAATGATTAGGACCAAAAAACTCACTTCTGAGAGCTTCATGCAGCTTTTACTGTAACATTTGTAAAAATAGCTTTCTCTAAGGCCAAAACTGACAACTACAGTTTTTCTTAAACAAGGAGCAATATTTTCAATCAAGACCATGTTTGCCATCAACAAGTAACTGATTTCTAATGATTATGACCAAAAAACTCTTTTCTGAGAGCTTCCTGCAGCTTTTACTGTAACATTTGTAAAAATAGCTTTCTCTCAGCGAGAGAAGGTCAAAACTGACAACTACAGTTTTTCTTAAACAAGGAGCAATATTTTCAATCAAAACCATGTTTGCCATCAACAAGTAACTGATTTCTAATGATTAGGACCAAAAAACTCACTTCTGAGAGCTTCCTGCAGCTTTTACTGTAACATTTGTAAGAATAGCTTTCTCTCAGGCCAAAACTGACAACTACAGTTTTTCTTAAACAAGGAGCAATATTTTCAATCAAAACCATGTTTACCATCAACAAGTAACTGATTTCTAATGATTAGGACCAAAAAACTCACTTCTGAGAGCTTCCTGCAGCTTTTACTGTAACATTTGTAAAAATAGCTTTCTCTCAGGCCAAAACTGACAACTACAGTTTTTCTTAAACAAGGAGCAATATTTTCAATCAAAACCAGGTTTGCCATCAACAAGTAACTGATTTCTAATGATTAGGACCAAAAAACTCACTTCTGAGAGCTTACTGCAGCTTTTACTGTAACATTTGTAAAAATAGCTTTCTCTCAGCGAGAGAAGGTCAAAACTGACAACTACAGTTTTTCTTAAACAAGGAGCAATATTTTCAATCAAAACCATGTTTGCCATCAACAAGTAACTGATTTCTAATGATTAGGACCAAAAAACTCACTTCTGAGAGCTTCATGCAGCTTTTACTGTAACATTTGTAAAAATAGCTTTCCCTCAGCGAGAGAAGGTCAAAACTGACAACTACAGTTTTTCTTAAACAAGGAGCAATATTTTCAATCAAAACCATGTTTGCCATCAACAAGTAACTGATTTCTAATGATTAGGACCAAAAAACTCACTTCTGAGAGCTTCCTGCAGCTTTTACTGTAACATTTGTAAGAATAACTTTCTCTCAGGCCAAAACTGACAACTACAGTTTTTCTTAAACAAGGAGCAATGTTTTCAATCAAAACCATGTTTGCCATCAACAAGTAACTGATTTCTAATGATTAGGACCAAAAAACTCACTTCTGAGAGCTTACTGCAGCTTTTACTGTAACATTTGTAAAAATAGCTTTCTCTCGGCGAGAGAAGGTCAAAACCGACAACTACAGTTTTTCTTAAACAAGGAGCAATATTTTCAATCAAAACCATGTTTGCCATCAACAAGTAACTGATTTCTAATGATTAGGACCAAAAAACTCACTTCTGAGAGCTTCATGCAGCTTTTACTGTAACATTTGTAAAAATAGCTTTCTCTCAGGCCAAAACTGACAACTACAGTTTTTCTTAAACAAGGAGCAATATTTTCAATCAAAACCATGTTTGCCATCAACAAGTAACTGATTTCAAATGATTAGGACCAAAAAACTCACTTCTGAGAGCTTCATGCAGCTTTTACTGTAACATTTGTAAAAATAGCTTTCTCTCAGGCCAAAACTGACAACAACTGACAACTACAGTTTTTCTTAAACAAGGAGCAATATTTTCAATCAAAACCATGTTTGCCATCAACAAGTAACTGATTGCTAATGATTAGGACCAAAAAACTCACTTCTGAGAGCTTCCTGCAGCTTTTACTGTAACATTTGTAAAAATAGCTTTCTCTCAGGCCAAAACTGACAACTACAGTTTTTCTTAAACAAGGAGCAATATTTTCAATCAAAACCATGTTTGCCATCAACAAGTAACTGATTTATAATGATTAGGACCAAAAAACTCACTTCTGAGAGCTTACTGCAGCTTTTACTGTAACATTTGTAAAAATAGCTTTCTCTCAGGCCAAAACTGACAACTACAGTTTTTCTTAAACAAGGAGCAATATTTTCAATCAAAACCATGTTTGCCATCAACAAGTAACTGATTTCTAATGATTAGGACCAAAAAACTCACTTCTGAGAGCTTCATGCAGCTTTTACTGTAACATTTGTAAAAATAGCTTTCTCTCAGGCCAAAACTGACAACTACAGTTTTTCTTAAACAAGGAGCAATATTTTCAATCAAAACCATGTTTGCCATCAACAAGTAACTGATTTCTAATGATTAGGACCAAAAAACTCACTTCTGAGAGCTTCCTGCAGCTTTTACTGTAACATTTGTAAAAATAGCTTTCTCTCAGGCCAAAGCTGACAACTACAGTTTTTCTTAAACAAGGAGCAATATTTTCAATCAAAACCATGTTTGCCATCAACAAGTAACTGATTTCTAATGATTATGACCAAAAAACTCTTTTCTGAGAGCTTCCTGCAGCTTTTACTGTAACATTTGTAAAAATAGCTTTCTCTCAGCGAGAGAAGGTCAAAACTGACAACTACAGTTTTTCTTAAACAAGGAGCAATATTTTCAATCAAAACCATGTTTGCCATCAACAAGTAACTGATTTCTAATGATTAGGACCAAAAAACTCACTTCTGAGAGCTTCCTGCAGCTTTTACTGTAACATTTGTAAGAATAGCTTTCTCTCAGGCCAAAACTGACAACTACAGTTTTTCTTAAACAAGGAGCAATATTTTCAATCAAAACCATGTTTGCCATCAACAAGTAACTGATTTCTAATGATTAGGACCAAAAAACTCACTTCTGAGAGCTTCCTGCAGCTTTTACTGTAACATTTGTAAAAATAGCTTTCTCTCAGGCCAAAACTGACAACTACAGTTTTTCTTAAACAAGGAGCAATATTTTCAATCAAAACCATGTTTGCCATCAACAAGTAACTGATTTCTAATGATTAGGACCAAAAAACTCACTTCTGTGAGCTTCATGCAGCTTTTACTGTAACATTTGTAAAAATAGCTTTCTCTCAGCGAGAGAAGGTCAAAACTGACAACTACAGTTTTTCTTAAACAAGGAGCAATATTTTCAATCAAAACCATGTTTGCAATCAACAAGTAACTAGTTTCTAATGATTAGGACCAAAAAACTCACTTCTGAGAGCTTCCTGCAGCTTTTACTGTAACATTTGTAAAAATAGCTTTCTCTCAGGCCAAAACTGACAACTACAGTTTTTCTTAAACCAGGAGCAATATTTTCAATCAAAACCATGTTTGCCATCAACAAGTAACTGATTTCTAATGATTAGGACCAAAAAACTCACTTCTGAGAGCTTACTGCAGCTTTTACTGTAACATTTGTAAAAATAGCTTTCTCTCAGCGAGAGAAGGTCAAAACTGACAACTACAGTTTTTCTTAAACAAGGAGCAATATTTTCAATCAAAACCATGTTTGCCATCAACAAGTAACTGATTTCTAATGATTAGGACCAAAAAACTCACTTCTGAGAGCTTACTGCAGCTTTTACTGTAACATTTGTAAAAATAGCTTTCTCTCAGCGAGAGAAGGTCAAAACTGACAACTACAGTTTTTCTTAAACAAGGAGCAATATTTTCAATCAAAACCATGTTTGCCATCAACAAGTAACTGATTTCTAATGATTAGGACCAAAAAACTCACTTCTGAGAGCTTCCTGCAGCTTTTACTGTAACATTTGTAAAAATAGCTTTCTCTCAGGCCAAAACTGACAACTACAGTTTTTCTTAAACAAGGAGCAATATTTTCAATCAAAACCATGTTTGCCATCAACAAGTAACTGATTTCTAATGATTAGGACCAAAAAACTCACTTCTGTGAGCTTCATGCAGCTTTTACTGTAACATTTGTAAAAATAGCTTTCTCTCAGCGAGAGAAGGTCAAAACTGACAACTACAGTTTTTCTTAAACAAGGAGCAATATTTTCAATCAAAACCATGTTTGCCATCAACAAGTAACTGGTTTCTAATGATTAGGACCAAAAAACTCACTTCTGAGAGCTTCCTGCAGCTTTTACTGTAACATTTGTAAAAATAGCTTTCTCTCAGGCCAAAACTGACAACTACAGTTTTTCTTAAACCAGGAGCAATATTTTCAATCAAAACCATGTTTGCCATCAACAAGTAACTGATTTCTAATGATTAGGACCAAAAAACTCACTTCTGAGAGCTTACTGCAGCTTTTACTGTAACATTTGTAAAAATAGCTTTCTCTCAGCGAGAGAAGGTCAAAACTGACAACTACAGTTTTTCTTAAACAAGGAGCAATATTTTCAATCAAAACCATGTTTGCCATCAACAAGTAACTGATTTCTAATGATTAGGACCAAAAAACTCACTTCTGAGAGCTTACTGCAGCTTTTACTGTAACATTTGTAAAAATAGCTTTCTCTCAGCGAGAGAAGGTCAAAACTGACAACTACAGTTTTTCTTAAACAAGGAGCAATATTTTCAATCAAAACCATGTTTGCCATCAACAAGTAATTGATTTCTAATGATTAGGACCAAAAAACTCACTTCTGAGAGCTTCCTGCAGCTTTTACTGTAACATTTGTAAAAATAGCTTTCTCTCAGGCCAAAACTGACAACTACAGTTTTTCTTAAACAAGGAGCAATATTTTCAATCAAAACCATGTTTGCCATCAACAAGTAACTGATTTCTAATGATTAGGACCAAAAAACTCACTTCTGAGAGCTTACTGCAGCTTTTACTGTAACATTTGTAAAAATAGCTTTCTCTCAGCGAGAGAAGGTCAAAACTGACAACTACAGTTTTTCTTAAACAAGGAGCAATATTTTCAATCAAAACCATGTTTGCCATCAACAAGTAACTGATTTCTAATGATTAGGACCAAAAAACTCACTTCTGAGAGCTTCCTGCAGCTTTTACTGTAACATTTGTAAAAATAGCTTTCTCTCAGGCCAAAACTGACAACTACAGTTTTTCTTAAACAAGGAGCAATATTTTCAATCAAAACCATGTTTGCCATCAACAAGTAACTGATTTCTAATGATTAGGACCAAAAAACTCACTTCTGAGAGCTTACTGCAGCTTTTACTGTAACATTTGTAAAAATAGCTTTCTCTCAGCGAGAGAAGGTCAAAACTGACAACTACAGTTTTTCTTAAACAAGGAGCAATATTTTCAATCAAAACCATGTTTGCCATCAACAAGTAACTGATTTCTAATGATTAGGACCAAAAAACTCACTTCTGAGAGCTTACTGCAGCTTTTACTGTAACATTTGTAAAAATAGCTTTCTCTCAGCGAGAGAAGGTCAAAACTGACAACTACAGTTTTTCTTAAACAAGGAGCAATATTTTCAATCAAAACCATGTTTGCCATCAACAAGTAACTGATTTCTAATGATTAGGACCAAAAAACTCACTTCTGAGAGCTTCCTGCAGCTTTTACTGTAACATTTGTAAAAATAGCTTTCTCTCAGGCCAAAACTGACAACTACAGTTTTTCTTAAACAAGGAGCAATATTTTCAATCAAAACCATGTTTGCCATCAACAAGTAACTGATTTCTAATGATTAGGACCAAAAAACTCACTTCTGAGAGCTTCCTGCAGCTTTTACTGTAACATTTGTAAAAATAGCTTTCTCTCAGGCCAAAACTGACAACTACAGTTTTTCTTAAACAAGGAGCAATATTTTCAATCAAAACCATGTTTGCCATCAACAAGTAACTGATTTCTAATGATTAGGACCAAAAAACTCACTTCTGAGAGCTTCCTGCAGCTTTTACTGTAACATTTGTAAAAATAGCTTTCTCTCAGGCCAAAACTGACAACTACAGTTTTTCTTAAACAAGGAGCAATATTTTCAATCAAAACCATGTTTGCCATCAACAAGTAACTGATTTCTAATGATTAGGACCAAAAAACTCACTTCTGTGAGCTTCATGCAGCTTTTACTGTAACATTTGTAAAAATAGCTTTCTCTCAGCGAGAGAAGGTCAAAACTGACAACTACAGTTTTTCTTAAACAAGGAGCAATATTTTCAATCAAAACCATGTTTGCCATCAACAAGTAACTGGTTTCTAATGATTAGGACCAAAAAACTCACTTCTGAGAGCTTCCTTCAGCTTTTACTGTAACATTTGTAAAAATAGCTTTCTCTCAGGCCAAAACTGACAACTACAGTTTTTCTTAAACCAGGAGCAATATTTTCAATCAAAACCATGTTTGCCATCAACAAGTAACTGATTTCTAATGATTAGGACCAAAAAACTCACTTCTGAGAGCTTACTGCAGCTTTTACTGTAACATTTGTAAAAATAGCTTTCTCTCAGCGAGAGAAGGTCAAAACTGACAACTACAGTTTTTCTTAAACAAGGAGCAATATTTTCAATCAAAACCATGTTTGCCATCAACAAGTAACTGATTTCTAATGATTAGGACCAAAAAACTCACTTCTGAGAGCTTACTGCAGCTTTTACTGTAACATTTGTAAAAATAGCTTTCTCTCAGCGAGAGAAGGTCAAAACTGACAACTACAGTTTTTCTTAAACAAGGAGCAATATTTTCAATCAAAACCATGTTTGCCATCAACAAGTAACTGATTTCTAATGATTAGGACCAAAAAACTCACTTCTGAGAGCTTCCTGCAGCTTTTACTGTAACATTTGTAAAAATAGCTTTCTCTCAGGCCAAAACTGACAACTACAGTTTTTCTTAAACAAGGAGCAATATTTTCAATCAAAACCATGTTTGCCATCAACAAGTAACTGATTTCTAATGATTAGGACCAAAAAACTCACTTCTGAGAGCTTCCTGCAGCTTTTACTGTAACATTTGTAAAAATAGCTTTCTCTCAGGCCAAAACTGACAACTACAGTTTTTCTTAAACAAGGAGCAATATTTTCAATCAAAACCATGTTTGCCATCAACAAGTAACTGATTTCTAATGATTAGGACCAAAAAACTCACTTCTGAGAGCTTACTGCAGCTTTTACTGTAACATTTGTAAAAATAGCTTTCTCTCAGCGAGAGAAGGTCAAAACTGACAACTACAGTTTTTCTTAAACAAGGAGCAATATTTTCAATCAAAACCATGTTTGCCATCAACAAGTAACTGATTTCTAATGATTAGGACCAAAAAACTCACTTCTGAGAGCTTCCTGCAGCTTTTACTGTAACATTTGTAAAAATAGCTTTCTCTCAGGCCAAAACTGACAACTACAGTTTTTCTTAAACAAGGAGCAATATTTTCAATCAAAACCATGTTTGCCATCAACAAGTAACTGATTTCTAATGATTAGGACCAAAAAACTCACTTCTGAGAGCTTCCTGCAGCTTTTACTGTAACATTTGTAAAAATAGCTTTCTCTCAGGCCAAAACTGACAACTACAGTTTTTCTTAAACAAGGAGCAATATTTTCAATCAAAACCATGTTTGCCATCAACAAGTAACTGATTTCTAATGATTAGGACCAAAAAACTCTTTTCTGAGAGCTTCCTGCAGCTTTTACTGTAACATTTGTAAAAATAGCTTTCTCTCAGCGAGAGAAGGTCAAAACTGACAAGTACAGTTTTTCTTAAACAAGGAGCAATATTTTCAATCAAGACCGTGTTTGCCATCAACAAGTAACTGATTTCCAATGATTAGGACCAAAAAACTCACTTCTGAGAGCTTCCTGCAGCTTTTACTGTAACATTTGTAAGAATAGCTTTCTCTCAGGCCAAAACTGACAACTACAGTTTTTCTTAAACAAGGAGCAATATTTTCAATCAAAACCATGTTTGCCATCAACAAGTAACTGATTTCTAATGATTAGGACCAAAAAACTCACTTCTGAGAGCTTCATGCAGCTTTTACTGTAACATTTGTAAGAATAGCTTTCTCTCAGGCCAAAACTGACAACTACAGTTTTTCTTAAACAAGGAGCAATATTTTCAATCAAGACCATGTTTGCCATCAACAAGTAACTGATTTCCAATGATTAGGACCAAAAAACTCACTTCTGAGAGCTTCCTGCAGCTTTTACTGTAACATTTGTAAGAATAGCTTTCTCTCAGGCCAAAACTGACAACTACAGTTTTTCTTAAACAAGGAGCAATATTTTCAATCAAAACCATGTTTGCCATCAACAAGTAACTGATTTCTAATGATTAGGACCAAAAAACTCACTTCTGAGAGCTTCATGCAGCTTTTACTGTAACATTTGTAAAAATAGCTTTCTCTAAGGCCAAAACTGACAACTACAGTTTTTCTTAAACAAGGAGCAATATTTTCAATCAAAACCATGTTTGCCATCAACAAGTAACTGATTTCTAATGATTAGGACCAAAAAACTCACTTCTGAGAGCTTCCTGCAGCTTTTACTGTAACATTTGTAAGAATAGCTTTCTCTCAGGCCAAAACTGACAACTACAGTTTTTCTTAAACAAGGAGCAATATTTTCAATCAAAACCATGTTTGCCATCAACAAGTAACTGATTTCTAATGATTGGGACCAAAAAACTCACTTCTGAGAGCTTCATGCAGCTTTTACTGTAACATTTGTAAAAATAGCTTTCTCTCAGGCCAAAACTGACAACTACAGTTTTTCTTAAACAAGGAGCAATATTTTCAATCAAAACCATGTTGGCCATCAACAAGTAACTGATTTCTAATGATTAGGACCAAAAAACTCACTTCTGAGAGCTTCATGCAGCTTTTACTGTAACATTTGTAAAAATAGCTTTCTCTCAGCGAGAGAAGGTCAAAACTGACAACTACAGTTTTTCTTAAACAAGGAGCAATATTTTCAATCAAAACCATGTTTGCCATCAACAAGTAACTGATTGCTAATGATTAGGACCAAAAAACTCACTTCTGAGAGCTTCCTGCAGCTTTTACTGTAACATTTGTAAAAATAGCTTTCTCTCAGGCCAAAACTGACAACTACAGTTTTTCTTAAACAAGGAGCAATATTTTCAATCAAAACCATGTTTGCCATCAACAAGTAACTGATTTATAATGATTAGGACCAAAAAACTCACTTCTGAGAGCTTACTGCAGCTTTTACTGTAACATTTGTAAAAATAGCTTTCTCTCAGGCCAAAACTGACAACTACAGTTTTTCTTAAACAAGGAGCAATATTTTCAATCAAAACCATGTTTGCCATCAACAAGTAACTGATTTCTAATGATTAGGACCAAAAAACTCACTTCTGAGAGCTTACTGCAGCTTTTACTGTAACATTTGTAAAAATAGCTTTCTCTCAGCGAGAGAAGGTCAAAACTGACAACTACAGTTTTTCTTAAACAAGGAGCAATATTTTCAATCAAAACCATGTTTGCCATCAACAAGTAACTGATTTCTAATGATTAGGACCAAAAAACTCACTTCTGAGAGCTTCCTGCAGCTTTTACTGTAACATTTGTAAAAATAGCTTTCTCTCAGGCCAAAACTGACAACTACAGTTTTTCTTAAACAAGGAGCAATATTTTCAATCAAAACCATGTTTGCCATCAACAAGTAACTGATTTCTAATGATTAGGACCAAAAAACTCACTTCTGAGAGCTTCCTGCAGCTTTTACTGTAACATTTGTAAAAATAGCTTTCTCTCAGGCCAAAACTGACAACTACAGTTTTTCTTAAACAAGGAGCAATATTTTCAATCAAAACCATGTTTGCCATCAACAAGTAACTGATTTCTAATGATTAGGACCAAAAAACTCTTTTCTGAGAGCTTCCTGCAGCTTTTACTGTAACATTTGTAAAAATAGCTTTCTCTCAGCGAGAGAAGGTCAAAACTGACAAGTACAGTTTTTCTTAAACAAGGAGCAATATTTTCAATCAAAACCATGTTTGCCATCAACAAGTAACTGATTTCTAATGATTAGGACCAAAAAACTCACTTCTGAGAGCTTCATGCAGCTTTTACTGTAACATTTGTAAAAATAGCTTTCTCTAAGGCCAAAACTGACAACTACAGTTTTTCTTAAACAAGGAGCAATATTTTCAATCAAAACCATGTTTGCCATCAACAAGTAACTGATTTCTAATGATTAGGACCAAAAAACTCACTTCTGAGAGCTTCCTGCAGCTTTTACTGTAACATTTGTAAGAATAGCTTTCTCTCAGGCCAAAACTGACAACTACAGTTTTTCTTAAACAAGGAGCAATATTTTCAATCAAAACCATGTTTGCCATCAACAAGTAACTGATTTCTAATGATTGGGACCAAAAAACTCACTTCTGAGAGCTTCATGCAGCTTTTACTGTAACATTTGTAAAAATAGCTTTCTCTCAGGCCAAAACTGACAACTACAGTTTTTCTTAAACAAGGAGCAATATTTTCAATCAAAACCATGTTTGCCATCAACAAGTAACTGATTTCTAATGATTAGGACCAAAAAACTCACTTCTGAGAGCTTCATGCAGCTTTTACTGTAACATTTGTAAAAATAGCTTTCTCTCAGCGAGAGAAGGTCAAAACTGACAACTACAGTTTTTCTTAAACAAGGAGCAATATTTTCAATCAAAACCATGTTTGCCATCAACAAGTAACTGATTGCTAATGATTAGGACCAAAAAACTCACTTCTGAGAGCTTCCTGCAGCTTTTACTGTAACATTTGTAAAAATAGCTTTCTCTCAGGCCAAAACTGACAACTACAGTTTTTCTTAAACAAGGAGCAATATTTTCAATCAAAACCATGTTTGCCATCAACAAGTAACTGATTTCTAATGATTAGGACCAAAAAACTCACTTCTGAGAGCTTCATGCAGCTTTTACTGTAACATTTGTAAAAATAGCTTTCTCTCAGGCCAAAACTGACAACTACAGTTTTTCTTAAACAAGGACCAATATTTTCAATCAAAACCATGTTTGCCATCAACAAGTAACTGATTTCTAATGATTAGGACAAAAAAACTCACTTCTGAAAGCTTCCTGCAGCTTTTACTGTAACATTTGTAAAAATAGCTTTCTCTCAGGCCAAAACTGACAACTACAGTTTTTCTTAAACAAGGAGCAATATTTTCAATCAAAACCATGTTTGCCATCAACAAGTAACTGATTTCTAATGATTAGGACCAAAAAACTCACTTCTGAGAGCTTCCTGCAGCTTTTACTGTAACATTTGTAAAAACAGCTTTCTCTCAGGCCAAAACTGACAACTACAGTTTTTCTTAAACAAGGAGCAATATTTTCAATCAAAACCATGTTTGCCATCAACAAGTAACTGATTTCTAATGATTAGGACCAAAAAACTCTTTTCTGAGAGCTTCCTGCAGCTTTTACTGTAACATTTGTAAAAATAGCTTTCTCTCAGCGAGAGAAGGTCAAAACTGACAAGTACAGTTTTTCTTAAACAAGGAGCAATATTTTCAATCAAAACCATGTTTGCCATCAACAAGTAACTGATTTCTAATGATTAGGACCAAAAAACTCACTTCTGAGAGCTTCATGCAGCTTTTACTGTAACATTTGTAAAAATAGCTTTCTCTAAGGCCAAAACTGACAACTACAGTTTTTCTTAAACAAGGAGCAATATTTTCAATCAAAACCATGTTTGCCATCAACAAGTAACTGATTTCTAATGATTAGGACCAAAAAACTCACTTCTGAGAGCTTCCTGCAGCTTTTACTGTAACATTTGTAAGAATAGCTTTCTCTCAGGCCAAAACTGACAACTACAGTTTTTCTTAAACAAGGAGCAATATTTTCAATCAAAACCATGTTTGCCATCAACAAGTAACTGATTTCTAATGATTGGGACCAAAAAACTCACTTCTGAGAGCTTCATGCAGCTTTTACTGTAACATTTGTAAAAATAGCTTTCTCTCAGGCCAAAACTGACAACTACAGTTTTTCTTAAACAAGGAGCAATATTTTCAATCAAAACCATGTTTGCCATCAACAAGTAACTGATTTCTAATGATTAGGACCAAAAAACTCACTTCTGAGAGCTTCCTGCAGCTTTTACTGTAACATTTGTAAAAATAGCTTTCTCTCAGGCCAAAACTGACAACTACAGTTTTTCTTAAACAAGGAGCAATATTTTCAATCAAAACCATGTTTGCCATCAACAAGTAACTGATTTATAATGATTAGGACCAAAAAACTCACTTCTGAGAGCTTACTGCAGCTTTTACTGTAACATTTGTAAAAATAGCTTTCTCTCAGCGAGAGAAGGTCAAAACTGACAACTACAGTTTTTCTTAAACAAGGAGCAATATTTTCAATCAAAACCATGTTTGCCATCAACAAGTAACTGATTTCTAATGATTAGGACCAAAAAACTCACTTCTGAGAGCTTCATGCAGCTTTTACTGTAACATTTGTAAAAATAGCTTTCTCTCAGGCCAAAACTGACAACTACAGTTTTTCTTAAACAAGGAGCAATATTTTCAATCAAAACCATGTTTGCCATCAACAAGTAACTGATTTCTAATGATTAGGACCAAAAAACTCACTTCTGAGAGCTTCCTGCAGCTTTTACTGTAACATTTGTAAAAATAGCTTTCTCTCAGCGAGAGAAGGTCAAAACTGACAAGTACAGTTTTTCTTAAACAAGGAGCAATATTTTCAATCAAAACCATGTTTGCCATCAACAAGTAACTGATTTCTAATGATTAGGACCAAAAAACTCACTTCTGAGAGCTTCATGCAGCTTTTACTGTAACATTTGTAAAATAGCTTTCTCTCAGGCCAAAACTGACAACTACAGTTTTTCTTAAACAAGGACCAATATTTTCAATCAAAACCATGTTTGCCATCAACAAGTAACTGATTTCTAATGATTAGGACCAAAAAACTCACTTCTGAGAGCTTCCTGCAGCTTTTACTGTAACATTTGTAAAAATAGCTTTCTCTCAGGCCAAAACTGACAACTACAGTTTTTCTTAAACAAGCAGCAATATTTTCAATCAAAACCATGTTTGCCATCAACAAGTAACTGATTTCTAATGATTAGGACCAAAAAACTCACTTCTGAGAGCTTCATGCAGCTTTTACTGTAACATTTGTAAAAATAGCTTTCTCTCAGGCCAAAACTGACAACTACAGTTTTTCTTAAACAAGGAGCAATATTTTCAATCAAAACCATGTTTGCCATCAACAAGTAACTGATTTCTAATGATTAGGACCAAAAAACTCACTTCTGAGAGCTTCCTGCAGCTTTTACTGTAACATTTGTAAGAATAGCTTTCTCTCAGGCCAAAACTGACAACTACAGTTTTTCTTAAACAAGGAGCAATATTTTCAATCAAAACCATGTTTGCCATCAACAAGTAACTGATTTCTAATGATTAGGATCAAAAAACTCACTTCTGAGAGCTTCCTGCAGCTTTTACTGTAACATTTGTAAAAATAGCTTTCTCTCAGGCCAAAACTGACAACTACAGTTTTTCTTAAACAAGGAGCAATATTTTCAATCAAAACCATGTTTGCCATCAACAAGTAACTGATTTCTAATGATTAGGACCAAAAAACTCACTTCTGAGAGCTTCATGCAGCTTTTACTGTAACATTTGTAAAAATAGCTTTCTCTCAGCGAGAGAAGGTCAAAACTGACAACTACAGTTTTTCTTAAACAAGGAGCAATATTTTCAATCAAAACCATGTTTGCCATCAACAAGTAACTGATTGCTAATGATTAGGACCAAAAAACTCACTTCTGAGAGCTTCCTGCAGCTTTTACTGTAACATTTGTAAAAATAGCTTTCTCTCAGGCCAAAACTGACAACTACAGATTTTCTTAAACAAGGAGCAATATTTTCAATCAAAACCATGTTTGCCATCAACAAGTAACTGATTTCTAATGATTAGGACCAAAAAACTCACTTCTGAGAGCTTCCTGCAGCTTTTACTGTAACATTTGTAAAAATAGCTTTCTCTCAGCGAGAGAAGGTCAAAACTGACAAGTACAGTTTTTCTTAAACAAGGAGCAATATTTTCAATCAAAACCATGTTTGCCATCAACAAGTAACTGATTTCTAATGATTAGGACCAAAAAACTCACTTCTGAGAGCTTCATGCAGCTTTTACTGTAACATTTGTAAAAATAGCTTTCTCTAAGGCCAAAACTGACAACTACAGTTTTTCTTAAACAAGGAGCAATATTTTCAATCAAGACCATGTTTGCCATCAACAAGTAACTGATTTCCAATGATTAGGACCAAAAAACTCACTTCTGAGAGCTTCCTGCAGCTTTTACTGTAACATTTGTAAAAAATAGCTTTATCTCAGGCCAAAACTGACAACTACAGTTTTTCTTAAACAAGGAGCAATATTTTCAATCAAAACCATGTTTGCCATCAACAAGTAACTGATTGCTAATGATTAGGACCAAAAAACTCACTTCTGAGAGCTTCCTGCAGCTTTTACTGTAACATTTGTAAAAATAGCTTTCTCTCAGGCCAAAACTGACAACTACAGTTTTTCTTAAACAAGGAGCAATATTTTCAATCAAAACCATGTTTGCCATCAACAAGTAACTGATTTCTAATGATTAGGACCAAAAAACTCACTTCTGAGAGCTTACTGCAGCTTTTACTGTAACATTTGTAAAAATAGCTTTCTCTCAGCGAGAGAAGGTCAAAACTGACAACTACAGTTTTTCTTAAACAAGGAGCAATATTTTCAATCAAAACCATGTTTGCCATCAACAAGTAACTGATTTCTAATGATTAGGACCAAAAAACTCACTTCTGAGAGCTTCATGCAGCTTTTACTGTAACATTTGTAAAAATAGCTTTCTCTCAGGCCAAAACTGACAACTACAGTTTTTCTTAAAAAAGGAGCAATATTTTCAATCAAAACCATGTTTGCCATCAACAAGTAACTGATTTCTAATGATTAGGACCAAAAAACTCACTTCTGAGAGCTTCCTGCAGCTTTTACTGTAACATTTGTAAAAATAGCTTTCTCTCAGCGAGAGAAGGTCAAAACTGACAAGTACAGTTTTTCTTAAACAAGGAGCAATATTTTCAATCAAAACCATGTTTGCCATCAACAAGTAACTGATTTCTAATGATTAGGACCAAAAAACTCACTTCTGAGAGCTTCATGCAGCTTTTACTGTAACATTTGTAAAAATAGCTTTCTCTCAGGCCAAAACTGACAACTACAGTTTTTCTTAAACAAGGACCAATATTTTCAATCAAAACCATGTTTGCCATCAACAAGTAACTGATTTCTAATGATTAGGACCAAAAAACTCACTTCTGAAAGCTTCCTGCAGCTTTTACTGTAACATTTGTAAAAATAGCTTTCTCTCAGGCCAAAACTGACAACTACAGTTTTTCTTAAACAAGGAGCAATATTTTCAATCAAAACCATGTTTGCCATCAACAAGTAACTGATTTCTAATGATTAGGACCAAAAAACTCACTTCTGAGAGCTTCCTGCAGCTTTTACTGTAACATTTGTAAAAACAGCTTTCTCTCAGGCCAAAACTGACAACTACAGTTTTTCTTAAACAAGGAGCAATATTTTCAATCAAAACCATGTTTGCCATCAACAAGTAACTGATTTCTAATGATTGGGACCAAAAAACTCACTTCTGAGAGCTTCATGCAGCTTTTACTGTAACATTTGTAAAAATAGCTTTCTCTCAGGCCAAAACTGACAACTACAGTTTTTCTTAAACAAGGAGCAATATTTTCAATCAAAACCATGTTTGCCATCAACAAGTAACTGATTTCTAATGATTAGGACCAAAAAACTCACTTCTGAGAGCTTCATGCAGCTTTTACTGTAACATTTGTAAAAATAGCTTTCTCTCAGCGAGAGAAGGTCAAAACTGACAACTACAGTTTTTCTTAAACAAGGAGCAATATTTTCAATCAAAACCATGTTTGCCATCAACAAGTAACTGATTGCTAATGATTAGGACCAAAAAACTCACTTCTGAGAGCTTCCTGCAGCTTTTACTGTAACATTTGTAAAAATAGCTTTCTCTCAGGCCAAAACTGACAACTACAGTTTTTCTTAAACAAGGAGCAATATTTTCAATCAAAACCATGTTTGCCATCAACAAGTAACTGATTTATAATGATTAGGACCAAAAAACTCACTTCTGAGAGCTTACTGCAGCTTTTACTGTAACATTTGTAAAAATAGCTTTCTCTCAGCGAGAGAAGGTCAAAACTGACAACTACAGTTTTTCTTAAACAAGGAGCAATATTTTCAATCAAAACCATGTTTGCCATCAACAAGTAACTGATTTCTAATGATTAGGACCAAAAAACTCACTTCTGAGAGCTTCATGCAGCTTTTACTGTAACATTTGTAAAAATAGCTTTCTCTCAGGCCAAAACTGACAACTACAGTTTTTCTTAAACAAGGAGCAATATTTTCAATCAAAACCATGTTTGCCATCAACAAGTAACTGATTTCTAATGATTAGGACCAAAAAACTCACTTCTGAGAGCTTCCTGCAGCTTTTACTGTAACATTTGTAAAAATAGCTTTCTCTCAGCGAGAGAAGGTCAAAACTGACAAGTACAGTTTTTCTTAAACAAGGAGCAATATTTTCAATCAAAACCATGTTTGCCATCAACAAGTAACTGATTTCTAATGATTAGGACCAAAAAACTCACTTCTGAGAGCTTCATGCAGCTTTTACTGTAACATTTGTAAAAATAGCTTTCTCTCAGGCCAAAACTGACAACTACAGTTTTTCTTAAACAAGGACCAATATTTTCAATCAAAACCATGTTTGCCATCAACAAGTAACTGATTTCTAATGATTAGGACCAAAAAACTCACTTCTGAGAGCTTCCTGCAGCTTTTACTGTAACATTTGTAAAAATAGCTTTCTCTCAGGCCAAAACTGACAACTACAGTTTTTCTTAAACAAGCAGCAATATTTTCAATCAAAACCATGTTTGCCATCAACAAGTAACTGATTTCTAATGATTAGGACCAAAAAACTCACTTCTGAGAGCTTCATGCAGCTTTTACTGTAACATTTGTAAAAATAGCTTTCTCTCAGGCCAAAACTGACAACTACAGTTTTTCTTAAACAAGGAGCAATATTTTCAATCAAAACCATGTTTGCCATCAACAAGTAACTGATTTCTAATGATTAGGACCAAAAAACTCACTTCTGAGAGCTTCCTGCAGCTTTTACTGTAACATTTGTAAGAATAGCTTTCTCTCAGGCCAAAACTGACAACTACAGTTTTTCTTAAACAAGGAGCAATATTTTCAATCAAAACCATGTTTGCCATCAACAAGTAACTGATTTCTAATGATTAGGATCAAAAAACTCACTTCTGAGAGCTTCCTGCAGCTTTTACTGTAACATTTGTAAAAATAGCTTTCTCTCAGGCCAAAACTGACAACTACAGTTTTTCTTAAACAAGGAGCAATATTTTCAATCAAAACCATGTTTGCCATCAACAAGTAACTGATTTCTAATGATTAGGACCAAAAAACTCACTTCTGAGAGCTTCATGCAGCTTTTACTGTAACATTTGTAAAAATAGCTTTCTCTCAGCGAGAGAAGGTCAAAACTGACAACTACAGTTTTTCTTAAACAAGGAGCAATATTTTCAATCAAAACCATGTTTGCCATCAACAAGTAACTGATTGCTAATGATTAGGACCAAAAAACTCACTTCTGAGAGCTTCCTGCAGCTTTTACTGTAACATTTGTAAAAATAGCTTTCTCTCAGGCCAAAACTGACAACTACAGATTTTCTTAAACAAGGAGCAATATTTTCAATCAAAACCATGTTTGCCATCAACAAGTAACTGATTTCTAATGATTAGGACCAAAAAACTCACTTCTGAGAGCTTCCTGCAGCTTTTACTGTAACATTTGTAAAAATAGCTTTCTCTCAGCGAGAGAAGGTCAAAACTGACAAGTACAGTTTTTCTTAAACAAGGAGCAATATTTTCAATCAAAACCATGTTTGCCATCAACAAGTAACTGATTTCTAATGATTAGGACCAAAAAACTCACTTCTGAGAGCTTCATGCAGCTTTTACTGTAACATTTGTAAAAATAGCTTTCTCTAAGGCCAAAACTGACAACTACAGTTTTTCTTAAACAAGGAGCAATATTTTCAATCAAGACCATGTTTGCCATCAACAAGTAACTGATTTCCAATGATTAGGACCAAAAAACTAACTTCTGAGAGCTTCCTGCAGCTTTTACTGTAACATTTGTAAAAAAATAGCTTTATCTCAGGCCAAAACTGACAACTACAGTTTTTCTTAAACAAGGAGCAATATTTTCAATCAAAACCATGTTTGCCATCAACAAGTAACTGATTTCTAATGATTAGGACCAAAAAACTCACTTCTGAGAGCTTCATGCAGCTTTTACTGTAACATTTGTAAAAATAGCTTTCTCTCAGGCCAAAACTGACAACTACAGTTTTTCTTAAACAAGGAGCAATATTTTCAATCAAAACCATGTTTGCCATCAACAAGTAACTGATTTCTAATGATTAGGACCAAAAAACTCACTTCTGAGAGCTTCCTGCAGCTTTTACTGTAACATTTGTAAAAAATAGCTTTCTCTCAGGCCAAAACTGACAACTACAGTTTTTCTTAAACAAGGAGCAATATTTTCAATCAAAACCATTTTTGCCATCAACAAGTAACTGATTTCTAATGATTAGGACCAAAAAACTCACTTCTGAGAGCTTCATGCAGCTTTTACTGTAACATTTGTAAAAATAGCTTTCTCTCAGGCCAAAACTGACAACTACAGTTTTTCTTAAACAAGGAGCAATATTTTCAATCAAGACCATGTTTGCCATCAACAAGTAACTGATTTCCAATGATTAGGACCAAAAAACTCACTTCTGAGAGCTTCCTGCAGCTTTTACTGTAACATTTGTAAAAAATAGCTTTATCTCAGGCCAAAACTGACAACTACAGTTTTTCTTAAACAAGCAGCAATATTTTCAATCAAAACCATGTTTGCCATCAACAAGTAACTGATTTCTAATGATTAGGACCAAAAAACTCACTTCTGAGAGCTTCCTGCAGCTTTTATTGTAACATTTGTAAAAATAGCTTTCTCTCAGGCCAAAACTGACAACTACAGTTTTTCTTAAACAAGGAGCAATATTTTCAATCAAAACCATGTTTGCCATCAACACGTAACTGATTTCTAATGATTACGACCAAAAAACTCTTTTCTGAGAGCTTCCTGCAGCTTTTACTGTAACATTTGTAAAAATAGCTTTCTCTCAGCGAGAGAAGGTCAAAACTGACAAGTACAGTTTTTCTTAAACAAGGAGCAATATTTTCAATCAAAACCATGTTTGCCATCAACAAGTAACTGATTTCTAATGATTAGGACCAAAAAACTCACTTCTGAGAGCTTCATGCAGCTTTTACTGTAACATTTGTAAAAATAGCTTTCTCTCAGGCCAAAACTGACAACTACAGTTTTTCTTAAACAAGGAGCAATATTTTAAAATCAAAACCATGTTTGCCATCAACAAGTAACTGATTTCTAATGATTAGGACCAAAAAACTCACTTCTGAGAGCTTCATGCAGCTTTTACTGTAACATTTGTAAAAATAGCTTTCTCTCAGCGAGAGAAGGTCAAAACTGACAACTACAGTTTTTCTTAAACAAGGAGCAATATTTTCAATCAAAACCATGTTTGCCATCAACAAGTAACTGATTGCTAATGATTAGGACCAAAAAAATCACTTCTTAGAGCTTCCTGCAGCTTTTACTGTAACATTTGTAAAAATAGCTTTCTCTCAGGCCAAAACTGACAACTACAGTTTTTCTTAAACAAGGAGCAATATTTTCAATCAAAACCATGTTTGCCATCAACAAGTAACTGATTTCTAATGATTAGGACCAAAAAACTCACTTCTGGGAGCTTCCTGCAGCTTTTACTGTAACATTTGTAAAAATAGCTTTCTCTCAGCGAGAAAAGGTCAAAACTGACAAGTACAGTTTTTCTTAAACAAGGAGCAATATTTTCAATCAAAACCATGTTTGTCATCAACAAGTAACTGATTTCTAATGATTAGGACCAAAAAACTCACTTCTGAGAGCTTCATGCAGCTTTTACTGTAACATTTGTAAAAATAGCTTTCTCTAAGGCCAAAACTGACAACTACAGTTTTTCTTAAACAAGGAGCAATATTTTCAATCAAGACCATGTTTGCCATCAACAAGTAACTGATTTCCAATGATTAGGACCAAAAAACTCACTTCTGAGAGCTTCCTGCAGCTTTTACTGTAACATTTGTAAAAAATAGCTTTATCTCAGGCCAAAACTGACAACTACAGTTTTTCTTAAACAAGGAGCAATATTTTCAATCAAAACCATGTTTGCCATCAACAAGTAACTGATTTCTAATGATTAGGACCAAAAAACTCACTTCTGAGAGCTTCATGCAGCTTTTACTGTAACATTTGTAAAAATAGCTTTCTCTCAGGCCAAAACTGACAACTACAGTTTTTCTTAAACAAGGAGCAATATTTTCAATCAAAACCATGTTTGCCATCAACAAGTAACTGATTTCTAATGATTACGACCAAAAAACTCTTTTCTGAGAGCTTCCTGCAGCTTTTACTGTAACATTTGTAAATATAGCTTTCTCTCAGCGAGAGAAGGTCAAAACTGACAAGTACAGTTTTTCTTAAACAAGGAGCAATATTTTCAATCAAAACCATGTTTGCCATCAACAAGTAACTGATTTCTAATGATTAGGACCAAAAAACTCACTTCTGAGAGCTTCATGCAGCTTTTACTGTAACATTTGTAAAAATAGCTTTCTCTCAGCGAGAGAAGGTCAAAACTGACAACTACAGTTTTTCTTAAACAAGGAGCAATATTTTCAATCAAAACCATGTTTGCCATCAACAAGTAACTGATTGCTAATGATTAGGACCAAAAAACTCACTTCTGAGAGCTTCCTGCAGCTTTTACTGTAACATTTGTAAAAATAGCTTTCTCTCAGGCCAAAACTGACAACTACAGTTTTTCTTAAACAAGGAGCAATATTTTCAATCAAAACCATGTTTGCCATCAACAAGTAACTGATTTATAATGATTAGGACCAAAAAACTCACTTCTGAGAGCTTACTGCAGCTTTTACTGTAACATTTGTAAAAATAGCTTTCTCTCAGCGAGAGAAGGTCAAAACTGACAACTACAGTTTTTCTTAAACAAGGAGCAATATTTTCAATCAAAACCATGTTTGCCATCAACAAGTAACTGATTTCTAATGATTAGGACCAAAAAACTCACTTCTGAGAGCTTCATGCAGCTTTTACTGTAACATTTGTAAAAATAGCTTTCTCTCAGGCCAAAACTGACAACTACAGTTTTTCTTAAACAAGGAGCAATATTTTCAATCAAAACCATGTTTGCCATCAACAAGTAACTGATTTCTAATGATTAGGACCAAAAAACTCACTTCTGAGAGCTTCCTGCAGCTTTTACTGTAACATTTGTAAAAATAGCTTTCTCTCAGCGAGAGAAGGTCAAAACTGACAAGTACAGTTTTTCTTAAACAAGGAGCAATATTTTCAATCAAAACCATGTTTGCCATCAACAAGTAACTGATTTCTAATGATTAGGACCAAAAAACTCACTTCTGAGAGCTTCATGCAGCTTTTACTGTAACATTTGTAAAAATAGCTTTCTCTCAGGCCAAAACTGACAACTACAGTTTTTCTTAAACAAGGACCAATATTTTCAATCAAAACCATGTTTGCCATCAACAAGTAACTGATTTCTAATGATTAGGACCAAAAAACTCACTTCTGAGAGCTTCCTGCAGCTTTTACTGTAACATTTGTAAAAATAGCTTTCTCTCAGGCCAAAACTGACAACTACAGTTTTTCTTAAACAAGCAGCAATATTTTCAATCAAAACCATGTTTGCCATCAACAAGTAACTGATTTCTAATGATTAGGACCAAAAAACTCACTTCTGAGAGCTTCATGCAGCTTTTACTGTAACATTTGTAAAAATAGCTTTCTCTCAGGCCAAAACTGACAACTACAGTTTTTCTTAAACAAGGAGCAATATTTTCAATCAAAACCATGTTTGCCATCAACAAGTAACTGATTTCTAATGATTAGGACCAAAAAACTCACTTCTGAGAGCTTCCTGCAGCTTTTACTGTAACATTTGTAAGAATAGCTTTCTCTCAGGCCAAAACTGACAACTACAGTTTTTCTTAAACAAGGAGCAATATTTTCAATCAAAACCATGTTTGCCATCAACAAGTAACTGATTTCTAATGATTAGGATCAAAAAACTCACTTCTGAGAGCTTCCTGCAGCTTTTACTGTAACATTTGTAAAAATAGCTTTCTCTCAGGCCAAAACTGACAACTACAGTTTTTCTTAAACAAGGAGCAATATTTTCAATCAAAACCATGTTTGCCATCAACAAGTAACTGATTTCTAATGATTAGGACCAAAAAACTCACTTCTGAGAGCTTCATGCAGCTTTTACTGTAACATTTGTAAAAATAGCTTTCTCTCAGCGAGAGAAGGTCAAAACTGACAACTACAGTTTTTCTTAAACAAGGAGCAATATTTTCAATCAAAACCATGTTTGCCATCAACAAGTAACTGATTGCTAATGATTAGGACCAAAAAACTCACTTCTGAGAGCTTCCTGCAGCTTTTACTGTAACATTTGTAAAAATAGCTTTCTCTCAGGCCAAAACTGACAACTACAGATTTTCTTAAACAAGGAGCAATATTTTCAATCAAAACCATGTTTGCCATCAACAAGTAACTGATTTCTAATGATTAGGACCAAAAAACTCACTTCTGAGAGCTTCCTGCAGCTTTTACTGTAACATTTGTAAAAATAGCTTTCTCTCAGCGAGAGAAGGTCAAAACTGACAAGTACAGTTTTTCTTAAACAAGGAGCAATATTTTCAATCAAAACCATGTTTGCCATCAACAAGTAACTGATTTCTAATGATTAGGACCAAAAAACTCACTTCTGAGAGCTTCATGCAGCTTTTACTGTAACATTTGTAAAAATAGCTTTCTCTAAGGCCAAAACTGACAACTACAGTTTTTCTTAAACAAGGAGCAATATTTTCAATCAAGACCATGTTTGCCATCAACAAGTAACTGATTTCCAATGATTAGGACCAAAAAACTAACTTCTGAGAGCTTCCTGCAGCTTTTACTGTAACATTTGTAAAAAAATAGCTTTATCTCAGGCCAAAACTGACAACTACAGTTTTTCTTAAACAAGGAGCAATATTTTCAATCAAAACCATGTTTGCCATCAACAAGTAACTGATTTCTAATGATTAGGACCAAAAAACTCACTTCTGAGAGCTTCATGCAGCTTTTACTGTAACATTTGTAAAAATAGCTTTCTCTCAGGCCAAAACTGACAACTACAGTTTTTCTTAAACAAGGAGCAATATTTTCAATCAAAACCATGTTTGCCATCAACAAGTAACTGATTTCTAATGATTAGGACCAAAAAACTCACTTCTGAGAGCTTCCTGCAGCTTTTACTGTAACATTTGTAAAAAATAGCTTTCTCTCAGGCCAAAACTGACAACTACAGTTTTTCTTAAACAAGGAGCAATATTTTCAATCAAAACCATTTTTGCCATCAACAAGTAACTGATTTCTAATGATTAGGACCAAAAAACTCACTTCTGAGAGCTTCATGCAGCTTTTACTGTAACATTTGTAAAAATAGCTTTCTCTCAGGCCAAAACTGACAACTACAGTTTTTCTTAAACAAGGAGCAATATTTTCAATCAAGACCATGTTTGCCATCAACAAGTAACTGATTTCCAATGATTAGGACCAAAAAACTCACTTCTGAGAGCTTCCTGCAGCTTTTACTGTAACATTTGTAAAAAATAGCTTTATCTCAGGCCAAAACTGACAACTACAGTTTTTCTTAAACAAGCAGCAATATTTTCAATCAAAACCATGTTTGCCATCAACAAGTAACTGATTTCTAATGATTAGGACCAAAAAACTCACTTCTGAGAGCTTCCTGCAGCTTTTATTGTAACATTTGTAAAAATAGCTTTCTCTCAGGCCAAAACTGACAACTACAGTTTTTCTTAAACAAGGAGCAATATTTTCAATCAAAACCATGTTTGCCATCAACACGTAACTGATTTCTAATGATTACGACCAAAAAACTCTTTTCTGAGAGCTTCCTGCAGCTTTTACTGTAACATTTGTAAAAATAGCTTTCTCTCAGCGAGAGAAGGTCAAAACTGACAAGTACAGTTTTTCTTAAACAAGGAGCAATATTTTCAATCAAAACCATGTTTGCCATCAACAAGTAACTGATTTCTAATGATTAGGACCAAAAAACTCACTTCTGAGAGCTTCATGCAGCTTTTACTGTAACATTTGTAAAAATAGCTTTCTCTCAGGCCAAAACTGACAACTACAGTTTTTCTTAAACAAGGAGCAATATTTTAAAATCAAAACCATGTTTGCCATCAACAAGTAACTGATTTCTAATGATTAGGACCAAAAAACTCACTTCTGAGAGCTTCATGCAGCTTTTACTGTAACATTTGTAAAAATAGCTTTCTCTCAGCGAGAGAAGGTCAAAACTGACAACTACAGTTTTTCTTAAACAAGGAGCAATATTTTCAATCAAAACCATGTTTGCCATCAACAAGTAACTGATTGCTAATGATTAGGACCAAAAAAATCACTTCTTAGAGCTTCCTGCAGCTTTTACTGTAACATTTGTAAAAATAGCTTTCTCTCAGGCCAAAACTGACAACTACAGTTTTTCTTAAACAAGGAGCAATATTTTCAATCAAAACCATGTTTGCCATCAACAAGTAACTGATTTCTAATGATTAGGACCAAAAAACTCACTTCTGGGAGCTTCCTGCAGCTTTTACTGTAACATTTGTAAAAATAGCTTTCTCTCAGCGAGAAAAGGTCAAAACTGACAAGTACAGTTTTTCTTAAACAAGGAGCAATATTTTCAATCAAAACCATGTTTGTCATCAACAAGTAACTGATTTCTAATGATTAGGACCAAAAAACTCACTTCTGAGAGCTTCATGCAGCTTTTACTGTAACATTTGTAAAAATAGCTTTCTCTAAGGCCAAAACTGACAACTACAGTTTTTCTTAAACAAGGAGCAATATTTTCAATCAAGACCATGTTTGCCATCAACAAGTAACTGATTTCCAATGATTAGGACCAAAAAACTCACTTCTGAGAGCTTCCTGCAGCTTTTACTGTAACATTTGTAAAAAATAGCTTTATCTCAGGCCAAAACTGACAACTACAGTTTTTCTTAAACAAGGAGCAATATTTTCAATCAAAACCATGTTTGCCATCAACAAGTAACTGATTTCTAATGATTAGGACCAAAAAACTCACTTCTGAGAGCTTCATGCAGCTTTTACTGTAACATTTGTAAAAATAGCTTTCTCTCAGGCCAAAACTGACAACTACAGTTTTTCTTAAACAAGGAGCAATATTTTCAATCAAAACCATGTTTGCCATCAACAAGTAACTGATTTCTAATGATTACGACCAAAAAACTCTTTTCTGAGAGCTTCCTGCAGCTTTTACTGTAACATTTGTAAATATAGCTTTCTCTCAGCGAGAGAAGGTCAAAACTGACAAGTACAGTTTTTCTTAAACAAGGAGCAATATTTTCAATCAAAACCATGTTTGCCATCAACAAGTAACTGATTTCTAATGATTAGGACCAAAAAACTCACTTCTGAGAGCTTCATGCAGCTTTTACTGTAACATTTGTAAAAATAGCTTTCTCTAAGGCCAAAACTGACAACTACAGTTTTTCTTAAACAAGGAGCAATATTTTCAATCAAGACCATGTTTGCCATCAACAAGTAACTGATTTCCAATGATTAGGACCAAAAAACTCACTTCTGAGAGCTTCCTGCAGCTTTTACTGTAACATTTGTAAAAAATAGCTTTATCTCAGGCCAAAACTGACAACTACAGTTTTTCTTAAACAAGGAGCAATATTTTCAATCAAAACCATGTTTGCCATCAACAAGTAACTGATTTCTAATGATTAGGACCAAAAAACTCACTTCTGAGAGCTTCATGCAGCTTTTACTGTAACATTTGTAAAAAATAGCTTTCTCTAAGGCCAAAACTGACAACTACAGTTTTTCTTAAACAAGGAGCAATATTTTCAATCAAGACCATGTTTGCCATCAACAAGTAACTGATTTCCAATGATTAGGACCAAAAAACTCACTTCTGAGAGCTTCCTGCAGCTTTTACTGTAACATTTGTAAAAAATAGCTTTATCTCAGGCCAAAACTGACAACTACAGTTTTTCTTAAACAAGGAGCAATATTTTCAATCAAAACCATGTTTGCCATCAACAAGTAACTGATTTCTAATGATTAGGACCAAAAAACTCACTTCTGAGAGCTTCCTGCAGCTTTTACTGTAACATTTGTAAAAATAGCTTTCTCTCAGGCCAAAACTGACAACTACAGTTTTTCTTAAACAAGGAGCAATATTTTCAATCAAGACCATGTTTGCCATCAACAAGTAACTGATTTCCAATGATTAGGACCAAAAAACTCACTTCTGAGAGCTTCCTGCAGCTTTTACTGTAACATTTGTAAAAAATAGCTTTATCTCAGGCCAAAACTGACAACTACAGTTTTTCTTAAACAAGCAGCAATATTTTCAATCAAAACCATGTTTGCCATCAACAAGTAACTGATTTCTAATGATTAGGACCAAAAAACTCACTTCTGAGAGCTTCCTGCAGCTTTTATTGTAACATTTGTAAAAATAGCTTTCTCTCAGGCCAAAACTGACAACTACAGTTTTTCTTAAACAAGGAGCAATATTTTCAATCAAAACCATGTTTGCCATCAACAAGTAACTGATTTCTAATGATTACGACCAAAAAACTCTTTTCTGAGAGCTTCCTGCAGCTTTTACTGTAACATTTGTAAATATAGCTTTCTCTCAGCGAGAGAAGGTCAAAACTGACAAGTACAGTTTTTCTTAAACAAGGAGCAATATTTTCAATCAAAACCATGTTTGCCATCAACAAGTAACTGATTTCTAATGATTAGGACCAAAAAACTCACTTCTGAGAGCTTCATGCAGCTTTTACTGTAACATTTGTAAAAATAGCTTTCTCTAAGGCCAAAACTGACAACTACAGTTTTTCTTAAACAAGGAGCAATATTTTCAATCAAGACCATGTTTGCCATCAACAAGTAACTGATTTCCAATGATTAGGACCAAAAAACTCACTTCTGAGAGCTTCCTGCAGCTTTTACTGTAACATTTGTAAAAAATAGCTTTATCTCAGGCCAAAACTGACAACTACAGTTTTTCTTAAACAAGGAGCAATATTTTCAATCAAAACCATGTTTGCCATCAACAAGTAACTGATTTCTAATGATTAGGACCAAAAAACTCACTTCTGAGAGCTTCATGCAGCTTTTACTGTAACATTTGTAAAAATAGCTTTATCTCAGGCCAAAACTGACAACTACAGTTTTTCTTAAACAAGGAGCAATATTTTCAATCAAAACCATGTTTGCCATCAACAAGTAACTGATTTCTAATGATTAGGACCAAAAAACTCACTTCTGAGAGCTTCATGCAGCTTTTACTGTAACATTTGTAAAAATAGCTTTCTCTCAGGCCAAAACTGACAACTACAGTTTTTCTTAAACAAGGAGCAATATTTTCAATCAAAACCATGTTTGCCATCAACAAGTAACTGATTTCTAATGATTAGGACCAAAAAACTCACTTCTGAGAGCTTCCTGCAGCTTTTACTGTAACATTTGTAAAAATAGCTTTCTCTCAGGCCAAAACTGACAACTACAGTTTTTCTTAAACAAGGAGCAATATTTTCAATCAAGACCATGTTCGCCATCAACAAGTAACTGATTTCCAATGATTAGGACCAAAAAACTCACTTCTGAGAGCTTCCTGCAGCTTTTACTGTAACATTTGTAAAAAATAGCTTTATCTCAGGCCAAAACTGACAACTACAGTTTTTCTTAAACAAGCAGCAATATTTTCAATCAAAACCATGTTTGCCATCAACAAGTAACTGATTTCTAATGATTAGGACCAAAAAACTCACTTCTGAGAGCTTCCTGCAGCTTTTATTGTAACATTTGTAAAAATAGCTTTCTCTCAGGCCAAAACTGACAACTACAGTTTTTCTTAAACAAGGAGCAATATTTTCAATCAAAACCATGTTTGCCATCAACACGTAACTGATTTCTAATGATTACGACCAAAAAACTCTTTTCTGAGAGCTTCCTGCAGCTTTTACTGTAACATTTGTAAAAATAGCTTTCTCTCAGCGAGAGAAGGTCAAAACTGACAAGTACAGTTTTTCTTAAACAAGGAGCAATATTTTCAATCAAAACCATGTTTGCCATCAACAAGTAACTGATTTCTAATGATTAGGACCAAAAAACTCACTTCTGAGAGCTTCCTGCAGCTTTTACTGTAACATTTGTAAAAATAGCTTTCTCTCAGGCCAAAACTGACAACTACAGTTTTTCTTAAACAAGGAGCAATATTTTCAATCAAAACCATTTTTGCCATCAACAAGTAACTGATTTCTAATGATTAGGACCAAAAAACTCACTTCTGAGAGCTTCATGCAGCTTTTACTGTAACATTTGTAAAAATAGCTTTCTCTCAGGCCAAAACTGACAACTACAGTTTTTCTTAAACAAGGAGCAATATTTTCAATCAAGACCATGTTTGCCATCAACAAGTAACTGATTTCCAATGATTAGGACCAAAAAACTCACTTCTGAGAGCTTCCTGCAGCTTTTACTGTAACATTTGTAAAAAATAGCTTTATCTCAGGCCAAAACTGACAACTACAGTTTTTCTTAAACAAGCAGCAATATTTTCAATCAAAACCATGTTTGCCATCAACAAGTAACTGATTTCTAATGATTAGGACCAAAAAACTCACTTCTGAGAGCTTCATGCAGCTTTTACTGTAACATTTGTAAAAATAGCTTTCTCTCAGGCCAAAACTGACAACTACAGTTTTTCTTAAACAAGGAGCAATATTTTAAAATCAAAACCATGTTTGCCATCAACAAGTAACTGATTTCTAATGATTAGGACCAAAAAACTCACTTCTGAGAGCTTCATGCAGCTTTTACTGTAACATTTGTAAAAATAGCTTTCTCTCAGCGAGAGAAGGTCAAAACTGACAACTACAGTTTTTCTTAAACAAGGAGCAATATTTTCAATCAAAACCATGTTTGCCATCAACAAGTAACTGATTGCTAATGATTAGGACCAAAAAAATCACTTCTTAGAGCTTCCTGCAGCTTTTACTGTAACATTTGTAAAAATAGCTTTCTCTCAGGCCAAAACTGACAACTACAGTTTTTCTTAAACAAGGAGCAATATTTTCAATCAAAACCATGTTTGCCATCAACAAGTAACTGATTTCTAATGATTAGGACCAAAAAACTCACTTCTGAGAGCTTCCTGCAGCTTTTACTGTAACATTTGTAAAAATAGCTTTCTCTCAGCGAGAAAAGGTCAAAACTGACAAGTACAGTTTTTCTTAAACAAGGAGCAATATTTTCAATCAAAACCATGTTTGCCATCAACAAGTAACTGATTTCTAATGATTAGGACCAAAAAACTCACTTCTGAGAGCTTCATGCAGCTTTTACTGTAACATTTGTAAAAATAGCTTTCTCTAAGGCCAAAACTGACAACTACAGTTTTTCTTAAACAAGGAGCAATATTTTCAATCAAGACCATGTTTGCCATCAACAAGTAACTGATTTCCAATGATTAGGACCAAAAAACTCACTTCTGAGAGCTTCCTGCAGCTTTTACTGTAACATTTGTAAAAAAATAGCTTTATCTCAGGCCAAAACTGACAACTACAGTTTTTCTTAAGCAAGGAGCAATATTTTCAATCAAAACCATGTTTGCCATCAACAAGTAACTGATTTCTAATGATTAGGACCAAAAAACTCACTTCTGAGAGCTTCATGCAGCTTTTACTGTAACATTTGTAAAAATAGCTTTCTCTCAGGCCAAAACTGACAACTACAGTTTTTCTTAAACAAGGAGCAATATTTTCAATCAAAACCATGTTTGCCATCAACAAGTAACTGATTTCTAATGATTACGACCAAAAAACTCTTTTCTGAGAGCTTCCTGCAGCTTTTACTGTAACATTTGTAAATATAGCTTTCTCTCAGCGAGAGAAGGTCAAAACTGACAAGTACAGTTTTTCTTAAACAAGGAGCAATATTTTCAATCAAAACCATGTTTGCCATCAACAAGTAACTGATTTCTAATGATTAGGACCAAAAAACTCACTTCTGAGAGCTTCATGCAGCTTTTACTGTAACATTTGTAAAAATAGCTTTCTCTAAGGCCAAAACTGACAACTACAGTTTTTCTTAAACAAGGAGCAATATTTTCAATCAAGACCATGTTTGCCATCAACAAGTAACTGATTTCCAATGATTAGGACCAAAAAACTCACTTCTGAGAGCTTCCTGCAGCTTTTACTGTAACATTTGTAAAAAATAGCTTTATCTCAGGCCAAAACTGACAACTACAGTTTTTCTTAAACAAGGAGCAATATTTTCAATCAAAACCATGTTTGCCATCAACAAGTAACTGATTTCTAATGATTAGGACCAAAAACCTCACTTCTGAGAGCTTCATGCAGCTTTTACTGTAACATTTGTAAAAATAGCTTTCTCTCAGGCCAAAACTGACAACTACAGTTTTTCTTAAACAAGGAGCAATATTTTCAATCAAAACCATGTTTGCCATCAACAAGTAACTGATTTCTAATGATTAGGACCAAAAAACTCACTTCTGAGAGCTTCCTGCAGCTTTTACTGTAACATTTGTAAAAATAGCTTTCTCTCAGGCCAAAACTGACAACTACAGTTTTTCTTAAACAAGGAGCAATATTTTCAATCAAAACCATTTTTGCCATCAACAAGTAACTGATTTCTAATGATTAGGACCAAAAAACTCACTTCTGAGAGCTTCATGCAGCTTTTACTGTAACATTTGTAAAAATAGCTTTCTCTCAGGCCAAAACTGACAACTACAGTTTTTCTTAAACAAGGAGCAATATTTTCAATCAAGACCATGTTTGCCATCAACAAGTAACTGATTTCCAATGATTAGGACCAAAAAACTCACTTCTGAGAGCTTCCTGCAGCTTTTACTGTAACATTTGTAAAAAATAGCTTTATCTCAGGCCAAAACTGACAACTACAGTTTTTCTTAAACAAGCAGCAATATTTTCAATCAAAACCATGTTTGCCATCAACAAGTAACTGATTTCTAATGATTAGGACCAACAAACTCACTTCTGAGAGCTTCCTGCAGCTTTTACTGTAACATTTGTAAAAATAGCTTTCTCTCAGGCCAAAACTGACAACTACAGTTTTTCTTAAACAAGGAGCAATATTTTCAATCAAACCCATGTTTGCCATCAACAAGTAACTGATTTCTAATGATTAGGACCAAAAAACTCACTTCTGAGAGCTTCCTGCAGCTTTTACTGTAACATTTGTAAAAATAGCTTTCTCTCAGGCCAAAACTGACAACTACAGTTTTTCTTAAACAAGGAGCAATATTTTCAATCAAACCCATGTTTGCCATCAACAAGTAACTGATTTCTAATGATTAGGACCAAAAAACTCACTTCTGAGAGCTTCATGCAGCTTTTACTGTAACATTTGTAAAAATAGCTTTCTCTCAGCGAGAGAAGGTCAAAACTGACAACTACAGTTTTTCTTAAACAAGGAGCAATATTTTCAATCAAAACCATGTTTGCCATCAACAAGTAACTGATTGCTAATGATTAGGACCAAAAAACTCACTTCTGAGAGCTTCCTGCAGCTTTTACTGTAACATTTGTAAAAATAGCTTTCTCTCAGGCCAAAACTGACAACTACAGTTTTTCTTAAACAAGGAGCAATATTTTCAATCAAGACCATGTTTGCCATCAACAAGTAACTGATTGCTAATGATTAGGACCAAAAAACTCACTTCTGAGAGCTTCCTGCAGCTTTTACTGTAACATTTGTAAAAAATAGCTTTCTCTCAGGCCAAAACTGACAACTACAGTTTTTCTTAAACAAGGAGCAATATTTTCAATCAAGACCATGTTTGCCATCAACAAGTAACTGATTTCCAATGATTAGGACCAAAAAACTCACTTCTGAGAGCTTCCTGCAGCTTTTACTGTAACATTTGTAAAAAATAGCTTTATCTCAGGCCAAAACTGACAACTACAGTTTTTCTTAAACAAGGAGCAATATTTTCAATCAAAACCATGTTTGCCATCAACAAGTACCTGATTTCTAATTATTAGGACCAAAAAACTCACTTCTGAGAGCTTCCTGCAGCTTTTACTGTAACATTTGTAAAAATAGCTTTCTCTCAGGCCAAAACTGACAACTACAGTTTTTCTTAAACAAGGAGCAATATTTTCAATCAAGACCATGTTTGCCATTAACAAGTAACTGATTTGTAATGATTAGGACCAAAAAACTCACTTCTGAGAGCTTCCTGCAGCTTTTACTGTAACATTTGTAAAAATAGCTTTCTCTCGGCGAGAGAAGGCCAAAAGTGACAACTACAGTTTTTCTTAAACAAGGAGCAATATTTTCAATCAAAACCATGTTTGCTATCAACAAGTAACTGATTTCTAATGATTAGGACCAAAAAACTCACTTCTGAGAGCTTCCTGCAGCTTTGACTGTAACATTTGTAAAAATAGCTTTCTCTCAGGCCAAAACTGACAACTACAGTTTTTCTTAAACAAGGAGCAATATTTTCAAACAAAACCATGTTTGCCATCAACAAGTAACTGATTTCTAATGATTAGGACCAAAAAACTCACTTCTGAGAGCTTCCTGGAGCTTTCACTGTAACATTTTTAAAAATAGCTTTCTCTCAGCGAGAGAAGGTCAAAACTGACAACTACAGTTTTTCTTAAACAAGGAGCAATATTTTCAATCAAAACAATGTTTGCCATCAACAAGTAACTGATTTCTAATGATTAGGACCAAAAAACTCACTTCTGAGAGCTTCATGCAGCTTTTACTGTAACATTTGTAAAAATAGCTTTATCTCAGGCCAAAACTGACAACTACAGTTTTTCTTAAACAAGGAGCAATATTTTCAATCAAAACCATGTTTGCCATCAACAAGTAACTGCTTTCTAATGATTAGGACCAAAAAACTCACTTCTGAGAGCTTCCTGCAGCTTTTACTGTAACATTTGTAAGAATAGCTTTCTCTCAGGCCAAAACTGACAACTACAGTTTTTCTTAAACAAGGAGCAATATTTTCAATCAAGACCATGTTTGCCATCAACAAGTAACTGATTTACAATGATTAGGACCAAAAAACTCACTTCTGAGAGCTTCCTGCAGCTTTTACTGTAACATTTGTAAGAATAGCTTTCTCTCAGGCCAAAACTGACAACTACAGTTTTTCTTAAACAAGGAGCAATATTTTCAATCAAAACCATGTTTGCCATCAACAAGTAACTGATTTCTAATGATTAGGACCAAAAAACTCACTTCTGAGAGCTTCCTGCAGCTTTTACTGTAACATTTGTAAAAATAGCTTTCTCTCAGGCCAAAACTGACAACTACAGTTTTTCTTAAACAAGGAGCAATATTTTCAATCAAGACCATGTTTGCCATCAACAAGTAACTGATTTCTAATGATTAGGACCAAAAAACTCACTTCTGAGAGCTTCCTGCAGCTTTTACTGTAACATTTGTAAAAATAGCTTTCTCTCAGGCCAAAACTGACAACTACAGTTTTTCTTAAACAAGGAGCAATATTTTCAATCAAACCCATGTTTGCCATCAACAAGTAACTGATTTCTAATGATTAGGACCAAAAAACTCACTTCTGAGAGCTTACTGCAGCTTTTACTGTAACATTTGTAAAAATAACTTTCTCTCAGCGAAAGAAGGTCAAAACCGACAACTACAGTTTTTCTTAAACAAGGAGCAATATTTTCAATCAAGACCATGTTTGCCATCAACAAGTAACTGATTTCTAATGATTAGGACAAAAAAACTCACTTCTGAGAGCTTCCTGCAGCTTTTACTGTAACATTTGTAAAAATAGCTTTCTCTCAGGCCAAAACTGACAACTACAGTTTTTCTTAAACAAGGAGCAATATTTTCAATCAAAACCATGTTTGCCATCAACAAGTAACTGATTTCTAATGATTAGGACCAAACAACTCACTTCTGAGAGCTTCCTGCAGCTTTTACTGTAACATTTGTAAAAATAGCTTTCTCTCAGCGAGAGAAGGTCAAAACTGAAAAGTACAGTTTTTCTTAAAGAAGGAGCAATATTTTCAATCAAAACCATGTTTGCCATCAACAAGTAACTGATTTCTAATGATTAGGACCAAAAAACTCACTTCTGAGAGCTTCATGCAGCTTCTACTGTAACATTTGTAAAAATAGCTTTCTCTCAGGCCAAAACTGACAACTACAGTTTTTCTTAAACAAGGAGCAATATTTTCAATCAAAACCATGTTTGCCATCAACAAGTAACTGATTTCTAATGATTAGGACCAAAAAACTCTTTTCTGAGAGCTTCCTGCAGCTTTTACTGTAACATTTGTAAAAATAGCTTTCTCTCAGCGAGAGAAGGTCAAGGATTCAAGGATTCAAGGATTTTTATTTGTCATTGCAACACATGTAAACATGGGATGCAACGAAATTGGTTTCCCTGGTCCTGGAGCAGCCCAATATCAAATATAATAAAATACAGAATAAAAAATGAAATATATATATACACATCTGTATATATGGAACATAAAATATAAAAGTAAAGACTGACAAGTACAGTTTTTCTTAAACAAGAAGCAATATTTTCAATCAAAACCATGTTTGCCATCAACAAGTAACTGATTTCTAATGGTTAGGTCCAAAAAACTCACTTCTGAGAGCTTCCTGCAGCTTTTACTGTAACATTTGTAAAAATAGCTTTCTCTCAGGCCAAAACTGACAACTACAGTTTTTCTTAAACAAGGAGCAATATTTTCAATCAAGACCATGTTTGCCATTAACAAGTAACTGATTTCTAATGATTAGGACCAAAAAACTCACTTCTGAGAGCTTCCTGCAGCTTTTACTGTAACATTTGTAAAAATAGCTTTCTCTCAGGCCAAAACTGACAACTACAGTTTTTCTTAAACAAGGAGCAATATTTTCAATCAAAACCATGTTTGCTATCAACAAGTAACTGATTTCTAATGATTAGGACCAAAAAACTCACTTCTGAGAGCTTCCTGCAGCTTTTACTGTAACATTTGTAAAAATAGCTTTCTCTCAGGCCAAAACTGACAACTACAGTTTTTCTTAAACAAGGAGCAATATTTTCAATCAAAACCATGTTTGCCATCAACAAGTAACTGATTTCTAATGATTAGGACCAAAAAACTCACTTCTGAGAGCTTCCTGCAGCTTTTACTGTAACATTTGTAAGAATAGCTTTCTCTCAGGCCAAAACTGACAACTACAGTTTTTCTTAAACAAGGAGCAATATTTTCAATCAAGACCATGTTTGCCATCAACAAGTAACTGATTTCCAATGATTAGGACCAAAAAACTCACTTCTGAGAGCTTCCTTCAGCTTTTACTGCAACATTTGTAAGAATAGCTTTCTCTCAGGCCAAAACTGACAACAACAGTTTTTCTTAAACAAGGAGCAATATTTTCAATCAAAACCATGTTTGTCATCAACAAGTAACTGATTTCTAATGATTAGGACCAAAAAACTCACTTCTGAGAGCTTCCTGCAGCTTTTACTGTAACATTTGTAAGAATAGCTTTCTCTCAGGCCAAAACTGACAACTACAGTTTTTCTTAAACAAGAAGCAATATTTTCAATCAAAACCATGTTTGCCATCAACAAGTAACTGATTTCTAATGGTTAGGTCCAAAAAACTCACTTCTGAGAGCTTCCTGCAGCTTTTACTGTAACATTTGTAAAAATAGCTTTCTCTCAGGCCAAAACTGACAACTACAGTTTTTCTTAAACAAGGAGCAATATTTTCAATCAAGACCATGTTTGCCATCAACAAGTAACTGATTTGTAATGATTAGGACCATAAAACTCACTTCTGAGAGCTTCCTGCAGCTTTTACTGTAACATTTGTAAAAATAGCTTTCTCTCGGCGAGAGAAGGCCAAAAGTGACAACTACAGTTTTTCTTAAACAAGGAGCAATATTTTCAATCAAAACCATGTTTGCCATCAACAAGTAACTGATTGCTAATGATTAGGACCAAAAAACTCACTTCTGAGAGCTTCCTGCAGCTTTTACTGTAACATTTGTAAAAAATAGCTTTCTCTCAGGCCAAAACTGACAACTACAGTTTTTCTTAAACAAGGAGCAATATTTTCAATCAAGACCATGTTTGCCATCAACAAGTAACTGATTTCCAATGATTAGGACCAAAAAACTCACTTCTGAGAGCTTCCTGCAGCTTTTACTGTAACATTTGTAAAAAATAGCTTTATCTCAGGCCAAAACTGACAACTACAGTTTTTCTTAAACAAGGAGCAATATTTTCAATCAAAACCATGTTTGCCATCAACAAGTACCTGATTTCTAATTATTAGGACCAAAAAACTCACTTCTGAGAGCTTCCTGCAGCTTTTACTGTAACATTTGTAAAAATAGCTTTCTCTCAGGCCAAAACTGACAACTACAGTTTTTCTTAAACAAGGAGCAATATTTTCAATCAAGACCATGTTTGCCATTAACAAGTAACTGATTTGTAATGATTAGGACCAAAAAACTCACTTCTGAGAGCTTCCTGCAGCTTTTACTGTAACATTTGTAAAAATAGCTTTCTCTCGGCGAGAGAAGGCCAAAAGTGACAACTACAGTTTTTCTTAAACAAGGAGCAATATTTTCAATCAAAACCATGTTTGCTATCAACAAGTAACTGATTTCTAATGATTAGGACCAAAAAACTCACTTCTGAGAGCTTCCTGCAGCTTTGACTGTAACATTTGTAAAAATAGCTTTCTCTCAGGCCAAAACTGACAACTACAGTTTTTCTTAAACAAGGAGCAATATTTTCAAACAAAACCATGTTTGCCATCAACAAGTAACTGATTTCTAATGATTAGGACCAAAAAACTCACTTCTGAGAGCTTCCTGGAGCTTTCACTGTAACATTTTTAAAAATAGCTTTCTCTCAGCGAGAGAAGGTCAAAACTGACAAGTACAGTTTTTCTTAAACAAGGAGCAATATTTTCAATCAAAACAATGTTTGCCATCAACAAGTAACTGATTTCTAATGATTAGGACCAAAAAACTCACTTCTGAGAGCTTCATGCAGCTTTTACTGTAACATTTGTAAAAATAGCTTTATCTCAGGCCAAAACTGACAACTACAGTTTTTCTTAAACAAGGAGCAATATTTTCAATCAAAACCATGTTTGCCATCAACAAGTAACTGCTTTCTAATGATTAGGACCAAAAAACTCACTTCTGAGAGCTTCCTGGAGCTTTTACTGTAACATTTGTAAGAATAGCTTTCTCTCAGGCCAAAACTGACAACTACAGTTTTTCTTAAACAAGGAGCAATATTTTCAATCAAGACCATGTTTGCCATCAACAAGTAACTGATTTACAATGATTAGGACCAAAAAACTCACTTCTGAGAGCTTCCTGCAGCTTTTACTGTAACATTTGTAAGAATAGCTTTCTCTCAGGCCAAAACTGACAACTACAGTTTTTCTTAAACAAGGAGCAATATTTTCAATCAAAACCATGTTTGCCATCAACAAGTAACTGATTTCTAATGATTAGGACCAAAAAACTCACTTCTGAGAGCTTCCTGCAGCTTTTACTGTAACATTTGTAAAAATAGCTTTCTCTCAGGCCAAAACTGACAACTACAGTTTTTCTTAAACAAGGAGCAATATTTTCAATCAAGACCATGTTTGCCATTAACAAGTAACTGATTTCTAATGATTAGGACCAAAAAACTCACTTCTGAGAGCTTCCTGCAGCTTTTACTGTAACATTTGTAAAAATAGCTTTCTCTCGGCGAGAGAAGGCCAAAAGTGACAACTACAGTTTTTCTTAAACAAGGAGCAATATTTTCAATCAAAACCATGTTTGCTATCAACAAGTAACTGATTTCTAATGATTAGGACCAAAAAACTCACTTCTGAGAGCTTCCTGCAGCTTTGACTGTAACATTTGTAAAAATAGCTTTCTCTCAGGCCAAAACTGACAACTACAGTTTTTCTTAAACAAGGAGCAATATTTTCAATCAAACCCATGTTTGCCATCAACAAGTAACTGATTTCTAATGATTAAGACCAAAAAACTCACTTCTGAGAGCTTCCTGCAGCTTTTACTGTAACATTTGTAAAAAATAGCTTTCTCTCAAGCCAAAACTGACAACTACAGTTTTTCTTAAACAAGGAGCAATATTTTCAATCAAAACCATGTTTGCCATCAACAAGTAACTGATTTCTAATGATTAGGACCAAAAAACTCACTTCTGAGAGCTTCCTGGAGCTTTCACTGTAACATTTGTAAAAATAGCTTTCTCTCTGCGAGAGAAGGCCAAAACTGACAACTACAGTTTTTCTTAAACAAGGAGCAATATTTTCAATCAAGACCATGTTTGCCATCAACAAGTAACTGATTTCTAATGATTAGGACCAAAAAACTCACTTCTGAGAGCTTCCTGCAGCTTTTACTGTAACATTTGTAAAAATAGCTTTCTCTCAGGCCAAAACTGACAACTACAGTTTTTCTTAAACAAGGAGCAATATTTTCAATCAAACCCATGTTTGCCATCAACAAGTAACTGATTTCTAATGATTAGGACCAAAAAACTCACTTCTGAGAGCTTACTGCAGCTTTTACTGTAACATTTGTAAAAATAACTTTCTCTCAGCGAGAGAAGGTCAAAACCGACAACTACAGTTTTTCTTAAACAAGAAACAATATTTTCAATCAAAACCATGTTTGCCATCAACAAGTAACTGATTTCTAATGATTAGGACCAAAAAACTCACTTCTGAGAGCTTCCTGCAGCTTTTACTGTAACATTTGTAAAAATAGCTTTCTCTCAGGCCAAAACTGACAACTACAGTTTTTCTTAAACAAGGAGCAATATTTTCAATCAAGACCATGTTTGCCATCAACAAGTAACTGATTTCTAATGATTAGGACCAAAAAACTCACTTCTGAGAGCTTCCTGCAGCTTTTACTGTAACATTTGTAAAAATAGCTTTCTCTCAGGCCAAAACTGACAACTACAGTTTTTCTTAAACAAGGAGCAATATTTTCAATCAAACCCATGTTTGCCATCAACAAGTAACTGATTTCTAATGATTAGGACCAAAAAACTCACTTCTGAGAGCTTACTGCAGCTTTTACTGTAACATTTGTAAAAATAACTTTCTCTCAGCGAAAGAAGGTCAAAACCGACAACTACAGTTTTTCTTAAACAAGGAGCAATATTTTCAATCAAGACCATGTTTGCCATCAACAAGTAACTGATTTCTAATGATTAGGACAAAAAAACTCACTTCTGAGAGCTTCCTGCAGCTTTTACTGTAACATTTGTAAAAATAGCTTTCTCTCAGGCCAAAACTGACAACTACAGTTTTTCTTAAACAAGGAGCAATATTTTCAATCAAAACCATGTTTGCCATCAACAAGTAACTGATTTCTAATGATTAGGACCAAACAACTCACTTCTGAGAGCTTCCTGCAGCTTTTACTGTAACATTTGTAAAAATAGCTTTCTCTCAGCGAGAGAAGGTCAAAACTGAAAAGTACAGTTTTTCTTAAACAAGGAGCAATATTTTCAATCAAAACCATGTTTGCCATCAACAAGTAACTGATTTCTAATGATTAGGACCAAAAAACTCACTTCTGAGAGCTTCATGCAGCTTCTACTGTAACATTTGTAAAAATAGCTTTCTCTCAGGCCAAAACTGACAACTACAGTTTTTCTTAAACAAGGAGCAATATTTTCAATCAAAACCATGTTTGCCATCAACAAGTAACTGATTTCTAATGATTAGGACCAAAAAACTCTTTTCTGAGAGCTTCCTGCAGCTTTTACTGTAACATTTGTAAAAATAGCTTTCTCTCAGCGAGAGAAGGTCAAGGATTCAAGGATTCAAGGATTTTTATTTGTCATTGCAACACATGTAAACATGGGATGCAACGAAATTGGTTTCCCTGGTCCTGGAGCAGCCCAATATCAAATATAATAAAATACAGAATAAAAAATGAAATATATATATACACATCTGTATATATGGAACATAAAATATAAAAGTAAAGACTGACAAGTACAGTTTTTCTTAAACAAGAAGCAATATTTTCAATCAAAACCATGTTTGCCATCAACAAGTAACTGATTTCTAATGGTTAGGTCCAAAAAACTCACTTCTGAGAGCTTCCTGCAGCTTTTACTGTAACATTTGTAAAAATAGCTTTCTCTCAGGCCAAAACTGACAACTACAGTTTTTCTTAAACAAGGAGCAATATTTTCAATCAAGACCATGTTTGCCATTAACAAGTAACTGATTTCTAATGATTAGGACCAAAAAACTCACTTCTGAGAGCTTCCTGCAGCTTTTACTGTAACATTTGTAAAAATAGCTTTCTCTCAGGCCAAAACTGACAACTACAGTTTTTCTTAAACAAGGAGCAATATTTTCAATCAAAACCATGTTTGCTATCAACAAGTAACTGATTTCTAATGATTAGGACCAAAAAACTCACTTCTGAGAGCTTCCTGCAGCTTTTACTGTAACATTTGTAAAAATAGCTTTCTCTCAGGCCAAAACTGACAACTACAGTTTTTCTTAAACAAGGAGCAATATTTTCAATCAAAACCATGTTTGCCATCAACAAGTAACTGATTTCTAATGATTAGGACCAAAAAACTCACTTCTGAGAGCTTCCTGCAGCTTTTACTGTAACATTTGTAAGAATAGCTTTCTCTCAGGCCAAAACTGACAACTACAGTTTTTCTTAAACAAGGAGCAATATTTTCAATCAAGACCATGTTTGCCATCAACAAGTAACTGATTTCCAATGATTAGGACCAAAAAACTCACTTCTGAGAGCTTCCTTCAGCTTTTACTGTAACATTTGTAAGAATAGCTTTCTCTCAGGCCAAAACTGACAACAACAGTTTTTCTTAAACAAGGAGCAATATTTTCAATCAAAACCATGTTTGTCATCAACAAGTAACTGATTTCTAATGATTAGGACCAAAAAACTCACTTCTGAGAGCTTCCTGCAGCTTTTACTGTAACATTTGTAAGAATAGCTTTCTCTCAGGCCAAAACTGACAACTACAGTTTTTCTTAAACAAGAAGCAATATTTTCAATCAAAACCATGTTTGCCATCAACAAGTAACTGATTTCTAATGGTTAGGTCCAAAAAACTCACTTCTGAGAGCTTCCTGCAGCTTTTACTGTAACATTTGTAAAAATAGCTTTCTCTCAGGCCAAAACTGACAACTACAGTTTTTCTTAAACAAGGAGCAATATTTTCAATCAAGACCATGTTTGCCATCAACAAGTAACTGATTTGTAATGATTAGGACCATAAAACTCACTTCTGAGAGCTTCCTGCAGCTTTTACTGTAACATTTGTAAAAATAGCTTTCTCTCGGCGAGAGAAGGCCAAAAGTGACAACTACAGTTTTTCTTAAACAAGGAGCAATATTTTCAATCAAAACCATGTTTGCCATCAACAAGTAACTGATTTCTAATGATTAAGACCAAAAAACTCACTTCTGAGAGCTTCCTGCAGCTTTTACTGTAACATTTGTAAAAAATAGCTTTCTCTCAGGCCAAAACTGACAACTACAGTTTTTCTTAAACAAGGAGCAATATTTTCAATCAAAACCATGTTTGCCATCAACAAGTAACTGGTTTCTAATGATTAGGACCAAAAAACTCACTTCTGAGAGCTTCCTGCAGCTTTTACTGTAACATTTGTAAAAAATAGCTTTCTCTCAAGCCAAAACTGACAACTAAAGTTTTTCTTAAACAAGGAGCAATATTTTCAATCAAAACCATGTTTGCCATCAACAAGTAACTGATTTCTAATGATTAGGACCAAACAACTCACTTCTGAGAGCTTCCTGCAGCTTTTACTGTAACATTTGTAAAAATAGCTTTCTCTCAGGCCAAAACTGACAACTACAGTTTTTCTTAAACAAGGAGCAATATTTTCAATCAAAACCATGTTTGCCATCAACAAGTAACTGATTTCTAATGATTAGGACCAAAAAACTCACTTCTGAGAGCTTCCTGGAGCTTTCACTGTAACATTTGTAAAAATAGCTTTCTCTCAGCGAGAGAAGGTCAAAACTGACAAGTACAGTTTTTCTTAAACAAGGAGCAATATTTTCAATCAAAACCATGTTTGCCATCAACAAGTAACTGATTTCTAATGATTAGGACCAAAAAACTCACTTCTGAGAGCTTCATGCAGCTTTTACTGTAACATTTGTAAAAATAGCTTTCTCTCAGGCCAAAACTGACAACTACAGTTTTTCTTAAACAAGGAGCAATATTTTCAATCAAACCCATGTTTGCCATCAACAAGTAACTGATTTCTAATGATTAGGACCAAAAAACTCACTTCTGAGAGCTTACTGCAGCTTTTACTGTAACATTTGTAAAAATAACTTTCTCTCAGCGAAAGAAGGTCAAAACCGACAACTACAGTTTTTCTTAAACAAGGAGCAATATTTTCAATCAAGACCATGTTTGCCATCAACAAGTAACTGATTTCTAATGATTAGGACCAAAAAACTCACTTCTGAGAGCTTCCTGCAGCTTTTACTGTAACATTTGTAAAAATAGCTTTCTCTCAGGCCAAAACTGACAACTACAGTTTTTCTTAAACAAGGAGCAATATTTTCAATCAAAACCATGTTTGCCATCAACAAGTAACTGATTTCTAATGATTAGGACCAAACAACTCACTTCTGAGAGCTTCCTGCAGCTTTTACTGTAACATTTGTAAAAATAGCTTTCTCTCAGCGAGAGAAGGTCAAAACTGAAAAGTACAGTTTTTCTTAAACAAGGAGCAATATTTTCAATCAAAACCATGTTTGCCATCAACAAGTAACTGATTTCTAATGATTAGGACCAAACAACTCACTTCTGAGAGCTTCCTGCAGCTTTTACTGTAACATTTGTAAAAATAGCTTTCTCTCAGCGAGAGAAGGTCAAAACCGACAACTACAGTTTTTCTTAAACAAGGAGCAATATTTTCAATCAAGACCATGTTTGCCATCAACAAGTAACTGATTTCTAATGATTAGGACCAAAAAACTCACTTCTGAGAGCTTCCTGCAGCTTTTACTGTAACATTTGTAAAAATAGCTTTCTCTCAGGCCAAAACTGACAACTACAGTTTTTCTTAAACAAGGAGCAATATTTTCAATCAAAACCATGTTTGCCATCAACAAGTAACTGATTTCTAATGATTAGGACCAAACAACTCACTTCTGAGAGCTTCCTGCAGCTTTTACTGTAACATTTGTAAAAATAGCTTTCTCTCAGCGAGAGAAGGTCAAAACTGAAAAGTACAGTTTTTCTTAAACAAGGAGCAATATTTTCAATCAAAACCATGTTTGCCATCAACAAGTAACTGATTTCTAATGATTAGGACCAAAAAACTCACTTCTGAGAGCTTCATGCAGCTTCTACTGTAACATTTGTAAAAATAGCTTTCTCTCAGGCCAAAACTGACAACTACAGTTTTTCTTAAACAAGGAGCAATATTTTCAATCAAAACCATGTTTGCCATCAACAAGTAACTGATTTCTAATGATTAGGACCAAAAAACTCTTTTCTGAGAGCTTCCTGCAGCTTTTACTGTAACATTTGTAAAAATAGCTTTCTCTCAGCGAGAGAAGGTCAAGGATTCAAAGATTCAAGGATTTTTATTTGTCATTGCAACACATGTAAACATGGGATGCAACGAAATTGGTTTCCCTGGTCCTGGAGCAGTCCAATATCAAATATAATAAAATACAGAATAAAAAATGAAATATATATATACACATCTGTATATATGGAACATAAAATATAAAAGTAAAGACTGACAAGTACAGTTTTTCTTAAACAAGGAGCAATATTTTCAATCAAGACCATGTTTGCCATTAACAAGTAACTGATTTCTAATGATTAGGACCAAAAAACTCACTTCTGAGAGCTTCCTGCAGCTTTTACTGTAACATTTGTAAAAAATAGCTTTCTCTCAGGCCAAAACTGACAACTACAGTTTTTCTTAAACAAGGAGCAATATTTTCAATCAAAACCATGTTTGCTATCAACAAGTAACTGATTTCTAATGATTAGGACCAAAAAACTCACTTCTGAGAGCTTCCTGCAGCTTTTACTGTAACATTTGTAAAAATAGCTTTCTCTCAGGCCAAAACTGACAACTACAGTTTTTCTTAAACAAGGAGCAATATTTTCAATCAAAACCATGTTTGCCATCAACAAGTAACTGATTTCTAATGATTAGGACCAAAAAACTCACTTCTGAGAGCTTCCTGCAGCTTTTACTGTAACATTTGTAAGAATAGCTTTCTCTCAGGCCAAAACTGACAACTACAGTTTTTCTTAAACAAGGAGCAATATTTTCAATCAAGACCATGTTTGCCATCAACAAGTAACTGATTTCCAATGATTAGGACCAAAAAACTCACTTCTGAGAGCTTCCTGCAGCTTTTACTGTAACATTTGTAAGAATAGCTTTCTCTCAGGCCAAAACTGACAACAACAGTTTTTCTTAAACAAGGAGCAATATTTTCAATCAAAACCATGTTTGTCATCAACAAGTAACTGATTTCTAATGATTAGGACCAAAAAACTCACTTCTGAGAGCTTCCTGCAGCTTTTACTGTAACATTTGTAAGAATAGCTTTCTCTCAGGCCAAAACTGACAACTACAGTTTTTCTTAAACAAGAAGCAATATTTTCAATCAAAACCATGTTTGCCATCAACAAGTAACTGATTTCTAATGGTTAGGTCCAAAAAACTCACTTCTGAGAGCTTCCTGCAGCTTTTACTGTAACATTTGTAAAAATAGCTTTCTCTCAGGCCAAAACTGACAACTACAGTTTTTCTTAAACAAGGAGCAATATTTTCAATCAAGACCATGTTTGCCATCAACAAGTAACTGATTTGTAATGATTAGGACCATAAAACTCACTTCTGAGAGCTTCCTGCAGCTTTTACTGTAACATTTGTAAAAATAGCTTTCTCTCGGCGAGAGAAGGCCAAAAGTGACAACTACAGTTTTTCTTAAACAAGGAGCAATATTTTCAATCAAAACCATGTTTGCCATCAACAAGTAACTGATTTCTAATGATTAAGACCAAAAAACTCACTTCTGAGAGCTTCCTGCAGCTTTTACTGTAACATTTGTAAAAAATAGCTTTCTCTCAGGCGAAAACTGACAACTACAGTTTTTCTTAAACAAGGAGCAATATTTTCAATCAAAACCATGTTTGCCATCAACAAGTAACTGGTTTCTAATGATTAGGACCAAAAAACTCACTTCTGAGAGCTTCCTGCAGCTTTTACTGTAACATTTGTAAAAAATAGCTTTCTCTCAAGCCAAAACTGACAACTAAAGTTTTTCTTAAACAAGGAGCAATATTTTCAATCAAAACCATGTTTGCCATCAACAAGTAACTGATTTCCAATGATTAGGACCAAAAAACTCACTTCTGAGAGCTTCCTGCAGCTTTTACTGTAACATTTGTAAAAAATAGCTTTATCTCAGGCCAAAACTGACAACTACGGTTTTTCTTAAACAAGGAGCAATATTTTCAATCAAAACCATGTTTGCCATCAACAAGTAACTGCTTTCTAATGATTAGGACCAAAAAACTCACTTCTGAGAGCTTCCTGCAGCTTTTACTGTAACATTTGTAAAAATAGCTTTCTCTCAGGCCAAAACTGACAACTACAGTTTTTCTTAAACAAGGAGCAATATTTTCAATCAAGACCATGTTTGCCATTAACAAGTAACTGATTTCTAATGATTAGGACCAAAAAACTCACTTCTGAGAGCTTCCTGCAGCTTTTACTGTAACATTTGTAAAAATAGCTTTCTCTCAGGCCAAAACTGACAACTACAGTTTTTCTTAAACAAGGAGCAATATTTTCAATCAAAACCATTTTTGCCATCAACAAGTAACTGATTTCTAATGATTAGGACCAAAAAACTCACTTCTGAGAGCTTCATGCAGCTTTTACTGTAACATTTGTAAAAATAGCTTTCTCTCAGGCCAAAACTGACAACTACAGTTTTTCTTAAACAAGGAGCAATATTTTCAATCAAGACCATGTTTGCCATCAACAAGTAACTGATTTCCAATGATTAGGACCAAAAAACTCACTTCTGAGAGCTTCCTGCAGCTTTTACTGTAACATTTGTAAAAAATAGCTTTATCTCAGGCCAAAACTGACAACTACAGTTTTTCTTAAACAAGCAGCAATATTTTCAATCAAAACCATGTTTGCCATCAACAAGTAACTGATTTCTAATGATTAGGACCAAAAAACTCACTTCTGAGAGCTTCCTGCAGCTTTTACTGTAACATTTGTAAAAATAGCTTTCTCTCAGGCCAAAACTGACAACTACAGTTTTTCTTAAACAAGGAGCAATATTTTCAATCAAACCCATGTTTGCCATCAACAAGTAACTGATTTCTAATGATTAGGACCAAAAAACTCACTTCTGAGAGCTTCCTGCAGCTTTTACTGTAACATTTGTAAAAATAGCTTTCTCTCAGGCCAAAACTGACAACTACAGTTTTTCTTAAACAAGGAGCAATATTTTCAATCAAACCCATGTTTGCCATCAACAAGTAACTGATTTCTAATGATTAGGACCAAAAAACTCACTTCTGAGAGCTTCATGCAGCTTTTACTGTAACATTTGTAAAAATAGCTTTCTCTCAGCGAGAGAAGGTCAAAACTGACAACTACAGTTTTTCTTAAACAAGGAGCAATATTTTCAATCAAAACCATGTTTGCCATCAACAAGTAACTGATTGCTAATGATTAGGACCAAAAAACTCACTTCTGAGAGCTTCCTGCAGCTTTTACTGTAACATTTGTAAAAATAGCTTTCTCTCAGGCCAAAACTGACAACTACAGTTTTTCTTAAACAAGGAGCAATATTTTCAATCAAGACCATGTTTGCCATCAACAAGTAACTGATTGCTAATGATTAGGACCAAAAAACTCACTTCTGAGAGCTTCCTGCAGCTTTTACTGTAACATTTGTAAAAATAGCTTTCTCTCAGGCCAAAACTGACAACTACAGTTTTTCTTAAACAAGGAGCAATATTTTCAATCAAAACCATGTTTGCCATCAACAAGTAACTGGTTTCTAATGATTAGGACCAAAAAACTCACTTCTGAGAGCTTCCTGCAGCTTTTACTGTAACATTTGTAAAAAATAGCTTTCTCTCAAGCCAAAACTGACAACTAAAGTTTTTCTTAAACAAGGAGCAATATTTTCAATCAAAACCATGTTTGCCATCAACAAGTAACTGATTTCCAATGATTAGGACCAAAAAACTCACTTCTGAGAGCTTCCTGCAGCTTTTACTGTAACATTTGTAAAAAATAGCTTTATCTCAGGCCAAAACTGACAACTACGGTTTTTCTTAAACAAGGAGCAATATTTTCAATCAAAACCATGTTTGCCATCAACAAGTAACTGCTTTCTAATGATTAGGACCAAAAAACTCACTTCTGAGAGCTTCCTGCAGCTTTTACTGTAACATTTGTAAAAATAGCTTTCTCTCAGGCCAAAACTGACAACTACAGTTTTTCTTAAACAAGGAGCAATATTTTCAATCAAGACCATGTTTGCCATTAACAAGTAACTGATTTCTAATGATTAGGACCAAAAAACTCACTTCTGAGAGCTTCCTGCAGCTTTTACTGTAACATTTGTAAAAAATAGCTTTATCTCAGGCCAAAACTGACAACTACAGTTTTTCTTAAACAAGCAGCAATATTTTCAATCAAAACCATGTTTGCCATCAACAAGTAACTGATTTCTAATGATTAGGACCAAAAAACTCACTTCTGAGAGCTTCCTGCAGCTTTTACTGTAACATTTGTAAAAATAGCTTTCTTTCAGGCCAAAACTGACAACTACAGTTTTTCTTAAACAAGGAGCAATATTTTCAATCAAACCCATGTTTGCCATCAACAAGTAACTGATTTCTAATGATTAGGACCAAAAAACTCACTTCTGAGAGCTTCCTGCAGCTTTTACTGTAACATTTGTAAAAATAGCTTTCTCTCAGGCCAAAACTGACAACTACAGTTTTTCTTAAACAAGGAGCAATATTTTCAATCAAACCCATGTTTGCCATCAACAAGTAACTGATTTCTAATGATTAGGACCAAAAAACTCACTTCTGAGAGCTTCATGCAGCTTTTACTGTAACATTTGTAAAAATAGCTTTCTCTCAGCGAGAGAAGGTCAAAACTGACAACTACAGTTTTTCTTAAACAAGGAGCAATATTTTCAATCAAAACCATGTTTGCCATCAACAAGTAACTGATTGCTAATGATTAGGACCAAAAAACTCACTTCTGAGAGCTTCCTGCAGCTTTTACTGTAACATTTGTAAAAATAGCTTTCTCTCAGGCCAAAACTGACAACTACAGTTTTTCTTAAACAAGGAGCAATATTTTCAATCAAGACCATGTTTGCCATCAACAAGTAACTGATTGCTAATGATTAGGACCAAAAAACTCACTTCTGAGAGCTTCCTGCAGCTTTTACTGTAACATTTGTAAAAATAGCTTTCTCTCAGGCCAAAACTGACAACTACAGTTTTTCTTAAACAAGGAGCAATATTTTCAATCAAGACCATGTTTGCCATCAACAAGTAACTGATTTCCAATGATTAGGACCAAAAAACTCACTTCTGAGAGCTTCCTGCAGCTTTTACTGTAACATTTGTAAAAAATAGCTTTATCTCAGGCCAAAACTGACAACTACAGTTTTTCTTAAACAAGGAGCAATATTTTCAATCAAAACCATGTTTGCCATCAACAAGTACCTGATTTCTAATTATTAGGACCAAAAAACTCACTTCTGAGAGCTTCCTGCAGCTTTTACTGTAACATTTGTAAAAATAGCTTTCTCTCAGGCCAAAACTGACAACTACAGTTTTTCTTAAACAAGGAGCAATATTTTCAATCAAGACCATGTTTGCCATTAACAAGTAACTGATTTGTAATGATTAGGACCAAAAAACTCACTTCTGAGAGCTTCCTGCAGCTTTTACTGTAACATTTGTAAAAATAGCTTTCTCTCGACGAGAGAAGGCCAAAAGTGACAACTACAGTTTTTCTTAAACAAGGAGCAATATTTTCAATCAAAACCATGTTTGCTATCAACAAGTAACTGATTTCTAATGATTAGGACCAAAAAACTCACTTCTGAGAGCTTCCTGCAGCTTTGACTGTAACATTTGTAAAAATAGCTTTCTCTCAGGCCAAAACTGACAACTACAGTTTTTCTTAAACAAGGAGCAATATTTTCAAACAAAACCATGTTTGCCATCAACAAGTAACTGATTTCTAATGATTAGGACCAAAAAACTCACTTCTGAGAGCTTCCTGGAGCTTTCACTGTAACATTTTTAAAAATAGCTTTCTCTCAGCGAGAGAAGGTCAAAACTGACAAGTACAGTTTTTCTTAAACAAGGAGCAATATTTTCAATCAAAACAATGTTTGCCATCAACAAGTAACTGATTTCTAATGATTAGGACCAAAAAACTCACTTCTGAGAGCTTCATGCAGCTTTTACTGTAACATTTGTAAAAATAGCTTTATCTCAGGCCAAAACTGACAACTACAGTTTTTCTTAAACAAGGAGCAATATTTTCAATCAAAACCATGTTTGCCATCAACAAGTAACTGATTTCTAATGATTAGGACCAAAAAACTCACTTCTGAGAGCTTCCTGCAGCTTTTACTGTAACATTTGTAAGAATAGCTTTCTCTCAGGCCAAAACTGACAACTACAGTTTTTCTTAAACAAGGAGCAATATTTTCAATCAAGACCATGTTTGCCATCAACAAGTAACTGATTTCCAATGATTAGGACCAAAAAACTCACTTCTGAGAGCTTCCTGCAGCTTTTACTGTAACATTTGTAAGAATAGCTTTCTCTCAGGCCAAAACTGACAACAACAGTTTTTCTTAAACAAGGAGCAATATTTTCAATCAAAACCATGTTTGTCATCAACAAGTAACTGATTTCTAATGATTAGGACCAAAAAACTCACTTCTGAGAGCTTCCTGCAGCTTTTACTGTAACATTTGTAAGAATAGCTTTCTCTCAGGCCAAAACTGACAACTACAGTTTTTCTTAAACAAGAAGCAATATTTTCAATCAAAACCATGTTTGCCATCAACAAGTAACTGATTTCTAATGGTTAGGTCCAAAAAACTCACTTCTGAGAGCTTCCTGCAGCTTTTACTGTAACATTTGTAAAAATAGCTTTCTCTCAGGCCAAAACTGACAACTACAGTTTTTCTTAAACAAGGAGCAATATTTTCAATCAAGACCATGTTTGCCATCAACAAGTAACTGATTTGTAATGATTAGGACCATAAAACTCACTTCTGAGAGCTTCCTGCAGCTTTTACTGTAACATTTGTAAAAATAGCTTTCTCTCGGCGAGAGAAGGCCAAAAGTGACAACTACAGTTTTTCTTAAACAAGGAGCAATATTTTCAATCAAAACCATGTTTGCCATCAACAAGTAACTGATTTCTAATGATTAAGACCAAAAAACTCACTTCTGAGAGCTTCCTGCAGCTTTTACTGTAACATTTGTAAAAAATAGCTTTCTCTCAGGCGAAAACTGACAACTACAGTTTTTCTTAAACAAGGAGCAATATTTTCAATCAAAACCATGTTTGCCATCAACAAGTAACTGGTTTCTAATGATTAGGACCAAAAAACTCACTTCTGAGAGCTTCCTGCAGCTTTTACTGTAACATTTGTAAAAAATAGCTTTCTCTCAAGCCAAAACTGACAACTAAAGTTTTTCTTAAACAAGGAGCAATATTTTCAATCAAAACCATGTTTGCCATCAACAAGTAACTGATTTCCAATGATTAGGACCAAAAAACTCACTTCTGAGAGCTTCCTGCAGCTTTTACTGTAACATTTGTAAAAAATAGCTTTATCTCAGGCCAAAACTGACAACTACGGTTTTTCTTAAACAAGGAGCAATATTTTCAATCAAAACCATGTTTGCCATCAACAAGTAACTGCTTTCTAATGATTAGGACCAAAAAACTCACTTCTGAGAGCTTCCTGCAGCTTTTACTGTAACATTTGTAAAAATAGCTTTCTCTCAGGCCAAAACTGACAACTACAGTTTTTCTTAAACAAGGAGCAATATTTTCAATCAAGACCATGTTTGCCATTAACAAGTAACTGATTTCTAATGATTAGGACCAAAAAACTCACTTCTGAGAGCTTCCTGCAGCTTTTACTGTAACATTTGTAAAAATAGCTTTCTCTCAGGCCAAAACTGACAACTACAGTTTTTCTTAAACAAGGAGCAATATTTTCAATCAAAACCATTTTTGCCATCAACAAGTAACTGATTTCTAATGATTAGGACCAAAAAACTCACTTCTGAGAGCTTCATGCAGCTTTTACTGTAACATTTGTAAAAATAGCTTTCTCTCAGGCCAAAACTGACAACTACAGTTTTTCTTAAACAAGGAGCAATATTTTCAATCAAGACCATGTTTGCCATCAACAAGTAACTGATTTCCAATGATTAGGACCAAAAAACTCACTTCTGAGAGCTTCCTGCAGCTTTTACTGTAACATTTGTAAAAAATAGCTTTATCTCAGGCCAAAACTGACAACTACAGTTTTTCTTAAACAAGCAGCAATATTTTCAATCAAAACCATGTTTGCCATCAACAAGTAACTGATTTCTAATGATTAGGACCAAAAAACTCACTTCTGAGAGCTTCCTGCAGCTTTTACTGTAACATTTGTAAAAATAGCTTTCTCTCAGGCCAAAACTGACAACTACAGTTTTTCTTAAACAAGGAGCAATATTTTCAATCAAACCCATGTTTGCCATCAACAAGTAACTGATTTCTAATGATTAGGACCAAAAAACTCACTTCTGAGAGCTTCCTGCAGCTTTTACTGTAACATTTGTAAAAATAGCTTTCTCTCAGGCCAAAACTGACAACTACAGTTTTTCTTAAACAAGGAGCAATATTTTCAATCAAACCCATGTTTGCCATCAACAAGTAACTGATTTCTAATGATTAGGACCAAAAAACTCACTTCTGAGAGCTTCATGCAGCTTTTACTGTAACATTTGTAAAAATAGCTTTCTCTCAGCGAGAGAAGGTCAAAACTGACAACTACAGTTTTTCTTAAACAAGGAGCAATATTTTCAATCAAAACCATGTTTGCCATCAACAAGTAACTGATTGCTAATGATTAGGACCAAAAAACTCACTTCTGAGAGCTTCCTGCAGCTTTTACTGTAACATTTGTAAAAATAGCTTTCTCTCAGGCCAAAACTGACAACTACAGTTTTTCTTAAACAAGGAGCAATATTTTCAATCAAGACCATGTTTGCCATCAACAAGTAACTGATTGCTAATGATTAGGACCAAAAAACTCACTTCTGAGAGCTTCCTGCAGCTTTTACTGTAACATTTGTAAAAATAGCTTTCTCTCAGGCCAAAACTGACAACTACAGTTTTTCTTAAACAAGGAGCAATATTTTCAATCAAAACCATGTTTGCCATCAACAAGTAACTGGTTTCTAATGATTAGGACCAAAAAACTCACTTCTGAGAGCTTCCTGCAGCTTTTACTGTAACATTTGTAAAAAATAGCTTTCTCTCAAGCCAAAACTGACAACTAAAGTTTTTCTTAAACAAGGAGCAATATTTTCAATCAAAACCATGTTTGCCATCAACAAGTAACTGATTTCCAATGATTAGGACCAAAAAACTCACTTCTGAGAGCTTCCTGCAGCTTTTACTGTAACATTTGTAAAAAATAGCTTTATCTCAGGCCAAAACTGACAACTACGGTTTTTCTTAAACAAGGAGCAATATTTTCAATCAAAACCATGTTTGCCATCAACAAGTAACTGCTTTCTAATGATTAGGACCAAAAAACTCACTTCTGAGAGCTTCCTGCAGCTTTTACTGTAACATTTGTAAAAATAGCTTTCTCTCAGGCCAAAACTGACAACTACAGTTTTTCTTAAACAAGGAGCAATATTTTCAATCAAGACCATGTTTGCCATTAACAAGTAACTGATTTCTAATGATTAGGACCAAAAAACTCACTTCTGAGAGCTTCCTGCAGCTTTTACTGTAACATTTGTAAAAATAGCTTTCTCTCAGGCCAAAACTGACAACTACAGTTTTTCTTAAACAAGGAGCAATATTTTCAATCAAAACCATTTTTGCCATCAACAAGTAACTGATTTCTAATGATTAGGACCAAAAAACTCACTTCTGAGAGCTTCATGCAGCTTTTACTGTAACATTTGTAAAAATAGCTTTCTCTCAGGCCAAAACTGACAACTACAGTTTTTCTTAAACAAGGAGCAATATTTTCAATCAAGACCATGTTTGCCATCAACAAGTAACTGATTTCCAATGATTAGGACCAAAAAACTCACTTCTGAGAGCTTCCTGCAGCTTTTACTGTAACATTTGTAAAAAATAGCTTTATCTCAGGCCAAAACTGACAACTACAGTTTTTCTTAAACAAGCAGCAATATTTTCAATCAAAACCATGTTTGCCATCAACAAGTAACTGATTTCTAATGATTAGGACCAAAAAACTCACTTCTGAGAGCTTCCTGCAGCTTTTACTGTAACATTTGTAAAAATAGCTTTCTCTCAGGCCAAAACTGACAACTACAGTTTTTCTTAAACAAGGAGCAATATTTTCAATCAAACCCATGTTTGCCATCAACAAGTAACTGATTTCTAATGATTAGGACCAAAAAACTCACTTCTGAGAGCTTCCTGCAGCTTTTACTGTAACATTTGTAAAAATAGCTTTCTCTCAGGCCAAAACTGACAACTACAGTTTTTCTTAAACAAGGAGCAATATTTTCAATCAAACCCATGTTTGCCATCAACAAGTAACTGATTTCTAATGATTAGGACCAAAAAACTCACTTCTGAGAGCTTCATGCAGCTTTTACTGTAACATTTGTAAAAATAGCTTTCTCTCAGCGAGAGAAGGTCAAAACTGACAACTACAGTTTTTCTTAAACAAGGAGCAATATTTTCAATCAAAACCATGTTTGCCATCAACAAGTAACTGATTGCTAATGATTAGGACCAAAAAACTCACTTCTGAGAGCTTCCTGCAGCTTTTACTGTAACATTTGTAAAAATAGCTTTCTCTCAGGCCAAAACTGACAACTACAGTTTTTCTTAAACAAGGAGCAATATTTTCAATCAAGACCATGTTTGCCATCAACAAGTAACTGATTGCTAATGATTAGGACCAAAAAACTCACTTCTGAGAGCTTCCTGCAGCTTTTACTGTAACATTTGTAAAAATAGCTTTCTCTCAGGCCAAAACTGACAACTACAGTTTTTCTTAAACAAGGAGCAATATTTTCAATCAAGACCATGTTTGCCATCAACAAGTAACTGATTTCCAATGATTAGGACCAAAAAACTCACTTCTGAGAGCTTCCTGCAGCTTTTACTGTAACATTTGTAAAAAATAGCTTTATCTCAGGCCAAAACTGACAACTACAGTTTTTCTTAAACAAGGAGCAATATTTTCAATCAAAACCATGTTTGCCATCAACAAGTACCTGATTTCTAATTATTAGGACCAAAAAACTCACTTCTGAGAGCTTCCTGCAGCTTTTACTGTAACATTTGTAAAAATAGCTTTCTCTCAGGCCAAAACTGACAACTACAGTTTTTCTTAAACAAGGAGCAATATTTTCAATCAAGACCATGTTTGCCATTAACAAGTAACTGATTTGTAATGATTAGGACCAAAAAACTCACTTCTGAGAGCTTCCTGCAGCTTTTACTGTAACATTTGTAAAAATAGCTTTCTCTCGACGAGAGAAGGCCAAAAGTGACAACTACAGTTTTTCTTAAACAAGGAGCAATATTTTCAATCAAAACCATGTTTGCTATCAACAAGTAACTGATTTCTAATGATTAGGACCAAAAAACTCACTTCTGAGAGCTTCCTGCAGCTTTGACTGTAACATTTGTAAAAATAGCTTTCTCTCAGGCCAAAACTGACAACTACAGTTTTTCTTAAACAAGGAGCAATATTTTCAAACAAAACCATGTTTGCCATCAACAAGTAACTGATTTCTAATGATTAGGACCAAAAAACTCACTTCTGAGAGCTTCCTGGAGCTTTCACTGTAACATTTTTAAAAATAGCTTTCTCTCAGCGAGAGAAGGTCAAAACTGACAAGTACAGTTTTTCTTAAACAAGGAGCAATATTTTCAATCAAAACAATGTTTGCCATCAACAAGTAACTGATTTCTAATGATTAGGACCAAAAAACTCACTTCTGAGAGCTTCATGCAGCTTTTACTGTAACATTTGTAAAAATAGCTTTATCTCAGGCCAAAACTGACAACTACAGTTTTTCTTAAACAAGGAGCAATATTTTCAATCAAAACCATGTTTGCCATCAACAAGTAACTGCTTTCTAATGATTAGGACCAAAAAACTCACTTCTGAGAGCTTCCTGCAGCTTTTACTGTAACATTTGTAAGAATAGCTTTCTCTCAGGCCAAAACTGACAACTACAGTTTTTCTTAAACAAGGAGCAATATTTTCAATCAAGACCATGTTTGCCATCAACAAGTAACTGATTTCCAATGATTAGGACCAAAAAACTCACTTCTGAGAGCTTCCTGCAGCTTTTACTGTAACATTTGTAAGAATAGCTTTCTCTCAGGCCAAAACTGACAACTACAGTTTTTCTTAAACAAGGAGCAATATTTTCAATCAAAACCATGTTTGCCATCAACAAGTAACTGATTTCTAATGATTAGGACCAAAAAACTCACTTCTGAGAGCTTCCTGCAGCTTTTACTGTAACATTTGTAAAAATAGCTTTCTCTCAGGCCAAAACTGACAACTACAGTTTTTCTTAAACAAGGAGCAATATTTTCAATCAAACCCATGTTTGCCATCAACAAGTAACTGATTTCTAATGATTAGGACCAAAAAACTCACTTCTGAGAGCTTCATGCAGCTTTTACTGTAACATTTGTAAAAATAGCTTTCTCTCAGCGAGAGAAGGTCAAAACTGACAACTACAGTTTTTCTTAAACAAGGAGCAATATTTTCAATCAAAACCATGTTTGCCATCAACAAGTAACTGATTGCTAATGATTAGGACCAAAAAACTCACTTCTGAGAGCTTCCTGCAGCTTTTACTGTAACATTTGTAAAAATAGCTTTCTCTCAGGCCAAAACTGACAACTACAGTTTTTCTTAAACAAGGAGCAATATTTTCAATCAAGACCATGTTTGCCATCAACAAGTAACTGATTGCTAATGATTAGGACCAAAAAACTCACTTCTGAGAGCTTCCTGCAGCTTTTACTGTAACATTTGTAAAAATAGCTTTCTCTCAGGCCAAAACTGACAACTACAGTTTTTCTTAAACAAGGAGCAATATTTTCAATCAAGACCATGTTTGCCATCAACAAGTAACTGATTTCCAATGATTAGGACCAAAAAACTCACTTCTGAGAGCTTCCTGCAGCTTTTACTGTAACATTTGTAAAAAATAGCTTTATCTCAGGCCAAAACTGACAACTACAGTTTTTCTTAAACAAGGAGCAATATTTTCAATCAAAACCATGTTTGCCATCAACAAGTACCTGATTTCTAATTATTAGGACCAAAAAACTCACTTCTGAGAGCTTCCTGCAGCTTTTACTGTAACATTTGTAAAAATAGCTTTCTCTCAGGCCAAAACTGACAACTACAGTTTTTCTTAAACAAGGAGCAATATTTTCAATCAAGACCATGTTTGCCATTAACAAGTAACTGATTTGTAATGATTAGGACCAAAAAACTCACTTCTGAGAGCTTCCTGCAGCTTTTACTGTAACATTTGTAAAAATAGCTTTCTCTCGACGAGAGAAGGCCAAAAGTGACAACTACAGTTTTTCTTAAACAAGGAGCAATATTTTCAATCAAAACCATGTTTGCTATCAACAAGTAACTGATTTCTAATGATTAGGACCAAAAAACTCACTTCTGAGAGCTTCCTGCAGCTTTGACTGTAACATTTGTAAAAATAGCTTTCTCTCAGGCCAAAACTGACAACTACAGTTTTTCTTAAACAAGGAGCAATATTTTCAAACAAAACCATGTTTGCCATCAACAAGTAACTGATTTCTAATGATTAGGACCAAAAAACTCACTTCTGAGAGCTTCCTGGAGCTTTCACTGTAACATTTTTAAAAATAGCTTTCTCTCAGCGAGAGAAGGTCAAAACTGACAAGTACAGTTTTTCTTAAACAAGGAGCAATATTTTCAATCAAAACAATGTTTGCCATCAACAAGTAACTGATTTCTAATGATTAGGACCAAAAAACTAACTTCTGAGAGCTTCATGCAGCTTTTACTGTAACATTTGTAAAAATAGCTTTATCTCAGGCCAAAACTGACAACTACAGTTTTTCTTAAACAAGGAGCAATATTTTCATTCAAAACCATGTTTGCCATCAACAAGTAACTGCTTTCTAATGATTAGGACCAAAAAACTCACTTCTGAGAGCTTCCTGCAGCTTTTACTGTAACATTTGTAAGAATAGCTTTCTCTCAGGCCAAAACTGACAACTACAGTTTTTCTTAAACAAGGAGCAATATTTTCAATCAAGACCATGTTTGCCATCAACAAGTAACTGATTTCCAATGATTAGGACCAAAAAACTCACTTCTGAGAGCTTCCTGCAGCTTTTACTGTAACATTTGTAAGAATAGCTTTCTCTCAGGCCAAAACTGACAACTACAGTTTTTCTTAAACAAGGAGCAATATTTTCAATCAAAACCATGTTTGCCATCAACAAGTAACTGATTTCTAATGATTAGGACCAAAAAACTCACTTCTGAGAGCTTCCTGCAGCTTTTACTGTAACATTTGTAAAAATAGCTTTCTCTCAGGCCAAAACTGACAACTACAGTTTTTCTTAAACAAGGAGCAATATTTTCAATCAAGACCATGTTTGCCATTAACAAGTAACTGATTTCTAATGATTAGGACCAAAAAACTCACTTCTGAGAGCTTCCTGCAGCTTTTACTGTAACATTTGTAAAAAATAGCTTTCTCTCGGCGAGAGAAGGCCAAAAGTGACAACTACAGTTTTTCTTAAACAAGGAGCAATATTTTCAATCAAAACCATGTTTGCTATCAACAAGTAACTGATTTCTAATGATTAGGACCAAAAAACTCACTTCTGAGAGCTTCCTGCAGCTTTGACTGTAACATTTGTAAAAATAGCTTTCTCTCAGGCCAAAACTGACAACTACAGTTTTTCTTAAACAAGGAGCAATATTTTCAATCAAACCCATGTTTGCCATCAACAAGTAACTGATTTCTAATGATTAAGACCAAAAAACTCACTTCTGAGAGCTTCCTGCAGCTTTTACTGTAACATTTGTAAAAAATAGCTTTCTCTCAAGCCAAAACTGACAACTACAGTTTTTCTTAAACAAGGAGCAATATTTTCAATCAAAACCATGTTTGCCATCAACAAGTAACTGATTTCTAATGATTAGGACCAAAAAACTCACTTCTGAGAGCTTCCTGGAGCTTTCACTGTAACATTTGTAAAAATAGCTTTCTCTCTGCGAGAGAAGGCCAAAACTGACAACTACAGTTTTTCTTAAACAAGGAGCAATATTTTTAATCAAGACCATGTTTGCCATCAACAAGTAACTGATTTCTAATGATTAGGACCAAAAAACTCACTTCTGAGAGCTTCCTGCAGCTTTTACTGTAACATTTGTAAAAATAGCTTTCTCTCAGGCCAAAACTGACAACTACAGTTTTTCTTAAACAAGGAGCAATATTTTCAATCAAAACCATGTTTGCCATCAACAAGTAACTGATTTCTAATGATTAGGACCAAAAAACTCACTTCTGAGAGCTTCCTGCAGCTTTTACTGTAACATTTGTAAGAATAGCTTTCTCTCAGGCCAAAACTGACAACTACAGTTTTTCTTAAACAAGGAGCAATATTTTCAATCAAGACCATGTTTGCCATCAACAAGTAACTGATTTCCAATGATTAGGACCAAAAAACTCACTTCTGAGAGCTTCCTGCAGCTTTTACTGTAACATTTGTAAGAATAGCTTTCTCTCAGGCCAAAACTGACAACAACAGTTTTTCTTAAACAAGGAGCAATATTTTCAATCAAAACCATGTTTGTCATCAACAAGTAACTGATTTCTAATGATTAGGACCAAAAAACTCACTTCTGAGAGCTTCCTGCAGCTTTTACTGTAACATTTGTAAGAATAGCTTTCTCTCAGGCCAAAACTGACAACTACAGTTTTTCTTAAACAAGAAGCAATATTTTCAATCAAAACCATGTTTGCCATCAACAAGTAACTGATTTCTAATGGTTAGGTCCAAAAAACTCACTTCTGAGAGCTTCCTGCAGCTTTTACTGTAACATTTGTAAAAATAGCTTTCTCTCAGGCCAAAACTGACAACTACAGTTTTTCTTAAACAAGGAGCAATATTTTCAATCAAGACCATGTTTGCCATCAACAAGTAACTGATTTGTAATGATTAGGACCATAAAACTCACTTCTGAGAGCTTCCTGCAGCTTTAACTGTAACATTTGTAAAAATAGCTTTCTCTCGGCGAGAGAAGGCCAAAAGTGACAACTACAGTTTTTCTTAAACAAGGAGCAATATTTTCAATCAAAACCATGTTTGCCATCAACAAGTAACTGATTTCTAATGATTAAGACCAAAAAACTCACTTCTGAGAGCTTCCTGCAGCTTTTACTGTAACATTTGTAAAAAATAGCTTTCTCTCAGGCCAAAACTGACAACTACAGTTTTTCTTAAACAAGGAGCAATATTTTCAATCAAAACCATGTTTGCCATCAACAAGTAACTGGTTTCTAATGATTAGGACCAAAAAACTCACTTCTGAGAGCTTCCTGCAGCTTTTACTGTAACATTTGTAAAAAATAGCTTTCTCTCAAGCCAAAACTGACAACTAAAGTTTTTCTTAAACAAGGAGCAATATTTTCAATCAAAACCATGTTTGCCATCAACAAGTAACTGATTTCTAATGATTAGGACCAAACAACTCACTTCTGAGAGCTTCCTGCAGCTTTTACTGTAACATTTGTAAAAATAGCTTTCTCTCAGGCCAAAACTGACAACTACAGTTTTTCTTAAACAAGGAGCAATATTTTCAATCAAAACCATGTTTGCCATCAACAAGTAACTGATTTCTAATGATTAGGACCAAAAAACTCACTTCTGAGAGCTTCCTGGAGCTTTCACTGTAACATTTGTAAAAATAGCTTTCTCTCAGCGAGAGAAGGTCAAAACTGACAAGTACAGTTTTTCTTAAACAAGGAGCAATATTTTCAATCAAAACCATGTTTGCCATCAACAAGTAACAGATTTCTAATGATTAGGACCAAACAACTCACTTCTGAGAGCTTCCTGCAGCTTTTACTGTAACATTTGTAAAAATAGCTTTCTCTCAGGCCAAAACTGACAACTACAGTTTTTCTTAAACAAGGAGCAATATTTTCAATCAAAACCATGTTTGCCATCAACAAGTAACTGATTTCTAATGATTAGGACCAAAAAACTCACTTCTGAGAGCTTCCTGGAGCTTTCACTGTAACATTTGTAAAAATAGCTTTCTCTCAGTGAGAGAAGGTCAAAACTGACAAGTACAGTTTTTCTTAAACAAGGAGCAATATTTTCAATCAAAACCATGTTTGCCATCAACAAGTAACTGATTTCTAATGATTAGGACCATAAAACTCACTTCTGAGAGCTTCATGCAGCTTTTACTGTAACATTTGTAAAAATAGCTTTCTCTAAGGCCAAAACTGACAACTACAGTTTTTCTTAAACAAGGAGCAATATTTTCAATCAAGACCATGTTTGCCATTAACAAGTAACTGATTTCTAATGATTAGGGCCAAAAAACTCACTTCTGAGAGCTTCCTGCAGCTTTTACTGTAACATTTGTAAAAATAGCTTTCTCTCGGCGAGAGAAGGCCAAAAGTGACAACTACAGTTTTTCTTAAACAAGGAGCAATATTTTCAATCAAAACCATGTTTGCTATCAACAAGTAACTGATTTCTAATGATTAAGACCAAAAAACTCACTTCTGAGAGCTTCCTGCAGCTTTTACTGTAACATTTGTAAAAAATAGCTTTCTCTCAAGCCAAAACTGACAACTACAGTTTTTCTTAAACAAGGAGCAATATTTTCAATCAAAACCATGTTTGCCATCAACAAGTAAGTGATTTCTAATGATTAGGACCAAAAAACTCACTTCTGAGAGCTTCCTGGAGCTTTCACTGTAACATTTGTAAAAATAGCTTTCTCTCAGCGAGAGAAGGTCAAAACTGACAAGTACAGTTTTTCTTAAACAAGGAGCAATATTTTCAATCAAAACCATGTTTGCCATCAACAAGTAACTGATTTCTAATGATTAGGACCAAAAAACTCACTTCTGAGAGCTTCATGCAGCTTTTACTGTAACATTTGTAAAAATAGCTTTCTCTAAGGCCAAAACTGACAACTACAGTTTTTCTTAAACAAGGAGCAATATTTTCAATCAAGACCATGTTTGCCATCAACAAGTAACTGATTTCCAATGATTAGGACCTAAAAACTCACTTCTGAGAGCTTCCTGCAGCTTTTACTGTAACATTTGTAAAAAATAGCTTTATCTCAGGCCAAAACTGACAACTACAGTTTTTCTTAAACAAGGAGCAATATTTTCAATCAAAACCATGTTTGCCATCAACAAGTAACTGCTTTCTAATGATTAGGACCAAAAAACTCACTTCTGAGAGCTTCCTGCAGCTTTTACTGTAACATTTGTAAGAATAGCTTTCTCTCAGGCCAAAACTGACAACTACAGTTTTACTTAAACAAGGAGCAATATTTTCAATCAAAACCATGTTTGCCATCAACAAGTAACTGATTTCTAATGATTAGGACCAAAAAACTCACTTCTGAGAGCTTCCTGCAGCTTTTACTGTAACATTTGTAAAAATAGCTTTCTCTCAGGCCAAAACTGACAACTACAGTTTTTCTTAAACAAGGAGCAATATTTTCAATCAAGACCATGTTTGCCATTAACAAGTAACTGATTTCTAATGATTAGGACCAAAAAACTCACTTCTGAGAGCTTCCTGCAGCTTTTACTGTAACATTTGTAAAAATAGCTTTCTCTCGGCGAGAGAAGGCCAAAAGTGACAACTACAGTTTTTCTTAAACAAGGAGCAATATTTTCAATCAAAACCATGTTTGCTATCAACAAGTAACTGATTTCTAATGATTAGGACCAAAAAACTCACTTCTGAGAGCTTCCTGCAGCTTTGACTGTAACATTTGTAAAAATAGCTTTCTCTCAGGCCAAAACTGACAACTACAGTTTTTCTTAAACAAGGAGCAATATTTTCAATCAAAACCATGTTTGCCATCAACAAGTAACTGATTTCTAATGGTTAGGACCAAAAAACTCACTTCTGAGAGCTTCCTGCAGCTTTTACTGTAACATTTGTAAAAATAGCTTTCTCTCAGGCCAAAACTGACAACTACAGTTTTTCTTAAACAAGGAGCAATATTTTCAATCAAACCCATGTTTGCCATCAACAAGTAACTGATTTCCAATGATTAGGACCAAAAAACTCACTTCTGAGAGCTTCCTGCAGCTTTTACTGTAACATTTGTAAAAATAGCTTTCTCTCGGCGAGAGAAGGCCAAAAGTGACAACTACAGTTTTTCTTAAACAAGGAGCAATATTTTCAATCAAACCCATGTTTGCCATCAACAAGTAACTGATTTCCAATGATTAGGACCAAAAAACTCACTTCTGAGAGCTTCCTGCAGCTTTTACTGTAACATTTGTAAAAATAGCTTTCTCTCGGCGAGAGAAGGCCAAAAGTGACAACTACAGTTTTTCTTAAACAAGGAGCAATATTTTCAATCAAAACCATGTTTGCTATCAACAACTAACTGATTTCTAATGATTAGGACAAAAAAACTCACTTCTGAGAGCTTCCTGCAGCTTTTACTGTAACATTTGTAAAAATAGCTTTATCTCAAGCCAAAACTGACAACTAAAGTTTTTCTTAAACAAGGAGCAATATTTTCAATCAAAACCATGTTTGCCATCAACAAGTAACTGATTTCTAATGATTAGGACCAAACAACTTACTTCTGAGAGCTTCCTGTAGCTTTTACTGTAACATTTGTAAAAATAGCTTTCTCTCAGGCCAAAACTGACAACTACAGTTTTTCTTAAACAAGGAGCAATATTTTCAATCAAACCCATGTTTGCCATCAACAAGTAACTGATTTCCAATGATTAGGACCAAAAAACTCACTTCTGAGAATTGCATGCAGCTTTTACTGTAACATTTGTAAAAATAGCTTTCTCTCAGGCCAAAACTGACAACTACAGTTTTTCTTAAACAAGGAGCAATATTTTCAATCAAAACCATGTTTGCCATCAACAACTAACTGATTTCTAATGATTAGGACCAAAAAACTCACTTCTGAGAGCTTCCTGGAGCTTTCACTGTAACATTTGTAAAAATAGCTTTCTCTCTACGAGAGAAGGCCAAAACTGACAACTACAGTTTTTCTTAAACAAGGAGCAATATTTTCAATCAAGACCATGTTTGCCATCAACAAGTAACTGATTTCTAATGATTAGGACCAAAAAACTCACTTCTGAGAGCTTCCTGCAGCTTTTACTGTAACATTTGTAAAAATAGCTTTCTCTCAGGCCAAAACTGACAACTACAGTTTTTCTTAAACAAGGAGCAATATTTTCAATCAAACCCATGTTTGCCATCAACAAGTAACTGATTTTCAATGATTAGGACCAAAAAACTCACTTCTGAGAGCTTACTGCAGCTTTTACTGTAACATTTGTAAAAAATAGCTTTCTCTCAGGGAGAAAAGGTCAAAACTGACAACTACAGTTTTTCTTAAACAAGGAGCAATATTTTCAATCAAAACCATGTTTGCCATCAACAAGTAACTGGTTTCTAATGATTAGGACCAAAAAACTCACTTCTGAGAGCTTCCTGCAGCTTTTACTGTAACATTTGTAAAAAATAGCTTTCTCTCAGGCCAAAACTGACAACTACAGTTTTTCTTAAACAAGGAGCAATATTTTCAATCAAGACCATGTTTGCCATCAACAAGTAACTGATTTCTAATGATTAGGACCAAAAAACTCACTTCTGAGAGCTTCCTGGAGATTTCACTGTAACATTTGTAAAAATAGCTTTCTCTCTGCGAGAGAAGGCCAAAACTGACAACTACAGTTTTTCTTAAACAAGGAGCAATATTTTCAATCAAGACCATGTTTGCCATCAACAAGTAACTGATTTCTAATGATTAGGACCAAAAAACTCACTTCTGAGAGCTTCCTGCAGCTTTTACTGTAACATTTGTAAAAATAGCTTTCTCTGAGGCCAAAACTGACAACTACAGTTTTTCTTAAACAAGGAGCAATATTTTCAATCAAACCCATGTTTGCCATCAACAAGTAACTGATTTCCAATGATTAGGACCAAAAAACTCACTTCTGAGAGCTTCATGCAGCTTTTACTGTAACATTTGTAAAAAATAGCTTTCTCTCAGGGAGAAAAGGTCAAAACTGACAACTACAGTTTTTCTTAAACAAGGAGCAATATTTTCAATCAAAACCATGTTTGCCATCAACAAGTAACTGATTTCTAATGATTAGGACCAAAAAACTCACTTCTGAGAGCTTCCTGCAGCTTTTACTGTAACATTTGTAAGAATAGCTTTATCTCAGGCCAAAACTGACAAGTACAGTTTTTCCTAAACAAGGAGCAATATTTTCAATCAAAACCATGTTTGCCATCAACAAGTAACTGATTTCTAATGATTAGGACCAAAAAACTCACTTCTGAGAGCTTCCTGCAGCTTTTACTGTAACATTTGTAAAAATAGCTTTCTCTCAGGCCAAAACTGACAACTACAGTTTTTCTTAAACAAGGAGCAATATTTTCAATCAAAACCATGTTTGCCATCAACAAGTAACTGATTTCTAATGATTAGGACCAAAAAACTCACTTCTGAGAGCTTCATGCAGCTTTTACTGTAACATTTGTAAAAATAGCTTTCTCTCAGGCCAAAACTGACAACTACAGTTTTTCTTAAACAAGGAGCAATATTTTCAATCAAGACCATGTTTGCCATCAACAAGTAACTGATTTCTAATGATTAGGACCAAAAAACTCACTTCTGAGAGCTTCCTGCAGCTTTTACTGTATCATTTGTAAAAATATCTTTTTCCCAGGCCAAAACTGACAACTACAGTTTTTCTTAAACAAGGAGCAATATTTTCAATCAAGACCATGTTTGCCATCAACAAGTAACTGATTTCTAATGATTAGGACCAAAAAACTCAATTCTGAGAGCTTACTACAGCTTTTACTGTAACATTTGTAAAACATAGCTTTCTCTCAGGCCAAAACTGACAACTACAGTTTTTCTTAAACAAGGAGCAATATTTTCAATCAAAACCATGTTTGCCATCAACAAGTAACTGATTTCTAATGATTAGGACCAAAAAACTCACTTCTGAGAGCTTCCTGCAGCTTTTACTGTAACATTTGTAAAAATAGCTTTCTCTCAGGCCAAAACTGACAACTACAGTTTTTCTTAAACAAGGAGCAATATTTTCAATCAAACCCATGTTTGCCATCAACAAGTAAGTGATTTCTAATGATTAGGACCAAAAAACTCACTTCTGAGAGCTTACTGCAGCTTTTACTGTAACATTTGTAAAAATCGCTTTCTCTCAGGCCAAAACTGACAACTACAGTTTTTCTTAAACAAGAAGCAATGTTTTCAATCAAAACCATGTTTGCCATCAACAAGTAACTGATTTCTAATGATTAGGACCAAAAAACTCACTTCTGAGAGCTTCCTGCAGCTTTTACTGTAACATTTGTAAGAATAGCTTTCTCTCAGGCCAAAAATGACAACTACAGTTTTTTTTAAACAAGGAGCAATATTTTCAATCAAAACCATGTTTGCCATCAACAAGTAACTGATTTCTAATGATTAGGACCAAACAACTCACTTCTGAGAGCTTCCTGCAGCTTTTACTGTAACATTTGTAAAAATAGCTTTCTCTCAGGCCAAAACTGACAACTACAGTTTTTCTTAAACAAGGAGCAATATTTTCAATCAAAACCATGTTTGCCATCAACAAGTAACTGATTTCTAATGATTAGGACCAAAAAACTCACTTCTGAGAGCTTCATGCAGCTTTTACTGTACCATTTGTAAAAATAGCTTTCTCTCAGGCCAAAACTGACAACTACAGTTTTTCTTAAACAAGGAGCAATATTTTCAATCAAACCCATGTTTGCCATCAACAAGTAAGTGATTTCTAATGATTAGGACCAAAAAACTCACTTCTGAGAGCTTACTGCAGCTTTTACTGTAACATTTGTAAAAATCGCTTTCTCTCAGGCCAAAACTGACAACTACAGTTTTTCTTAAACAAGAAGCAATGTTTTCAATCAAAACCATGTTTGCCATCAACAAGTAACTGATTTCTAATGATTAGGACCAAAAAACTCACTTCTGAGAGCTTCCTGCAGCTTTTACTGTAACATTTGTAAGAATAGCTTTCTCTCAGGCCAAAAATGACAACTACAGTTTTTTTTAAACAAGGAGCAATATTTTCAATCAAAACCATGTTTGCCATCAACAAGTAACTGATTTCTAATGATTAGGACCAAACAACTCACTTCTGAGAGCTTCCTGCAGCTTTTACTGTAACATTTGTAAAAATAGCTTTCTCTCAGGCCAAAACTGACAACTACAGTTTTTCTTAAACAAGGAGCAATATTTTCAATCAAAACCATGTTTGCCATCAACAAGTAACTGATTTCTAATGATTAGGACCAAAAAACTCACTTCTGAGAGCTTCATGCAGCTTTTACTGTAACATTTGTAAAAATAGCTTTCTCTAAGGCCAAAACTGACAACTACAGTTTTTCTTAAACAAGGAGCAATATTTTCAATCAAGACCATGTTTGCCATCAACAAGTAACTGATTTCCAATGATTAGGACCTAAAAACTCACTTCTGAGAGCTTCCTGCAGCTTTTACTGTAACATTTGTAAAAAATAGCTTTATCTCAGGCCAAAACTGACAACTACAGTTTTTCTTAAACAAGGAGCAATATTTTCAATCAAAACCATGTTTGCCATCAACAAGTAACTGCTTTCTAATGATTAGGACCAAAAAACTCACTTCTGAGAGCTTCCTGCAGCTTTTACTGTAACATTTGTAAGAATAGCTTTCTCTCAGGCCAAAACTGACAACTACAGTTTTACTTAAACAAGGAGCAATATTTTCAATCAAAACCATGTTTGCCATCAACAAGTAACTGATTTCTAATGATTAGGACCAAAAAACTCACTTCTGAGAGCTTCCTGCAGCTTTTACTGAAACATTTGTAAAAATAGCTTTCTCTCAGGCCAAAACTGACAACTACAGTTTTTCTTAAACAAGGAGCAATATTTTCAATCAAGACCATGTTTGCCATTAACAAGTAACTGATTTCTAATGATTAGGACCAAAAAACTCACTTCTGAGAGCTTCCTGCAGCTTTTACTGTAACATTTGTAAAAATAGCTTTCTCTCGGCGAGAGAAGGCCAAAAGTGACAACTACAGTTTTTCTTAAACAAGGAGCAATATTTTCAATCAAAACCATGTTTGCTATCAACAAGTAACTGATTTCTAATGATTAGGACCAAAAAACTCACTTCTGAGAGCTTCCTGCAGCTTTGACTGTAACATTTGTAAAAATAGCTTTCTCTCAGGCCAAAACTGACAACTACAGTTTTTCTTAAACAAGGAGCAATATTTTCAATCAAAACCATGTTTGCCATCAACAAGTAACTGATTTCTAATGGTTAGGACCAAAAAACTCACTTCTGAGAGCTTCCTGCAGCTTTTACTGTAACATTTGTAAAAATAGCTTTCTCTCAGGCCAAAACTGACAACTACAGTTTTTCTTAAACAAGGAGCAATATTTTCAATCAAACCCATGTTTGCCATCAACAAGTAACTGATTTCCAATGATTAGGACCAAAAAACTCACTTCTGAGAGCTTCCTGCAGCTTTTACTGTAACATTTGTAAAAATAGCTTTCTCTCGGCGAGAGAAGGCCAAAAGTGACAACTACAGTTTTTCTTAAACAAGGAGCAATATTTTCAATCAAACCCATGTTTGCCATCAACAAGTAACTGATTTCCAATGATTAGGACCAAAAAACTCACTTCTGAGAGCTTCCTGCAGCTTTTACTGTAACATTTGTAAAAATAGCTTTCTCTCGGCGAGAGAAGGCCAAAAGTGACAACTACAGTTTTTCTTAAACAAGGAGCAATATTTTCAATCAAAACCATGTTTGCTATCAACAACTAACTGATTTCTAATGATTAGGACCAAAAAACTCACTTCTGAGAGCTTCCTGCAGCTTTTACTGTAACATTTGTAAAAATAGCTTTATCTCAAGCCAAAACTGACAACTAAAGTTTTTCTTAAACAAGGAGCAATATTTTCAATCAAAACCATGTTTGCCATCAACAAGTAACTGATTTCTAATGATTAGGACCAAACAACTTACTTCTGAGAGCTTCCTGTAGCTTTTACTGTAACATTTGTAAAAATAGCTTTCTCTCAGGCCAAAACTGACAACTACAGTTTTTCTTAAACAAGGAGCAATATTTTCAATCAAACCCATGTTTGCCATCAACAAGTAACTGATTTCCAATGATTAGGACCAAAAAACTCACTTCTGAGAATTGCATGCAGCTTTTACTGTAACATTTGTAAAAATAGCTTTCTCTCAGGCCAAAACTGACAACTACAGTTTTTCTTAAACAAGGAGCAATATTTTCAATCAAAACCATGTTTGCCATCAACAACTAACTGATTTCTAATGATTAGGACCAAAAAACTCACTTCTGAGAGCTTCCTGGAGCTTTCACTGTAACATTTGTAAAAATAGCTTTCTCTCTACGAGAGAAGGCCAAAACTGACAACTACAGTTTTTCTTAAACAAGGAGCAATATTTTCAATCAAGACCATGTTTGCCATCAACAAGTAACTGATTTCTAATGATTAGGACCAAAAAACTCACTTCTGAGAGCTTCCTGCAGCTTTTACTGTAACATTTGTAAAAATAGCTTTCTCTCAGGCCAAAACTGACAACTACAGTTTTTCTTAAACAAGGAGCAATATTTTCAATCAAACCCATGTTTGCCATCAACAAGTAACTGATTTCCAATGATTAGGACCAAAAAACTCACTTCTGAGAGCTTACTGCAGCTTTTACTGTAACATTTGTAAAAAATAGCTTTCTCTCAGGGAGAAAAGGTCAAAACTGACAACTACAGTTTTTCTTAAACAAGGAGCAATATTTTCAATCAAAACCATGTTTGCCATCAACAAGTAACTGGTTTCTAATGATTAGGACCAAAAAACTCACTTCTGAGAGCTTCCTGCAGCTTTTACTGTAACATTTGTAAAAAATAGCTTTCTCTCAGGCCAAAACTGACAACTACAGTTTTTCTTAAACAAGGAGCAATATTTTCAATCAAGACCATGTTTGCCATCAACAAGTAACTGATTTCTAATGATTAGGACCAAAAAACTCACTTCTGAGAGCTTCCTGGAGATTTCACTGTAACATTTGTAAAAATAGCTTTCTCTCAGGCCAAAACTGACAACTACAGTTTTTCTTAAACAAGGAGCAATATTTTCAATCAAACCCATGTTTGCCATCAACAAGGAACTGATTTCTAATGATTAAGACCAAAAAACTCACTTCTGAGAGCTTCCTGCAGCTTTTACTGTAACATTTGTAAAAAATAGCTTTCTCTCAAGCCAAAACTGACAACTACAGTTTTTCTTAAACAAGGAGCAATATTTTCAATCAAAACCATGTTTGCCATCAACAAGTAACTGATTTCTAATGATTAGGACCAAAAAACTCACTTCTGAGAGCTTCCTGGAGCTTTCACTGTAACATTTGTAAAAATAGCTTTCTCTCTGCGAGAGAAGGTCAAAACTGACAACTACAGTTTTTCTTAAACAAGGAGCAATATTTTCAATCAAGACCATGTTTGCCATCAACAAGTAACTGATTTGTAATGATTAGGACCATAAAACTCACTTCTGAGAGCTTCCTGCAGCTTTTACTGTAACATTTGTAAAAATAGCTTTCTCTCGGCGAGAGAAGGCCAAAAGTGACAACTACAGTTTTTCTTAAACAAGGAGCAATATTTTCAATCAAAACCATGTTTGCCATTAACAAGTAACTGATTTCTAATGATTAAGACCAAAAAACTCACTTCTGAGAGCTTCCTGCAGCTTTTACTGTAACATTTGTAAAAAATAGCTTTCTCTCAGGCCAAAACTGACAACTACAGTTTTTCTTAAACAAGGAGCAATATTTTCAATCAAAACCATGTTTGCCATCAACAAGTAACTGATTTCCAATGATTAGGACCAAAAAACTCACTTCTGAGAGCTTCCTGCAGCTTTTACTGTAACATTTGTAAAAATAGCTTTCTCTCGGCGAGAGAAGGCCAAAAGTGACAACTACAGTTTTTCTTAAACAAGGAGCAATATTTTCAATCAAACCCATGTTTGCCATCAACAAGTAACTGATTTCCAATGATTAGGACCAAAAAACTCACTTCTGAGAGCTTCCTGCAGCTTTTACTGTAACATTTGTAAAAAATAGCTTTCTCTCAAGCCAAAACTGACAACTAAAGTTTTTCTTAAACAAGGAGCAATATTTTCAATCAAAACCATGTTTGCCATCAACAAGTAACAGATTTCTAATGATTAGGACCAAACAACTCACTTCTGAGAGCTTCCTGCAGCTTTTACTGTAACATTTGTAAAAATAGCTTTCTCTCAGGCCAAAACTGACAACTACAGTTTTTCTTAAACAAGGAGCAATATTTTCAATCAAAACCATGTTTGCCATCAACAAGTAACTGATTTCTAATGATTAGGACCAAAAAACTCACTTCTGAGAGCTTCCTGGAGCTTTCACTGTAACATTTGTAAAAATAGCTTTCTCTCAGTGAGAGAAGGTCAAAACTGACAAGTACAGTTTTTCTTAAACAAGGAGCAATATTTTCAATCAAAACCATGTTTGCCATCAACAAGTAACTGATTTCTAATGATTAGGACCATAAAACTCACTTCTGAGAGCTTCATGCAGCTTTTACTGTAACATTTGTAAAAATAGCTTTCTCTAAGGCCAAAACTGACAACTACAGTTTTTCTTAAACAAGGAGCAATATTTTCAATCAAGACCATGTTTGCCATTAACAAGTAACTGATTTCTAATGATTAGGGCCAAAAAACTCACTTCTGAGAGCTTCCTGCAGCTTTTACTGTAACATTTGTAAAAATAGCTTTCTCTCGGCGAGAGAAGGCCAAAAGTGACAACTACAGTTTTTCTTAAACAAGGAGCAATATTTTCAATCAAAACCATGTTTGCTATCAACAAGTAACTGATTTCTAATGATTAAGACCAAAAAACTCACTTCTGAGAGCTTCCTGCAGCTTTTACTGTAACATTTGTAAAAAATAGCTTTCTCTCAAGCCAAAACTGACAACTACAGTTTTTCTTAAACAAGGAGCAATATTTTCAATCAAAACCATGTTTGCCATCAACAAGTAAGTGATTTCTAATGATTAGGACCAAAAAACTCACTTCTGAGAGCTTCCTGGAGCTTTCACTGTAACATTTGTAAAAATAGCTTTCTCTCAGCGAGAGAAGGTCAAAACTGACAAGTACAGTTTTTCTTAAACAAGGAGCAATATTTTCAATCAAAACCATGTTTGCCATCAACAAGTAACTGATTTCTAATGATTAGGACCAAAAAACTCACTTCTGAGAGCTTCATGCAGCTTTTACTGTAACATTTGTAAAAATAGCTTTCTCTAAGGCCAAAACTGACAACTACAGTTTTTCTTAAACAAGGAGCAATATTTTCAATCAAGACCATGTTTGCCATCAACAAGTAACTGATTTCCAATGATTAGGACCTAAAAACTCACTTCTGAGAGCTTCCTGCAGCTTTTACTGTAACATTTGTAAAAAATAGCTTTATCTCAGGCCAAAACTGACAACTACAGTTTTTCTTAAACAAGGAGCAATATTTTCAATCAAAACCATGTTTGCCATCAACAAGTAACTGCTTTCTAATGATTAGGACCAAAAAACTCACTTCTGAGAGCTTCCTGCAGCTTTTACTGTAACATTTGTAAGAATAGCTTTCTCTCAGGCCAAAACTGACAACTACAGTTTTACTTAAACAAGGAGCAATATTTTCAATCAAAACCATGTTTGCCATCAACAAGTAACTGATTTCTAATGATTAGGACCAAAAAACTCACTTCTGAGAGCTTCCTGCAGCTTTTACTGTAACATTTGTAAAAATAGCTTTCTCTCAGGCCAAAACTGACAACTACAGTTTTTCTTAAACAAGGAGCAATATTTTCAATCAAGACCATGTTTGCCATTAACAAGTAACTGATTTCTAATGATTAGGACCAAAAAACTCACTTCTGAGAGCTTCCTGCAGCTTTTACTGTAACATTTGTAAAAATAGCTTTCTCTCGGCGAGAGAAGGCCAAAAGTGACAACTACAGTTTTTCTTAAACAAGGAGCAATATTTTCAATCAAAACCATGTTTGCTATCAACAAGTAACTGATTTCTAATGATTAGGACCAAAAAACTCACTTCTGAGAGCTTCCTGCAGCTTTGACTGTAACATTTGTAAAAATAGCTTTCTCTCAGGCCAAAACTGACAACTACAGTTTTTCTTAAACAAGGAGCAATATTTTCAATCAAAACCATGTTTGCCATCAACAAGTAACTGATTTCTAATGGTTAGGACCAAAAAACTCACTTCTGAGAGCTTCCTGCAGCTTTTACTGTAACATTTGTAAAAATAGCTTTCTCTCAGGCCAAAACTGACAACTACAGTTTTTCTTAAACAAGGAGCAATATTTTCAATCAAACCCATGTTTGCCATCAACAAGTAACTGATTTCCAATGATTAGGACCAAAAAACTCACTTCTGAGAGCTTCCTGCAGCTTTTACTGTAACATTTGTAAAAATAGCTTTCTCTCGGCGAGAGAAGGCCAAAAGTGACAACTACAGTTTTTCTTAAACAAGGAGCAATATTTTCAATCAAACCCATGTTTGCCATCAACAAGTAACTGATTTCCAATGATTAGGACCAAAAAACTCACTTCTGAGAGCTTCCTGCAGCTTTTACTGTAACATTTGTAAAAATAGCTTTCTCTCGGCGAGAGAAGGCCAAAAGTGACAACTACAGTTTTTCTTAAACAAGGAGCAATATTTTCAATCAAAACCATGTTTGCTATCAACAACTAACTGATTTCTAATGATTAGGACAAAAAAACTCACTTCTGAGAGCTTCCTGCAGCTTTTACTGTAACATTTGTAAAAATAGCTTTATCTCAAGCCAAAACTGACAACTAAAGTTTTTCTTAAACAAGGAGCAATATTTTCAATCAAAACCATGTTTGCCATCAACAAGTAACTGATTTCTAATGATTAGGACCAAACAACTCACTTCTGAGAGCTTCCTGCAGCTTTTACTGTAACATTTGTAAAAATAGCTTTCTCTCAGGCCAAAACTGACAACTACAGTTTTTCTTAAACAAGGAGCAATATTTTCAATCAAACCCATGTTTGCCATCAACAAGTAACTGATTTCCAATGATTAGGACCAAAAAACTCACTTCTGAGAGCTTCCTGCAGCTTTTACTGTAACATTTGTAAAAATAGCTTTCTCTCGGCGAGAGAAGGCCAAAAGTGACAACTACAGTTTTTCTTAAACAAGGAGCAATATTTTCAATCAAACCCATGTTTGCCATCAACAAGTAACTGATTTCCAATGATTAGGACCAAAAAACTCACTTCTGAGAGCTTCCTGCAGCTTTTACTGTAACATTTGTAAAAATAGCTTTCTCTCGGCGAGAGAAGGCCAAAAGTGACAACTACAGTTTTTCTTAAACAAGGAGCAATATTTTCAATCAAAACCATGTTTGCTATCAACAACTAACTGATTTCTAATGATTAGGACAAAAAAACTCACTTCTGAGAGCTTCCTGCAGCTTTTACTGTAACATTTGTAAAAATAGCTTTATCTCAAGCCAAAACTGACAACTACAGTTTTTCTTAAACAAGGAGCAATATTTTCAATCAAAACCATGTTTGCCATCAACAAGTAACTGATTTCTAATGATTAGGACCAAAAAACTCACTTCTGAGAGCTTCCTGGAGCTTTCACTGTAACATTTGTAAAAATAGCTTTCTCTCTGCGAGAGAAGGTCAAAACTGACAACTACAGTTTTTCTTAAACAAGGAGCAATATTTTCAATCAAGACCATGTTTGCCATCAACAAGTAACTGATTTGTAATGATTAGGACCATAAAACTCACTTCTGAGAGCTTCCTGCAGCTTTTACTGTAACATTTGTAAAAATAGCTTTCTCTCGGCGAGAGAAGGCCAAAAGTGACAACTACAGTTTTTCTTAAACAAGGAGCAATATTTTCAATCAAAACCATGTTTGCCATTAACAAGTAACTGATTTCTAATGATTAAGACCAAAAAACTCACTTCTGAGAGCTTCCTGCAGCTTTTACTGTAACATTTGTAAAAAATAGCTTTCTCTCAGGCCAAAACTGACAACTACAGTTTTTCTTAAACAAGGAGCAATATTTTCAATCAAAACCATGTTTGCCATCAACAAGTAACTGATTTCCAATGATTAGGACCAAAAAACTCACTTCTGAGAGCTTCCTGCAGCTTTTACTGTAACATTTGTAAAAATAGCTTTCTCTCGGCGAGAGAAGGCCAAAAGTGACAACTACAGTTTTTCTTAAACAAGGAGCAATATTTTCAATCAAACCCATGTTTGCCATCAACAAGTAACTGATTTCCAATGATTAGGACCAAAAAACTCACTTCTGAGAGCTTCCTGCAGCTTTTACTGTAACATTTGTAAAAAATAGCTTTCTCTCAAGCCAAAACTGACAACTAAAGTTTTTCTTAAACAAGGAGCAATATTTTCAATCAAAACCATGTTTGCCATCAACAAGTAACAGATTTCTAATGATTAGGACCAAACAACTCACTTCTGAGAGCTTCCTGCAGCTTTTACTGTAACATTTGTAAAAATAGCTTTCTCTCAGGCCAAAACTGACAACTACAGTTTTTCTTAAACAAGGAGCAATATTTTCAATCAAAACCATGTTTGCCATCAACAAGTAACTGATTTCTAATGATTAGGACCAAAAAACTCACTTCTGAGAGCTTCCTGGAGCTTTCACTGTAACATTTGTAAAAATAGCTTTCTCTCAGTGAGAGAAGGTCAAAACTGACAAGTACAGTTTTTCTTAAACAAGGAGCAATATTTTCAATCAAAACCATGTTTGCCATCAACAAGTAACTGATTTCTAATGATTAGGACCATAAAACTCACTTCTGAGAGCTTCATGCAGCTTTTACTGTAACATTTGTAAAAATAGCTTTCTCTAAGGCCAAAACTGACAACTACAGTTTTTCTTAAACAAGGAGCAATATTTTCAATCAAGACCATGTTTGCCATTAACAAGTAACTGATTTCTAATGATTAGGGCCAAAAAACTCACTTCTGAGAGCTTCCTGCAGCTTTTACTGTAACATTTGTAAAAATAGCTTTCTCTCGGCGAGAGAAGGCCAAAAGTGACAACTACAGTTTTTCTTAAACAAGGAGCAATATTTTCAATCAAAACCATGTTTGCTATCAACAAGTAACTGATTTCTAATGATTAAGACCAAAAAACTCACTTCTGAGAGCTTCCTGCAGCTTTTACTGTAACATTTGTAAAAAATAGCTTTCTCTCAAGCCAAAACTGACAACTACAGTTTTTCTTAAACAAGGAGCAATATTTTCAATCAAAACCATGTTTGCCATCAACAAGTAAGTGATTTCTAATGATTAGGACCAAAAAACTCACTTCTGAGAGCTTCCTGGAGCTTTCACTGTAACATTTGTAAAAATAGCTTTCTCTCAGCGAGAGAAGGTCAAAACTGACAAGTACAGTTTTTCTTAAACAAGGAGCAATATTTTCAATCAAAACCATGTTTGCCATCAACAAGTAACTGATTTCTAATGATTAGGACCAAAAAACTCACTTCTGAGAGCTTCATGCAGCTTTTACTGTAACATTTGTAAAAATAGCTTTCTCTAAGGCCAAAACTGACAACTACAGTTTTTCTTAAACAAGGAGCAATATTTTCAATCAAGACCATGTTTGCCATCAACAAGTAACTGATTTCCAATGATTAGGACCTAAAAACTCACTTCTGAGAGCTTCCTGCAGCTTTTACTGTAACATTTGTAAAAAATAGCTTTATCTCAGGCCAAAACTGACAACTACAGTTTTTCTTAAACAAGGAGCAATATTTTCAATCAAAACCATGTTTGCCATCAACAAGTAACTGCTTTCTAATGATTAGGACCAAAAAACTCACTTCTGAGAGCTTCCTGCAGCTTTTACTGTAACATTTGTAAGAATAGCTTTCTCTCAGGCCAAAACTGACAACTACAGTTTTACTTAAACAAGGAGCAATATTTTCAATCAAAACCATGTTTGCCATCAACAAGTAACTGATTTCTAATGATTAGGACCAAAAAACTCACTTCTGAGAGCTTCCTGCAGCTTTTACTGTAACATTTGTAAAAATAGCTTTCTCTCAGGCCAAAACTGACAACTACAGTTTTTCTTAAACAAGGAGCAATATTTTCAATCAAGACCATGTTTGCCATTAACAAGTAACTGATTTCTAATGATTAGGACCAAAAAACTCACTTCTGAGAGCTTCCTGCAGCTTTTACTGTAACATTTGTAAAAATAGCTTTCTCTCGGCGAGAGAAGGCCAAAAGTGACAACTACAGTTTTTCTTAAACAAGGAGCAATATTTTCAATCAAAACCATGTTTGCTATCAACAAGTAACTGATTTCTAATGATTAGGACCAAAAAACTCACTTCTGAGAGCTTCCTGCAGCTTTGACTGTAACATTTGTAAAAATAGCTTTCTCTCAGGCCAAAACTGACAACTACAGTTTTTCTTAAACAAGGAGCAATATTTTCAATCAAAACCATGTTTGCCATCAACAAGTAACTGATTTCTAATGGTTAGGACCAAAAAACTCACTTCTGAGAGCTTCCTGCAGCTTTTACTGTAACATTTGTAAAAATAGCTTTCTCTCAGGCCAAAACTGACAACTACAGTTTTTCTTAAACAAGGAGCAATATTTTCAATCAAACCCATGTTTGCCATCAACAAGTAACTGATTTCCAATGATTAGGACCAAAAAACTCACTTCTGAGAGCTTCCTGCAGCTTTTACTGTAACATTTGTAAAAATAGCTTTCTCTCGGCGAGAGAAGGCCAAAAGTGACAACTACAGTTTTTCTTAAACAAGGAGCAATATTTTCAATCAAACCCATGTTTGCCATCAACAAGTAACTGATTTCCAATGATTAGGACCAAAAAACTCACTTCTGAGAGCTTCCTGCAGCTTTTACTGTAACATTTGTAAAAATAGCTTTCTCTCGGCGAGAGAAGGCCAAAAGTGACAACTACAGTTTTTCTTAAACAAGGAGCAATATTTTCAATCAAAACCATGTTTGCTATCAACAACTAACTGATTTCTAATGATTAGGACAAAAAAACTCACTTCTGAGAGCTTCCTGCAGCTTTTACTGTAACATTTGTAAAAATAGCTTTATCTCAAGCCAAAACTGACAACTAAAGTTTTTCTTAAACAAGGAGCAATATTTTCAATCAAAACCATGTTTGCCATCAACAAGTAACTGATTTCTAATGATTAGGACCAAACAACTTACTTCTGAGAGCTTCCTGTAGCTTTTACTGTAACATTTGTAAAAATAGCTTTCTCTCAGGCCAAAACTGACAACTACAGTTTTTCTTAAACAAGGAGCAATATTTTCAATCAAACCCATGTTTGCCATCAACAAGTAACTGATTTCCAATGATTAGGACCAAAAAACTCACTTCTGAGAATTGCATGCAGCTTTTACTGTAACATTTGTAAAAATAGCTTTCTCTCAGGCCAAAACTGACAACTACAGTTTTTCTTAAACAAGGAGCAATATTTTCAATCAAAACCATGTTTGCCATCAACAACTAACTGATTTCTAATGATTAGGACCAAAAAACTCACTTCTGAGAGCTTCCTGGAGCTTTCACTGTAACATTTGTAAAAATAGCTTTCTCTCTACGAGAGAAGGCCAAAACTGACAACTACAGTTTTTCTTAAACAAGGAGCAATATTTTCAATCAAGACCATGTTTGCCATCAACAAGTAACTGATTTCTAATGATTAGGACCAAAAAACTCACTTCTGAGAGCTTCCTGCAGCTTTTACTGTAACATTTGTAAAAATAGCTTTCTCTCAGGCCAAAACTGACAACTACAGTTTTTCTTAAACAAGGAGCAATATTTTCAATCAAACCCATGTTTGCCATCAACAAGTAACTGATTTTCAATGATTAGGACCAAAAAACTCACTTCTGAGAGCTTACTGCAGCTTTTACTGTAACATTTGTAAAAAATAGCTTTCTCTCAGGGAGAAAAGGTCAAAACTGACAACTACAGTTTTTCTTAAACAAGGAGCAATATTTTCAATCAAAACCATGTTTGCCATCAACAAGTAACTGGTTTCTAATGATTAGGACCAAAAAACTCACTTCTGAGAGCTTCCTGCAGCTTTTACTGTAACATTTGTAAAAAATAGCTTTCTCTCAGGCCAAAACTGACAACTACAGTTTTTCTTAAACAAGGAGCAATATTTTCAATCAAGACCATGTTTGCCATCAACAAGTAACTGATTTCTAATGATTAGGACCAAAAAACTCACTTCTGAGAGCTTCCTGGAGATTTCACTGTAACATTTGTAAAAATAGCTTTCTCTCTGCGAGAGAAGGCCAAAACTGACAACTACAGTTTTTCTTAAACAAGGAGCAATATTTTCAATCAAGACCATGTTTGCCATCAACAAGTAACTGATTTCTAATGATTAGGACCAAAAAACTCACTTCTGAGAGCTTCCTGCAGCTTTTACTGTAACATTTGTAAAAATAGCTTTCTCTGAGGCCAAAACTGACAACTACAGTTTTTCTTAAACAAGGAGCAATATTTTCAATCAAACCCATGTTTGCCATCAACAAGTAACTGATTTCCAATGATTAGGACCAAAAAACTCACTTCTGAGAGCTTCATGCAGCTTTTACTGTAACATTTGTAAAAAATAGCTTTCTCTCAGGGAGAAAAGGTCAAAACTGACAACTACAGTTTTTCTTAAACAAGGAGCAATATTTTCAATCAAAACCATGTTTGCCATCAACAAGTAACTGATTTCTAATGATTAGGACCAAAAAACTCACTTCTGAGAGCTTCCTGCAGCTTTTACTGTAACATTTGTAAGAATAGCTTTATCTCAGGCCAAAACTGACAAGTACAGTTTTTCCTAAACAAGGAGCAATATTTTCAATCAAAACCATGTTTGCCATCAACAAGTAACTGATTTCTAATGATTAGGACCAAAAAACTCACTTCTGAGAGCTTCCTGCAGCTTTTACTGTAACATTTGTAAAAATAGCTTTCTCTCAGGCCAAAACTGACAACTACAGTTTTTCTTAAACAAGGAGCAATATTTTCAATCAAAACCATGTTTGCCATCAACAAGTAACTGATTTCTAATGATTAGGACCAAAAAACTCACTTCTGAGAGCTTCATGCAGCTTTTACTGTAACATTTGTAAAAATAGCTTTCTCTCAGGCCAAAACTGACAACTACAGTTTTTCTTAAACAAGGAGCAATATTTTCAATCAAGACCATGTTTGCCATCAACAAGTAACTGATTTCTAATGATTAGGACCAAAAAACTCACTTCTGAGAGCTTCCTGCAGCTTTTACTGTAACATTTGTAAAAATATCTTTTTCCCAGGCCAAAACTGACAACTACAGTTTTTCTTAAACAAGGAGCAATATTTTCAATCAAGACCATGTTTGCCATCAACAAGTAACTGATTTCTAATGATTAGGACCAAAAAACTCAATTCTGAGAGCTTACTACAGCTTTTACTGTAACATTTGTAAAACATAGCTTTCTCTCAGGCCAAAACTGACAACTACAGTTTTTCTTAAACAAGGAGCAATATTTTCAATCAAAACCATGTTTGCCATCAACAAGTAACTGATTTCTAATGATTAGGACCAAAAAACTCACTTCTGAGAGCTTCCTGCAGCTTTTACTGTAACATTTGTAAAAATAGCTTTCTCTCAGGCCAAAACTGACAACTACAGTTTTTCTTAAACAAGGAGCAATATTTTCAATCAAACCCATGTTTGCCATCAACAAGTAAGTGATTTCTAATGATTAGGACCAAAAAACTCACTTCTGAGAGCTTACTGCAGCTTTTACTGTAACATTTGTAAAAATCGCTTTCTCTCAGGCCAAAACTGACAACTACAGTTTTTCTTAAACAAGAAGCAATGTTTTCAATCAAAACCATGTTTGCCATCAACAAGTAACTGATTTCTAATGATTAGGACCAAAAAACTCACTTCTGAGAGCTTCCTGCAGCTTTTACTGTAACATTTGTAAGAATAGCTTTCTCTCAGGCCAAAAATGACAACTACAGTTTTTTTTAAACAAGGAGCAATATTTTCAATCAAAACCATGTTTGCCATCAACAAGTAACTGATTTCTAATGATTAGGACCAAACAACTCACTTCTGAGAGCTTCCTGCAGCTTTTACTGTAACATTTGTAAAAATAGCTTTCTCTCAGGCCAAAACTGACAACTACAGTTTTTCTTAAACAAGGAGCAATATTTTCAATCAAAACCATGTTTGCCATCAACAAGTAACTGATTTCTAATGATTAGGACCAAAAAACTCACTTCTGAGAGCTTCATGCAGCTTTTACTGTACCATTTGTAAAAATAGCTTTCTCTCAGGCCAAAACTGACAACTACAGTTTTTCTTAAACAAGGAGCAATATTTTCAATCAAACCCATGTTTGCCATCAACAAGTAAGTGATTTCTAATGATTAGGACCAAAAAACTCACTTCTGAGAGCTTACTGCAGCTTTTACTGTAACATTTGTAAAAATCGCTTTCTCTCAGGCCAAAACTGACAACTACAGTTTTTCTTAAACAAGAAGCAATGTTTTCAATCAAAACCATGTTTGCCATCAACAAGTAACTGATTTCTAATGATTAGGACCAAAAAACTCACTTCTGAGAGCTTCCTGCAGCTTTTACTGTAACATTTGTAAGAATAGCTTTCTCTCAGGCCAAAAATGACAACTACAGTTTTTTTTAAACAAGGAGCAATATTTTCAATCAAAACCATGTTTGCCATCAACAAGTAACTGATTTCTAATGATTAGGACCAAACAACTCACTTCTGAGAGCTTCCTGCAGCTTTTACTGTAACATTTGTAAAAATAGCTTTCTCTCAGGCCAAAACTGACAACTACAGTTTTTCTTAAACAAGGAGCAATATTTTCAATCAAAACCATGTTTGCCATCAACAAGTAACTGATTTCTAATGATTAGGACCAAAAAACTCACTTCTGAGAGCTTCCTGCAGCTTTTACTGTAACATTTGTAAAAAAATAGCTTTCTCTCAGGCCAAAACTGACAACTACAGTTTTTTCTTAAACAAGGAGCAATATTTTCAATCAAAACCATGTTTGCCATCAACAAGTAACTGATTTCTAATGATTAGGACCAAAAAACTCACTTCTGAGAGCTTCATGCAGCTTTTACTGTACCATTTGTAAAAATAGCTTTCTCTCAGGCCAAAACTGACAACTACAGTTTTTCTTAAACAAGGAGCAATATTTTCAATCAAGACCATGTTTGCCATCAACAAGTAACTGATTTCTAATGATTAGGACCAAAAAACTCACTTCTGAGAGCTTACTGCAGCTTTTACTGTAACATTTGTAGAAATAGCTTTCTCTCAGGCCAAAACTGACAACTACAGTTTTTCTTAAACAAGGAGCAATATTTTCAATCAAACCCATGTTTGCCATCAACAAGTAACTGATTTCTAATGATTAGGACCAAAAAACTCACTTCTGAGAGCTTACTGCAGCTTTTACTGTAACATTTGTAAAAATAGCTTTCTCTCAGCGAGAGTAGGCCAAAACTGACAACTACAGTTTTTCTTAAACAAGGAGCAATATTTTCAATCAAACCCATGTTTGCCATCAACAAGTAACTGATTTCTAATGATTAGGACCAAAAAACTCACTTCTGAGAGCTTCCTGCAGCTTTTACTGTAACATTTGTAAAAATAGCTTTCTCTCAGGCCAAAACTGACAACTACAGTTTTTCTTAAAGAAGGAGCAATATTTTTTTAATCAAGACCATGTTTGCCATCAACAAGTAACTAATTTCTAATGATTAGGAGCAAAAAACTCACTTCTGAGAGCTTCCTGCAGCTTTTACTGTAACATTTGTAAAAATAGCTTTCTCTCATACCAAAACTGACAACTACAGTTTTTCTTAAACAAGGAGCAATGTTTTCAATCAAAACCATGTTTGCCATCAACAAGTAACTGATTTCTAATGATTAGGACAAAAAAACTCACTTCTGAGAGCTTACTGCAGCTTTTACTGTAACATTTGTAAAAGTAGCTCTCTCTTAGCGAGAGAAGGTCAAAACTGACAACTACAGTTTTTCTTAAACAAGGAGCAATATTTTCAATCAAAACCATGTTTGCCATCAACAAGTAACTGATTTCTAATGATTAGGACCAAAAAACTCACTTCTGAGAGCTTCCCTCAGCTTTTACTGTAACATTTGTAAAAATAGCTTTCTTTCGGCGAGAGAAGCCCAAAACAGACAACTACAGTTTTTCTTAAACAAGGAGCAATATTTTCAATCAAAACCATGTTTGCCATCAACAAGTAACTGATTTCTAATGATTAGGACCAAAAAACTCACTTCTGAGAGCTTCCTGCAGCTTTTACTGTAACATTTGTAAAAATAGCTTTCTCTCAGGCCAAAACTGACAACTACAGTTTTTCTTAAACAAGGAGCAATGTTTTCAATCAAAACCATGTTTGCCATCAACAAGTAACTGATTTCTAATGATTAGGACCAAAAAAACTCACTTCTGAGAGCTTCCTGCAGCTTTTACTGTAACATTTGTAAGAATAGCTTTCTCTCAGGCCAAAACTGACAACTACAGTTTTTTTTAAACAAGGAGCAATATTTTCAATCAAAACCATGTTTGCCATCAACAAGTAACTGATTTCCAATGATTAGGACCAAAAAACTCACTTCTGAGAGCTTACTGCAGCTTTTACTGTAACATTTGTAAAAATAGCTTTCTCTCAGGGAGAAAAGGTCAAAACTGACAACTACAGTTTTTCTTAAACAAGGAGCAATATTTTCAATCAAAACCATGTTTGCCATCAACAAGTAACTGGTTTCTAATGATTAGGACCAAAAAACTCACTTCTGAGAGCTTCCTGCAGCTTTTACTGTAACATTTGTAAAAAATAGCTTTCTGTCAGGCCAAAACTGACAACTACAGTTTTTCTTAAACAAGGAGCAATATTTTCAATCAAAACCATGTTTGCCATCAACAAGTAACTGATTTCTAATGATTAGGACCAAAAAACTCACTTCTGAGAGCTTCCTGGAGCTTTCACTGTAACATTTGTAAAAATTAGCTTTCTCTCTGCGAGAGAAGGCCAAAACTGACAACTACAGTTTTTCTTAAACAAGGAGCAATATTTTCAATCAAGACCATGTTTGCCATCAACAAGTAACTGATTTCTAATGATTAGGACCAAAAAACTCACTTCTGAGACCTTCCTGCAGCTTTTACTGTAACATTTGTAAAAATAGCTTTCTCTCAGGCCAAAACTGACAACTACAGTTTTTCTTAAACAAGGAGCAATATTTTCAATCAAACCCATGTTTGCCATCAACAAGTAACTGATTTCCAATGATTAGGACCAAAAAACTCACTTCTGAGACTTCATGCAGCTTTTACTGTAACATTTGTAAAAATAGCTTTCTCTCAGGGAGAAAAGGTCAAAACTGACAACTACAGTTTTTCTTAAACAAGGAGCAATATATTCAATCAAAACCATGTTTTCCATCAACAAGTAACTGATTTCTAATGATTAGGACCAAAAAACTCACTTCTGAGAGCTTCCCTCAGCTTTTACTGTAACATTTGTAAAAATAGACTTCTATCGGCGAGAGAAGGCTAAAACTGACAACTACAGTTTTTCTTAAACAAGGAGCAATATTTTCAATCAAAACCATGTTAGCCATCAACAAGTAACTGATTCCTAATGATTAGGACCAAAAAACTCACTTCTGAGAGCTTCCCTCGGCTTTTACTATAACATTTGTAAAAATAGCTTTCTCTCGGCGAGAGAAGGCCAAAACTGACAACTACAGTTTTTCTTAAACAAGGAGCAATAATTTCAATCAAAACCATGTTTGCCATCAACAAGTAACTGATTTCTAATGATTAGGACCAAAAAACTCACTTCTGAGAGCTTCCTGCAGCTTTTACTGTAACATTTGTAAAAATAGCTTTCTCTCAGGCCAAAACTGACAACTACAGTTTTTCCTAAACAAGGAGCAATATTTTAAATCAAAACCATGTTTGCCATAAACAAGTAACTGATTTCTAATGATTAGGAGCAAAAAACTCACTTCTGAGAGGTTCCTGCAGCTTTTACTGTAACATTTGTAAAAATAGCTTTCTCTTGGCGAGAGAAGGCCAAAACTGACAACTACAGTTTTTTTTAAACAAGGAGCAATATTTTCAATCAAAACCTTGTTTGCCATCAACAAGTAACTGATTTCTAATGATTAGGAGCAAAAAACTCACTTCTGAGTGCTTCCCTCAGCTTTTACTGTAACATTTGTAAAAATAGCTTTCTCTCGGCGAGAGAAGGCCAAAACTGACAACTACAGTTTTTCTTAAACAAGGAGCAATATTTTCAATCAAAACCTTGTTTGCCATCAACAAGTAACTGATTTCTAATGATTAGGACCAAAAAACTCACTTCTGAGAGCTTCCTGCAGCTTTTACTGTAACATTTGTAAGAATAGCTTTCTCTCAGGCCAAAACTGACAACTACAGTTTTTCTTAAACAAGGAGCAATATTTTCAATCAAACCCATGTTTGCCATCAACAAGTAACTGATTTCTAATGATTAGGACCAAAAAACTCACTTCTGAGAGCTTCCCTCAGCTTTTACTGTAACATTTGTAAAAATAGCTTTCTTTCGGCGAGAGAAACCCAAAACTGACAACTATAGTTTTTCTTAAACAAGGAGCAATATTTTCAATCAAAACCATGTTTGCCATTAACAAGTAACTGATTTCTAATGATTAGGACCAAAAAACTCACTTCTGAGAGCTTCCCTCGGCTTTTACTATAACATTTGTAAAAATAGCTTTCTCTCGGCGAGAGAAGGCCAAAACTGACAACTACAGTTTTTCTTAAACAAGGAGCAATAATTTCAATCAAAACCATGTTTGCCATCAACAAGTAACTGATTTCTAATGATTAGGACCAAAAAACTCACTTCTGAGAGCTTCCTGCAGCTTTTACTGTAACATTTGTAAAAATAGCTTTCTCTCAGGCCAAAACTGACAACTACAGTTTTTCCTAAACAAGGAGCAATATTTTAAATGAAAACCATGTTTGCCATAAACAAGTAACTGATTTCTAATGATTAGGAGCAAAAAACTCACTTCTGAGAGGTTCCTGCAGCTTTTACTGTAACATTTGTAAAAATAGCTTTCTCTCGGCGAGAGAAGGCCAAAACTGACAACTACAGTTTTTTTTAAACAAGGAGCAATATTTTCAATCAAAACCTTGTTTGCCATCAACAAGTAACTGATTTCTAATGATTAGGACCAAAAAACTCACTTCTGAGAGCTTACTGCAGCTTTTACTGTAACATTTGTAAAAATAGCTTTCTCTCAGCGAGAGAAGGTCAAAACCGACAACTACAGTTTTTCTTAAACAAGAAGCAATATTTTCAATCAAAACCATGTTTGCCATCAACAAGTAACTGATTTCTAATGATTAGGACCAAAAAACTCACTTCTGAGAGCTTCCCTCGGCTTTTACTATAACATTTGTAAAAATAGCTTTATCTCGGCGAGAGAAGGCCAAAACTGACAACTACAGTTTTTCTTAAACAAGGAGCAATAATTTCAATCAAAACCATGTTTGCCATCAACAAGTAACTGATTTCTAATGATTAGGACCAAAAAACTCACTTCTGAGAGCTTACTGCAGCTTTTACTGTAACATTTGTAAAAATAACTTTCTCTCAGCGAGAGAAGGTCAAAACCGACAACTACAGTTTTTCTTAAACAAGAAGCAATATTTTCAATCAAAACCATGTTTGCCATCAACAAGTAACTGATTTCTAATGATTAGGACCACAAAACTCACTTCTGAGAGCTTCCTGCAGCTTTTACTGTAACATTTGTAAAAATAGCTTTCTCTCAGGCCAAAACTGACAACTACAGTTTTTCTTAAACAAGGAGAAATATTTTCAATCAAAACCATGTTTGCCATCAACAAGTACCTGATTTCTAATGATTAGGACCAAAAAACTCACTTCTGAGAGCTTCCTGCAGCTTTTACTGTAACATTTGTAAGAATAGCTTTCTCTCAGGCCAAAACTGACAACTACAGTTTTTCTTAAACAAGGAGCAATATTTTCAATCAAACCCATGTTTGCCATCAACAAGTAACTGATTTCTAATGATTAGGACCAAAAAACTCACTTCTGAGAGCTTCCCTCAACTTTTACTGTAACATTTGTAAAAATAGCTTTCTTTCGGCGAGAGAAACCCAAAACTGACAACTATAGTTTTTCTTAAACAAGGAGCAATATTTTCAATCAAAACCATGTTTGCCATTAACAAGTAACTGATTTCTAATGATTAGGACCAAAAAACTCACTTCTGAGAGCTTACTGCAGCTTTTACTGTAACATTTGTAAAAATAGCTTTCTCTCAGCGAGAGAAGGTCAAAACTGACAACTACAGTTTTTCTTAAACAAGGAGCAATATTTTCAATCAAAACCATGTTTGCCATCAACAAGTAACTGATTTCTAATGATTAGGACCAAAACACTCACTTCTGAGAGCTTCCTGCAGCTTTTACTGTAACATTTGTAAAAATAGCTTTCTCTCAGCGAGAGAAGGTCAAAACTGACAACTACAGTTTTTCTTAAACAAGGAGCAATATTTTCAATCAAAACCATGTTTGCCATTAACAAGTAACTGATTTCTAATGATTAGGACCAAAAAACTCACTTCTGAGAGTTTCATGCAGCTTTTACTGTAACATTTGTAAAAAATAGCTTTCTCTCAGGGAGAAAAGGTCAAAACTGACAACTACAGTTTTTCTTAAACAAGGAGCAATATTTTCAATCAAAACCATGTTTGCCATCAACAAGTAACTGATTTCTAATGATTAGGACCAAAAAACTCACTTCTGAGAGCTTCCTGCAGCTTTTACTGTAACATTTGTAAGAATAGCTTTATCTCAGGCCAAAACTGACAACTACAGTTTTTCCTAAACAAGGAGCAATATTTTCAATCAAAACCATGTTTGCCATCAACAAGTAACTGATTTCTAATGTTTAGGACCAAAAAACTCACTTCTGAGAGCTTACTGCAGCTTTTACTGTAACATTTGTAAAAATAGCTTTCTCTCAGGCCAAAACTGACAACTACAGTTTTTCTTAAACAAGGAGCAATATTTTCAATCAAGACCATGTTTGCCATCAACAAGTAACTGATTTCTAATGATTAGGACCAAAAAACTCACTTCTGAGAGCTTCATGCAGCTTTTACTGTACCATTTGTAAAAATAGCTTTCTCTCAGGCCAAAACTGACAACTACAGTTTTTCTTAAACAAGGAGCAATATTTTCAATCAAAACCATGTTTGCCATCAACAAGTAACTGATTTCTAATGATTAGGACCAAACAACTCACTTCTGAGAGCTTCCTGCAGCTTTTACTGTAACATTTGTAAAAATAGCTTTCTCTCAGGCCAAAACTGACAACTACAGTTTTTCTTAAACAAGGAGCAATATTTTCAATCAAACCCATGTTTGCCATCAACAAGTAACTGATTTCCAATGATTAGGACCAAAAAACTCACTTCTGAGAATTGCATGCAGCTTTTACTGTAACATTTGTAAAAATAGCTTTCTCTCAGGCCAAAACTGACAACTACAGTTTTTCTTAAACAAGGAGCAATATTTTCAATCAAAACCATGTTTGCCATCAACAAGTAACTGATTTCTAATGATTAGGACCAAAAAACTCACTTCTGAGAGCTTCCTGTAGCTTTCACTGTAACATTTGTAAAAATAGCTTTCTCTCTACGAGAGAAGGCCAAAACTGACAAATACAGTTTTTCTTAAACAAGGAGCAATATTTTCAATCAAGACCATGTTTGCCATCAACAAGTAACTGATTTCTAATGATTAGGACCAAAAAACTCACTTCTGAGAGCTTCCTGCAGCTTTTACTGTAACATTTGTAAAAATAGCTTTCTCTCAGGCCAAAACTGACAACTAGTTTTTCCTAAACAAGGAGCAATATTTTCAATCAAACCCATGTTTGCCATCAACAAGTAACTGATTTCCAATGATTAGGACCAAAAAACTCACTTCTGAGAGCTTACTGCAGCTTTTACTGTAACATTTGTAAAAATAGCTTTCTCTCAGGGAGAAAAGGTCAAAACTGACAACTACAGTTTTTCTTAAACAAGGAGCAATATTTTCAATCAAAACCATGTTTGCCATCAACAAGTAACTGGTTTCTAATGATTAGGACCAAAAAACTCACTTCTGAGAGCTTCCTGCAGCTTTTACTGTAACATTTGTAAAAAATAGCTTTCTCTCAGGCCAAAACTGACAACTACAGTTTTTCTTAAACAAGGAGCAATATTTTCAATCAAGACCATGTTTGCCATCAACAAGTAACTGATTTCTAATGATTAGGACCAAAAAACTCACTTCTGAGAGCTTCCTGGAGCTTTCACTGTAACATTTGTAAAAATAGCTTTCTCTCTGCGAGAGAAGGCCAAAACTGACAACTACAGTTTTTCTTAAACAAGGAGCAATATTTTCAATCAAGACCATGTTTGCCATCAACAAGTAACTGATTTCTAATGATTAGGACCAAAAAACTCACTTCTGAGAGCTTCCTGCAGCTTTTACTGTAACATTTGTAAAAATAGCTTTCTCTCAGGCCAAAACTGACAACTACAGTTTTTCTTAAACAAGGAGCAATATTTTCAATCAAACCCATGTTTGCCATCAACAAGTAACTGATTTCCAATGATTAGGACCAAAAAACTCACTTCTGAGACTTCATGCAGCTTTTACTGTAACATTTGTAAAAATAGCTTTCTCTCAGGGAGAAAAGGTCAAAACTGACAACTACAGTTTTTCTTAAACAAGGAGCAATATTTTCAATCAAGACCATGTTTGCCATCAACAAGTAACTGATTTCTAATGATTAGGACCAAAAAACTCACTTCTGAGAGCTTCCTGCAGCTTTTACTGTAACATTTGTAAAAAATAGCTTTCTCTCAGGCCAAAAATGACAACTACAGTTTTTTTTAAACAAGGAGCAATATTTTCAATCAAAACCATGTTTACCATCAACAAGTAACTGATTTCTAATGATTAGGACCAAAAAACTCACTTCTGATAGCTTCATGCAGCTTTTACTGTAACATTTGTAAAAATAGCTTTCTCTCTGCGAGAGAAGGCCAAAACTGACAACTACAGTTTTTCTTAAACAAGGAGCAATATTTTCAATCAAGACCATGTTTGCCATCAACAAGTAACTGATTTCTAATGATTAGGACCAAAAAACTCACTTCTGAGAGCTTACTGCAGCTTTTACTGTAACATTTGTAAAAATAGCTTTCTCTCAGGGAGAAAAGGTCAAAACTGACAACTACAGTTTTTCTTAAACAAGGAGCAATATTTTCAATCAAAACCATGTTTGCCATCAACAAGTAACTGATTTCTAATGATTAGGACCAAAAAACTCACTTCTGAGAGCTTCATGCAGCATTTACTGTAACATTTGTAAAAATAGCTTTCTCTCAGGCCAAAACTGACAACTACAGTTTTTCTTAAACAAGGAGCAATATTTTCAATCAAGACCATGTTTGCCATCAACAAGTAACTGATTTCTAATGATTAGGACCAAAAAACTCACTTCTGAGAGCTTCCTGCAGCTTTTACTGTAACATTTGTAAAAATAGCTTTCTCTCAGCCCAAAACTGACAACTACAGTTTTTCTTAAACAAGGAGCAATATTTTCAATCAAAACCATGTTTGCCATCAACAAGTAACTGATTTCTAATGATTAGGACCAAAAAACTCACTTCTGAGAGCTTCCTGCAGCTTTTACTGTAACATTTGTAAGAATAGCTTTCTCTCAGGCCAAAAATGACAACTACAGTTTTTTTTAAACAAGGAGCAATATTTTCAATCAAAACCATGTTTGCCATCAACAAGTAACTGATTTCTAATGATTAGGACCAAACAACTCACTTCTGAGAGCTTCCTGCAGCTTTTACTGTAACATTTGTAAAAATAGCTTTCTCTCAGGCCAAAACTGACAACTACAGTTTTTCTTAAACAAGGAGCAATATTTTCAATCAAAACCATGTTTGCCATCAACAAGTAACTGATTTCTAATGATTAGGACCAAAAAACTCACTTCTGAGAGCTTCCTGCAGCTTTTACTGTAACATTTGTAAAAAAATAGCTTTCTCTCAGGCCAAAACTGACAACTACAGTTTTTCTTAAACAAGGAGCAATATTTTCAATCAAAACCATGTTTGCCATCAACAAGTAACTGATTTCTAATGATTAGGACCAAAAAACTCACTTCTGAGAGCTTCATGCAGCTTTTACTGTACCATTTGTAAAAATAGCTTTCTCTCAGGCCAAAACTGACAACTACAGTTTTTCTTAAACAAGGAGCAATATTTTCAATCAAGACCATGTTTGCCATCAACAAGTAACTGATTTCTAATGATTAGGACCAAAAAACTCACTTCTGAGAGCTTACTGCAGCTTTTACTGTAACATTTGTAGAAATAGCTTTCTCTCAGGCCAAAACTGACAACTACAGTTTTTCTTAAACAAGGAGCAATATTTTCAATCAAACCCATGTTTGCCATCAACAAGTAACTGATTTCTAATGATTAGGACCAAAAAACTCACTTCTGAGAGCTTACTGCAGCTTTTACTGTAACATTTGTAAAAGTAGCTCTCTCTTAGCGAGAGAAGGTCAAAACTGACAACTACAGTTTTTCTTAAACAAGGAGCAATATTTTCAATCAAAACCATGTTTGCCATCAACAAGTAACTGATTTCTAATGATTAGGACCAAAAAACTCACTTCTGAGAGCTTCCCTCAGCTTTTACTGTAACATTTGTAAAAATAGCTTTCTTTCGGCGAGAGAAGCCCAAAACTGACAACTACAGTTTTTCTTAAACAAGGAGCAATATTTTCAATCAAAACCATGTTTGCCATCAACAAGTAACTGATTTCTAATAATTAGGACCAAAAAACTCACTTCTGAGAGCTTCCTGCAGCTTTTACTGTAACATTTGTAAAAATAGCTTTCTCTCAGGCCAAAACTGACAACTACAGTTTTTCTTAAACAAGGAGCAATATTTTCAATCAAAACCATGTTTGCCATCAACAATTAACTGATTTCTAATGATTAGGACCAAAAAACTCACTTCTGAGAGCTTCCTGCAGCTTTTACTGTAACATTTGTAAAAATAGCTTTCTCTCAAGCCAAAACTGACAACTAAAGTTTTTCTTAAACAAGGAGCAATATTTTCAATCAAAACCATGTTTGCCATCAACAAGTAACTGATTTCTAATGATTAGGACCAAACAACTCACTTCTGAGAGGTTCCTGCAGCTTTTACTGTAACATTTGTAAAAATAGCTTTCTCTCAGGCCAAAACTGACAACTACAGTTTTTCTTAAACAAGGAGCAATATTTTCAATCAAACCCATGTTTGCCATCAACAAGTAACTGATTTCCAATGATTAGGACCAAAAAACTCACTTCTGAGAATTGCATGCAGCTTTTACTGTAACATTTGTAAGAATAGCTTTATCTCAGGCCAAAACTGACAACTACAGTTTTTCTTAAACAAGGAGCAATATTTTCAATCAAGACCATGTTTGCCATCAACAAGTAACTGATTTCTAATGATTAGGACCAAAAAACTCACTTCTGAGAGCTTCCTGCAGCTTTTACTGTAACATTTGTAAAAATAGCTTTCTCTCAGGCCAAAACTGACAACTAGTTTTTCCTAAACAAGGAGCAATATTTTCAATCAAACCCATGTTTGCCATCAACAAGTAACTGATTTCCAATGATTAGGACCAAAAAACTCACTTCTGAGAGCTTACTGCAGCTTTTACTGTAACATTTGTAAAAATAGCTTTCTCTCAGGGAGAAAAGGTCAAAACTGACAACTACAGTTTTTCTTAAACAAGGAGCAATATTTTCAATCAAAACCATGTTTGCCATCAACAAGTAACTGGTTTCTAATGATTAGGACCAAAAAACTCACTTCTGAGAGCTTCCTGCAGCTTTTACTGTAACATTTGTAAAAAATAGCTTTCTCTCAGGCCAAAACTGACAACTACAGTTTTTCTTAAACAAGGAGCAATATTTTCAATCGAAACCATGTTTGCCATCAACAAGTAACTGATTTCTAATGATTAGGACCAAAAAACTCACTTCTGAGAGCTTCCTGGAGCTTTCACTGTAACATTTGTAAAAATAGCTTTCTCTCTGCGAGAGAAGGCCAAAACTGACAACTACAGTTTTTCTTAAACAAGGAGCAATATTTTCAATCAAGACCATGTTTGCCATCAACAAGTAACTGATTTCTAATGATTAGGACCAAAAAACTCACTTCTGAGAGCTTCCTGGAGCTTTCACTGTAACATTTGTAAAAATAGCTTTCTCTCTGCGAGAGAAGGCCAAAACTGACAACTACAGTTTTTCTTAAACAAGGAGCAATATTTTCAATCAAGACCATGTTTGCCATCAACAAGTAACTGATTTCTAATGATTAGGACCAAAAAACTCACTTCTGAGACCTTCCTGCAGCTTTTACTGTAACATTTGTAAAAATAGGTTTCTCTCAGGCCAAAACTGACAACTACAGTTTTTCTTAAACAAGGAGCAATATTTTCAATCAAACCCATGTTTGCCATCAACAAGTAACTGATTTCCAATGATTAGGACCAAAAAACTCACTTCTGAGACTTCATGCAGCTTTTACTGTAACATTTGTAAAAATAGCTTTCTCTCAGGGAGAAAAGGTCAAAACTGACAACTACAGTTTTTCTTAAACAAGGAGCAATATTTTCAATCAAGACCATGTTTGCCATCAACAAGTAACTGATTTCTAATGATTAGGACCAAAAAACTCACTTCTAAGAGCTTCCTGCAGCTTTTACTGTAACATTTGTAAAAATAGCTTTCTCTCGGCGAAAGAAGGCCTAAACTGACAACTACAGTTTTTCTTAAACAAGGAGCAATATATTCAATCAAAACCATGTTTGCCATCAACAAGTAACTGATTTCTAATGATTAGGACCAAAAAACTCACTTCTGAGACTTCCTGCAGCTTTTACTGTAACATTTGTAAAAATAGGTTTCTCTCAGGCCAAAACTGACAACTACAGTTTTTCTTAAACAAGGAGCAATATTTTCAATCAAACCCATGTTTGCCATCAACAAGTAACTGATTTCCAATGATTAGGACCAAAAAACTCACTTCTGAGACTTCATGCAGCTTTTACTGTAACATTTGTAAAAATAGCTTTCTCTCGGCGAGAGAAGGCCAAAACTGACAACTACAGTTTTTCTTAAACAAGGAGCAATAATTTCAATCAAAACCATGTTTGCCATCAACAAGTAACTGATTTCTAATGATTAGGACCAAAAAACTCACTTCTGAGAGCTTACTGCAGCTTTTACTGTAACATTTGTAAAAATAACTTTCTCTCAGCGAGAGAAGGTCAAAACCGACAACTACAGTTTTTCTTAAACAAGAAGCAATATTTTCAATCAAAACCATGTTTGCCATCAACAAGTAACTGATTTCTAATGATTAGGACCAAAAAACTCACTTCTGAGAGCTTCCTGCAGCTTTTACTGTAACATTTGTAAAAAATAGCTTTCTCTCAGGCCAAAACTGACAACTACAGTTTTTCTTAAACAAGGAGCAATATTTTCAATCGAAACCATGTTTGCCATCAACAAGTAACTGATTTCTAATGATTAGGACCAAAAAACTCACTTCTGAGAGCTTCCTGGAGCTTTCACTGTAACATTTGTAAAAATAGCTTTCTCTCTGCGAGAGAAGGCCAAAACTGACAACTACAGTTTTTCTTAAACAAGGAGCAATATTTTCAATCAAGACCATGTTTGCCATCAACAAGTAACTGATTTCTAATGATTAGGACCAAAAAACTCACTTCTGAGAGCTTCCTGGAGCTTTCACTGTAACATTTGTAAAAATAGCTTTCTCTCTGCGAGAGAAGGCCAAAACTGACAACTACAGTTTTTCTTAAACAAGGAGCAATATTTTCAATCAAGACCATGTTTGCCATCAACAAGTAACTGATTTCTAATGATTAGGACCAAAAAACTCACTTCTGAGACCTTCCTGCAGCTTTTACTGTAACATTTGTAAAAATAGGTTTCTCTCAGGCCAAAACTGACAACTACAGTTTTTCTTAAACAAGGAGCAATATTTTCAATCAAACCCATGTTTGCCATCAACAAGTAACTGATTTCCAATGATTAGGACCAAAAAACTCACTTCTGAGACTTCATGCAGCTTTTACTGTAACATTTGTAAAAATAGCTTTCTCTCAGGGAGAAAAGGTCAAAACTGACAACTACAGTTTTTCTTAAACAAGGAGCAATATTTTCAATCAAGACCATGTTTGCCATCAACAAGTAACTGATTTCTAATGATTAGGACCAAAAAACTCACTTCTAAGAGCTTCCTGCAGCTTTTACTGTAACATTTGTAAAAATAGCTTTCTCTCGGCGAAAGAAGGCCTAAACTGACAACTACAGTTTTTCTTAAACAAGGAGCAATATATTCAATCAAAACCATGTTTGCCATCAACAAGTAACTGATTTCTAATGATTAGGACCAAAAAACTCACTTCTGAGAGCTTCCCTCAGCTTTTACTGTAACATTTGTAAAAATAGATTTCTCTCGGCGAGAGAAGGCCAAAACTGACAACTACAGTTTTTTTTAAACAAGGAGCAATATTTTCAATCAAAACCTTGTTTGCCATCAACAAGTAACTGATTTCTAATGATTAGGAGCAAAAAACTCACTTCTGAGTGCTTCCCTCAGCTTTTACTGTAACATTTGTAAAAATAGCTTTCTCTCGGCGAGAGAAGGCCAAAACTGACAACTACAGTTTTTCTTAAACAAGGAGCAATAATTTCAATCAAAACCATGTTTGCCATCAACAAGTAACTGATTTCTAATGATTAGGACCAAAAAACTCACTTCTGAGAGCTTACTGCAGCTTTTACTGTAACATTTGTAAAAATAACTTTCTCTCAGCGAGAGAAGGTCAAAACCGACAACTACAGTTTTTCTTAAACAAGAAGCAATATTTTCAATCAAAACCATGTTTGCCATCAACAAGTAACTGATTTCTAATGATTAGGACCAAAAAACTCACTTCTGAGAGCTTCCTGCAGCTTTTACTGTAACATTTGTAAAAAATAGCTTTCTCTCAGGCCAAAACTGACAACTACAGTTTTTCTTAAACAAGGAGCAATATTTTCAATCGAAACCATGTTTGCCATCAACAAGTAACTGATTTCTAATGATTAGGACCAAAAAACTCACTTCTGAGAGCTTCCTGGAGCTTTCACTGTAACATTTGTAAAAATAGCTTTCTCTCTGCGAGAGAAGGCCAAAACTGACAACTACAGTTTTTCTTAAACAAGGAGCAATATTTTCAATCAAGACCATGTTTGCCATCAACAAGTAACTGATTTCTAATGATTAGGACCAAAAAACTCACTTCTGAGAGCTTCCTGGAGCTTTCACTGTAACATTTGTAAAAATAGCTTTCTCTCTGCGAGAGAAGGCCAAAACTGACAACTACAGTTTTTCTTAAACAAGGAGCAATATTTTCAATCAAGACCATGTTTGCCATCAACAAGTAACTGATTTCTAATGATTAGGACCAAAAAACTCACTTCTGAGACCTTCCTGCAGCTTTTACTGTAACATTTGTAAAAATAGGTTTCTCTCAGGCCAAAACTGACAACTACAGTTTTTCTTAAACAAGGAGCAATATTTTCAATCAAACCCATGTTTGCCATCAACAAGTAACTGATTTCCAATGATTAGGACCAAAAAACTCACTTCTGAGACTTCATGCAGCTTTTACTGTAACATTTGTAAAAATAGCTTTCTCTCAGGGAGAAAAGGTCAAAACTGACAACTACAGTTTTTCTTAAACAAGGAGCAATATTTTCAATCAAGACCATGTTTGCCATCAACAAGTAACTGATTTCTAATGATTAGGACCAAAAAACTCACTTCTAAGAGCTTCCTGCAGCTTTTACTGTAACATTTGTAAAAATAGCTTTCTCTCGGCGAAAGAAGGCCTAAACTGACAACTACAGTTTTTCTTAAACAAGGAGCAATATATTCAATCAAAACCATGTTTGCCATCAACAAGTAACTGATTTCTAATGATTAGGACCAAAAAACTCACTTCTGAGAGCTTCCCTCAGCTTTTACTGTAACATTTGTAAAAATAGATTTCTCTCGGCGAGAGAAGGCCAAAACTGACAACTACAGTTTTTTTTAAACAAGGAGCAATATTTTCAATCAAAACCTTGTTTGCCATCAACAAGTAACTGATTTCTAATGATTAGGAGCAAAAAACTCACTTCTGAGTGCTTCCCTCAGCTTTTACTGTAACATTTGTAAAAATAGCTTTCTCTCGGCGAGAGAAGGCCAAAACTGACAACTACAGTTTTTCTTAAACAAGGAGCAATAATTTCAATCAAAACCATGTTTGCCATCAACAAGTAACTGATTTCTAATGATTAGGACCAAAAAACTCACTTCTGAGAGCTTACTGCAGCTTTTACTGTAACATTTGTAAAAATAACTTTCTCTCAGCGAGAGAAGGTCAAAACCGACAACTACAGTTTTTCTTAAACAAGAAGCAATATTTTCAATCAAAACCATGTTTGCCATCAACAAGTAACTGATTTCTAATGATTAGGACCAAAAAACTCACTTCTGAGAGCTTCCTGCAGCTTTTACTGTAACATTTGTAAAAATAGCTTTCTCTCAGGCCAAAACTGACAACTACAGTTTTTCTTAAACAAGGAGAAATATTTTCAATCAAAACCATGTTTGCCATCAACAAGTACCTGATTTCTAATGATTAGGACCAAAAAACTCACTTCTGAGAGCTTCCTGCAGCTTTTACTGTAACATTTGTAAGAATAGCTTTCTCTCAGGCCAAAACTGACAACTACAGTTTTTCTTAAACAAGGAGCAATATTTTCAATCAAACCCATGTTTGCCATCAACAAGTAACTGATTTCTAATGATTAGGACCAAAAAACTCACTTCTGAGAGCTTCCCTCAGCTTTTACTGTAACATTTGTAAAAATAGCTTTCTTTCGGCGAGATAAACCCAAAACTGACAACTATAGTTTTTCTTAAACAAGGAGCAATATTTTCAATCAAAACCATGTTTGCCATTAACAAGTAACTGATTTCTAATGATTAGGACCAAAAAACTCACTTCTGAGAGCTTCCCTCGGCTTTTACTATAACATTTGTAAAAATAGCTTTCTCTCGGCGAGAGAAGGCCAAAACTGACAACTACAGTTTTTCTTAAACAAGGAGCAATAATTTCAATCAAAACCATGTTTGCCATCAACAAGTAACTGATTTCTAATGATTAGGACCAAAAAACTCACTTCTGAGAGCTTCCTGCAGCTTTTACTGTAACATATGTAAAAATAGCTTTCTCTCAGGCCAAAACTGACAACTACAGTTTTTCCTAAACAAGGAGCAATATTTTAAATCAAAACCATGTTTGCCATAAACAAGTAACTGATTTCTAATGATTAGGAGCAAAAAACTCACTTCTGAGAGGTTCCTGCAGCTTTTACTGTAACATTTGTAAAAATAGCTTTCTCTCGGCGAGAGAAGGCCAAAACTGACAACTACAGTTTTTTTTAAACAAGGAGCAATATTTTCAATCAAAACCTTGTTTGCCATCAACAAGTAACTGATTTCTAATGATTAGGAGCAAAAAACTCACTTCTGAGTGCTTCCCTCAGCTTTTACTGTAACATTTGTAAAAATAGCTTTCTCTCGGCGAGAGAAGGCCAAAACTGACAACTACAGTTTTTCTTAAACAAGGAGCAATATTTTCAATCAAAACCTTGTTTGCCATCAACAAGTAACTGATTTCTAATGATTAGGACCAAAAAACTCACTTCTGAGAGCTTCCCTCGGCTTTTACTATAACATTTGTAAAAATAGCTTTATCTCGGCGAGAGAAGGCCAAAACTGACAACTACAGTTTTTCTTAAACAAGGAGCAATAATTTCAATCAACACCATGTTTGCCATCAACAAGTAACTGATTTCTAATGATTAGGACCAAAAAACTCACTTCTGAGAGCTTACTGCAGCTTTTACTGTAACATTTGTAAAAATAACTTTCTCTCAGCGAGAGAAGGTCAAAACCGACAACTACAGTTTTTCTTAAACAAGAAGCAATATTTTCAATCAAAACCATGTTTGCCATCAACAAGTAACTGATTTCTAATGATTAGGACCACAAAACTCACTTCTGAGAGCTTCCTGCAGCTTTTACTGTAACATTTGTAAAAATAGCTTTCTCTCAGGCCAAAACTGACAACTACAGTTTTTCTTAAACAAAGAGAAATATTTTCAATCAAAACCATGTTTGCCATCAACAAGTACCTGATTTCTAATGATTAGGACCAAAAAACTCACTTCTGAGAGCTTCCTGCAGCTTTTACTGTAACATTTGTAAGAATAGCTTTCTCTCAGGCCAAAACTGACAACTACAGTTTTTCTTAAACAAGGAGCAATATTTTCAATCAAAACCATGTTTGCCATTAACAAGTAACTAATTTCTAATGATTAGGACCAAAAAACTCACTTCTGAGAGCTTACTGCAGCTTTTACTGTAACATTTGTAAAAATAGCTTTCTCTCAGCGAGAGAAGGTCAAAACTGACAACTACAGTTTTTCTTAAACAAGGAGCAATATTTTCAATCAAAACCATGTTTGCCATCAACAAGTAACTGATTTCTAATGATTAGGACCAAAAAACTTACTTCTGAGAGCTTCCTGCAGCTTTTACTGTAACATTTGTAAAAATAGCTTTCTCTCAGGCCAAAACTGACAACTACAGTTTTTCTTAAACAAGGAGCAATATTTTCAATCAAAACCATTTTTGCCATCAACAAGTAACTGATTTCTAATGATTAGGACCAAAAAACTCACTTCTGAGAGCTTCATGCAGCTTTTACTGTAACATTTGTAAAAATAGCTTTCTCTCAGGCCAAAACTGACAACTACAGTTTTTCTTAAACAAGGAGCAATATTTTCAATCAAGACCATGTTTGCCATCAACAAGTAACTGATTTCCAATGATTAGGACCAAAAAACTCACTTCTGAGAGCTTCCTGCAGCTTTTACTGTAACATTTGTAAAAAATAGCTTTATCTCAGGCCAAAACTGACAACTACAGTTTTTCTTAAACAAGCAGCAATATTTTCAATCAAAACCATGTTTGCCATCAACAAGTAACTGATTTCTAATGATTAGGACCAAAAAACTCACTTCTGAGAGCTTCCTGCAGCTTTTACTGTAACATTTGTAAAAATAGCTTTCTCTCAGGCCAAAACTGACAACTACAGTTTTTCTTAAACAAGGAGCAATATTTTCAATCAAAACCATGTTTGCCATCAACACGTAACTGATTTCTAATGATTACGACCAAAAAACTCTTTTCTGAGAGCTTCCTGCAGCTTTTACTGTAACATTTGTAAAAATAGCTTTCTCTCAGCGAGAGAAGGTCAAAACTGACAAGTACAGTTTTTCTTAAACAAGGAGCAATATTTTCAATCAAAACCATGTTTGCCATCAACAAGTAACTGATTTCTAATGATTAGGACCAAAAAACTCACTTCTGAGAGCTTCATGCAGCTTTTACTGTAACATTTGTAAAAATAGCTTTCTCTAAGGCCAAAACTGACAACTACAGTTTTTCTTAAACAAGGAGCAATATTTTCAATCAAGACCATGTTTGCCATCAACAAGTAACTGATTTCCAATGATTAGGACCAAAAAACTCACTTCTGAGAGCTTCCTGCAGCTTTTACTGTAACTTTTGTAAAAAATAGCTTTATCTCAGGCCAAAACTGACAACTACAGTTTTTCTTAAACAAGGAGCAATATTTTCAATCAAAACCATGTTTGCCATCAACAAGTAACTGATTTCTAATGATTAGGACCAAAAAACTCACTTCTGAGAGCTTCCTGCAGCTTTTACTGTAACATTTGTAAAAATAGCTTTCTCTCAGGCCAAAACTGACAACTACAGTTTTTCTTAAACAAGGAGCAATATTTTCAATCAAAACCATTTTTGCCATCAACAAGTAACTGATTTCTAATGATTAGGACCAAAAAACTCACTTCTGAGAGCTTCATGCAGCTTTTACTGTAACATTTGTAAAAATAGCTTTCTCTCAGGCCAAAACTGACAACTACAGTTTTTCTTAAACAAGGAGCAATATTTTCAATCAAGACCATGTTTGCCATCAACAAGTAACTGATTTCCAATGATTAGGACCAAAAAACTCACTTCTGAGAGCTTCCTGCAGCTTTTACTGTAACATTTGTAAAAAATAGCTTTATCTCAGGCTAAAACTGACAACTACAGTTTTTCTTAAACAAGCAGCAATATTTTCAATCAAAACCATGTTTGCCATCAACAAGTAACTGATTTCTAATGATTAGGACCAAAAAACTCACTTCTGAGAGCTTCCTGCAGCTTTTACTGTAACATTTGTAAAAATAGCTTTCTCTCAGGCCAAAACTGACAACTACAGTTTTTCTTAAACAAGGAGCAATATTTTCAATCAAAACCATGTTTGCCATCAACACGTAACTGATTTCTAATGATTACGACCAAAAAACTCTTTTCTGAGAGCTTCCTGCAGCTTTTACTGTAACATTTGTAAAAATAGCTTTCTCTCAGCGAGAGAAGGTCAAAACTGACAACTACAGTTTTTCTTAAACAAGGAGCAATATTTTCAATCAAAACCATGTTTGCCATCAACAAGTAACTGATTGCTAATGATTAGGACCAAAAAACTCACTTCTGAGAGCTTCCTGCAGCTTTTACTGTAACATTTGTAAAAATAGCTTTCTCTCAGGCCAAAACTGACAACTACAGTTTTTCTTAAACAAGGAGCAATATTTTCAATCAAGACCATGTTTGCCATCAACAAGTAACTGATTGCTAATGATTAGGACCAAAAAACTCACTTCTGAGAGCTTCCTGCAGCTTTTACTGTAACATTTGTAAAAATAGCTTTCTCTCAGGCCAAAACTGACAACTACAGTTTTTCTTAAACAAGGAGCAATATTTTCAATCAAGACCATGTTTGCCATCAACAAGTAACTGATTTCCAATGATTAGGACCAAAAAACTCACTTCTGAGAGCTTCCTGCAGCTTTTACTGTAACATTTGTAAAAAATAGCTTTATCTCAGGCCAAAACTGACAACTACAGTTTTTCTTAAACAAGGAGCAATATTTTCAATCAAGACCATGTTTGCCATTAACAAGTAACTGATTTGTAATGATTAGGACCAAAAAACTCACTTCTGAGAGCTTCCTGCAGCTTTTACTGTAACATTTGTAAAAATAGCTTTCTCTCGGCGAGAGAAGGCCAAAAGTGACAACTACAGTTTTTCTTAAACAAGGAGCAATATTTTCAATCAAAACCATGTTTGCTATCAACAAGTAACTGATTTCTAATGATTAGGACCAAAAAACTCACTTCTGAGAGCTTCCTGCAGCTTTGACTGTAACATTTGTAAAAATAGCTTTCTCTCAGGCCAAAACTGACAACTACAGTTTTTCTTAAACAAGGAGCAATATTTTCAAACAAAACCATGTTTGCCATCAACAAGTAACTGATTTCTAATGATTAGGACCAAAAAACTCACTTCTGAGAGCTTCCTGGAGCTTTCACTGTAACATTTTTAAAAATAGCTTTCTCTCAGCGAGAGAAGGTCAAAACTGACAAGTACAGTTTTTCTTAAACAAGGAGCAATATTTTCAATCAAAACAATGTTTGCCATCAACAAGTAACTGATTTCTAATGATTAGGACCAAAAAACTCACTTCTGAGAGCTTCCTGCAGCTTTTACTGTAACATTTGTAAGAATAGCTTTCTCTCAGGCCAAAACTGACAACTACAGTTTTTCTTAAACAAGGAGCAATATTCTCAATCAAGACCATGTTTGCCATCAACAAGTAACTGATTTCCAATGATTAGGACCAAAAAACTCACTTCTGAGAGCTTCCTGCAGCTTTTACTGTAACATTTGTAAGAATAGCTTTCTCTCAGGCCAAAACTGACAACTACAGTTTTTCTTAAACAAGGAGCAATATTTTCAATCAAAACCATGTTTGCCATCAACAAGTAACTGATTTCTAATGATTAGGACCAAAAAACTCACTTCTGAGAGCTTCCTGCAGCTTTTACTGTAACATTTGTAAAAATAGCTTTCTCTCAGGCCAAAACTGACAACTACAGTTTTTCTTAAACAAGGAGCAATATTTTCAATCAAGACCATGTTTGCCATTAACAAGTAACTGATTTCTAATGATTAGGACCAAAAAACTCACTTCTGAGAGCTTCCTGCAGCTTTTACTGTAACATTTGTAAAAATAGCTTTCTCTCGGCGAGAGAAGGCCAAAAGTGACAACTACAGTTTTTCTTAAACAAGGAGCAATATTTTCAATCAAAACCATGTTTGCTATCAACAAGTAACTGATTTCTAATGATTAGGACCAAAAAACTCACTTCTGAGAGCTTCCTGCAGCTTTGACTGTAACATTTGTAAAAATAGCTTTCTCTCAGGCCAAAACTGACAACTACAGTTTTTCTTAAACAAGGAGCAATATTTTCAATCAAACCCATGTTTGCCATCAACAAGTAACTGATTTCTAATGATTAAGACCAAAAAACTCACTTCTGAGAGCTTCCTGGAGCTTTCACTGTAACATTTGTAAAAATAGCTTTCTCTCTGCGAGAGAAGGCCAAAACTGACAACTACAGTTTTTCTTAAACAAGGAGCAATATTTTCAATCAAGACCATGTTTGCCATCAACAAGTAACTGATTTCTAATGATTAGGACCAAAAAACTCACTTCTGAGAGCTTCCTGCAGCTTTTACTGTAACATTTGTAAAAATAGCTTTCTCTCAGGCCAAAACTGACAACTACAGTTTTTCTTAAACAAGGAGCAATATTTTCAATCAAACCCATGTTTGCCATCAACAAGTAACTGATTTCTAATGATTAGGACCAAAAAACTCACTTCTGAGAGCTTACTGCAGCTTTTACTGTAACATTTGTAAAAATAACTTTCTCTCAGCGAGAGAAGGTCAAAACCGACAACTACAGTTTTTCTTAAACAAGAAACAATATTTTCAATCAAAACCATGTTTGCCATCAACAAGTAACTGATTTCTAATGATTAGGACCAAAAAACTCACTTCTGAGAGCTTCCTGCAGCTTTTACTGTAACATTTGTAAAAATAGCTTTCTCTCAGGCCAAAACTGACAACTACAGTTTTTCTTAAACAAGGAGCAATATTTTCAATCAAGACCATGTTTGCCATCAACAAGTAACTGATTTCTAATGATTAGGACCAAAAAACTCACTTCTGAGAGCTTCCTGCAGCTTTTACTGTAACATTTGTAAAAATAGCTTTCTCTCAGGCCAAAACTGACAACTACAGTTTTTCTTAAACAAGGAGCAATATTTTCAATCAAACCCATGTTTGCCATCAACAAGTAACTGATTTCTAATGATTAGGACCAAAAAACTCACTTCTGAGAGCTTACTGCAGCTTTTACTGTAACATTTGTAAAAATAACTTTCTCTCAGCGAAAGAAGGTCAAAACCGACAACTACAGTTTTTCTTAAACAAGGAGCAATATTTTCAATCAAGACCATGTTTGCCATCAACAAGTAACTGATTTCTAATGATTAGGACCAAAAAACTCACTTCTGAGAGCTTCATGCAGCTTTTACTGTAACATTTGTAAAAATAGCTTTATCTCAGGCCAAAACTGACAACTACAGTTTTTCTTAAACAAGGAGCAATATTTTCAATCAAAACCATGTTTGCCATCAACAAGTAACTGATTTCTAATGATTAGGACCAAAAAACTCACTTCTGAGAGCTTCCTGCAGCTTTTACTGTAACATTTGTAAGAATAGCTTTCTCTCAGGCCAAAACTGACAACTACAGTTTTTCTTAAACAAGGAGCAATATTTTCAATCAAGACCATGTTTGCCATCAACAAGTAACTGATTTCCAATGATTAGGACCAAAAAACTCACTTCTGAGAGCTTCCTGCAGCTTTTACTGTAACATTTGTAAGAATAGCTTTCTCTCAGGCCAAAACTGACAACTACAGTTTTTCTTAAACAAGGAGCAATATTTTCAATCAAAACCATGTTTGCCATCAACAAGTAACTGATTTCTAATGATTAGGACCAAAAAACTCACTTCTGAGAGCTTCCTGCAGCTTTTACTGTAACATTTGTAAAAATAGCTTTCTCTCAGGCCAAAACTGACAACTACAGTTTTTCTTAAACAAGGAGCAATATTTTCAATCAAGACCATGTTTGCCATTAACAAGTAACTGATTTCTAATGATTAGGACCAAAAAACTCACTTCTGAGAGCTTCCTGCAGCTTTTACTGTAACATTTGTAAAAATAGCTTTCTCTCGGCGAGAGAAGGCCAAAAGTGACAACTACAGTTTTTCTTAAACAAGGAGCAATATTTTCAATCAAAACCATGTTTGCTATCAACAAGTAACTGATTTCTAATGATTAGGACCAAAAAACTCACTTCTGAGAGCTTCCTGCAGCTTTGACTGTAACATTTGTAAAAATAGCTTTCTCTCAGGCCAAAACTGACAACTACAGTTTTTCTTAAACAAGGAGCAATATTTTCAATCAAACCCATGTTTGCCATCAACAAGTAACTGATTTCTAATGATTAAGACCAAAAAACTCACTTCTGAGAGCTTCCTGCAGCTTTTACTGTAACATTTGTAAAAAATAGCTTTCTCTCAAGCCAAAACTGACAACTACAGTTTTTCTTAAACAAGGAGCAATATTTTCAATCAAAACCATGTTTGCCATCAACAAGTAACTGATTTCTAATGATTAGGACCAAAAAACTCACTTCTGAGAGCTTCCTGGAGCTTTCACTGTAACATTTGTAAAAATAGCTTTCTCTCTGCGAGAGAAGGCCAAAACTGACAACTACAGTTTTTCTTAAACAAGGAGCAATATTTTCAATCAAGACCATGTTTGCCATCAACAAGTAACTGATTTCTAATGATTAGGACCAAAAAACTCACTTCTGAGAGCTTCCTGCAGCTTTTACTGTAACATTTGTAAAAATAGCTTTCTCTCAGGCCAAAACTGACAACTACAGTTTTTCTTAAACAAGGAGCAATATTTTCAATCAAAACCATGTTTGCCATCAACAAGTAACTGATTTCTAATGATTAGGACCAAAAAACTCACTTCTGAGAGCTTCCTGCAGCTTTTACTGTAACATTTGTAAGAATAGCTTTCTCTCAGGCCAAAACTGACAACTACAGTTTTTCTTAAACAAGGAGCAATATTTTCAATCAAGACCATGTTTGCCATCAACAAGTAACTGATTTCCAATGATTAGGACCAAAAAACTCACTTCGGAGAGCTTCCTGCAGCTTTTACTGTAACATTTGTAAGAATAGCTTTCTCTCAGGCCAAAACTGACAACAACAGTTTTTCTTAAACAAGGAGCAATATTTTCAATCAAAACCATGTTTGTCATCAACAAGTAACTGATTTCTAATGATTAGGACCAAAAAACTCACTTCTGAGAGCTTCCTGCAGCTTTTACTGTAACATTTGTAAGAATAGCTTTCTCTCAGGCCAAAACTGACAACTACAGTTTTTCTTAAACAAGAAGCAATATTTTCAATCAAAACCATGTTTGCCATCAACAAGTAACTGATTTCTAATGGTTAGGTCCAAAAAACTCACTTCTGAGAGCTTCCTGCAGCTTTTACTGTAACATTTGTAAAAATAGCTTTCTCTCAGGCCAAAACTGACAACTACAGTTTTTCTTAAACAAGGAGCAATATTTTCAATCAAGACCATGTTTGCCATCAACAAGTAACTGATTTGTAATGATTAGGACCATAAAACTCACTTCTGAGAGCTTCCTGCAGCTTTTACTGTAACATTTGTAAAAATAGCTTTCTCTCGGCGAGAGAAGGCCAAAAGTGACAACTACAGTTTTTCTTAAACAAGGAGCAATATTTTCAATCAAAACCATGTTTGCCATCAACAAGTAACTGATTTCTAATGATTAGGACCAAACAACTCACTTCTGAGAGCTTCCTGCAGCTTTTACTGTAACATTTGTAAAAATAGCTTTCTCTCAGGCCAAAACTGACAACTACAGTTTTTCTTAAACAAGGAGCAATATTTTCAATCAAAACCATGTTTGCCATCAACAAGTAACTGATTTCTAATGATTAGGACCAAAAAACTCACTTCTGAGAGCTTCCTGGAGCTTTCACTGTAACATTTGTAAAAATAGCTTTCTCTCAGTGAGAGAAGGTCAAAACTGACAAGTACAGTTTTTCTTAAACAAGGAGCAATATTTTCAATCAAAACCATGTTTGCCATCAACAAGTAACTGATTTCTAATGATTAGGACCATAAAACTCACTTCTGAGAGCTTCATGCAGCTTTTACTGTAACATTTGTAAAAATAGCTTTCTCTAAGGCCAAAACTGACAACTACAGTTTTTCTTAAACAAGGAGCAATATTTTCAATCAAGACCATGTTTGCCATCAACAAGTAACTGATTTCCAATGATTAGGACCAAAAAACTCACTTCTGAGAGCTTCCTGCAGCTTTTACTGTAACATTTGTAAAAAATAGCTTTATCTCAGGCCAAAACTGACAACTACAGTTTTTCTTAAACAAGGAGCAATATTTTCAATCAAAACCATGTTTGCCATCAACAAGTAACTGCTTTCTAATGATTAGGACCAAAAAACTCACTTCTGAGAGCTTCCTGCAGCTTTTACTGTAACATTTGTAAAAATAGCTTTCTCTCAGGCCAAAACTGACAACTACAGTTTTTCTTAAACAAGGAGCAATATTTTCAATCAAGACCATGTTTGCCATTAACAAGTAACTGATTTCTAATGATTAGGACCAAAAAACTCACTTCTGAGAGCTTCCTGCAGCTTTTACTGTAACATTTGTAAAAATAGCTTTCTCTCGGCGAGAGAAGGCCAAAAGTGACAACTACAGTTTTTCTTAAACAAGGAGCAATATTTTCAATCAAAACCATGTTTGCTATCAACAAGTAACTGATTTCTAATAATTAAGACCAAAAAACTCACTTCTGAGAGCTTCCTGCAGCTTTTACTGTAACATTTGTAAAAAATAGCTTTCTCTCAAGCCAAAACTGACAACTACAGTTTTTCTTAAACAAGGAGCAATATTTTCAATCAAAACCATGTTTGCCATCAACAAGTAAGTGATTTCTAATGATTAGGACCAAAAAACTCACTTCTGAGAGCTTCCTGGAGCTTTCACTGTAACATTTGTAAAAATAGCTTTCTCTCAGCGAGAGAAGGTCAAAACTGACAAGTACAGTTTTTCTTAAACAAGGAGCAATATTTTCAATCAAAACCATGTTTGCCATCAACAAGTAACTGATTTCTAATGATTAGGACCAAAAAACTCACTTCTGAGAGCTTCATGCAGCTTTTACTGTAACATTTGTAAAAATAGCTTTCTCTAAGGCCAAAACTGACAACTACAGTTTTTCTTAAACAAGGAGCAATATTTTCAATCAAGACCATGTTTGCCATCAACAAGTAACTGATTTCCAATGATTAGGACCTAAAAACTCACTTCTGAGAGCTTCCTGCAGCTTTTACTGTAACATTTGTAAAAAATAGCTTTATCTCAGGCCAAAACTGACAACTACAGTTTTTCTTAAACAAGGAGCAATATTTTCAATCAAAACCATGTTTGCCATCAACAAGTAACTGCTTTCTAATGATTAGGACCAAAAAACTCACTTCTGAGAGCTTCCTGCAGCTTTTACTGTAACATTTGTAAGAATAGCTTTCTCTCAGGCCAAAACTGACAACTACAGTTTTACTTAAACAAGGAGCAATATTTTCAATCAAAACCATGTTTGCCATCAACAAGTAACTGATTTCTAATGATTAGGACCAAAAAACTCACTTCTGAGAGCTTCCTGCAGCTTTTACTGTAACATTTGTAAAAATAGCTTTCTCTCAGGCCAAAACTGACAACTACAGTTTTTCTTAAACAAGGAGCAATATTTTCAATCAAGACCATGTTTGCCATTAACAAGTAACTGATTTCTAATGATTAGGACCAAAAAACTCACTTCTGAGAGCTTCCTGCAGCTTTTACTGTAACATTTGTAAAAATAGCTTTCTCTCGGCGAGAGAAGGCCAAAAGTGACAACTACAGTTTTTCTTAAACAAGGAGCAATATTTTCGATCAAAACCATGTTTGCTATCAACAAGTAACTGATTTCTAATGATTAGGACCAAAAAACTCACTTCTGAGAGCTTCCTGCAGCTTTGACTGTAACATTTGTAAAAATAGCTTTCTCTCAGGCCAAAACTGACAACTACAGTTTTTCTTAAACAAGGAGCAATATTTTCAATCAAGACCATGTTTGCCATCAACAAGTAACTGATTTCCAATGATTAGGACCTAAAAACTCACTTCTGAGAGCTTCCTGCAGCTTTTACTGTAACATTTGTAAAAAATAGCTTTATCTCAGGCCAAAACTGACAACTACAGTTTTTCTTAAACAAGGAGCAATATTTTCAATCAAAACCATGTTTGCCATCAACAAGTAACTGCTTTCTAATGATTAGGACCAAAAAACCCACTTCTGAGAGCTTCCTGCAGCTTTTACTGTAACATTTGTAAGAATAGCTTTCTCTCAGGCCAAAACTGACAACTACAGTTTTACTTAAACAAGGAGCAATATTTTCAATCAAAACCATGTTTGCCATCAACAAGTAACTGATTTCTAATGATTAGGACCAAAAAACTCACTTCTGAGAGCTTCCTGCAGCTTTTACTGTAACATTTGTAAAAATAGCTTTCTCTCAGGCCAAAACTGACAACTACAGTTTTTCTTAAACAAGGAGCAATATTTTCAATCAAGACCATGTTTGCCATTAACAAGTAACTGATTTCTAATGATTAGGACCAAAAAACTCACTTCTGAGAGCTTCCTGCAGCTTTTACTGTAACATTTGTAAAAATAGCTTTCTCTCGACGAGAGAAGGCCAAAAGTGACAACTACAGTTTTTCTTAAACAAGGAGCAATATTTTCGATCAAAACCATGTTTGCTATCAACAAGTAACTGATTTCTAATGATTAGGACCAAAAAACTCACTTCTGAGAGCTTCCTGCAGCTTTGACTGTAACATTTGTAAAAATAGCTTTCTCTCAGGCCAAAACTGACAACTACAGTTTTTCTTAAACAAGGAGCAATATTTTCAATCAAAACCACGTTTGCCATCAACAAGTAACTGATTTCTAATGGTTAGGACCAAAAAACTCACTTCTGAGAGCTTCCTGCAGCTTTTACTGTAACATTTGTAAAAATAGCTTTCTCTCAGGCCAAAACTGACAACTACAGTTTTTCTTAAACAAGGAGCAATATTTTCAATCAAACCCATGTTTGCCATCAACAAGTAACTGATTTCCAATGATTAGGACCAAAAAACTCACTTCTGAGAGCTTCCTGCAGCTTTTACTGTAACATTTGTAAAAATAGCTTTCTCTCGGCGAGAGAAGGCCAAAAGTGACAACTACAGTTTTTCTTAAACAAGGAGCAATATTTTCAATCAAACCCATGTTTGCCATCAACAAGTAACTGATTTCCAATGATTAGGACCAAAAAACTCACTTCTGAGAGCTTCCTGCAGCTTTTACTGTAACATTTGTAAAAATAGCTTTCTCTCGGCGAGAGAAGGCCAAAAGTGACAACTACAGTTTTTCTTAAACAAGGAGCAATATTTTCAATCAAAACCATGTTTGCTATCAACAACTAACTGGTTTCTAATGATTAGGACCAAAAAACTCACTTCTGAGAGCTTCCTGCAGCTTTTACTGTAACATTTGTAAAAATAGCTTTATCTCAAGCCAAAACTGACAACTAAAGTTTTTCTTAAACAAGGAGCAATATTTTCAATCAAAACCATGTTTGCCATCAACAAGTAACTGATTTCTAATGATTAGGACCAAACAACTCACTTCTGAGAGCTTCCTGTAGCTTTTACTGTAACATTTGTAAAAATAGCTTTCTCTCAGGCCAAAACTGACAACTACAGTTTTTCTTAAACAAGGAGCAATATTTTCAATCAAACCCATGTTTGCCATCAACAAGTAACTGATTTCCAATGATTAGGACCAAAAAACTCACTTCTGAGAATTGCATGCAGCTTTTACTGTAACATTTGTAAAAAATAGCTTTCTCTCAGGCCAAAACTGACAACTACAGTTTTTCTTAAACAAGGAGCAATATTTTCAATCAAAACCATGTTTGCCATCAACAACTAACTGATTTCTAATGATTAGGACCAAAAAACTCACTTCTGAGAGCTTCCTGGAGCTTTCACTGTAACATTTGTAAAAATAGCTTTCTCTCTACGAGAGAAGGCCAAAACTGACAACTACAGTTTTTCTTAAACAAAGAGCAATATTTTCAATCAAGACCATGTTTGCCATCAACAAGTAACTGATTTCTAATGATTAGGACCAAAAAACTCACTTCTGAGAGCTTCCTGCAGCTTTTACTGTAACATTTGTAAAAAATAGCTTTCTCTCAGGCCAAAACTGACAACTACAGTTTTTCTTAAACAAGGAGCAATATTTTCAATCAAGACCATGTTTGCCATCAACAAGTAACTGATTTCTAATGATTAGGACCAAAAAACTCACTTCTGAGAGCTTCCTGGAGATTTCACTGTAACATTTGTAAAAAATAGCTTTCTCTCTGCGAGAGAAGGCCAAAACTGACAACTACAGTTTTTCTTAAACAAGGAGCAATATTTTCAATCAAGACCATGTTTGCCATCAACAAGTAACTGATTTCTAATGATTAGGACCAAAAAACTCACTTCTGAGAGCTTCCTGCAGCTTTTACTGTAACATTTGTAAAAATAGCTTTCTCTCAGGCCAAAACTGACAACTACAGTTTTTCTTAAACAAGGAGCAATATTTTCAATCAAACCCATGTTTGCCATCAACAAGTAACTGATTTCCAATGATTAGGACCAAAAAACTCACTTCTGAGAGCTTCATGCAGCTTTTACTGTAACATTTGTAAAAATAGCTTTCTCTCAGGCCAAAACTGACAACTACAGTTTTTCTTAAACAAGGAGCAATATTTTCAATCAAACCCATGTTTGCCATCAACAAGTAACTGATTTCCAATGATTAGGACCAAAAAACTCACTTCTGAGAGCTTCATGCAGCTTTTACTGTAACATTTGTAAAAAATAGCTTTCTCTCAGGGAGAAAAGGTCAAAACTGACAACTACAGTTTTTCTTAAACAAGGAGCAATATTTTCAATCAAAACCATGTTTGCCATCAACAAGTAACTGATTTCTAATGATTAGGACCAAAAAACTCACTTCTGAGAGCTTCCTGCAGCTTTTACTGTAACATTTGTAAGAATAGCTTTATCTCAGGCCAAAACTGACAAGTACAGTTTTTCCTAAACAAGGAGCAATATTTTCAATCAAAACCATGTTTGCCATCAACAAGTAACTGATTTCTAATGATTAGGACCAAAAAACTCACTTCTGAGAGCTTCCTGCAGCTTTTACTGTAACATTTGTAAAAATATCTTTTTCCCAGGCCAAAACTGACAACTACAGTTTTTCTTAAACAAGGAGCAATATTTTCAATCAAGACCATGTTTGCCATCAACAAGTAACTGATTTCTAATGATTAGGACCAAAAAACTCAATTCTGAGAGCTTACTGCAGCTTTTACTGTAACATTTGTAAAACATAGCTTTCTCTCAGGCCAAAACTGACAACTACAGTTTTTCTTAAACAAGGAGCAATATTTTCAATCAAAACCATGTTTGCCATCAACAAGTAACTGATTTCTAATGATTAGGACCAAAAAACTCACTTCTGAGAGCTTCCTGCAGCTTTTACTGTAACATTTGTAAAAATAGCTTTCTCTCAGGCCAAAACTGACAACTACAGTTTTTCTTAAACAAGGAGCAATATTTTCAATCAAAACCATGTTTGCCATCAACAAGTAACTGATTTCTAATGATTAGGACCAAAAAACTCACTTCTGAGAGCTTCATGCAGCTTTTACTGTACCATTTGTAAAAATAGCTTTCTCTCAGGCCAAAACTGACAACTACAGTTTTTCTTAAACAAGGAGCAATATTTTCAATCAAACCCATGTTTGCCATCAACAAGTAAGTGATTTCTAATGATTAGGACCAAAAAACTCACTTCTGAGAGCTTACTGCAGCTTTTACTGTAACATTTGTAAAAATCGCTTTCTCTCAGGCCAAAACTGACAACTACAGTTTTTCTTAAACAAGAAGCAATGTTTTCAATCACAACCATGTTTGCCATCAACAAGTAACTGATTACTAATGATTAGGACCAAAAAACTCACTTCTGAGAGCTTCCTGCAGCTTTTACTGTAACATTTGTAAGAATAGCTTTCTCTCAGGCCAAAAATGACAACTACAGTTTTTTTTAAACAAGGAGCAATATTTTCAATCAAAACCATGTTTGCCATCAACAAGTAACTGATTTCTAATGATTAGGACCAAACAACTCACTTCTGAGAGCTTCCTGCAGCTTTTACTGTAACATTTGTAAAAATAGCTTTCTCTCAGGCCAAAACTGACAACTACAGTTTTTCTTAAACAAGGAGCAATATTTTCAATCAAAACCATGTTTGCCATCAACAAGTAACTGATTTCTAATGATTAGGACCAAAAAACTCACTTCTGAGAGCTTCCTGCAGCTTTTACTGTAACATTTGTAAAAAAAATAGCTTTCTCTCAGGCCAAAACTGACAACTACAGTTTTTCTTAAACAAGGAGCAATATTTTCAACCAAAACCATGTTTGCCATCAACAAGTAACTGATTTCTAATGATTAGGACCAAAAAACTCACTTCTGAGAGCTTCATGCAGCTTTTACTGTACCATTTGTAAAAATAGCTTTCTCTCAGGCCAAAACTGACAACTACAGTTTTTCTTAAACAAGGAGCAATATTTTCAATCAAGACCATGTTTGCCATCAACAAGTAACTGATTTCTAATGATTAGGACCAAAAAACTCACTTCTGAGAGCTTACTGCAGCTTTTACTGTAACATTTGTAGAAATAGCTTTCTCTCAGGCCAAAACTGACAACTACAGTTTTTCTTAAACAAGGAGCAATATTTTCAATCAAACCCATGTTTGCCATCAACAAGTAACTGATTTCTAATGATTAGGACCAAAAAACTCACTTCTGAGAGCTTACTGCAGCTTTTACTGTAACATTTGTAAAAATAGCTTTCTCTCAGCGAGAGTAGGCCAAAACTGACAACTACAGTTTTTCTTAAACAAGGAGCAATATTTTCAATCAAACCCATGTTTGCCATCAACAAGTAACTGATTTCTAATGATTAGGACCAAAAAACTCACTTCTGAGAGCTTCCTGCAGCTTTTACTGTAACATTTGTAAAAATAGCTTTCTCTCAGGCCAAAACTGACAACTACAGTTTTTCTTAAAGAAGGAGCAATATTTTTTTAATCAAGACCATGTTTGCCATCAACAAGTAACTAATTTCTAATGATTAGGAGCAAAAAACTCACTTCTGAGAGCTTCCTGCAGCTTTTACTGTAACATTTGTAAAAATAGCTTTCTCTCATACCAAAACTGACAACTACAGTTTTTCTTAAACAAGGAGCAATGTTTTCAATCAAAACCATGTTTGCCATCAACAAGTAACTGATTTCTAATGATTAGGACAAAAAAACTCACTTCTGAGAGCTTACTGCAGCTTTTACTGTAACATTTGTAAAAGTAGCTCTCTCTTAGCGAGAGAAGGTCAAAACTGACAACTACAGTTTTTCTTAAACAAGGAGCAATATTTTCAATCAAAACCATGTTTGCCATCAACAAGTAACTGATTTCTAATGATTAGGACCAAAAAACTCACTTCTGAGAGCTTCCTGCAGCTTTTACTGTAACATTTGTAAAAATAGCTTTCTCTCAGGCCAAAACTGACAACTACAGTTTTTCTTAAACAAGGAGCAATGTTTTCAATCAAAACCATGTTTGCCATCAACAAGTAACTGATTTCTAATGATTAGGACCAAAAAACTCACTTCTGAGAGCTTCCTGCAGCTTTTACTGTAACATTTGTAAGAATAGCTTTCTCTCAGGCCAAAACTGACAACTACAGTTTTTTTTAAACAAGGAGCAATATTTTCAATCAAAACCATGTTTGCCATCAACAAGTAACTGATTTCTAATGATTAGGACCAAACAACTCACTTCTGAGAGCTTCCTGCAGCTTTTACTGTAACATTTGTAAAAATAGCTTTCTCTCAGGCCAAAACTGACAACTACAGTTTTTCTTAAGCAAGGAGCAATATTTTCAATCAAAACCATGTTTGCCATCAACAAGTAACTGATTTCTAATGATTAGGACCAAAAAACTCACTTCTGAGAGCTTCCTGCAGCTTTTACTGTAACATTTGTAAAAATAGCTTTCTCTCGGCGAGAGAAGGCCAAAAGTGACAACTACAGTTTTTCTTAAACAAGGAGCAATGTTTTCAATCAAAACCATGTTTGCTATCAACAACTAACTGATTTCTAATGATTAGGACCAAAAAACTCACTTCTGAGAGCTTCCTGCAGCTTTTACTGTAACATTTGTAAAAATAGCTTTATCTCAAGCCAAAACTGACAACTAAAGTTTTTCTTAAACAAGGAGCAATATTTTCAATCAAAACCATGTTTGCCATCAACAAGTAACTGATTTCTAATGATTAGGACCAAACAACTCACTTCTGAGAGGTTCCTGCAGCTTTTACTGTAACATTTGTAAAAATAGCTTTCTCTCAGGCCAAAACTGACAACTACAGTTTTTCTTAAACAAGGAGCAATATTTTCAATCAAACCCATGTTTGCCATCAACAAGTAACTGATTTCCAATGATTAGGACCAAAAAACTCACTTCTGAGAATTGCATGCAGCTTTTACTGTAACATTTGTAAGAATAGCTTTATCTCAGGCCAAAACTGACAACTACAGTTTTTCTTAAACAAGGAGCAATATTTTCAATCAAAACCACGTTTGCCATCAACAAGTAACTAATTTCTAATGATTAGGACCAAAAAACTCACTTCTGAGAGCTTCCTGCAGCTTTTACTGTAACATTTGTAAAAATAGCTTTCTCTCAGGCCAAAACTGACAACTACAGTTTTTCTTAAACAAGGAGCAATATTTTCAATCAAGACCATGTTTGCCATCAACAAGTAACTGATTTCTAATGATTAGGACCAAAAAACTCACTTCTGAGAGCTTCCTGCAGCTTTTACTGTAACATTTGTAAAAATAGCTTTCTCTCGGCGAGAGAAGGCCAAAAGTGACAACTACAGTTTTTCTTAAACAAGGAGCAATATTTTCAATCAAAACCATGTTTGCTATCAACAACTAACTGTTTTCTAATGATTAGGACCAAAAAACTCACTTCTGAGAGCTTCCTGCAGCTTTTACTGTAACATTTGAAAAAATAGCTTTATCTCAAGCCAAAACTGACAACTAAAGTTTTTCTTAAACAAGGAGCAATATTTTCAATCAAAACCATGTTTGCCATCAACAAGTAACTGATTTCTAATGATTAGGACCAAACAACTCACTTCTGAGAGCTTCCTGCAGCTTTTACTGTAACATTTGTAAAAATAGCTTTCTCTCAGGCCAAAACTGACAACTAGTTTTTCCTAAACAAGGAGCAATATTTTCAATCAAACCCATGTTTGCCATCAACAAGTAACTGATTTCCAATGATTAGGACCAAAAAACTCACTTCTGAGAGCTTACTGCAGCTTTTACTGTAACATTTGTAAAAATAGCTTTCTCTCAGGGAGAAAAGGTCAAAACTGACAACTACAGTTTTTCTTAAACAAGGAGCAATATTTTCAATCAAAACCATGTTTGCCATCAACAAGTAACTGATTTCTAATGATTAGGACCAAAAAACTCACTTCTGAGAGCTTCCTGCAGCTTTTACTGTAACATTAGTAAAAATAGCTTTCTCTCAGGCCAAAACTGACAACTACAGTTTTTCTTAAACAAGGAGCAATATTTTCAATCAAGACCATGTTTGCCATCAACAAGTAACTGATTTCTAATGATTAGGACCAAAAAACTCACTTCTGAGAGCTTCCTGCAGCTTTTACTGTAACATTTGTAAAAATAGCTTTCTCTCAGGCCAAAACTGACAACTACAGTTTTTCTTAAACAAGGAGCAATATTTTCAATCAAACCCATGTTTGCCATCAACAAGTAACTGATTTCTAATGATTAGGACCAAAAAACTCACTTCTGAGAGCTTCCTGCAGCTTTTACTGTAACATTTGTAAAAATAACTTTCTCTCAGCGAAAGAAGGTCAAAACCGACAACTACAGTTTTTCTTAAACAAGGAGCAATATTTTCAATCAAGACCATGTTTGCCATCAACAAGTAACTGATTTCTAATGATTAGGACCAAAAAACTCACTTCTGAGAGCTTCCTGCAGCTTTTACTGTAACATTTGTAAAAAATAGCTTTCTCTCAGGCCAAAACTGACAACTACAGTTTTTCTTAAACAAGGAGCAATATTTTCAATCAAAACCATGTTTGCCATCAACAAGTAACTGATTTCTAATGATTAGGACCAAACAACTCACTTCTGAGAGCTTCCTGCAGCTTTTACTGTAACATTTGTAAAAATAGCTTTCTCTCAGCGAGAGAAGGTCAAAACTGAAAAGTACAGTTTTTCTTAAACAAGGAGCAATATTTTCAATCAAAACCATGTTTGCCATCAACAAGTAACTGATTTCTAATGATTAGGACCAAAAAACTCACTTCTGAGAGCTTCATGCAGCTTCTACTGTAACATTTGTAAAAATAGCTTTCTCTCAGGCCAAAACTGACAACTACAGTTTTTCTTAAACAAGGAGCAATATTTTCAATCAAAACCATGTTTGCCATCAACAAGTAACTGATTTCTAATGATTAGGACCAAAAAACTCTTTTCTGAGAGCTTCCTGCAGCTTTTACTGTAACATTTGTAAAAATAGCTTTCTCTCAGCGAGAGAAGGTCAAGGATTCAAGGATTCAAGGATTTTTATTTGTCATTGCAACACATGTAAACATGGGATGCAACGAAATTGGTTTCCCTGGTCCTGGAGCAGCCCAATATCAAATATAATAAAATACAGAATAAAAAATGAAATATATATATACACATCTGTATATATGGAACATAAAATATAAAAGTAAAGACTGACAAGTACAGTTTTTCTTAAACAAGAAGCAATATTTTCAATCAAAACCATGTTTGCCATCAACAAGTAACTGATTTCTAATGGTTAGGTCCAAAAAACTCACTTCTGAGAGCTTCCTGCAGCTTTTACTGTAACATTTGTAAAAATAGCTTTCTCTCAGGCCAAAACTGACAACTACAGTTTTTCTTAAACAAGGAGCAATATTTTCAATCAAGACCATGTTTGCCATTAACAAGTAACTGATTTCTAATGATTAGGACCAAAAAACTCACTTCTGAGAGCTTCCTGCAGCTTTTACTGTAACATTTGTAAAAATAGCTTTCTCTCAGGCCAAAACTGACAACTACAGTTTTTCTTAAACAAGGAGCAATATTTTCAATCAAAACCATGTTTGCTATCAACAAGTAACTGATTTCTAATGATTAGGACCAAAAAACTCACTTCTGAGAGCTTCCTGCAGCTTTTACTGTAACATTTGTAAAAATAGCTTTCTCTCAGGCCAAAACTGACAACTACAGTTTTTCTTAAACAAGGAGCAATATTTTCAATCAAAACCATGTTTGCCATCAACAAGTAACTGATTTCTAATGATTAGGACCAAAAAACTCACTTCTGAGAGCTTCCTGCAGCTTTTACTGTAACATTTGTAAGAATAGCTTTCTCTCAGGCCAAAACTGACAACAACAGTTTTTCTTAAACAAGGAGCAATATTTTCAATCAAAACCATGTTTGCCATCAACAAGTAACTGATTTCTAATGATTAGGACCAAACAACTCACTTCTGAGAGCTTCCTGCAGCTTTTACTGTAACATTTGTAAAAATAGCTTTCTCTCAGGCCAAAACTGACAACTACAGTTTTTCTTAAACAAGGAGCAATATTTTCAATCAAAACCATGTTTGCCATCAACAAGTAACTGATTTCTAATGATTAGGACCAAAAAACTCACTTCTGAGAGCTTCCTGGAGCTTTCACTGTAACATTTGTAAAAATAGCTTTCTCTCAGTGAGAGAAGGTCAAAACTGACAAGTACAGTTTTTCTTAAACAAGGAGCAATATTTTCAATCAAAACCATGTTTGCCATCAACAAGTAACTGATTTCTAATGATTAGGACCATAAAACTCACTTCTGAGAGCTTCATGCAGCTTTTACTGTAACATTTGTAAAAATAGCTTTCTCTAAGGCCAAAACTGACAACTACAGTTTTTCTTAAACAAGGAGCAATATTTTCAATCAAGACCATGTTTGCCATCAACAAGTAACTGATTTCCAATGATTAGGACCAAAAAACTCACTTCTGAGAGCTTCCTGCAGCTTTTACTGTAACATTTGTAAAAAATAGCTTTATCTCAGGCCAAAACTGACAACTACAGTTTTTCTTAAACAAGGAGCAATATTTTCAATCAAAACCATGTTTGCCATCAACAAGTAACTGCTTTCTAATGATTAGGACCAAAAAACTCACTTCTGAGAGCTTCCTGCAGCTTTTACTGTAACATTTGCAAGAATAGCTTTCTCTCAGGCCAAAACTGACAACTACAGTTTTACTTAAACAAGGAGCAATATTTTCAATCAAAACCATGTTTGCCATCAACAAGTAACTGATTTCTAATGATTAGGACCAAAAAACTCACTTCTGAGAGCTTCCTGCAGCTTTTACTGTAACATTTGTAAAAATAGCTTTCTCTCAGGCCAAAACTGACAACTACAGTTTTTCTTAAACAAGGAGCAATATTTTCAATCAAGACCATGTTTGCCATTAACAAGTAACTGATTTCTAATGATTAGGACCAAAAAACTCACTTCTGAGAGCTTCCTGCAGCTTTTACTGTAACATTTGTAAAAATAGCTTTCTCTCGGCGAGAGAAGGCCAAAAGTGACAACTACAGTTTTTCTTAAACAAGGAGCAATATTTTCAATCAAAACCATGTTTGCTATCAACAAGTAACTGATTTCTAATGATTAAGACCAAAAAACTCACTTCTGAGAGCTTCCTGCAGCTTTTACTGTAACATTTGTAAAAAATAGCTTTCTCTCAAGCCAAAACTGACAACTACAGTTTTTCTTAAACAAGGAGCAATATTTTCAATCAAAACCATGTTTGCCATCAACAAGTAAGTGATTTCTAATGATTAGGACCAAAAAACTCACTTCTGAGAGCTTCCTGGAGCTTTCACTGTAACATTTGTAAAAATAGCTTTCTCTCAGCGAGAGAAGGTCAAAACTGACAAGTACAGTTTTTCTTAAACAAGGAGCAATATTTTCAATCAAAACCATGTTTGCCATCAACAAGTAACTGATTTCTAATGATTAGGACCAAAAAACTCACTTCTGAGAGCTTCATGCAGCTTTTACTGTAACATTTGTAAAAATAGCTTTCTCTAAGGCCAAAACTGACAACTACAGTTTTTCTTAAACAAGGAGCAATATTTTCAATCAAGACCATGTTTGCCATCAACAAGTAACTGATTTCCAATGATTAGGACCTAAAAACTCACTTCTGAGAGCTTCCTGCAGCTTTTACTGTAACATTTGTAAAAAATAGCTTTATCTCAGGCCAAAACTGACAACTACAGTTTTTCTTAAACAAGGAGCAATATTTTCAATCAAAACCATGTTTGCCATCAACAAGTAACTGCTTTCTAATGATTAGGACCAAAAAACTCACTTCTGAGAGCTTCCTGCAGCTTTTACTGTAACATTTGTAAGAATAGCTTTCTCTCAGGCCAAAACTGACAACTACAGTTTTACTTAAACAAGGAGCAATATTTTCAATCAAAACCATGTTTGCCATCAACAAGTAACTGATTTCTAATGATTAGGACCAAAAAACTCACTTCTGAGAGCTTCCTGCAGCTTTTACTGTAACATTTGTAAAAATAGCTTTCTCTCAGGCCAAAACTGACAACTACAGTTTTTCTTAAACAAGGAGCAATATTTTCAATCAAGACCATGTTTGCCATTAACAAGTAACTGATTTCTAATGATTAGGACCAAAAAACTCACTTCTGAGAGCTTCCTGCAGCTTTTACTGTAACATTTGTAAAAATAGCTTTCTCTCGGCGAGAGAAGGCCAAAAGTGACAACTACAGTTTTTCTTAAACAAGGAGCAATATTTTCGATCAAAACCATGTTTGCTATCAACAAGTAACTGATTTCTAATGATTAGGACCAAAAAACTCACTTCTGAGAGCTTCCTGCAGCTTTGACTGTAACATTTGTAAAAATAGCTTTCTCTCAGGCCAAAACTGACAACTACAGTTTTTCTTAAACAAGGAGCAATATTTTCAATCAAGACCATGTTTGCCATCAACAAGTAACTGATTTCCAATGATTAGGACCTAAAAACTCACTTCTGAGAGCTTCCTGCAGCTTTTACTGTAACATTTGTAAAAAATAGCTTTATCTCAGGCCAAAACTGACAACTACAGTTTTTCTTAAACAAGGAGCAATATTTTCAATCAAAACCATGTTTGCCATCAACAAGTAACTGCTTTCTAATGATTAGGACCAAAAAACTCACTTCTGAGAGCTTCCTGCAGCTTTTACTGTAACATTTGTAAGAATAGCTTTATCTCAGGCCAAAACTGACAACTACAGTTTTACTTAAACAAGGAGCAATATTTTCAATCAAAACCATGTTTGCCATCAACAAGTAACTGATTTCTAATGATTAGGACCAAAAAACTCACTTCTGAGAGCTTCCTGCAGCTTTTACTGTAACATTTGTAAAAATAGCTTTCTCTCAGGCCAAAACTGACAACTACAGTTTTTCTTAAACAAGGAGCAATATTTTCAATCAAGACCATGTTTGGCATTAACAAGTAACTGATTTCTAATGATTAGGACCAAAAAACTCACTTCTGAGAGCTTACTGCAGCTTTTACTGTAACATTTGTAAAAATAACTTTCTCTCAGCGAAAGAAGGTCAAAACCGACAACTACAGTTTTTCTTAAACAAGGAGCAATATTTTCAATCAAGACCATGTTTGCCATCAACAAGTAACTGATTTCTAATGATTAGGACCAAAAAACTCACTTCTGAGAGCTTCCTGCAGCTTTTACTGTAACATTTGTAAAAAATAGCTTTCTCTCAGGCCAAAACTGACAACTACAGTTTTTCTTAAACAAGGAGCAATATTTTCAATCAAAACCATGTTTGCCATCAACAAGTAACTGATTTCTAATGATTAGGACCAAACAACTCACTTCTGAGAGCTTCCTGCAGCTTTTACTGTAACATTTGTAAAAATAGCTTTCTCTCAGCGAGAGAAGGTCAAAACTGAAAAGTACAGTTTTTCTTAAACAAGGAGCAATATTTTCAATCAAAACCATGTTTGCCATCAACAAGTAACTGATTTCTAATGATTAGGACCAAAAAACTCACTTCTGAGAGCTTCATGCAGCTTCTACTGTAACATTTGTAAAAATAGCTTTCTCTCAGGCCAAAACTGACAACTACAGTTTTTCTTAAACAAGGAGCAATATTTTCAATCAAAACCATGTTTGCCATCAACAAGTAACTGATTTCTAATGATTAGGACCAAAAAACTCTTTTCTGAGAGCTTCCTGCAGCTTTTACTGTAACATTTGTAAAAATAGCTTTCTCTCAGCGAGAGAAGGTCAAGGATTCAAGGATTCAAGGATTTTTATTTGTCATTGCAACACATGTAAACATGGGATGCAACGAAATTGGTTTCCCTGGTCCTGGAGCAGCCCAATATCAAATATAATAAAATACAGAATAAAAAATGAAATATATATATACACATCTGTATATATGGAACATAAAATATAAAAGTAAAGACTGACAAGTACAGTTTTTCTTAAACAAGAAGCAATATTTTCAATCAAAACCATGTTTGCCATCAACAAGTAACTGATTTCTAATGGTTAGGTCCAAAAAACTCACTTCTGAGAGCTTCCTGCAGCTTTTACTGTAACATTTGTAAAAATAGCTTTCTCTCAGGCCAAAACTGACAACTACAGTTTTTCTTAAACAAGGAGCAATATTTTCAATCAAGACCATGTTTGCCATTAACAAGTAACTGATTTCTAATGATTAGGACCAAAAAACTCACTTCTGAGAGCTTCCTGCAGCTTTTACTGTAACATTTGTAAAAATAGCTTTCTCTCAGGCCAAAACTGACAACTACAGTTTTTCTTAAACAAGGAGCAATATTTTCAATCAAAACCATGTTTGCTATCAACAAGTAACTGATTTCTAATGATTAGGACCAAAAAACTCACTTCTGAGAGCTTCCTGCAGCTTTTACTGTAACATTTGTAAAAATAGCTTTCTCTCAGGCCAAAACTGACAACTACAGTTTTTCTTAAACAAGGAGCAATATTTTCAATCAAAACCATGTTTGCCATCAACAAGTAACTGATTTCTAATGATTAGGACCAAAAAACTCACTTCTGAGAGCTTCCTGCAGCTTTTACTGTAACATTTGTAAGAATAGCTTTCTCTCAGGCCAAAACTGACAACAACAGTTTTTCTTAAACAAGGAGCAATATTTTCAATCAAAACCATGTTTGCCATCAACAAGTAACTGATTTCTAATGATTAGGACCAAACAACTCACTTCTGAGAGCTTCCTGCAGCTTTTACTGTAACATTTGTAAAAATAGCTTTCTCTCAGGCCAAAACTGACAACTACAGTTTTTCTTAAACAAGGAGCAATATTTTCAATCAAAACCATGTTTGCCATCAACAAGTAACTGATTTCTAATGATTAGGACCAAAAAACTCACTTCTGAGAGCTTCCTGGAGCTTTCACTGTAACATTTGTAAAAATAGCTTTCTCTCAGTGAGAGAAGGTCAAAACTGACAAGTACAGTTTTTCTTAAACAAGGAGCAATATTTTCAATCAAAACCATGTTTGCCATCAACAAGTAACTGATTTCTAATGATTAGGACCATAAAACTCACTTCTGAGAGCTTCATGCAGCTTTTACTGTAACATTTGTAAAAATAGCTTTCTCTAAGGCCAAAACTGACAACTACAGTTTTTCTTAAACAAGGAGCAATATTTTCAATCAAGACCATGTTTGCCATCAACAAGTAACTGATTTCCAATGATTAGGACCAAAAAACTCACTTCTGAGAGCTTCCTGCAGCTTTTACTGTAACATTTGTAAAAAATAGCTTTATCTCAGGCCAAAACTGACAACTACAGTTTTTCTTAAACAAGGAGCAATATTTTCAATCAAAACCATGTTTGCCATCAACAAGTAACTGCTTTCTAATGATTAGGACCAAAAAACTCACTTCTGAGAGCTTCCTGCAGCTTTTACTGTAACATTTGTAAAAATAGCTTTCTCTCAGGCCAAAACTGACAACTACAGTTTTTCTTAAACAAGGAGCAATATTTTCAATCAAGACCATGTTTGCCATTAACAAGTAACTGATTTCTAATGATTAGGACCAAAAAACTCACTTCTGAGAGCTTCCTGCAGCTTTTACTGTAACATTTGTAAAAATAGCTTTCTCTCGGCGAGAGAAGGCCAAAAGTGACAACTACAGTTTTTCTTAAACAAGGAGCAATATTTTCAATCAAAACCATGTTTGCTATCAACAAGTAACTGATTTCTAATAATTAAGACCAAAAAACTCACTTCTGAGAGCTTCCTGCAGCTTTTACTGTAACATTTGTAAAAAATAGCTTTCTCTCAAGCCAAAACTGACAACTACAGTTTTTCTTAAACAAGGAGCAATATTTTCAATCAAAACCATGTTTGCCATCAACAAGTAAGTGATTTCTAATGATTAGGACCAAAAAACTCACTTCTGAGAGCTTCCTGGAGCTTTCACTGTAACATTTGTAAAAATAGCTTTCTCTCAGCGAGAGAAGGTCAAAACTGACAAGTACAGTTTTTCTTAAACAAGGAGCAATATTTTCAATCAAAACCATGTTTGCCATCAACAAGTAACTGATTTCTAATGATTAGGACCAAAAAACTCACTTCTGAGAGCTTCATGCAGCTTTTACTGTAACATTTGTAAAAATAGCTTTCTCTAAGGCCAAAACTGACAACTACAGTTTTTCTTAAACAAGGAGCAATATTTTCAATCAAGACCATGTTTGCCATCAACAAGTAACTGATTTCCAATGATTAGGACCTAAAAACTCACTTCTGAGAGCTTCCTGCAGCTTTTACTGTAACATTTGTAAAAAATAGCTTTATCTCAGGCCAAAACTGACAACTACAGTTTTTCTTAAACAAGGAGCAATATTTTCAATCAAAACCATGTTTGCCATCAACAAGTAACTGCTTTCTAATGATTAGGACCAAAAAACTCACTTCTGAGAGCTTCCTGCAGCTTTTACTGTAACATTTGTAAGAATAGCTTTCTCTCAGGCCAAAACTGACAACTACAGTTTTACTTAAACAAGGAGCAATATTTTCAATCAAAACCATGTTTGCCATCAACAAGTAACTGATTTCTAATGATTAGGACCAAAAAACTCACTTCTGAGAGCTTCCTGCAGCTTTTACTGTAACATTTGTAAAAATAGCTTTCTCTCAGGCCAAAACTGACAACTACAGTTTTTCTTAAACAAGGAGCAATATTTTCAATCAAGACCATGTTTGCCATTAACAAGTAACTGATTTCTAATGATTAGGACCAAAAAACTCACTTCTGAGAGCTTCCTGCAGCTTTTACTGTAACATTTGTAAAAATAGCTTTCTCTCGGCGAGAGAAGGCCAAAAGTGACAACTACAGTTTTTCTTAAACAAGGAGCAATATTTTCGATCAAAACCATGTTTGCTATCAACAAGTAACTGATTTCTAATGATTAGGACCAAAAAACTCACTTCTGAGAGCTTCCTGCAGCTTTGACTGTAACATTTGTAAAAATAGCTTTCTCTCAGGCCAAAACTGACAACTACAGTTTTTCTTAAACAAGGAGCAATATTTTCAATCAAGACCATGTTTGCCATCAACAAGTAACTGATTTCCAATGATTAGGACCTAAAAACTCACTTCTGAGAGCTTCCTGCAGCTTTTACTGTAACATTTGTAAAAAATAGCTTTATCTCAGGCCAAAACTGACAACTACAGTTTTTCTTAAACAAGGAGCAATATTTTCAATCAAAACCATGTTTGCCATCAACAAGTAACTGCTTTCTAATGATTAGGACCAAAAAACCCACTTCTGAGAGCTTCCTGCAGCTTTTACTGTAACATTTGTAAGAATAGCTTTCTCTCAGGCCAAAACTGACAACTACAGTTTTACTTAAACAAGGAGCAATATTTTCAATCAAAACCATGTTTGCCATCAACAAGTAACTGATTTCTAATGATTAGGACCAAAAAACTCACTTCTGAGAGCTTCCTGCAGCTTTTACTGTAACATTTGTAAAAATAGCTTTCTCTCAGGCCAAAACTGACAACTACAGTTTTTCTTAAACAAGGAGCAATATTTTCAATCAAGACCATGTTTGCCATTAACAAGTAACTGATTTCTAATGATTAGGACCAAAAAACTCACTTCTGAGAGCTTCCTGCAGCTTTTACTGTAACATTTGTAAAAATAGCTTTCTCTCGACGAGAGAAGGCCAAAAGTGACAACTACAGTTTTTCTTAAACAAGGAGCAATATTTTCGATCAAAACCATGTTTGCTATCAACAAGTAACTGATTTCTAATGATTAGGACCAAAAAACTCACTTCTGAGAGCTTCCTGCAGCTTTGACTGTAACATTTGTAAAAATAGCTTTCTCTCAGGCCAAAACTGACAACTACAGTTTTTCTTAAACAAGGAGCAATATTTTCAATCAAAACCACGTTTGCGATCAACAAGTAACTGATTTCTAATGGTTAGGACCAAAAAACTCACTTCTGAGAGCTTCCTGCAGCTTTTACTGTAACATTTGTAAAAATAGCTTTCTCTCAGGCCAAAACTGACAACTACAGTTTTTCTTAAACAAGGAGCAATATTTTCAATCAAACCCATGTTTGCCATCAACAAGTAACTGATTTCCAATGATTAGGACCAAAAAACTCACTTCTGAGAGCTTCCTGCAGCTTTTACTGTAACATTTGTAAAAATAGCTTTCTCTCGGCGAGAGAAGGCCAAAAGTGACAACTACAGTTTTTCTTAAACAAGGAGCAATATTTTCAATCAAACCCATGTTTGCCATCAACAAGTAACTGATTTCCAATGATTAGGACCAAAAAACTCACTTCTGAGAGCTTCCTGCAGCTTTTACTGTAACATTTGTAAAAATAGCTTTCTCTCGGCGAGAGAAGGCCAAAAGTGACAACTACAGTTTTTCTTAAACAAGGAGCAATATTTTCAATCAAAACCATGTTTGCTATCAACAACTAACTGGTTTCTAATGATTAGGACCAAAAAACTCACTTCTGAGAGCTTCCTGCAGCTTTTACTGTAACATTTGTAAAAATAGCTTTATCTCAAGCCAAAACTGACAACTAAAGTTTTTCTTAAACAAGGAGCAATATTTTCAATCAAAACCATGTTTGCCATCAACAAGTAACTGATTTCTAATGATTAGGACCAAACAACTCACTTCTGAGAGCTTCCTGTAGCTTTTACTGTAACATTTGTAAAAATAGCTTTCTCTCAGGCCAAAACTGACAACTACAGTTTTTCTTAAACAAGGAGCAATATTTTCAATCAAACCCATGTTTGCCATCAACAAGTAACTGATTTCCAATGATTAGGACCAAAAAACTCACTTCTGAGAATTGCATGCAGCTTTTACTGTAACATTTGTAAAAAATAGCTTTCTCTCAGGCCAAAACTGACAACTACAGTTTTTCTTAAACAAGGAGCAATATTTTCAATCAAAACCATGTTTGCCATCAACAACTAACTGATTTCTAATGATTAGGACCAAAAAACTCACTTCTGAGAGCTTCCTGGAGCTTTCACTGTAACATTTGTAAAAATAGCTTTCTCTCTACGAGAGAAGGCCAAAACTGACAACTACAGTTTTTCTTAAACAAAGAGCAATATTTTCAATCAAGACCATGTTTGCCATCAACAAGTAACTGATTTCTAATGATTAGGACCAAAAAACTCACTTCTGAGAGCTTCCTGCAGCTTTTACTGTAACATTTGTAAAAAATAGCTTTCTCTCAGGCCAAAACTGACAACTACAGTTTTTCTTAAACAAGGAGCAATATTTTCAATCAAGACCATGTTTGCCATCAACAAGTAACTGATTTCTAATGATTAGGACCAAAAAACTCACTTCTGAGAGCTTCCTGGAGATTTCACTGTAACATTTGTAAAAAATAGCTTTCTCTCTGCGAGAGAAGGCCAAAACTGACAACTACAGTTTTTCTTAAACAAGGAGCAATATTTTCAATCAAGACCATGTTTGCCATCAACAAGTAACTGATTTCTAATGATTAGGACCAAAAAACTCACTTCTGAGAGCTTCCTGCAGCTTTTACTGTAACATTTGTAAAAATAGCTTTCTCTCAGGCCAAAACTGACAACTACAGTTTTTCTTAAACAAGGAGCAATATTTTCAATCAAACCCATGTTTGCCATCAACAAGTAACTGATTTCCAATGATTAGGACCAAAAAACTCACTTCTGAGAGCTTCATGCAGCTTTTACTGTAACATTTGTAAAAATAGCTTTCTCTCAGGCCAAAACTGACAACTACAGTTTTTCTTAAACAAGGAGCAATATTTTCAATCAAACCCATGTTTGCCATCAACAAGTAACTGATTTCCAATGATTAGGACCAAAAAACTCACTTCTGAGAGCTTCATGCAGCTTTTACTGTAACATTTGTAAAAAATAGCTTTCTCTCAGGGAGAAAAGGTCAAAACTGACAACTACAGTTTTTCTTAAACAAGGAGCAATATTTTCAATCAAAACCATGTTTGCCATCAACAAGTAACTGATTTCTAATGATTAGGACCAAAAAACTCACTTCTGAGAGCTTCCTGCAGCTTTTACTGTAACATTTGTAAGAATAGCTTTATCTCAGGCCAAAACTGACAAGTACAGTTTTTCCTAAACAAGGAGCAATATTTTCAATCAAAACCATGTTTGCCATCAACAAGTAACTGATTTCTAATGATTAGGACCAAAAAACTCACTTCTGAGAGCTTCCTGCAGCTTTTACTGTAACATTTGTAAAAATATCTTTTTCCCAGGCCAAAACTGACAACTACAGTTTTTCTTAAACAAGGAGCAATATTTTCAATCAAGACCATGTTTGCCATCAACAAGTAACTGATTTCTAATGATTAGGACCAAAAAACTCAATTCTGAGAGCTTACTGCAGCTTTTACTGTAACATTTGTAAAACATAGCTTTCTCTCAGGCCAAAACTGACAACTACAGTTTTTCTTAAACAAGGAGCAATATTTTCAATCAAAACCATGTTTGCCATCAACAAGTAACTGATTTCTAATGATTAGGACCAAAAAACTCACTTCTGAGAGCTTCCTGCAGCTTTTACTGTAACATTTGTAAAAATAGCTTTCTCTCAGGCCAAAACTGACAACTACAGTTTTTCTTAAACAAGGAGCAATATTTTCAATCAAAACCATGTTTGCCATCAACAAGTAACTGATTTCTAATGATTAGGACCAAAAAACTCACTTCTGAGAGCTTCATGCAGCTTTTACTGTACCATTTGTAAAAATAGCTTTCTCTCAGGCCAAAACTGACAACTACAGTTTTTCTTAAACAAGGAGCAATATTTTCAATCAAACCCATGTTTGCCATCAACAAGTAAGTGATTTCTAATGATTAGGACCAAAAAACTCACTTCTGAGAGCTTACTGCAGCTTTTACTGTAACATTTGTAAAAATCGCTTTCTCTCAGGCCAAAACTGACAACTACAGTTTTTCTTAAACAAGAAGCAATGTTTTCAATCACAACCATGTTTGCCATCAACAAGTAACTGATTACTAATGATTAGGACCAAAAAACTCACTTCTGAGAGCTTCCTGCAGCTTTTACTGTAACATTTGTAAGAATAGCTTTCTCTCAGGCCAAAAATGACAACTACAGTTTTTTTTAAACAAGGAGCAATATTTTCAATCAAAACCATGTTTGCCATCAACAAGTAACTGATTTCTAATGATTAGGACCAAACAACTCACTTCTGAGAGCTTCCTGCAGCTTTTACTGTAACATTTGTAAAAATAGCTTTCTCTCAGGCCAAAACTGACAACTACAGTTTTTCTTAAACAAGGAGCAATATTTTCAATCAAACCCATGTTTGCCATCAACAAGTAAGTGATTTCTAATGATTAGGACCAAAAAACTCACTTCTGAGAGCTTACTGCAGCTTTTACTGTAACATTTGTAAAAATCGCTTTCTCTCAGGCCAAAACTGACAACTACAGTTTTTCTTAAACAAGAAGCAATGTTTTCAATCAAAACCATGTTTGCCATCAACAAGTAACTGATTACTAATGATTAGGACCAAAAAACTCACTTCTGAGAGCTTCCTGCAGCTTTTACTGTAACATTTGTAAGAATAGCTTTCTCTCAGGCCAAAAATGACAACTACAGTTTTTTTTAAACAAGGAGCAATATTTTCAATCAAAACCATGTTTGCCATCAACAAGTAACTGATTTCTAATGATTAGGACCAAACAACTCACTTCTGAGAGCTTCCTGCAGCTTTTACTGTAACATTTGTAAAAATAGCTTTCTCTCAGGCCAAAACTGACAACTACAGTTTTTCTTAAACAAGGAGCAATATTTTCAATCAAAACCATGTTTGCCATCAACAAGTAACTGATTTCTAATGATTAGGACCAAAAAACTCACTTCTGAGAGCTTCCTGCAGCTTTTACTGTAACATTTGTAAAAAAAATAGCTTTCTCTCAGGCCAAAACTGACAACTACAGTTTTTCTTAAACAAGGAGCAATATTTTCAACCAAAACCATGTTTGCCATCAACAAGTAACTGATTTCTAATGATTAGGACCAAAAAACTCACTTCTGAGAGCTTCATGCAGCTTTTACTGTACCATTTGTAAAAATAGCTTTCTCTCAGGCCAAAACTGACAACTACAGTTTTTCTTAAACAAGGAGCAATATTTTCAATCAAGACCATGTTTGCCATCAACAAGTAACTGATTTCTAATGATTAGGACCAAAAAACTCACTTCTGAGAGCTTACTGCAGCTTTTACTGTAACATTTGTAGAAATAGCTTTCTCTCAGGCCAAAACTGACAACTACAGTTTTTCTTAAACAAGGAGCAATATTTTCAATCAAACCCATGTTTGCCATCAACAAGTAACTGATTTCTAATGATTAGGACCAAAAAACTCACTTCTGAGAGCTTACTGCAGCTTTTACTGTAACATTTGTAAAAATAGCTTTCTCTCAGCGAGAGTAGGCCAAAACTGACAACTACAGTTTTTCTTAAACAAGGAGCAATATTTTCAATCAAACCCATGTTTGCCATCAACAAGTAACTGATTTCTAATGATTAGGACCAAAAAACTCACTTCTGAGAGCTTCCTGCAGCTTTTACTGTAACATTTGTAAAAATAGCTTTCTCTCAGGCCAAAACTGACAACTACAGTTTTTCTTAAAGAAGGAGCAATATTTTTTTAATCAAGACCATGTTTGCCATCAACAAGTAACTAATTTCTAATGATTAGGAGCAAAAAACTCACTTCTGAGAGCTTCCTGCAGCTTTTACTGTAACATTTGTAAAAATAGCTTTCTCTCATACCAAAACTGACAACTACAGTTTTTCTTAAACAAGGAGCAATGTTTTCAATCAAAACCATGTTTGCCATCAACAAGTAACTGATTTCTAATGATTAGGACAAAAAAACTCACTTCTGAGAGCTTACTGCAGCTTTTACTGTAACATTTGTAAAAGTAGCTCTCTCTTAGCGAGAGAAGGTCAAAACTGACAACTACAGTTTTTCTTAAACAAGGAGCAATATTTTCAATCAAAACCATGTTTGCCATCAACAAGTAACTGATTTCTAATGATTAGGACCAAAAAACTCACTTCTGAGAGCTTCCTGCAGCTTTTACTGTAACATTTGTAAAAATAGCTTTCTCTCAGGCCAAAACTGACAACTACAGTTTTTCTTAAACAAGGAGCAATGTTTTCAATCAAAACCATGTTTGCCATCAACAAGTAACTGATTTCTAATGATTAGGACCAAAAAACTCACTTCTGAGAGCTTCCTGCAGCTTTTACTGTAACATTTGTAAGAATAGCTTTCTCTCAGGCCAAAACTGACAACTACAGTTTTTTTTAAACAAGGAGCAATATTTTCAATCAAAACCATGTTTGCCATCAACAAGTAACTGATTTCTAATGATTAGGACCAAACAACTCACTTCTGAGAGCTTCCTGCAGCTTTTACTGTAACATTTGTAAAAATAGCTTTCTCTCAGGCCAAAACTGACAACTACAGTTTTTCTTAAGCAAGGAGCAATATTTTCAATCAAAACCATGTTTGCCATCAACAAGTAACTGATTTCTAATGATTAGGACCAAAAAACTCACTTCTGAGAGCTTCCTGCAGCTTTTACTGTAACATTTGTAAAAATAGCTTTCTCTCGGCGAGAGAAGGCCAAAAGTGACAACTACAGTTTTTCTTAAACAAGGAGCAATGTTTTCAATCAAAACCATGTTTGCTATCAACAACTAACTGATTTCTAATGATTAGGACCAAAAAACTCACTTCTGAGAGCTTCCTGCAGCTTTTACTGTAACATTTGTAAAAATAGCTTTATCTCAAGCCAAAACTGACAACTAAAGTTTTTCTTAAACAAGGAGCAATATTTTCAATCAAAACCATGTTTGCCATCAACAAGTAACTGATTTCTAATGATTAGGACCAAACAACTCACTTCTGAGAGGTTCCTGCAGCTTTTACTGTAACATTTGTAAAAATAGCTTTCTCTCAGGCCAAAACTGACAACTACAGTTTTTCTTAAACAAGGAGCAATATTTTCAATCAAACCCATGTTTGCCATCAACAAGTAACTGATTTCCAATGATTAGGACCAAAAAACTCACTTCTGAGAATTGCATGCAGCTTTTACTGTAACATTTGTAAGAATAGCTTTATCTCAGGCCAAAACTGACAACTACAGTTTTTCTTAAACAAGGAGCAATATTTTCAATCAAAACCACGTTTGCCATCAACAAGTAACTGATTTCTAATGATTAGGACCAAAAAACTCACTTCTGAGAGCTTCCTGCAGCTTTTACTGTAACATTTGTAAAAATAGCTTTCTCTCAGGCCAAAACTGACAACTACAGTTTTTCTTAAACAAGGAGCAATATTTTCAATCAAGACCATGTTTGCCATCAACAAGTAACTGATTTCTAATGATTAGGACCAAAAAACTCACTTCTGAGAGCTTCCTGCAGCTTTTACTGTAACATTTGTAAAAATAGCTTTCTCTCGGCGAGAGAAGGCCAAAAGTGACAACTACAGTTTTTCTTAAACAAGGAGCAATATTTTCAATCAAAACCATGTTTGCTATCAACAACTAACTGTTTTCTAATGATTAGGACCAAAAAACTCACTTCTGAGAGCTTCCTGCAGCTTTTACTGTAACATTTGAAAAAATAGCTTTATCTCAAGCCAAAACTGACAACTAAAGTTTTTCTTAAACAAGGAGCAATATTTTCAATCAAAACCATGTTTGCCATCAACAAGTAACTGATTTCTAATGATTAGGACCAAACAACTCACTTCTGAGAGCTTCCTGCAGCTTTTACTGTAACATTTGTAAAAATAGCTTTCTCTCAGGCCAAAACTGACAACTAGTTTTTCCTAAACAAGGAGCAATATTTTCAATCAAACCCATGTTTGCCATCAACAAGTAACTGATTTCCAATGATTAGGACCAAAAAACTCACTTCTGAGAGCTTACTGCAGCTTTTACTGTAACATTTGTAAAAATAGCTTTCTCTCAGGGAGAAAAGGTCAAAACTGACAACTACAGTTTTTCTTAAACAAGGAGCAATATTTTCAATCAAAACCATGTTTGCCATCAACAAGTAACTGATTTCTAATGATTAGGACCAAAAAACTCACTTCTGAGAGCTTCCTGCAGCTTTTACTGTAACATTAGTAAAAATAGCTTTCTCTCAGGCCAAAACTGACAACTACAGTTTTTCTTAAACAAGGAGCAATATTTTCAATCAAGACCATGTTTGCCATCAACAAGTAACTGATTTCTAATGATTAGGACCAAAAAACTCACTTCTGAGAGCTTCCTGCAGCTTTTACTGTAACATTTGTAAAAATAGCTTTCTCTCAGGCCAAAACTGACAACTACAGTTTTTCTTAAACAAGGAGCAATATTTTCAATCAAACCCATGTTTGCCATCAACAAGTAACTGATTTCTAATGATTAGGACCAAAAAACTCACTTCTGAGAGCTTACTGCAGCTTTTACTGTAACATTTGTAAAAATAACTTTCTCTCAGCGAAAGAAGGTCAAAACCGACAACTACAGTTTTTCTTAAACAAGGAGCAATATTTTCAATCAAGACCATGTTTGCCATCAACAAGTAACTGATTTCTAATGATTAGGACCAAAAAACTCACTTCTGAGAGCTTCCTGCAGCTTTTACTGTAACATTTGTAAAAAATAGCTTTCTCTCAGGCCAAAACTGACAACTACAGTTTTTCTTAAACAAGGAGCAATATTTTCAATCAAAACCATGTTTGCCATCAACAAGTAACTGATTTCTAATGATTAGGACCAAACAACTCACTTCTGAGAGCTTCCTGCAGCTTTTACTGTAACATTTGTAAAAATAGCTTTCTCTCAGCGAGAGAAGGTCAAAACTGAAAAGTACAGTTTTTCTTAAACAAGGAGCAATATTTTCAATCAAAACCATGTTTGCCATCAACAAGTAACTGATTTCTAATGATTAGGACCAAAAAACTCACTTCTGAGAGCTTCATGCAGCTTCTACTGTAACATTTGTAAAAATAGCTTTCTCTCAGGCCAAAACTGACAACTACAGTTTTTCTTAAACAAGGAGCAATATTTTCAATCAAAACCATGTTTGCCATCAACAAGTAACTGATTTCTAATGATTAGGACCAAAAAACTCTTTTCTGAGAGCTTCCTGCAGCTTTTACTGTAACATTTGTAAAAATAGCTTTCTCTCAGCGAGAGAAGGTCAAGGATTCAAGGATTCAAGGATTTTTATTTGTCATTGCAACACATGTAAACATGGGATGCAACGAAATTGGTTTCCCTGGTCCTGGAGCAGCCCAATATCAAATATAATAAAATACAGAATAAAAAATGAAATATATATATACACATCTGTATATATGGAACATAAAATATAAAAGTAAAGACTGACAAGTACAGTTTTTCTTAAACAAGAAGCAATATTTTCAATCAAAACCATGTTTGCCATCAACAAGTAACTGATTTCTAATGGTTAGGTCCAAAAAACTCACTTCTGAGAGCTTCCTGCAGCTTTTACTGTAACATTTGTAAAAATAGCTTTCTCTCAGGCCAAAACTGACAACTACAGTTTTTCTTAAACAAGGAGCAATATTTTCAATCAAGACCATGTTTGCCATTAACAAGTAACTGATTTCTAATGATTAGGACCAAAAAACTCACTTCTGAGAGCTTCCTGCAGCTTTTACTGTAACATTTGTAAAAATAGCTTTCTCTCAGGCCAAAACTGACAACTACAGTTTTTCTTAAACAAGGAGCAATATTTTCAATCAAAACCATGTTTGCTATCAACAAGTAACTGATTTCTAATGATTAGGACCAAAAAACTCACTTCTGAGAGCTTCCTGCAGCTTTTACTGTAACATTTGTAAAAATAGCTTTCTCTCAGGCCAAAACTGACAACTACAGTTTTTCTTAAACAAGGAGCAATATTTTCAATCAAAACCATGTTTGCCATCAACAAGTAACTGATTTCTAATGATTAGGACCAAAAAACTCACTTCTGAGAGCTTCCTGCAGCTTTTACTGTAACATTTGTAAGAATAGCTTTCTCTCAGGCCAAAACTGACAACAACAGTTTTTCTTAAACAAGGAGCAATATTTTCAATCAAAACCATGTTTGCCATCAACAAGTAACTGATTTCTAATGATTAGGACCAAACAACTCACTTCTGAGAGCTTCCTGCAGCTTTTACTGTAACATTTGTAAAAATAGCTTTCTCTCAGGCCAAAACTGACAACTACAGTTTTTCTTAAACAAGGAGCAATATTTTCAATCAAAACCATGTTTGCCATCAACAAGTAACTGATTTCTAATGATTAGGACCAAAAAACTCACTTCTGAGAGCTTCCTGGAGCTTTCACTGTAACATTTGTAAAAATAGCTTTCTCTCAGTGAGAGAAGGTCAAAACTGACAAGTACAGTTTTTCTTAAACAAGGAGCAATATTTTCAATCAAAACCATGTTTGCCATCAACAAGTAACTGATTTCTAATGATTAGGACCATAAAACTCACTTCTGAGAGCTTCATGCAGCTTTTACTGTAACATTTGTAAAAATAGCTTTCTCTAAGGCCAAAACTGACAACTACAGTTTTTCTTAAACAAGGAGCAATATTTTCAATCAAGACCATGTTTGCCATCAACAAGTAACTGATTTCCAATGATTAGGACCAAAAAACTCACTTCTGAGAGCTTCCTGCAGCTTTTACTGTAACATTTGTAAAAAATAGCTTTATCTCAGGCCAAAACTGACAACTACAGTTTTTCTTAAACAAGGAGCAATATTTTCAATCAAAACCATGTTTGCCATCAACAAGTAACTGCTTTCTAATGATTAGGACCAAAAAACTCACTTCTGAGAGCTTCCTGCAGCTTTTACTGTAACATTTGCAAGAATAGCTTTCTCTCAGGCCAAAACTGACAACTACAGTTTTACTTAAACAAGGAGCAATATTTTCAATCAAAACCATGTTTGCCATCAACAAGTAACTGATTTCTAATGATTAGGACCAAAAAACTCACTTCTGAGAGCTTCCTGCAGCTTTTACTGTAACATTTGTAAAAATAGCTTTCTCTCAGGCCAAAACTGACAACTACAGTTTTTCTTAAACAAGGAGCAATATTTTCAATCAAGACCATGTTTGCCATTAACAAGTAACTGATTTCTAATGATTAGGACCAAAAAACTCACTTCTGAGAGCTTCCTGCAGCTTTTACTGTAACATTTGTAAAAATAGCTTTCTCTCGGCGAGAGAAGGCCAAAAGTGACAACTACAGTTTTTCTTAAACAAGGAGCAATATTTTCAATCAAAACCATGTTTGCTATCAACAAGTAACTGATTTCTAATGATTAAGACCAAAAAACTCACTTCTGAGAGCTTCCTGCAGCTTTTACTGTAACATTTGTAAAAAATAGCTTTCTCTCAAGCCAAAACTGACAACTACAGTTTTTCTTAAACAAGGAGCAATATTTTCAATCAAAACCATGTTTGCCATCAACAAGTAAGTGATTTCTAATGATTAGGACCAAAAAACTCACTTCTGAGAGCTTCCTGGAGCTTTCACTGTAACATTTGTAAAAATAGCTTTCTCTCAGCGAGAGAAGGTCAAAACTGACAAGTACAGTTTTTCTTAAACAAGGAGCAATATTTTCAATCAAAACCATGTTTGCCATCAACAAGTAACTGATTTCTAATGATTAGGACCAAAAAACTCACTTCTGAGAGCTTCATGCAGCTTTTACTGTAACATTTGTAAAAATAGCTTTCTCTAAGGCCAAAACTGACAACTACAGTTTTTCTTAAACAAGGAGCAATATTTTCAATCAAGACCATGTTTGCCATCAACAAGTAACTGATTTCCAATGATTAGGACCTAAAAACTCACTTCTGAGAGCTTCCTGCAGCTTTTACTGTAACATTTGTAAAAAATAGCTTTATCTCAGGCCAAAACTGACAACTACAGTTTTTCTTAAACAAGGAGCAATATTTTCAATCAAAACCATGTTTGCCATCAACAAGTAACTGCTTTCTAATGATTAGGACCAAAAAACTCACTTCTGAGAGCTTCCTGCAGCTTTTACTGTAACATTTGTAAGAATAGCTTTCTCTCAGGCCAAAACTGACAACTACAGTTTTACTTAAACAAGGAGCAATATTTTCAATCAAAACCATGTTTGCCATCAACAAGTAACTGATTTCTAATGATTAGGACCAAAAAACTCACTTCTGAGAGCTTCCTGCAGCTTTTACTGTAACATTTGTAAAAATAGCTTTCTCTCAGGCCAAAACTGACAACTACAGTTTTTCTTAAACAAGGAGCAATATTTTCAATCAAGACCATGTTTGCCATTAACAAGTAACTGATTTCTAATGATTAGGACCAAAAAACTCACTTCTGAGAGCTTCCTGCAGCTTTTACTGTAACATTTGTAAAAATAGCTTTCTCTCGGCGAGAGAAGGCCAAAAGTGACAACTACAGTTTTTCTTAAACAAGGAGCAATATTTTCGATCAAAACCATGTTTGCTATCAACAAGTAACTGATTTCTAATGATTAGGACCAAAAAACTCACTTCTGAGAGCTTCCTGCAGCTTTGACTGTAACATTTGTAAAAATAGCTTTCTCTCAGGCCAAAACTGACAACTACAGTTTTTCTTAAACAAGGAGCAATATTTTCAATCAAGACCATGTTTGCCATCAACAAGTAACTGATTTCCAATGATTAGGACCTAAAAACTCACTTCTGAGAGCTTCCTGCAGCTTTTACTGTAACATTTGTAAAAAATAGCTTTATCTCAGGCCAAAACTGACAACTACAGTTTTTCTTAAACAAGGAGCAATATTTTCAATCAAAACCATGTTTGCCATCAACAAGTAACTGCTTTCTAATGATTAGGACCAAAAAACTCACTTCTGAGAGCTTCCTGCAGCTTTTACTGTAACATTTGTAAGAATAGCTTTATCTCAGGCCAAAACTGACAACTACAGTTTTACTTAAACAAGGAGCAATATTTTCAATCAAAACCATGTTTGCCATCAACAAGTAACTGATTTCTAATGATTAGGACCAAAAAACTCACTTCTGAGAGCTTCCTGCAGCTTTTACTGTAACATTTGTAAAAATAGCTTTCTCTCAGGCCAAAACTGACAACTACAGTTTTTCTTAAACAAGGAGCAATATTTTCAATCAAGACCATGTTTGGCATTAACAAGTAACTGATTTCTAATGATTAGGACCAAAAAACTCACTTCTGAGAGCTTACTGCAGCTTTTACTGTAACATTTGTAAAAATAACTTTCTCTCAGCGAAAGAAGGTCAAAACCGACAACTACAGTTTTTCTTAAACAAGGAGCAATATTTTCAATCAAGACCATGTTTGCCATCAACAAGTAACTGATTTCTAATGATTAGGACCAAAAAACTCACTTCTGAGAGCTTCCTGCAGCTTTTACTGTAACATTTGTAAAAAATAGCTTTCTCTCAGGCCAAAACTGACAACTACAGTTTTTCTTAAACAAGGAGCAATATTTTCAATCAAAACCATGTTTGCCATCAACAAGTAACTGATTTCTAATGATTAGGACCAAACAACTCACTTCTGAGAGCTTCCTGCAGCTTTTACTGTAACATTTGTAAAAATAGCTTTCTCTCAGCGAGAGAAGGTCAAAACTGAAAAGTACAGTTTTTCTTAAACAAGGAGCAATATTTTCAATCAAAACCATGTTTGCCATCAACAAGTAACTGATTTCTAATGATTAGGACCAAAAAACTCACTTCTGAGAGCTTCATGCAGCTTCTACTGTAACATTTGTAAAAATAGCTTTCTCTCAGGCCAAAACTGACAACTACAGTTTTTCTTAAACAAGGAGCAATATTTTCAATCAAAACCATGTTTGCCATCAACAAGTAACTGATTTCTAATGATTAGGACCAAAAAACTCTTTTCTGAGAGCTTCCTGCAGCTTTTACTGTAACATTTGTAAAAATAGCTTTCTCTCAGCGAGAGAAGGTCAAGGATTCAAGGATTCAAGGATTTTTATTTGTCATTGCAACACATGTAAACATGGGATGCAACGAAATTGGTTTCCCTGGTCCTGGAGCAGCCCAATATCAAATATAATAAAATACAGAATAAAAAATGAAATATATATATACACATCTGTATATATGGAACATAAAATATAAAAGTAAAGACTGACAAGTACAGTTTTTCTTAAACAAGAAGCAATATTTTCAATCAAAACCATGTTTGCCATCAACAAGTAACTGATTTCTAATGGTTAGGTCCAAAAAACTCACTTCTGAGAGCTTCCTGCAGCTTTTACTGTAACATTTGTAAAAATAGCTTTCTCTCAGGCCAAAACTGACAACTACAGTTTTTCTTAAACAAGGAGCAATATTTTCAATCAAGACCATGTTTGCCATTAACAAGTAACTGATTTCTAATGATTAGGACCAAAAAACTCACTTCTGAGAGCTTCCTGCAGCTTTTACTGTAACATTTGTAAAAATAGCTTTCTCTCAGGCCAAAACTGACAACTACAGTTTTTCTTAAACAAGGAGCAATATTTTCAATCAAAACCATGTTTGCTATCAACAAGTAACTGATTTCTAATGATTAGGACCAAAAAACTCACTTCTGAGAGCTTCCTGCAGCTTTTACTGTAACATTTGTAAAAATAGCTTTCTCTCAGGCCAAAACTGACAACTACAGTTTTTCTTAAACAAGGAGCAATATTTTCAATCAAAACCATGTTTGCCATCAACAAGTAACTGATTTCTAATGATTAGGACCAAAAAACTCACTTCTGAGAGCTTCCTGCAGCTTTTACTGTAACATTTGTAAGAATAGCTTTCTCTCAGGCCAAAACTGACAACAACAGTTTTTCTTAAACAAGGAGCAATATTTTCAATCAAAACCATGTTTGCCATCAACAAGTAACTGATTTCTAATGATTAGGACCAAACAACTCACTTCTGAGAGCTTCCTGCAGCTTTTACTGTAACATTTGTAAAAATAGCTTTCTCTCAGGCCAAAACTGACAACTACAGTTTTTCTTAAACAAGGAGCAATATTTTCAATCAAAACCATGTTTGCCATCAACAAGTAACTGATTTCTAATGATTAGGACCAAAAAACTCACTTCTGAGAGCTTCCTGGAGCTTTCACTGTTACATTTGTAAAAATAGCTTTCTCTCAGTGAGAGAAGGTCAAAACTGACAAGTACAGTTTTTCTTAAACAAGGAGCAATATTTTCAATCAAAACCATGTTTGCCATCAACAAGTAACTGATTTCTAATGATTAGGACCATAAAACTCACTTCTGAGAGCTTCATGCAGCTTTTACTGTAACATTTGTAAAAATAGCTTTCTCTAAGGCCAAAACTGACAACTACAGTTTTTCTTAAACAAGGAGCAATATTTTCAATCAAGACCATGTTTGCCATCAACAAGTAACTGATTTCCAATGATTAGGACCAAAAAACTCACTTCTGAGAGCTTCCTGCAGCTTTTACTGTAACATTTGTAAAAAATAGCTTTATCTCAGGCCAAAACTGACAACTACAGTTTTTCTTAAACAAGGAGCAATATTTTCAATCAAAACCATGTTTGCCATCAACAAGTAACTGCTTTCTAATGATTAGGACCAAAAAACTCACTTCTGAGAGCTTCCTGCAGCTTTTACTGTAACATTTGCAAGAATAGCTTTCTCTCAGGCCAAAACTGACAACTACAGTTTTACTTAAACAAGGAGCAATATTTTCAATCAAAACCATGTTTGCCATCAACAAGTAACTGATTTCTAATGATTAGGACCAAAAAACTCACTTCTGAGAGCTTCCTGCAGCTTTTACTGTAACATTTGTAAAAATAGCTTTCTCTCAGGCCAAAACTGACAACTACAGTTTTTCTTAAACAAGGAGCAATATTTTCAATCAAGACCATGTTTGCCATTAACAAGTAACTGATTTCTAATGATTAGGACCAAAAAACTCACTTCTGAGAGCTTCCTGCAGCTTTTACTGTAACATTTGTAAAAATAGCTTTCTCTCGGCGAGAGAAGGCCAAAAGTGACAACTACAGTTTTTCTTAAACAAGGAGCAATATTTTCAATCAAAACCATGTTTGCTATCAACAAGTAACTGATTTCTAATGATTAAGACCAAAAAACTCACTTCTGAGAGCTTCCTGCAGCTTTTACTGTAACATTTGTAAAAAATAGCTTTCTCTCAAGCCAAAACTGACAACTACAGTTTTTCTTAAACAAGGAGCAATATTTTCAATCAAAACCATGTTTGCCATCAACAAGTAAGTGATTTCTAATGATTAGGACCAAAAAACTCACTTCTGAGAGCTTCCTGGAGCTTTCACTGTAACATTTGTAAAAATAGCTTTCTCTCAGCGAGAGAAGGTCAAAACTGACAAGTACAGTTTTTCTTAAACAAGGAGCAATATTTTCAATCAAAACCATGTTTGCCATCAACAAGTAACTGATTTCTAATGATTAGGACCAAAAAACTCACGTCTGAGAGCTTCATGCAGCTTTTACTGTAACATTTGTAAAAATAGCTTTCTCTAAGGCCAAAACTGACAACTACAGTTTTTCTTAAACAAGGAGCAATATTTTCAATCAAGACCATGTTTGCCATCAACAAGTAACTGATTTCCAATGATTAGGACCTAAAAACTCACTTCTGAGAGCTTCCTGCAGCTTTTACTGTAACATTTGTAAAAAATAGCTTTATCTCAGGCCAAAACTGACAACTACAGTTTTTCTTAAACAAGGAGCAATATTTTCAATCAAAACCATGTTTGCCATCAACAAGTAACTGCTTTCTAATGATTAGGACCAAAAAACTCACTTCTGAGAGCTTCCTGCAGCTTTTACTGTAACATTTGTAAGAATAGCTTTCTCTCAGGCCAAAACTGACAACTACAGTTTTACTTAAACAAGGAGCAATATTTTCAATCAAAACCATGTTTGCCATCAACAAGTAACTGATTTCTAATGATTAGGACCAAAAAACTCACTTCTGAGAGCTTCCTGCAGCTTTTACTGTAACATTTGTAAAAATAGCTTTCTCTCAGGCCAAAACTGACAACTACAGTTTTTCTTAAACAAGGAGCAATATTTTCAATCAAGACCATGTTTGCCATTAACAAGTAACTGATTTCTAATGATTAGGACCAAAAAACTCACTTCTGAGAGCTTCCTGCAGCTTTTACTGTAACATTTGTAAAAATAGCTTTCTCTCGGCGAGAGAAGGCCAAAAGTGACAACTACAGTTTTTCTTAAACAAGGAGCAATATTTTCGATCAAAACCATGTTTGCTATCAACAAGTAACTGATTTCTAATGATTAGGACCAAAAAACTCACTTCTGAGAGCTTCCTGCAGCTTTGACTGTAACATTTGTAAAAATAGCTTTCTCTCAGGCCAAAACTGACAACTACAGTTTTTCTTAAACAAGGAGCAATATTTTCAATCAAGACCATGTTTGCCATCAACAAGTAACTGATTTCCAATGATTAGGACCTAAAAACTCACTTCTGAGAGCTTCCTGCAGCTTTTACTGTAACATTTGTAAAAAATAGCTTTATCTCAGGCCAAAACTGACAACTACAGTTTTTCTTAAACAAGGAGCAATATTTTCAATCAAAACCATGTTTGCCATCAACAAGTAACTGCTTTCTAATGATTAGGACCAAAAAACTCACTTCTGAGAGCTTCCTGCAGCTTTTACTGTAACATTTGTAAGAATAGCTTTATCTCAGGCCAAAACTGACAACTACAGTTTTACTTAAACAAGGAGCAATATTTTCAATCAAAACCATGTTTGCCATCAACAAGTAACTGATTTCTAATGATTAGGACCAAAAAACTCACTTCTGAGAGCTTCCTGCAGCTTTTACTGTAACATTTGTAAAAATAGCTTTCTCTCAGGCCAAAACTGACAACTACAGTTTTTCTTAAACAAGGAGCAATATTTTCAATCAAGACCATGTTTGGCATTAACAAGTAACTGATTTCTAATGATTAGGACCAAAAAACTCACTTCTGAGAGCTTCCTGCAGCTTTTACTGTAACATTTGTAAAAATAGCTTTCTCTCGGCGAGAGAAGGCCAAAAGTGACAACTACAGTTTTTCTTAAACAAGGAGCAATATTTTCGATCAAAACCATGTTTGCTATCAACAAGTAACTGATTTCTAATGATTAGGACCAAAAAACTCACTTCTGAGAGCTTCCTGCAGCTTTGACTGTAACATTTGTAAAAATAGCTTTCTCTCAGGCCAAAACTGACAACTACAGTTTTTCTTAAACAAGGAGCAATATTTTCAATCAAAACCACGTTTGCCATCAACAAGTAACTGATTTCTAATGGTTAGGACCAAAAAACTCACTTCTGAGAGCTTCCTGCAGCTTTTACTGTAACATTTGTAAAAATAGCTTTCTCTCAGGCCAAAACTGACAACTACAGTTTTTCTTAAACAAGGAGCAATATTTTCAATCAAACCCATGTTTGCCATCAACAAGTAACTGATTTCCAATGATTAGGACCAAAAAACTCACTTCTGAGAGCTTCCTGCAGCTTTTACTGTAACATTTGTAAAAATAGCTTTCTCTCGGCGAGAGAAGGCCAAAAGTGACAACTACAGTTTTTCTTAAACAAGGAGCAATATTTTCAATCAAACCCATGTTTGCCATCAACAAGTAACTGATTTCCAATGATTAGGACCAAAAAACTCACTTCTGAGAGCTTCCTGCAGCTTTTACTGTAACATTTGTAAAAATAGCTTTCTCTCGGCAAGAGAAGGCCAAAAGTGACAACTACAGTTTTTCTTAAACAAGGAGCAATATTTTCAATCAAAACCATGTTTGCTATCAACAACTAACTGGTTTCTAATGATTAGGACCAAAAAACTCACTTCTGAGAGCTTCCTGCAGCTTTTACTGTAACATTTGTAAAAATAGCTTTATCTCAAGCCAAAACTGACAACTAAAGTTTTTCTTAAACAAGGAGCAATATTTCCAATCAAAACCATGTTTGCCATCAACAAGTAACTGATTTCTAATGATTAGGACCAAACAACTCACTTCTGAGAGCTTCCTGTAGCTTTTACTGTAACATTTGTAAAAATAGCTTTCTCTCAGGCCAAAACTGACAACTACAGTTTTTCTTAAACAAGGAGCAATATTTTCAATCAAACCCATGTTTGCCATCAACAAGTAACTGATTTCCAATGATTAGGACCAAAAAACTCACTTCTGAGAATTGCATGCAGCTTTTACTGTAACATTTGTAAAAATAGCTTTCTCTCAGGCCAAAACTGACAACTACAGTTTTTCTTAAACAAGGAGCAATATTTTCAATCAAAACCATGTTTGCCATCAACAACTAACTGATTTCTAATGATTAGGACCAAAAAACTCACTTCTGAGAGCTTCCTGGAGCTTTCACTGTAACATTTGTAAAAATAGCTTTCTCTCTACGAGAGAAGGCCAAAACTGACAACTACAGTTTTTCTTAAACAAAGAGCAATATTTTCAATCAAGACCATGTTTGCCATCAACAAGTAACTGATTTCTAATGATTAGGACCAAAAAACTCACTTCTGAGAGCTTCCTGCAGCTTTTACTGTAACATTTGTAAAAAATAGCTTTCTCTCAGGCCAAAACTGACAACTACAGTTTTTCTTAAACAAGGAGCAATATTTTCAATCAAGACCATGTTTGCCATCAACAAGTAACTGATTTCTAATGATTAGGACCAAAAAACTCACTTCTGAGAGCTTCCTGGAGATTTCACTGTAACATTTGTAAAAAATAGCTTTCTCTCTGCGAGAGAAGGCCAAAACTGACAACTACAGTTTTTCTTAAACAAGGAGCAATATTTTCAATCAAGACCATGTTTGCCATCAACAAGTAACTGATTTCTAATGATTAGGACCAAAAAACTCACTTCTGAGAGCTTCCTGCAGCTTTTACTGTAACATTTGTAAAAATAGCTTTCTCTCAGGCCAAAACTGACAACTACAGTTTTTCTTAAACAAGGAGCAATATTTTCAATCAAACCCATGTTTGCCATCAACAAGTAACTGATTTCCAATGATTAGGACCAAAAAACTCACTTCTGAGAGCTTCATGCAGCTTTTACTGTAACATTTGTAAAAAATAGCTTTCTCTCAGGGAGAAAAGGTCAAAACTGACAACTACAGTTTTTCTTAAACAAGGAGCAATATTTTCAATCAAAACCATGTTTGCCATCAACAAGTAACTGATTTCTAATGATTAGGACCAAAAAACTCACTTCTGAGAGCTTCATGCAGCTTTTACTGTAACATTTGTAAAAATAGCTTTCTCTCAGGCCAAAACTGACAACTACAGTTTTTCTTAAACAAGGAGCAATATTTTCAATCAAGACCATGTTTGCCATCAACAAGTAACTGATTTCTAATGATTAGGACCAAAAAACTCACTTCTGAGAGCTTCCTGCAGCTTTTACTGTAACATTTGTAAAACATAGCTTTCTCTCAGGCCAAAACTGACAACTACAGTTTTTCTTAAACAAGGAGCAATATTTTCAATCAAAACCATGTTTGCCATCAACAAGTAACTGATTTCTAATGATTAGGACCAAAAAACTCACTTCTGAGAGCTTCCTGCAGCTTTTACTGTAACATTTGTAAAAATAGCTTTCTCTCAGGCCAAAACTGACAACTACAGTTTTTCTTAAACAAGGAGCAATATTTTCAATCAAAACCATGTTTGCCATCAACAAGTAACTGATTTCTAATGATTAGGACCAAAAAACTCACTTCTGAGAGCTTCATGCAGCTTTTACTGTACCATTTGTAAAAAAAGCTTTCTCTCAGGCCAAAACTGACAACTACAGTTTTTCTTAAACAAGGAGCAATATTTTCAATCAAACCCATGTTTGCCATCAACAAGTAAGTGATTTCTAATGATTAGGACCAAAAAACTCACTTCTGAGAGCTTACTGCAGCTTTTACTGTAACATTTGTAAAAATCGCTTTCTCTCAGGCCAAAACTGACAACTACAGTTTTTCTTAAACAAGAAGCAATGTTTTCAATCAAAACCATGTTTGCCATCAACAAGTAACTGATTACTAATGATTAGGACCAAAAAACTCACTTCTGAGAGCTTCCTGCAGCTTTTACTGTAACATTTGTAAGAATAGCTTTCTCTCAGGCCAAAAATGACAACTACAGTTTTTTTTAAACAAGGAGCAATATTTTCAATCAAAACCTTGTTTGCCATCAACAAGTAACTGATTTCTAATGATTAGGAGCAAAAAACTCACTTCTGAGTGCTTCCCTCAGCTTTTACTGTAACATTTGTAAAAATAGCTTTCTCTCGGCGAGAGAAGGCCAAAACTGACAACTACAGTTTTTCTTAATCAAGGAGCAATATTTTCAATCAAAACCTTGTTTGCCATCAACAAGTAACTGATTTCTAATGATTAGGACCAAAAAACTCACTTCTGAGAGCTTCCCTCGGCTTTTACTATAACATTTGTAAAAATAGCTTTATCTCGGCGAGAGAAGGCCAAAACTGACAACTACAGTTTTTCTTAAACAAGGAGCAATAATTTCAATCAAAACCATGTTTGCCATCAACAAGTAACTGATTTCTAATGATTAGGACCAAAAAACTCACTTCTGAGAGCTTACTGCAGCTTTTACTGTAACATTTGTAAAAATAACTTTCTCTCAGCGAGAGAAGGTCAAAACCGACAACTACAGTTTTTCTTAAACAAGAAGCAATATTTTCAATCAAAACCATGTTTGCCATCAACAAGTAACTGATTTCTAATGATTAGGACCACAAAACTCACTTCTGAGAGCTTCCTGCAGCTTTTACTGTAACATTTGTAAAAATAGCTTTCTCTCAGGCCAAAACTGACAACTACAGTTTTTCTTAAACAAGGAGAAATATTTTCAATCAAAACCATGTTTGCCATCAACAAGTACCTGATTTCTAATGATTAGGACCAAAAAACTCACTTCTGAGAGCTTCCTGCAGCTTTTACTGTAACATTTGTAAGAATAGCTTTCTCTCAGGCCAAAACTGACAACTACAGTTTTTCTTAAACAAGGAGCAATATTTTCAATCAAACCCATGTTTGCCATCAACAAGTAACTGATTTCTAATGATTAGGACCAAAAAACTCACTTCTGAGAGCTTACTGCAGCTTTTACTGTAACATTTGTAAAAATAGCTTTCTCTCAGCGAGAGAAGGTCAAAACTGACAACTACAGTTTTTCTTAAACAAGGAGCAATATTTTCAATCAAAACCATGTTTGCCATCAACAAGTAACTGATTTCTAATGATTAGGACCAAAACACTCACTTCTGAGAGCTTCCTGCAGCTTTTACTGTAACATTTGTAAAAATAGCTTTCTCTCTACGAGAGAAGGCCAAAACTGACAAATACAGTTTTTCTTAAACAAGGAGCAATATTTTCAATCAAGACCATGTTTGCCATCAACAAGTAACTGATTTCTAATGATTAGGACCAAAAAACTCACTTCTGAGAGCTTCCTGCAGCTTTTACTGTAACATTTGTAAAAATAGCTTTCTCTCAGGCCAAAACTGACAACTAGTTTTTCCTAAACAAGGAGCAATATTTTCAATCAAACCCATGTTTGCCATCAACAAGTAACTGATTTCCAATGATTAGGACCAAAAAACTCACTTCTGAGAGCTTACTGCAGCTTTTACTGTAACATTTGTAAAAATAGCTTTCTCTCAGGGAGAAAAGGTCAAAACTGACAACTACAGTTTTTCTTAAACAAGGAGCAATATTTTCAATCAAAACCATGTTTGCCATCAACAAGTAACTGGTTTCTAATGATTAGGACCAAAAAACTCACTTCTGAGAGCTTCCTGCAGCTTTTACTGTAACATTTGTAAAAAATAGCTTTCTCTCAGGCCAAAACTGACAACTACAGTTTTTCTTAAACAAGGAGCAATATTTTCAATCAAAACCATGTTTGCCATCAACAAGTAACTGATTTCTAATGATTAGGACCAAAAAACTCACTTCTGAGAGCTTCCTGGAGCTTTCACTGTAACATTTGTAAAAATAGCTTTCTCTCTGCGAGAGAAGGCCAAAACTGACAACTACAGTTTTTCTTAAACAAGGAGCAATATTTTCAATCAAGACCATGTTTGCCATCAACAAGTAACTGATTTCTAATGATTAGGACCAAAAAACTCACTTCTGAGAGCTTCCTGGAGCTTTCACTGTAACATTTGTAAAAATAGCTTTCTCTCTGCGAGAGAAGGCCAAAACTGACAACTACAGTTTTTCTTAAACAAGGAGCAATATTTTCAATCAAGACCATGTTTGCCATCAACAAGTAACTGATTTCTAATGATTAGGACCAAAAAACTCACTTCTGAGAGCTTCCTGCAGCTTTTACTGTAACATTTGTAAAAATAGCTTTCTCTCAGGCCAAAACTGACAATTACAGTTTTTCTTAAACAAGGAGCAATATTTTCAATCAAACCCATGTTTGCCATCAACAAGTAACTGATTTCCAATGATTAGGACCAAAAAACTCACTTCTGAGACTTCATGCAGCTTTTACTGTAACATTTGTAAAAATAGCTTTCTCTCAGGGAGAAAAGGTCAAAACTGACAACTACAGTTTTTCTTAAACAAGGAGCAATATTTTCAATCAAGACCATGTTTGCCATCAACAAGTAACTGATTTCTAATGATTAGGACCAAAAAACTCACTTCTGAGAGCTTCCTGCAGCTTTTACTGTAACATTTGTAAAAAATAGCTTTCTCTCAGGCCAAAAATGACAACTACAGTTTTTTTTAAACAAGGAGCAATATTTTCAATCAAAACCATGTTTACCATCAACAAGTAACTGATTTCTAATGATTAGGACCAAAAAACTCACTTCTGAGAGCTTCCTGCAGCTTTTACTGTAACATTTGTAAAAATAGCTTTCTCTCAGGCCAAAACTGACAACTACAGTTTTTCTGAAACAAGGAGCAATATTTTCAATCAAAACCATGTTTGCCATCAACAAGTAACTGATTTCTAATGATTAGGACCAAAAAACTCACTTCTGAGAGCTTCATGCAGCTTTTACTGTACCATTTGTAAAAATAGCTTTCTCTCAGGCCAAAACTGACAACTACAGTTTTTCTTAAACAAGGAGCAATATTTTCAATCAAAACCATGTTTGCCATCAACAAGTAACTGATTTCTAATGATTAGGACCAAACAACTCACTTCTGAGAGCTTCCTGCAGCTTTTACTGTAACATTTGTAAAAATAGCTTTCTCTCAGGCCAAAACTGACAACTACAGTTTTTCTTAAACAAGGAGCAATATTTTCAATCAAACCCATGTTTGCCATCAACAAGTAACTGATTTCCAATGATTAGGACCAAAAAACTCACTTCTGAGAATTGCATGCAGCTTTTACTGTAACATTTGTAAAAATAGCTTTCTCTCAGGCCAAAACTGACAACTACAGTTTTTCTTAAACAAGGAGCAATATTTTCAATCAAAACCATGTTTGCCATCAACAAGTAACTGATTTCTAATGATTAGGACCAAAAAACTCACTTCTGAGAGCTTCCTGTAGCTTTCACTGTAACATTTGTAAAAATAGCTTTCTCTCTACGAGAGAAGGCCAAAACTGACAAATACAGTTTTTCTTAAACAAGGAGCAATATTTTCAATCAAGACCATGTTTGCCATCAACAAGTAACTGATTTCTAATGATTAGGACCAAAAAACTCACTTCTGAGAGCTTCCCTCAGCTTTTACTGTAACATTTGTAAAAATAGCTTTCTTTCGGCGAGAGAAGCCCAAAACTGACAACTACAGTTTTTCTTAAACAAGGAGAAATATTTTCAATCAAAACCATGTTTGCCATCAACAAGTACCTGATTTCTAATGATTAGGACCAAAAAACTCACTTCTGAGAGCTTCCTGCAGCTTTTACTGTAACATTTGTAAGAATAGCTTTCTCTCAGGCCAAAACTGACAACTACAGTTTTTCTTAAACAAGGAGCAATATTTTCAATCAAACCCATGTTTGCCATCAACAAGTAACTGATTTCTAATGATTAGGACCAAAAAACTCACTTCTGAGAGCTTCCCTCAGCTTTTACTGTAACATTTGTAAAAATAGCTTTCTTTCGGCGAGAGAAACCCAAAACTGACAACTATAGTTTTTCTTAAACAAGGAGCAATATTTTCAATCAAAACCATGTTTGCCATTAACAAGTAACTGATTTCTAATGATTAGGACCAAAAAACTCACTTCTGAGAGCTTACTGCAGCTTTTACTGTAACATTTGTAAAAATAGCTTTCTCTCAGCGAGAGAAGGTCAAAACTGACAACTACAGTTTTTCTTAAACAAGGAGCAATATTTTCAATCAAAACCATGTTTGCCATCAACAAGTAACTGATTTCTAATGATTAGGACCAAAACACTCACTTCTGAGAGCTTCCTGCAGCTTTTACTGTAACATTTGTAAAAATAGCTTTCTCTCAGCGAGAGAAGGTCAAAACTGACAACTACAGTTTTTCTTAAACAAGGAGCAATATTTTCAATCAAAACCATGTTTGCCATTAACAAGTAACTGATTTCTAATGATTAGGACCAAAAAACTCACTTCTGAGAGCTTCATGCAGCTTTTACTGTAACATTTGTAAAAAATAGCTTTCTCTCAAGGAGAAAAGGTCAAAACTGACAACTACAGTTTTTCTTAAACAAGGAGCAATATTTTCAATCAAAACCATGTTTGCCATCAACAAGTAACTGATTTCTAATGATTAGGACTAAAAAACTCACTTCTGAGAGCTTCCTGCAGCTTTTACTGTAACATTTGTAAGAATAGCTTTATCTCAGGCCAAAACTGACAACTACAGTTTTTCCTAAACAAGGAGCAATATTTTCAATCAAAACCATGTTTGCCATCAACAAGTAACTGATTTCTAATGTTTAGGACCAAAAAACTCACTTCTGAGAGCTTACTGCAGCTTTTACTGTAACATTTGTAAAAATAGCTTTCTCTCAGGCCAAAACTGACAACTACAGTTTTTCTTAAACAAGGAGCAATATTTTCAATCAAGACCATGTTTGCCATCAACAAGTAACTGATTTCTAATGATTAGGACCAAAAAACTCACTTCTGAGAGCTTCATGCAGCTTTTACTGTACCATTTGTAAAAATAGCTTTCTCTCAGGCCAAAACTGACAACTACAGTTTTTCTTAAACAAGGAGCAATATTTTCAATCAAAACCATGTTTGCCATCAACAAGTAACTGATTTCTAATGATTAGGACCAAACAACTCACTTCTGAGAGCTTCCTGCAGCTTTTACTGTAACATTTGTAAAAATAGCTTTCTCTCAGGCCAAAACTGACAACTACAGTTTTTCTTAAACAAGGAGCAATATTTTCAATCAAACCCATGTTTGCCATCAACAAGTAACTGATTTCCAATGATTAGGACCAAAAAACTCACTTCTGAGAATTGCATGCAGCTTTTACTGTAACATTTGTAAAAATAGCTTTCTCTCAGGCCAAAACTGACAACTACAGTTTTTCTTAAACAAGGAGCAATATTTTCAATCAAAACCATGTTTGCCATCAACAAGTAACTGATTTCTAATGATTAGGACCAAAAAACTCACTTCTGAGAGCTTCCTGTAGCTTTCACTGTAACATTTGTAAAAATAGCTTTCTCTCTACGAGAGAAGGCCAAAACTGACAAATACAGTTTTTCTTAAACAAGGAGCAATATTTTCAATCAAGACCATGTTTGCCATCAACAAGTAACTGATTTCTAATGATTAGGACCAAAAAACTCACTTCTGAGAGCTTCCTGCAGCTTTTACTGTAACATTTGTAAAAATAGCTTTCTCTCAGGCCAAAACTGACAACTAGTTTTTCCTAAACAAGGAGCAATATTTTCAATCAAACCCATGTTTGCCATCAACAAGTAACTGATTTCCAATGATTAGGACCAAAAAACTCACTTCTGAGAGCTTACTGCAGCTTTTACTGTAACATTTGTAAAAATAGCTTTCTCTCAGGGAGAAAAGGTCAAAACTGACAACTACAGTTTTTCTTAAACAAGGAGCAATATTTTCAATCAAAACCATGTTTGCCATCAACAAGTAACTGGTTTCTAATGATTAGGACCAAAAAACTCACTTCTGAGAGCTTCCTGCAGCTTTTACTGTAACATTTGTAAAAAATAGCTTTCTCTCAGGCCAAAACTGACAACTACAGTTTTTCTTAAACAAGGAGCAATATTTTCAATCAAAACCATGTTTGCCATCAACAAGTAACTGATTTCTAATGATTAGGACCAAAAAACTCACTTCTGAGAGCTTCCTGGAGCTTTCACTGTAACATTTGTAAAAATAGCTTTCTCTCTGCGAGAGAAGGCCAAAACTGACAACTACAGTTTTTCTTAAACAAGGAGCAATATTTTCAATCAAGACCATGTTTGCCATCAACAAGTAACTGATTTCTAATGATTAGGACCAAAAAACTCACTTCTGAGAGCTTCCTGGAGCTTTCACTGTAACATTTGTAAAAATAGCTTTCTCTCTGCGAGAGAAGGCCAAAACTGACAACTACAGTTTTTCTTAAACAAGGAGCAATATTTTCAATCAAGACCATGTTTGCCATCAACAAGTAACTGATTTCTAATGATTAGGACCAAAAAACTCACTTCTGAGAGCTTCCTGCAGCTTTTACTGTAACATTTGTAAAAATAGCTTTCTCTCAGGCCAAAACTGACAATTACAGTTTTTCTTAAACAAGGAGCAATATTTTCAATCAAACCCATGTTTGCCATCAACAAGTAACTGATTTCCAATGATTAGGACCAAAAAACTCACTTCTGAGACTTCATGCAGCTTTTACTGTAACATTTGTAAAAATAGCTTTCTCTCAGGGAGAAAAGGTCAAAACTGACAACTACAGTTTTTCTTAAACAAGGAGCAATATTTTCAATCAAGACCATGTTTGCCATCAACAAGTAACTGATTTCTAATGATTAGGACCAAAAAACTCACTTCTGAGAGCTTCCTGCAGCTTTTACTGTAACATTTGTAAAAAATAGCTTTCTCTCAGGCCAAAAATGACAACTACAGTTTTTTTTAAACAAGGAGCAATATTTTCAATCAAAACCATGTTTACCATCAACAAGTAACTGATTTCTAATGATTAGGACCAAAAAACTCACTTCTGAGAGCTTCCTGCAGCTTTTACTGTAACATTTGTAAAAATAGCTTTCTCTCAGGCCAAAACTGACAACTACAGTTTTTCTGAAACAAGGAGCAATATTTTCAATCAAAACCATGTTTGCCATCAACAAGTAACTGATTTCTAATGATTAGGACCAAAAAACTCACTTCTGAGAGCTTCATGCAGCTTTTACTGTACCATTTGTAAAAATAGCTTTCTCTCAGGCCAAAACTGACAACTACAGTTTTTCTTAAACAAGGAGCAATATTTTCAATCAAAACCATGTTTGCCATCAACAAGTAACTGATTTCTAATGATTAGGACCAAACAACTCACTTCTGAGAGCTTCCTGCAGCTTTTACTGTAACATTTGTAAAAATAGCTTTCTCTCAGGCCAAAACTGACAACTACAGTTTTTCTTAAACAAGGAGCAATATTTTCAATCAAACCCATGTTTGCCATCAACAAGTAACTGATTTCCAATGATTAGGACCAAAAAACTCACTTCTGAGAATTGCATGCAGCTTTTACTGTAACATTTGTAAAAATAGCTTTCTCTCAGGCCAAAACTGACAACTACAGTTTTTCTTAAACAAGGAGCAATATTTTCAATCAAAACCATGTTTGCCATCAACAAGTAACTGATTTCTAATGATTAGGACCAAAAAACTCACTTCTGAGAGCTTCCTGTAGCTTTCACTGTAACATTTGTAAAAATAGCTTTCTCTCTACGAGAGAAGGCCAAAACTGACAAATACAGTTTTTCTTAAACAAGGAGCAATATTTTCAATCAAGACCATGTTTGCCATCAACAAGTAACTGATTTCTAATGATTAGGACCAAAAAACTCACTTCTGAGAGCTTCCCTCAGCTTTTACTGTAACATTTGTAAAAATAGCTTTCTTTCGGCGAGAGAAGCCCAAAACTGACAACTACAGTTTTTCTTAAACAAGGAGCAATATTTTCAATCAAAACCATGTTTGCCATCAACAAGTAACTGATTTCTAATGATTAGGACCAAAAAACTCACTTCTGAGAGCTTCCTGCAGCTTTTACTGTAACATTTGTAAGAATAGCTTTCTCTCAGGCCAAAAATGACAACTACAGTTTTTTTTAAACAAGGAGCAATATTTTCAATCAAAACCATGTTTGCCATCAACAAGTAACTGATTTCTAATGATTAGGACCAAACAACTCACTTCTGAGAGCTTCCTGCAGCTTTTACTGTAACATTTGTAAAAATAGCTTTCTCTCAGGCCAAAACTGACAACTACAGTTTTTCTTAAACAAGGAGCAATATTTTCAATCAAAACCATGTTTGCCATCAACAAGTAACTGATTTCTAATGATTAGGACCAAAAAACTCACTTCTGAGAGCTTCCTGCAGCTTTTACTGTAACATTTGTAAAAAAATAGCTTTCTCTCAGGCCAAAACTGACAACTACAGTTTTTCTTAAACAAGGAGCAATATTTTCAATCAAAACCATGTTTGCCATCAACAAGTAACTGATTTCTAATGATTAGGACCAAAAAACTCACTTCTGAGAGCTTCATGCAGCTTTTACTGTACCATTTGTAAAAATAGCTTTCTCTCAGGCCAAAACTGACAACTACAGTTTTTCTTAAACAAGGAGCAATATTTTCAATCAAGACCATGTTTGCCATCAACAAGTAACTGATTTCTAATGATTAGGACCAAAAAACTCACTTCTGAGAGCTTACTGCAGCTTTTACTGTAACATTTGTAGAAATAGCTTTCTCTCAGGCCAAAACTGACAACTACAGTTTTTCTTAAACAAGGAGCAATATTTTCAATCAAACCCATGTTTGCCATCAACAAGTAACTGATTTCTAATGATTAGGACCAAAAAACTCACTTCTGAGAGCTTACTGCAGCTTTTACTGTAACATTTGTAAAAATAGCTTTCTCTCAGCGAGAGTAGGCCAAAACTGACAACTACAGTTTTTCTTAAACAAGGAGCAATATTTTCAATCAAACCCATGTTTGCCATCAACAAGTAACTGATTTCTAATGATTAGGACCAAAAAACTCACTTCTGAGAGCTTCCTGCAGCTTTTACTGTAACATTTGTAAAAATAGCTTTCTCTCAGGCCAAAACTGACAACTACAGTTTTTCTTAAAGAAGGAGCAATATTTTTTTAATCAAGACCATGTTTGCCATCAACAAGTAACTAATTTCTAATGATTAGGAGCAAAAAACTCACTTCTGAGAGCTTCCTGCAGCTTTTACTGTAACATTTGTAAAAATAGCTTTCTCTCATACCAAAACTGACAACTACAGTTTTTCTTAAACAAGGAGCAATGTTTTCAATCAAAACCATGTTTGCCATCAACAAGTAACTGATTTCTAATGATTAGGACAAAAAAACTCACTTCTGAGAGCTTACTGCAGCTTTTACTGTAACATTTGTAAAAATAGCTTTCTCTCGGCGAGAGAAGGCCAAAAGTGACAACTACAGTTTTTCTTAAACAAGGAGCAATGTTTTCAATCAAAACCATGTTTGCTATCAACAACTAACTGATTTCTAATGATTAGGACCAAAAAACTCACTTCTGAGAGCTTCCTGCAGCTTTTACTGTAACATTTGTAAAAATAGCTTTATCTCAAGCCAAAACTGACAACTAAAGTTTTTCTTAAACAAGGAGCAATATTTTCAATCAAAACCATGTTTGCCATCAACAAGTAACTGATTTCTAATGATTAGGACCAAACAACTCACTTCTGAGAGGTTCCTGCAGCTTTTACTGTAACATTTGTAAAAATAGCTTTCTTTCGGCGAGAGAAACCCAAAACTGACAACTATAGTTTTTCTTAAACAAGGAGCAATATTTTCAATCAAAACCATGTTTGCCATTAACAAGTAACTGATTTCTAATGATTAGGACCAAAAAACTCACTTCTGAGAGCTTACTGCAGCTTTTACTGTAACATTTGTAAAAATAGAGAAGGTCAAAACTGACAACTACAGTTTTTCTTAAACAAGGAGCAATATTTTCAATCAAAACCATGTTTGCCATCAACAAGTAACTGATTTCTAATGATTAGGACCAAAACACTCACTTCTGAGAGCTTCCTGCAGCTTTTACTGTAACATTTGTAAAAATAGAGAAGGTTAAAACTGACAACTACAGTTTTTCTTAAACAAGGAGCAATATTTTCAATCAAAACCATGTTTGCCATCAACAAGTAACTGATTTCTAATGATTAGGACCAAAACACTCACTTCTGAGAGCTTCCTGCAGCTTTTACTGTAACATTTGTAAAAATAGCTTTCTCTCAGCGAGAGAAGGTCAAAACTGACAACTACAGTTTTTCTTAAACAAGGAGCAATATTTTCAATCAAAACCATGTTTGCCATTAACAAGTAACTGATTTCTAATGATTAGGACCAAAAAACTCACTTCTGAGAGCTTCATGCAGCTTTTACTGTAACATTTGTAAAAAATAGCTTTCTCTCAAGGAGAAAAGGTCAAAACTGACAACTACAGTTTTTCTTAAACAAGGAGCAATATTTTCAATCAAAACCATGTTTGCCATCAACAAGTAACTGATTTCTAATGATTAGGACCAAAAAACTCACTTCTGAGAGCTTCCTGCAGCTTTTACTGTAACATTTGTAAGAATAGCTTTATCTCAGGCCAAAACTGACAACTACAGTTTTTCCTAAACAAGGAGCAATATTTTCAATCAAAACCATGTTTGCCATCAACAAGTAACTGATTTCTAATGTTTAGGACCAAAAAACTCACTTCTGAGAGCTTACTGCAGCTTTTACTGTAACATTTGTAAAAATAGCTTTCTCTCAGGCCAAAACTGACAACTACAGTTTTTCTTAAACAAGGAGCAATATTTTCAATCAAGACCATGTTTGCCATCAACAAGTAACTGATTTCTAATGATTAGGACCAAAAAACTCACTTCTGAGAGCTTCATGCAGCTTTTACTGTACCATTTGTAAAAATAGCTTTCTCTCAGGCCAAAACTGACAACTACAGTTTTTCTTAAACAAGGAGCAATATTTTCAATCAAAACCATGTTTGCCATCAACAAGTAACTGATTTCTAATGATTAGGACCAAACAACTCACTTCTGAGAGCTTCCTGCAGCTTTTACTGTAACATTTGTAAAAATAGCTTTCTCTCAGGCCAAAACTGACAACTACAGTTTTTCTTAAACAAGGAGCAATATTTTCAATCAAACCCATGTTTGCCATCAACAAGTAACTGATTTCCAATGATTAGGACCAAAAAACTCACTTCTGAGAATTGCATGCAGCTTTTACTGTAACATTTGTAAAAATAGCTTTCTCTCAGGCCAAAACTGACAACTACAGTTTTTCTTAAACAAGGAGCAATATTTTCAATCAAAACCATGTTTGCCATCAACAAGTAACTGATTTCTAATGATTAGGACCAAAAAACTCACTTCTGAGAGCTTCCTGTAGCTTTCACTGTAACATTTGTAAAAATAGCTTTCTCTCTACGAGAGAAGGCCAAAACTGACAAATACAGTTTTTCTTAAACAAGGAGCAATATTTTCAATCAAGACCATGTTTGCCATCAACAAGTAACTGATTTCTAATGATTAGGACCAAAAAACTCACTTCTGAGAGCTTCCTGCAGCTTTTACTGTAACATTTGTAAAAATAGCTTTCTCTCAGGCCAAAACTGACAACTAGTTTTTCCTAAACAAGGAGCAATATTTTCAATCAAACCCATGTTTGCCATCAACAAGTAACTGATTTCCAATGATTAGGACCAAAAAACTCACTTCTGAGAGCTTACTGCAGCTTTTACTGTAACATTTGTAAAAATAGCTTTCTCTCAGGGAGAAAAGGTCAAAACTGACAACTACAGTTTTTCTTAAACAAGGAGCAATATTTTCAATCAAAACCATGTTTGCCATCAACAAGTAACTGGTTTCTAATGATTAGGACCAAAAAACTCACTTCTGAGAGCTTCCTGCAGCTTTTACTGTAACATTTGTAAAAAATAGCTTTCTCTCAGGCCAAAACTGACAACTACAGTTTTTCTTAAACAAGGAGCAATATTTTCAATCAAAACCATGTTTGCCATCAACAAGTAACTGATTTCTAATGATTAGGACCAAAAAACTCACTTCTGAGAGCTTCCTGGAGCTTTCACTGTAACATTTGTAAAAATAGCTTTCTCTCTGCGAGAGAAGGCCAAAACTGACAACTACAGTTTTTCTTAAACAAGGAGCAATATTTTCAATCAAGACCATGTTTGCCATCAACAAGTAACTGATTTCTAATGATTAGGACCAAAAAACTCACTTCTGAGAGCTTCCTGGAGCTTTCACTGTAACATTTGTAAAAATAGCTTTCTCTCTGCGAGAGAAGGCCAAAACTGACAACTACAGTTTTTCTTAAACAAGGAGCAATATTTTCAATCAAGACCATGTTTGCCATCAACAAGTAACTGATTTCTAATGATTAGGACCAAAAAACTCACTTCTGAGAGCTTCCTGCAGCTTTTACTGTAACATTTGTAAAAATAGCTTTCTCTCAGGCCAAAACTGACAATTACAGTTTTTCTTAAACAAGGAGCAATATTTTCAATCAAACCCATGTTTGCCATCAACAAGTAACTGATTTCCAATGATTAGGACCAAACAACTCACTTCTGAGACTTCATGCAGCTTTTACTGTAACATTTGTAAAAATAGCTTTCTCTCAGGGAGAAAAGGTCAAAACTGACAACTACAGTTTTTCTTAAACAAGGAGCAATATTTTCAATCAAGACCATGTTTGCCATCAACAAGTAACTGATTTCTAATGATTAGGACCAAAAAACTCACTTCTGAGAGCTTCCTGCAGCTTTTACTGTAACATTTGTAAAAAATAGCTTTCTCTCAGGCCAAAAATGACAACTACAGTTTTTTTTAAACAAGGAGCAATATTTTCAATCAAAACCATGTTTACCATCAACAAGTAACTGATTTCTAATGATTAGGACCAAAAAACTCACTTCTGAGAGCTTCCTGCAGCTTTTACTGTAACATTTGTAAAAATAGCTTTCTCTCAGGCCAAAACTGACAACTACAGTTTTTCTGAAACAAGGAGCAATATTTTCAATCAAAACCATGTTTGCCATCAACAAGTAACTGATTTCTAATGATTAGGACCAAAAAACTCACTTCTGAGAGCTTCATGCAGCTTTTACTGTACCATTTGTAAAAATAGCTTTCTCTCAGGCCAAAACTGACAACTACAGTTTTTCTTAAACAAGGAGCAATATTTTCAATCAAAACCATGTTTGCCATCAACAAGTAACTGATTTCTAATGATTAGGACCAAACAACTCACTTCTGAGAGCTTCCTGCAGCTTTTACTGTAACATTTGTAAAAATAGCTTTCTCTCAGGCCAAAACTGACAACTACAGTTTTTCTTAAACAAGGAGCAATATTTTCAATCAAACCCATGTTTGCCATCAACAAGTAACTGATTTCCAATGATTAGGACCAAAAAACTCACTTCTGAGAATTGCATGCAGCTTTTACTGTAACATTTGTAAAAATAGCTTTCTCTCAGGCCAAAACTGACAACTACAGTTTTTCTTAAACAAGGAGCAATATTTTCAATCAAAACCATGTTTGCCATCAACAAGTAACTGATTTCTAATGATTAGGACCAAAAAACTCACTTCTGAGAGCTTCCTGTAGCTTTCACTGTAACATTTGTAAAAATAGCTTTCTCTCTACGAGAGAAGGCCAAAACTGACAAATACAGTTTTTCTTAAACAAGGAGCAATATTTTCAATCAAGACCATGTTTGCCATCAACAAGTAACTGATTTCTAATGATTAGGACCAAAAAACTCACTTCTGAGAGCTTCCCTCAGCTTTTACTGTAACATTTGTAAAAATAGCTTTCTTTCGGCGAGAGAAGCCCAAAACTGACAACTACAGTTTTTCTTAAACAAGGAGCAATATTTTCAATCAAAACCATGTTTGCCATCAACAAGTAACTGATTTCTAATGATTAGGACCAAAAAACTCACTTCTGAGAGCTTCCTGCAGCTTTTACTGTAACATTTGTAAAAAAATAGCTTTCTCTCAGGCCAAAACTGACAACTACAGTTTTTCTTAAACAAGGAGCAATATTTTCAATCAAAACCATGTTTGCCATCAACAAGTAACTGATTTCTAATGATTAGGACCAAAAAACTCACTTCTGAGAGCTTCATGCAGCTTTTACTGTACCATTTGTAAAAATAGCTTTCTCTCAGGCCAAAACTGACAACTACAGTTTTTCTTAAACAAGGAGCAATATTTTCAATCAAGACCATGTTTGCCATCAACAAGTAACTGATTTCTAATGATTAGGACCAAAAAACTCACTTCTGAGAGCTTACTGCAGCTTTTACTGTAACATTTGTAGAAATAGCTTTCTCTCAGGCCAAAACTGACAACTACAGTTTTTCTTAAACAAGGAGCAATATTTTCAATCAAACCCATGTTTGCCATCAACAAGTAACTGATTTCTAATGATTAGGACCAAAAAACTCACTTCTGAGAGCTTACTGCAGCTTTTACTGTAACATTTGTAAAAATAGCTTTCTCTCAGCGAGAGTAGGCCAAAACTGACAACTACAGTTTTTCTTAAACAAGGAGCAATATTTTCAATCAAACCCATGTTTGCCATCAACAAGTAACTGATTTCTAATGATTAGGACCAAAAAACTCACTTCTGAGAGCTTCCTGCAGCTTTTACTGTAACATTTGTAAAAATAGCTTTCTCTCAGGCCAAAACTGACAACTACAGTTTTTCTTAAAGAAGGAGCAATATTTTTTTAATCAAGACCATGTTTGCCATCAACAAGTAACTAATTTCTAATGATTAGGAGCAAAAAACTCACTTCTGAGAATTGCATGCAGCTTTTACTGTAACATTTGTAAAAATAGCTTTCTCTCAGGCCAAAACTGACAACTACAGTTTTTCTTAAACAAGGAGCAATATTTTCAATCAAAACCATGTTTGCCATCAACAAGTAACTGATTTCTAATGATTAGGACCAAAAAACTCACTTCTGAGAGCTTCCTGTAGCTTTCACTGTAACATTTGTAAAAATAGCTTTCTCTCTACGAGAGAAGGCCAAAACTGACAAATACAGTTTTTCTTAAACAAGGAGCAATATTTTCAATCAAGACCATGTTTGCCATCAACAAGTAACTGATTTCTAATGATTAGGACCAAAAAACTCACTTCTGAGAGCTTCCTGCAGCTTTTACTGTAACATTTGTAAAAATAGCTTTCTCTCAGGCCAAAACTGACAACTAGTTTTTCCTAAACAAGGAGCAATATTTTCAATCAAACCCATGTTTGCCATCAACAAGTAACTGATTTCCAATGATTAGGACCAAAAAACTCACTTCTGAGAGCTTACTGCAGCTTTTACTGTAACATTTGTAAAAATAGCTTTCTCTCAGGGAGAAAAGGTCAAAACTGACAACTACAGTTTTTCTTAAACAAGGAGCAATATTTTCAATCAAAACCATGTTTGCCATCAACAAGTAACTGGTTTCTAATGATTAGGACCAAAAAACTCACTTCTGAGAGCTTCCTGCAGCTTTTACTGTAACATTTGTAAAAAATAGCTTTCTCTCAGGCCAAAACTGACAACTACAGTTTTTCTTAAACAAGGAGCAATATTTTCAATCAAAACCATGTTTGCCATCAACAAGTAACTGATTTCTAATGATTAGGACCAAAAAACTCACTTCTGAGAGCTTCCTGGAGCTTTCACTGTAACATTTGTAAAAATAGCTTTCTCTCTGCGAGAGAAGGCCAAAACTGACAACTACAGTTTTTCTTAAACAAGGAGCAATATTTTCAATCAAGACCATGTTTGCCATCAACAAGTAACTGATTTCTTATGATTAGGACCAAAAAACTCACTTCTGAGAGCTTCCTGGAGCTTTCACTGTAACATTTGTAAAAATAGCTTTCTCTCTGCGAGAGAAGGCCAAAACTGACAACTACAGTTTTTCTTAAACAAGGAGCAATATTTTCAATCAAGACCATGTTTGCCATCAACAAGTAACTGATTTCTAATGATTAGGACCAAAAAACTCACTTCTGAGAGCTTCCTGCAGCTTTTACTGTAACATTTGTAAAAATAGCTTTCTCTCAGGCCAAAACTGACAATTACAGTTTTTCTTAAACAAGGAGCAATATTTTCAATCAAACCCATGTTTGCCATCAACAAGTAACTGATTTCCAATGATTAGGACCAAAAAACTCACTTCTGAGACTTCATGCAGCTTTTACTGTAACATTTGTAAAAATAGCTTTCTCTCAGGGAGAAAAGGTCAAAACTGACAACTACAGTTTTTCTTAAACAAGGAGCAATATTTTCAATCAAGACCATGTTTGCCATCAACAAGTAACTGATTTCTAATGATTAGGACCAAAAAACTCACTTCTGAGAGCTTCCTGCAGCTTTTACTGTAACATTTGTAAAAAATAGCTTTCTCTCAGGCCAAAAATGACAACTACAGTTTTTTTTAAACAAGGAGCAATATTTTCAATCAAAACCATGTTTACCATCAACAAGTAACTGATTTCTAATGATTAGGACCAAAAAACTCACTTCTGAGAGCTTCCTGCAGCTTTTACTGTAACATTTGTAAAAATAGCTTTCTCTCAGGCCAAAACTGACAACTACAGTTTTTCTGAAACAAGGAGCAATATTTTCAATCAAAACCATGTTTGCCATCAACAAGTAACTGATTTCTAATGATTAGGACCAAAAAACTCACTTCTGAGAGCTTCATGCAGCTTTTACTGTACCATTTGTAAAAATAGCTTTCTCTCAGGCCAAAACTGACAACTACAGTTTTTCTTAAACAAGGAGCAATATTTTCAATCAAAACCATGTTTGCCATCAACAAGTAACTGATTTCTAATGATTAGGACCAAACAACTCACTTCTGAGAGCTTCCTGCAGCTTTTACTGTAACATTTGTAAAAATAGCTTTCTCTCAGGCCAAAACTGACAACTACAGTTTTTCTTAAACAAGGAGCAATATTTTCAATCAAACCCATGTTTGCCATCAACAAGTAACTGATTTCCAATGATTAGGACCAAAAAACTCACTTCTGAGAATTGCATGCAGCTTTTACTGTAACATTTGTAAAAATAGCTTTCTCTCAGGCCAAAACTGACAACTACAGTTTTTCTTAAACAAGGAGCAATATTTTCAATCAAAACCATGTTTGCCATCAACAAGTAACTGATTTCTAATGATTAGGACCAAAAAACTCACTTCTGAGAGCTTCCTGTAGCTTTCACTGTAACATTTGTAAAAATAGCTTTCTCTCTACGAGAGAAGGCCAAAACTGACAAATACAGTTTTTCTTAAACAAGGAGCAATATTTTCAATCAAGACCATGTTTGCCATCAACAAGTAACTGATTTCTAATGATTAGGACCAAAAAACTCACTTCTGAGAGCTTCCCTCAGCTTTTACTGTAACATTTGTAAAAATAGCTTTCTTTCGGCGAGAGAAGCCCAAAACTGACAACTACAGTTTTTCTTAAACAAGGAGCAATATTTTCAATCAAAACCATGTTTGCCATCAACAAGTAACTGATTTCTAATGATTAGGACCAAAAAACTCACTTCTGAGAGCTTCCTGCAGCTTTTACTGTAACATTTGTAAGAATAGCTTTCTCTCAGGCCAAAAATGACAACTACAGTTTTTTTTAAACAAGGAGCAATATTTTCAATCAAAACCATGTTTGCCATCAACAAGTAACTGATTTCTAATGATTAGGACCAAACAACTCACTTCTGAGAGCTTCCTGCAGCTTTTACTGTAACATTTGTAAAAATAGCTTTCTCTCAGGCCAAAACTGACAACTACAGTTTTTCTTAAACAAGGAGCAATATTTTCAATCAAAACCATGTTTGCCATCAACAAGTAACTGATTTCTAATGATTAGGACCAAAAAACTCACTTCTGAGAGCTTCCTGCAGCTTTTACTGTAACATTTGTAAAAAAATAGCTTTCTCTCAGGCCAAAACTGACAACTACAGTTTTTCTTAAACAAGGAGCAATATTTTCAATCAAAACCATGTTTGCCATCAACAAGTAACTGATTTCTAATGATTAGGACCAAAAAACTCACTTCTGAGAGCTTCATGCAGCTTTTACTGTACCATTTGTAAAAATAGCTTTCTCTCAGGCCAAAACTGACAACTACAGTTTTTCTTAAACAAGGAGCAATATTTTCAATCAAGACCATGTTTGCCATCAACAAGTAACTGATTTCTAATGATTAGGACCAAAAAACTCACTTCTGAGAGCTTACTGCAGCTTTTACTGTAACATTTGTAGAAATAGCTTTCTCTCAGGCCAAAACTGACAACTACAGTTTTTCTTAAACAAGGAGCAATATTTTCAATCAAACCCATGTTTGCCATCAACAAGTAACTGATTTCTAATGATTAGGACCAAAAAACTCACTTCTGAGAGCTTACTGCAGCTTTTACTGTAACATTTGTAAAAATAGCTTTCTCTCAGCGAGAGTAGGCCAAAACTGACAACTACAGTTTTTCTTAAACAAGGAGCAATATTTTCAATCAAACCCATGTTTGCCATCAACAAGTAACTGATTTCTAATGATTAGGACCAAAAAACTCACTTCTGAGAGCTTCCTGCAGCTTTTACTGTAACATTTGTAAAAATAGCTTTCTCTCAGGCCAAAACTGACAACTACAGTTTTTCTTAAAGAAGGAGCAATATTTTTTTAATCAAGACCATGTTTGCCATCAACAAGTAACTAATTTCTAATGATTAGGAGCAAAAAACTCACTTCTGAGAGCTTCCTGCAGCTTTTACTGTAACATTTGTAAAAATAGCTTTCTCTCATACCAAAACTGACAACTACAGTTTTTCTTAAACAAGGAGCAATGTTTTCAATCAAAACCATGTTTGCCATCAACAAGTAACTGATTTCTAATGATTAGGACAAAAAAACTCACTTCTGAGAGCTTACTGCAGCTTTTACTGTAACATTTGTAAAAATAGCTTTCTCTCGGCGAGAGAAGGCCAAAAGTGACAACTACAGTTTTTCTTAAACAAGGAGCAATGTTTTCAATCAAAACCATGTTTGCTATCAACAACTAACTGATTTCTAATGATTAGGACCAAAAAACTCACTTCTGAGAGCTTCCTGCAGCTTTTACTGTAACATTTGTAAAAATAGCTTTATCTCAAGCCAAAACTGACAACTAAAGTTTTTCTTAAACAAGGAGCAATATTTTCAATCAAAACCATGTTTGCCATCAACAAGTAACTGATTTCTAATGATTAGGACCAAACAACTCACTTCTGAGAGGTTCCTGCAGCTTTTACTGTAACATTTGTAAAAATAGCTTTCTCTCAGGCCAAAACTGACAACTACAGTTTTTCTTAAACAAGGAGCAATATTTTCAATCAAACCCATGTTTGCCATCAACAAGTAACTGATTTCCAATGATTAGGACCAAAAAACTCACTTCTGAGAATTGCATGCAGCTTTTACTGTAACATTTGTAAGAATAGCTTTATCTCAGGCCAAAACTGACAACTACAGTTTTTCTTAAACAAGGAGCAATATTTTCAATCAAAACCACGTTTGCCATCAACAAGTAACTGATTTCTAATGATTAGGACCAAAAAACTCACTTCTGAGAGCTTCCTGCAGCTTTTACTGTAACATTTGTAAAAATAGCTTTCTCTCAGGCCAAAACTGACAACTACAGTTTTTCTTAAACAAGGAGCAATATTTTCAATCAAGACCATGTTTGCCATCAACAAGTAACTGATTTCTAATGATTAGGACCAAAAAACTCACTTCTGAGAGCTTCCTGCAGCTTTTACTGTAACATTTGTAAAAATAGCTTTCTCTCGGCGAGAGAAGGCCAAAAGTGACAACTACAGTTTTTCTTAAACAAGGAGCAATATTTTCAATCAAAACCATGTTTGCTATCAACAACTAACTGTTTTCTAATGATTAGGACCAAAAAACTCACTTCTGAGAGCTTCCTGCAGCTTTTACTGTAACATTTGAAAAAATAGCTTTATCTCAAGCCAAAACTGACAACTAAAGTTTTTCTTAAACAAGGAGCAATATTTTCAATCAAAACCATGTTTGCCATCAACAAGTAACTGATTTCTAATGATTAGGACCAAACAACTCACTTCTGAGAGCTTCCTGCAGCTTTTACTGTAACATTTGTAAAAATAGCTTTCTCTCAGGCCAAAACTGACAACTACAGTTTTTCTTAAACAAGGAGCAATATTTTCAATCAAACCCATGTTTGCCATCAACAAGTAACTGATTTCCAATGATTAGGACCAAAAAACTCACTTCTGAGAATTGCATGCAGCTTTTACTGTAACATTTGTAAAAATAGCTTTCTCTCAGGCCAAAACTGACAACTACAGTTTTTCTTAAACAAGGAGCAATATTTTCAATCAAAACCATGTTTGCCATTAACAAGTAACTGATTTCTAATGATTAGGACCAAAAAACTCACTTCTGAGAGCTTCCTGTAGCTTTCACTGTAACATTTGTAAAAATAGCTTTCTCTCTACGAGAGAAGGCCAAAACTGACAACTAGTTTTTCCTAAACAAGGAGCAATATTTTCAATCAAACCCATGTTTGCCATCAACAAGTAACTGATTTCCAATGATTAGGACCAAAAAACTCACTTCTGAGAGCTTACTGCAGCTTTTACTGTAACATTTGTAAAAATAGCTTTCTCTCAGGGAGAAAAGGTCAAAACTGACAACTACAGTTTTTCTTAAACAAGGAGCAATATTTTCAATCAAAACCATGTTTGCCATCAACAAGTAACTGGTTTCTAATGATTAGGACCAAAAAACTCACTTCTGAGAGCTTCCTGCAGCTTTTACTGTAACATTTGTAAAAAATAGCTTTCTCTCAGGCCAAAACTGACAACTACAGTTTTTCTTAAACAAGGAGCAATATTTTCAATCAAAACCATGTTTGCCATCAACAAGTAACTGATTTCTAATGATTAGGACCAAAAAACTCACTTCTGAGAGCTTCCTGGAGCTTTCACTGTAACATTTGTAAAAATAGCTTTCTCTCTGCGAGAGAAGGCCAAAACTGACAACTACAGTTTTTCTTAAACAAGGAGCAATATTTTCAATCAAGACCATGTTTGCCATCAACAAGTAACTGATTTCTAATGATTAGGACCAAAAAACTCACTTCTGAGACCTTCCTGCAGCTTTTACTGTAACATTTGTAAAAATAGCTTTCTCTCAGGCCAAAACTGACAACTACAGTTTTTCTTAAACAAGGAGCAATATTTTCAATCAAACCCATGTTTGCCATCAACAAGTAACTGATTTCCAATGATTAGGACCAAAAAACTCACTTCTGAGACTTCATGCAGCTTTTACTGTAACATTTGTAAAAATAGCTTTCTCTCAGGGAGAAAAGGTCAAAACTGACAACTACAGTTTTTCTTAAACAAGGAGCAATATTTTCAATCAAAACCATGTTTGCCATCAACAAGTAACTGGTTTCTAATGATTAGGACCAAAAAACTCACTTCTGAGAGCTTCCTGCAGCTTTTACTGTAACATTTGTAAAAAATAGCTTTCTCTCAGGCCAAAACTGACAACTACAGTTTTTCTTAAACAAGGAGCAATATTTTCAATCAAACCCATGTTTGCCATCAACAAGTAACTGATTTCCAATGATTAGGACCAAAAAACTCACTTCTGAGACTTCATGCAGCTTTTACTGTAACATTTGTAAAAATAGCTTTCTCTCAGGGAGAAAAGGTCAAAACTGACAACTACAGTTTTTCTTAAACAAGGAGCAATATTTTCAATCAAAACCATGTTTGCCATCAACAAGTAACTGGTTTCTAATGATTAGGACCAAAAAACTCACTTCTGAGAGCTTCCTGCAGCTTTTACTGTAACATTTGTAAAAAATAGCTTTCTCTCAGGCCAAAACTGACAACTACAGTTTTTCTTAAACAAGGAGCAATATTTTCAATCAAAACCATGTTTGCCATCAACAAGTAACTGATTTCTAATGATTAGGACCAAAAAACTCACTTCTGAGAGCTTCCTGGAGCTTTCACTGTAACATTTGTAAAAATAGCTTTCTCTCTGCGAGAGAAGGCCAAAACTGACAACTACAGTTTTTCTTAAACAAGGAGCAATATTTTCAATCAAGACCATGTTTGCCATCAACAAGTAACTGATTTCTAATGATTAGGACCAAAAAACTCACTTCTGAGAGCTTCCTGGAGCTTTCACTGTAACATTTGTAAAAATAGCTTTCTCTCTGCGAGAGAAGGCCAAAACTGACAACTACAGTTTTTCTTAAACAAGGAGCAATATTTTCAATCAAGACCATGTTTGCCATCAACAAGTAACTGATTTCTAATGATTAGGACCAAAAAACTCACTTCTGAGAGCTTCCTGGAGCTTTCACTGTAACATTTGTAAAAATAGCTTTCTCTCTGCGAGAGAAGGCCAAAACTGACAACTACAGTTTTTCTTAAACAAGGAGCAATATTTTCAATCAAGACCATGTTTGCCATCAACAAGTAACTGATTTCTAATGATTAGGACCAAAAAACTCACTTCTGAGACCTTCCTGCAGCTTTTACTGTAACATTTGTAAAAATAGCTTTCTCTCAGGCCAAAACTGACAACTACAGTTTTTCTTAAACAAGGAGCAATATTTTCAATCAAACCCATGTTTGCCATCAACAAGTAACTGATTTCCAATGATTAGGACCAAAAAACTCACTTCTGAGACTTCATGCAGCTTTTACTGTAACATTTGTAAAAATAGCTTTCTCTCAGGGAGAAAAGGTCAAAACTGACAACTACAGTTTTTCTTAAACAAGGAGCAATATTTTCAATCAAGACCATGTTTGCCATCAACAAGTAACTGATTTCTAATGATTAGGACCAAAAAACTCACTTCTAAGAGCTTCCTGCAGCTTTTACTGTAACATTTGTAAAAATCGCTTTCTCTCGGCGAAAGAAGGCCTAAACTGACAACTACAGTTTTTCTTAAACAAGGAGCAATATATTCAATCAAAACCATGTTTGCCATCAACAAGTAACTGATTTCTAATGATTAGGACCAAAAAACTCACTTCTGAGAGCTTCCCTCAGCTTTTACTGTAACATTTGTAAAAATAGATTTCTCTCGGCGAGAGAAGGCCAAAACTGACAACTACAGTTTTTTTTAAACAAGGAGCAATATTTTCAATCAAAACCTTGTTTGCCATCAACAAGTAACTGATTTCTAATGATTAGGAGCAAAAAACTCACTTCTGAGTGCTTCCCTCAGCTTTTACTGTAACATTTGTAAAAATAGCTTTCTCTCGGCGAGAGAAGGCCAAAACTGACAACTACAGTTTTTCTTAAACAAGGAGCAATATTTTCAATCAAAACCTTGTTTGCCATCAACAAGTAACTGATTTATAATGATTAGGACCAAAAAACTCACTTCTGAGAGCTTCCCTCGGCTTTTACTATAACATTTGTAAAAATAGCTTTCTCTCGGCGAGAGAAGGCCAAAACTGACAACTACAGTTTTTCTTAAACAAGGAGCAATAATTTCAATCAAAACCATGTTTGCCATCAACAAGTAACTGATTTCTAATGATTAGGACCAAAAAACTCACTTCTGAGAGCTTCCTGCAGCTTTTACTGTAACATTTTTAAAAATAACTTTCTCTCAGCGAGAGAAGGTCAAAACCGACAACTACAGTTTTTCTTAAACAAGAAGCAATATTTTCAATCAAAACCATGTTTGCCATCAACAAGTAACTGATTTCTAATGATTAGGACCAAAAAACTCACTTCTGAGAGCTTCCTGCAGCTTTTACTGTAACATTTGTAAAAATAGCTTTCTCTCAGGCCAAAACTGACAACTACAGTTTTTCTTAAACAAGGAGAAATATTTTCAATCAAAACCATGTTTGCCATCAACAAGTACCTGATTTCTAATGATTAGGACCAAAAAACTCACTTCTGAGAGCTTCCTGCAGCTTTTACTGTAACATTTGTAAGAATAGCTTTCTCTCAGGCCAAAACTGACAACTACAGTTTTTCTTAAACAAGGAGCAATATTTTCAATCAAACCCATGTTTGCCATCAACAAGTAACTGATTTCTAATGATTAGGACCAAAAAACTCACTTCTGAGAGCTTCCCTCAGCTTTTACTGTAACATTTGTAAAAATAGCTTTCTTTCGGCGAGAGAAACCCAAAACTGACAACTATAGTTTTTCTTAAACAAGGAGCAATATTTTCAATCAAAACCATGTTTGCCATTAACAAGTAACTGATTTCTAATGATTAGGACCAAAAAACTCACTTCTGAGAGCTTCCCTCGGCTTTTACTATAACATTTGTAAAAATAGCTTTCTCTCGGCGAGAGAAGGCCAAAACTGACAACTACAGTTTTTCTTAAACAAGGAGCAATAATTTCAATCAAAACCATGTTTGCCATCAACAAGTAACTGATTTCTAATGATTAGGACCAAAAAACTCACTTCTGAGAGCTTCCTGCAGCTTTTACTGTAACATTTGTAAAAATAGCTTTCTCTCAGGCCAAAACTGACAACTACAGTTTTTCCTAAACAAGGAGCAATATTTTAAATCAAAACCATGTTTGCCATAAACAAGTAACTGATTTCTAATGATTAGGAGCAAAAAACTCACTTCTGAGAGGTTCCTGCAGCTTTTACTGTAACATTTGTAAAAATAGCTTTCTCTCGGCGAGAGAAGGCCAAAACTGACAACTACAGTTTTTTTTAAACAAGGAGCAATATTTTCAATCAAAACCTTGTTTGCCATCAACAAGTAACTGATTTCTAATGATTAGGAGCAAAAAACTCACTTCTGAGTGCTTCCCTCAGCTTTTACTGTAACATTTGTAAAAATAGCTTTCTCTCGGCGAGAGAAGGCCAAAACTGACAACTACAGTTTTTCTTAAACAAGGAGCAATATTTTCAATCAAAACCTTGTTTGCCATCAACAAGTAACTGATTTCTAATGATTAGGACCAAAAAACTCACTTCTGAGAGCTTCCCTCGGCTTTTACTATAACATTTGTAAAAATAGCTTTATCTCGGCGAGAGAAGGCCAAAACTGACAACTACAGTTTTTCTTAAACAAGGAGCAATAATTTCAATCAAAACCATGTTTGCCATCAACAAGTAACTGATTTCTAATGATTAGGACCAAAAAACTAACTTCTGAGAGCTTACTGCAGCTTTTACTGTAACATTTGTAAAAATAACTTTCTCTCAGCGAGAGAAGGTCAAAACCGACAACTACAGATTTTCTTAAACAAGAAGCAATATTTTCAATCAAAACCATGTTTGCCATCAACAAGTAACTGATTTCTAATGATTAGGACCACAAAACTCACTTCTGAGAGCTTCCTGCAGCTTTTACTGTAACATTTGTAAAAATAGCTTTCTCTCAGGCCAAAACTGACAACTACAGTTTTTCTTAAACAAGGAGAAATATTTTCAATCAAAACCATGTTTGCCATCAACAAGTACCTGATTTCTAATGATTAGGACCAAAAAACTCACTTCTGAGAGCTTCCTGCAGCTTTTACTGTAACATTTGTAAGAATAGCTTTCTCTCAGGCCAAAACTGACAACTACAGTTTTTCTTAAACAAGGAGCAATATTTTCAATCAAACCCATGTTTGCCATCAACAAGTAACTGATTTCTAATGATTAGGACCAAAAAACTCACTTCTGAGAGCTTCCCTCAGCTTTTACTGTAACATTTGTAAAAATAGCTTTCTTTCGGCGAGAGAAACCCAAAACTGACAACTATAGTTTTTCTTAAACAAGGAGCAATATTTTCAATCAAAACCATGTTTGCCATTAACAAGTAACTGATTTCTAATGATTAGGACCAAAAAACTCACTTCTGAGAGCTTACTGCAGCTTTTACTGTAACATTTGTAAAAATAGCTTTCTCTCAGCGAGAGAAGGTCAAAACTGACAACTACAGTTTTTCTTAAACAAGGAGCAATATTTTCAATCAAAACCATGTTTGCCATCAACAAGTAACTGATTTCTAATGATTAGGACCAAAACACTCACTTCTGAGAGCTTCCTGCAGCTTTTACTGTAACATTTGTAAAAATAGCTTTCTCTCAGCGAGAGAAGGTCAAAACTGACAACTACAGTTTTTCTTAAACAAGGAGCAATATTTTCAATCAAAACCATGTTTGCCATTAACAAGTAACTGATTTCTAATGATTAGGACCAAAAAACTCACTTCTGAGAGCTTCATGCAGCTTTTACTGTAACATTTGTAAAAAATAGCTTTCTCTCAGGGAGAAAAGGTCAAAACTGACAACTACAGTTTTTCTTAAACAAGGAGCAATATTTTCAATCAAAACCATGTTTGCCATCAACAAGTAACTGATTTCTAATGATTAGGACCAAAAAACTCACTTCTGAGAGCTTCCTGCAGCTTTTACTGTAACATTTGTAAAAATAGCTTTCTCTCAGGCCAAAACTGACAACTACAGTTTTTCTTAAACAAGGAGCAATATTTTCAATCAAGACCATGTTTGCCATCAACAAGTAACTGATTTCCAATGATTATGACCAAAAAACTCACTTCTGAGAGCTTCCTGCAGCTTTTACTGTAACATTTGTAAAAAATAGCTTTATCTCAGGCCAAAACTGACAACTACAGTTTTTCTTAAACAAGGAGCAATATTTTCAATCAAAACCATGTTTGCCATCAACAAGTAACTGATTTCTAATGATTAGGACCAAAAAACTCACTTCTGAGAGCTTCCTGCAGCTTTTACTGTAACATTTGTAAGAATAGCTTTATCTCAGGCCAAAACTGACAACTACAGTTTTTCCTAAACAAGGAGCAATATTTTCAATCAAAACCATGTTTGCCATCAACAAGTAACTGATTTCTAATGTTTAGGACCAAAAAACTCACTTCTGAGAGCTTACTGCAGCTTTTACTGTAACATTTGTAAAAATAGCTTTCTCTCAGGCCAAAACTGACAACTACAGTTTTTCTTAAACAAGAAGCAATATTTTCAATCAAAACCATGTTTGCCATCAACAAGTAACTGATTTCTAATGATTAGGACCAAAAAACTCACTTCTGAGAGCTTCCTGCAGCTTTTACTGTAACATTTGTAAAAATAGCTTTCTCTCAGGCCAAAACTGACAACTACAGTTTTTCTTAAACAAGGAGAAATATTTTCAATCAAAACCATGTTTGCCATCAACAAGTACCTGATTTCTAATGATTAGGACCAAAAAACTCACTTCTGAGAGCTTCCTGCAGCTTTTACTGTAACATTTGTAAGAATAGCTTTCTCTCAGGCCAAAACTGACAACTACAGTTTTTCTTAAACAAGGAGCAATATTTTCAATCAAACCCATGTTTGCCATCAACAAGTAACTGATTTCTAATGATTAGGACCAAAAAACTCACTTCTGAGAGCTTCCCTCAGCTTTTACTGTAACATTTGTAAAAATAGCTTTCTTTCGGCGAGAGAAACCCAAAACTGACAACTATAGTTTTTCTTAAACAAGGAGCAATATTTTCAATCAAAACCATGTTTGCCATTAACAAGTAACTGATTTCTAATGATTAGGACCAAAAAACTCACTTCTGAGAGCTTCCCTCGGCTTTTACTATAACATTTGTAAAAATAGCTTTCTCTCGGCGAGAGAAGGCCAAAACTGACAACTACAGTTTTTCTTAAACAAGGAGCAATAATTTCAATCAAAACCATGTTTGCCATCAACAAGTAACTGATGTCTAATGATTAGGACCAAAAAACTCACTTCTGAGAGCTTCCTGCAGCTTTTACTGTAACATTTGTAAAAATAGCTTTCTCTCAGGCCAAAACTGACAACTACAGTTTTTCCTAAACAAGGAGCAATATTTTAAATCAAAACCATGTTTGCCATAAACAAGTAACTGATTTCTAATGATTAGGAGCAAAAAACTCACTTCTGAGAGGTTCCTGCAGCTTTTACTGTAACATTTGTAAAAATAGCTTTCTCTCGGCGAGAGAAGGCCAAAACTGACAACTACAGTTTTTTTTAAACAAGGAGCAATATTTTCAATCAAAACCTTGTTTGCCATCAACAAGTAACTGATTTCTAATGATTAGGAGCAAAAAACTCACTTCTGAGTGCTTCCCTCAGCTTTTACTGTAACATTTGTAAAAATAGCTTTCTCTCGGCGAGAGAAGGCCAAAACTGACAACTACAGTTTTTCTTAAACAAGGAGCAATATTTTCAATCAAAACCTTGTTTGCCATCAACAAGTAACTGATTTCTAATGATTAGGACCAAAAAACTCACTTCTGAGAGCTTCCCTCGGCTTTTACTATAACATTTGTAAAAATAGCTTTATCTCGGCGAGAGAAGGCCAAAACTGACAACTACAGTTTTTCTTAAACAAGGAGCAATAATTTCAATCAAAACCATGTTTGCCATCAACAAGTAACTGATTTCTAATGATTAGGACCAAAAAACTAACTTCTGAGAGCTTACTGCAGCTTTTACTGTAACATTTGTAAAAATAACTTTCTCTCAGCGAGAGAAGGTCAAAACCGACAACTACAGTTTTTCTTAAACAAGAAGCAATATTTTCAATCAAAACCATGTTTGCCATCAACAAGTAACTGATTTCTAATGATTAGGACCACAAAACTCACTTCTGAGAGCTTCCTGCAGCTTTTACTGTAACATTTGTAAAAATAGCTTTCTCTCAGGCCAAAACTGACAACTACAGTTTTTCTTAAACAAGGAGCAATATTTTCAATCAAACCCATGTTTGCCATCAACAAGTAACTGATTTCTAATGATTAGGACCAAAAAACTCACTTCTGAGAGCTTCCCTCAGCTTTTACTGTAACATTTGTAAAAATAGCTTTCTTTCGGCGAGAGAAACCCAAAACTGACAACTATAGTTTTTCTTAAACAAGGAGCAATATTTTCAATCAAAACCATGTTTGCCATTAACAAGTAACTGATTTCTAATGATTAGGACCAAAAAACTCACTTCTGAGAGCTTACTGCAGCTTTTACTGTAACATTTGTAAAAATAGCTTTCTCTCAGCGAGAGAAGGTCAAAACTGACAACTACAGTTTTTCTTAAACAAGGAGCAATATTTTCAATCAAAACCATGTTTGCCATCAACAAGTAACTGATTTCTAATGATTAGGACCAAAACACTCACTTCTGAGAGCTTCCTGCAGCTTTTACTGTAACATTTGTAAAAATAGCTTTCTCTCAGCGAGAGAAGGTCAAAACTGACAACTACAGTTTTTCTTAAACAAGGAGCAATATTTTCAATCAAAACCATGTTTGCCATTAACAAGTAACTGATTTCTAATGATTAGGACCAAAAAACTCACTTCTGAGAGCTTCATGCAGCTTTTACTGTAACATTTGTAAAAAATAGCTTTCTCTCAGGGAGAAAAGGTCAAAACTGACAACTACAGTTTTTCTTAAACAAGGAGCAATATTTTCAATCAAAACCATGTTTGCCATCAACAAGTAACTGATTTCTAATGATTAGGACCAAAAAACTCACTTCTGAGAGCTTCCTGCAGCTTTTACTGTAACATTTGTAAAAATAGCTTTCTCTCAGGCCAAAACTGACAACTACAGTTTTTCTTAAACAAGGAGCAATATTTTCAATCAAGACCATGTTTGCCATCAACAAGTAACTGATTTCCAATGATTAGGACCAAAAAACTCACTTCTGAGAGCTTCCTGCAGCTTTTACTGTAACATTTGTAAAAAATAGCTTTATCTCAGGCCAAAACTGACAACTACAGTTTTTCTTAAACAAGGAGCAATATTTTCAATCAAAACCATGTTTGCCATCAACAAGTAACTGATTTCTAATGATTAGGACCAAAAAACTCACTTCTGAGAGCTTCCTGCAGCTTTTACTGTAACATTTGTAAGAATAGCTTTATCTCAGGCCAAAACTGACAACTACAGTTTTTCCTAAACAAGGAGCAATATTTTCAATCAAAACCATGTTTGCCATCAACAAGTAACTGATTTCTAATGTTTAGGACCAAAAAACTCACTTCTGAGAGCTTACTGCAGCTTTTACTGTAACATTTGTAAAAATAGCTTTCTCTCAGGCCAAAACTGACAACTACAGTTTTTCTTAAACAAGGAGCAATATTTTCAATCAAGACCATGTTTGCCATCAACAAGTAACTGATTTCTAATGATTAGGACCAAAAAACTCACTTCTGAGAGCTTCATGCAGCTTTTACTGTACCATTTGTAAAAATAGCTTTCTCTCAGGCCAAAACTGACAACTACAGTTTTTCTTAAACAAGGAGCAATATTTTCAATCAAAACCATGTTTGCCATCAACAAGTAACTGATTTCTAATGATTAGGACCAAACAACTCACTTCTGAGAGCTTCCTGCAGCTTTTACTGTAACATTTGTAAAAATAGCTTTCTCTCAGGCCAAAACTGACAACTACAGTTTTTCTTAAACAAGGAGCAATATTTTCAATCAAACCCATGTTTGCCATCAACAAGTAACTGATTTCCAATGATTAGGACCAAAAAACTCACTTCTGAGAGCTTACTGCAGCTTTTACTGTAACATTTGTTAAAATAGCTTTCTCTCAGGGAGAAAAGGTCAAAACTGACAACTACAGTTTTTCTTAAACAAGGAGCAATATTTTCAATCAAAACCATGTTTGCCATCAACAAGTAACTGATTTCTAATGATTAGGACCAAAAAACTCACTTCTGAGAGCTTCATGCAGCTTTTACTGTAACATTTGTAAAAATAGCTTTCTCTCAGGCCAAAACTGACAACTACAGTTTTTCTTAAACAAGGAGCAATATTTTCAATCAAGACCATGTTTGCCATCAACAAGTAACTGATTTCTAATGATTAGGACCAAAAAACTCACTTCTGAGAGCTTCCTGCAGCTTTTACTGTAACATTTGTAAAAATAGCTTTCTCTCAGGCCAAAACTGACAACTACAGTTTTTCTTAAACAAGGAGCAATATTTTCAATCAAACCCATGTTTGCCATCAACAAGTAACTGATTTCTAATGATTAGGACCAAAAAACTCACTTCTGAGAGCTTACTGCAGCTTTTACTGTAACATTTGTAAAAATAACTTTCTCTCAGCGAGAGAAGGTCAAAACCGACAACTACAGTTTTTCTTAAACAAAAGCAATATTTACAATCAAAACCATGTTTGCCATCAACAAGTAACTGATTTCTAATGATTAGGACCAAAAAACTCACTTCTGAGAGCTTCATGCAGCTTTTACTGTAACATTTGTAAAAATAGCTTTCTCTCAGGCCAAAACTGACAACTACAGTTTTTCTTAAACAAGGAGCAATATTTTCAATCAAGACCATGTTTGCCATCAACAAGTAACTGATTTCTAATGATTAGGACCAAAAAACTCACTTCTGAGAGCTTCCTGCAGCTTTTACTGTAACATTTGTAAAAATAGCTTTCTCTCAGGCCAAAACTGACAACTACAGTTTTTCTTAAACAAGGAGCAATATTTTCAATCAAACCCATGTTTGCTATCAACAAGTAACTGATTTCTAATGATTAGGACCAAAAAACTCACTTCTGAGAGCTTACTGCAGCTTTTACTGTAACATTTGTAAAAATAACTCTCTCAGCGAGAGAAGGTCAAAACCGACAACTACAGTTTTTCTTAAACAAAAGCAATATTTTCAATCAAAACCATGTTTGCCATCAACAAGTAACTGATTTCTAATGATTAGGACCAAAAAACTCACTTCTGAGAGCTTCCTGCAGCTCTTACTGTAACATTTGTAAAAATAACTTTCTCTCAGCGAGAGAAGGTCAAAACCGACAACTACAGTTTTTCTTAAACAAGAAGCAATATTTTCAATCAAAACCATGTTTGCCATCAACAAGTAACTGATTTCTAATGATTAGGACCAAAAAACTCACTTCTGAGAGCTTCCTGCAGCTTTTACTGTAACATTTGTAAAAATAGCTTTCTCTCAGGCCAAAACTGACAACTACAGTTTTTCTTAAACAAGGAGCAATATTTTCAATCAAAACCATGTTTGCCATCAACAAGTAACTGATTTCTAATGATTAGGACCAAAAAACTCACTTCTGAGAGCTTCCTGCAGCTTTTACTGTAACATTTGTAAAAATAGCTTTCTCTCAGGCCAAAACTGACAACTACAGTTTTTCTTAAACAAGGAGCAATATTTTCAATCAAAACCATGTTTGCCATCAACAAGTAACTGATTTCTAATGATTAGGACCAAAAAACTCACTTCTGAGAGCTTCATGCAGCTTTTACTGTACCATTTGTAAAAATAGCTTTCTCTCAGGCCAAAACTGACAACTACAGTTTTTCTTAAACAAGGAGCAATATTTTCAATCAAGACCATGTTTGCCATCAACAAGTAACTGATTTCTAATGATTAGGACCAAAAAACTCACTTCTGAGAGCTTACTGCAGCTTTTACTGTAACATTTGTAGAAATAGCTTTCTCTCAGGCCAAAACTGACAACTACAGTTTTTCTTAAACAAGGAGCAATATTTTCAATCAAACCCATGTTTGCCATCAACAAGTAACTGATTTCTAATGATTAGGACCAAAAAACTCACTTCTGAGAGCTTACTGCAGCTTTTACTGTAACATTTGTAAAAATAGCTTTCTCTCAGCGAGAGTAGGTCAAAACTGACAACTACAGTTTTTCTTAAACAAGGAGCAATATTTTCAATCAAAACCATGTTTGCCATCAACAAGTAACTGATTTCTAATGATTAGGACCAAAAAACTCACTTCTGAGAGCTTCCTGCAGCTTTTACTGTAACATTTGTAAGAATAGCTTTCTCTCAGGCCAAAACTGACAACTACAGTTTTTCTTAAACAAGGAGCAATATTTTCAATCAAACCCATGTTTGCCATCAACAAGTAACTGATTTCTAATGATTAGGACCAAAAAACTCACTTCTGAGAGCTTCCCTCAGCTTTTACTGTAACATTTGTAAAAATAGCTTTCTTTCGGCGAGAGAAACCCAAAACTGACAACTATAGTTTTTCTTAAACAAGGAGCAATATTTTCAATCAAAACCATGTTTGCCATTAACAAGTAACTGATTTCTAATGATTAGGACCAAAAAACTCACTTCTGAGAGCTTCCCTCGGCTTTTACTATAACATTTGTAAAAATAGCTTTCTCTCGGCGAGAGAAGGCCAAAACTGACAACTACAGTTTTTCTTAAACAAGGAGCAATAATTTCAATCAAAACCATGTTTGCCATCAACAAGTAACTGATGTCTAATGATTAGGACCAAAAAACTCACTTCTGAGAGCTTCCTGCAGCTTTTACTGTAACATTTGTAAAAATAGCTTTCTCTCAGGCCAAAACTGACAACTACAGTTTTTCCTAAACAAGGAGCAATATTTTAAATCAAAACCATGTTTGCCATAAACAAGTAACTGATTTCTAATGATTAGGAGCAAAAAACTCACTTCTGAGAGGTTCCTGCAGCTTTTACTGTAACATTTGTAAAAATAGCTTTCTCTCGGCGAGAGAAGGCCAAAACTGACAACTACAGTTTTTTTTAAACAAGGAGCAATATTTTCAATCAAAACCTTGTTTGCCATCAACAAGTAACTGATTTCTAATGATTAGGAGCAAAAAACTCACTTCTGAGTGCTTCCCTCAGCTTTTACTGTAACATTTGTAAAAATAGCTTTCTCTCGGCGAGAGAAGGCCAAAACTGACAACTACAGTTTTTCTTAAACAAGGAGCAATATTTTCAATCAAAACCTTGTTTGCCATCAACAAGTAACTGATTTCTAATGATTAGGACCAAAAAACTCACTTCTGAGAGCTTCCCTCGGCTTTTACTATAACATTTGTAAAAATAGCTTTATCTCGGCGAGAGAAGGCCAAAACTGACAACTACAGTTTTTCTTAAACAAGGAGCAATAATTTCAATCAAAACCATGTTTGCCATCAACAAGTAACTGATTTCTAATGATTAGGACCAAAAAACTAACTTCTGAGAGCTTACTGCAGCTTTTACTGTAACATTTGTAAAAATAACTTTCTCTCAGCGAGAGAAGGTCAAAACCGACAACTACAGTTTTTCTTAAACAAGAAGCAATATTTTCAATCAAAACCATGTTTGCCATCAACAAGTAACTGATTTCTAATGATTAGGACCACAAAACTCACTTCTGAGAGCTTCCTGCAGCTTTTACTGTAACATTTGTAAAAATAGCTTTCTCTCAGGCCAAAACTGACAACTACAGTTTTTCTTAAACAAGGAGCAATATTTTCAATCAAACCCATGTTTGCCATCAACAAGTAACTGATTTCTAATGATTAGGACCAAAAAACTCACTTCTGAGAGCTTCCCTCAGCTTTTACTGTAACATTTGTAAAAATAGCTTTCTTTCGGCGAGAGAAACCCAAAACTGACAACTATAGTTTTTCTTAAACAAGGAGCAATATTTTCAATCAAAACCATGTTTGCCATTAACAAGTAACTGATTTCTAATGATTAGGACCAAAAAACTCACTTCTGAGAGCTTACTGCAGCTTTTACTGTAACATTTGTAAAAATAGCTTTCTCTCAGCGAGAGAAGGTCAAAACTGACAACTACAGTTTTTCTTAAACAAGGAGCAATATTTTCAATCAAAACCATGTTTGCCATCAACAAGTAACTGATTTCTAATGATTAGGACCAAAACACTCACTTCTGAGAGCTTCCTGCAGCTTTTACTGTAACATTTGTAAAAATAGCTTTCTCTCAGCGAGAGAAGGTCAAAACTGACAACTACAGTTTTTCTTAAACAAGGAGCAATATTTTCAATCAAAACCATGTTTGCCATTAACAAGTAACTGATTTCTAATGATTAGGACCAAAAAACTCACTTCTGAGAGCTTCATGCAGCTTTTACTGTAACATTTGTAAAAAATAGCTTTCTCTCAGGGAGAAAAGGTCAAAACTGACAACTACAGTTTTTCTTAAACAAGGAGCAATATTTTCAATCAAAACCATGTTTGCCATCAACAAGTAACTGATTTCTAATGATTAGGACCAAAAAACTCACTTCTGAGAGCTTCCTGCAGCTTTTACTGTAACATTTGTAAAAATAGCTTTCTCTCAGGCCAAAACTGACAACTACAGTTTTTCTTAAACAAGGAGCAATATTTTCAATCAAGACCATGTTTGCCATCAACAAGTAACTGATTTCCAATGATTAGGACCAAAAAACTCACTTCTGAGAGCTTCCTGCAGCTTTTACTGTAACATTTGTAAAAAATAGCTTTATCTCAGGCCAAAACTGACAACTACAGTTTTTCTTAAACAAGGAGCAATATTTTCAATCAAAACCATGTTTGCCATCAACAAGTAACTGATTTCTAATGATTAGGACCAAAAAACTCACTTCTGAGAGCTTCATGCAGCTTTTACTGTACCATTTGTAAAAATAGCTTTCTCTCAGGCCAAAACTGACAACTACAGTTTTTCTTAAACAAGGAGCAATATTTTCAATCAAAACCATGTTTGCCATCAACAAGTAACTGATTTCTAATGATTAGGACCAAACAACTCACTTCTGAGAGCTTCCTGCAGCTTTTACTGTAACATTTGTAAAAATAGCTTTCTCTCAGGCCAAAACTGACAACTACAGTTTTTCTTAAACAAGGAGCAATATTTTCAATCAAACCCATGTTTGCCATCAACAAGTAACTGATTTCCAATGATTAGGACCAAAAAACTCACTTCTGAGAGCTTACTGCAGCTTTTACTGTAACATTTGTTAAAATAGCTTTCTCTCAGGGAGAAAAGGTCAAAACTGACAACTACAGTTTTTCTTAAACAAGGAGCAATATTTTCAATCAAAACCATGTTTGCCATCAACAAGTAACTGATTTCTAATGATTAGGACCAAAAAACTCACTTCTGAGAGCTTCATGCAGCTTTTACTGTAACATTTGTAAAAATAGCTTTCTCTCAGGCCAAAACTGACAACTACAGTTTTTCTTAAACAAGGAGCAATATTTTCAATCAAGACCATGTTTGCCATCAACAAGTAACTGATTTCTAATGATTAGGACCAAAAAACTCACTTCTGAGAGCTTCCTGCAGCTTTTACTGTAACATTTGTAAAAATAGCTTTCTCTCAGGCCAAAACTGACAACTACAGTTTTTCTTAAACAAGGAGCAATATTTTCAATCAAACCCATGTTTGCCATCAACAAGTAACTGATTTCTAATGATTAGGACCAAAAAACTCACTTCTGAGAGCTTACTGCAGCTTTTACTGTAACATTTGTAAAAATAACTTTCTCTCAGCGAGAGAAGGTCAAAACCGACAACTACAGTTTTTCTTAAACAAAAGCAATATTTACAATCAAAACCATGTTTGCCATCAACAAGTAACTGATTTCTAATGATTAGGACCAAAAAACTCACTTCTGAGAGCTTCATGCAGCTTTTACTGTAACATTTGTAAAAATAGCTTTCTCTCAGGCCAAAACTGACAACTACAGTTTTTCTTAAACAAGGAGCAATATTTTCAATCAAGACCATGTTTGCCATCAACAAGTAACTGATTTCTAATGATTAGGACCAAAAAACTCACTTCTGAGAGCTTCCTGCAGCTTTTACTGTAACATTTGTAAAAATAGCTTTCTCTCAGGCCAAAACTGACAACTACAGTTTTTCTTAAACAAGGAGCAATATTTTCAATCAAACCCATGTTTGCTATCAACAAGTAACTGATTTCTAATGATTAGGACCAAAAAACTCACTTCTGAGAGCTTACTGCAGCTTTTACTGTAACATTTGTAAAAATAACTCTCTCAGCGAGAGAAGGTCAAAACCGACAACTACAGTTTTTCTTAAACAAAAGCAATATTTTCAATCAAAACCATGTTTGCCATCAACAAGTAACTGATTTCTAATGATTAGGACCAAAAAACTCACTTCTGAGAGCTTCCTGCAGCTCTTACTGTAACATTTGTAAAAATAACTTTCTCTCAGCGAGAGAAGGTCAAAACCGACAACTACAGTTTTTCTTAAACAAGAAGCAATATTTTCAATCAAAACCATGTTTGCCATCAACAAGTAACTGATTTCTAATGATTAGGACCAAAAAACTCACTTCTGAGAGCTTCCTGCAGCTTTTACTGTAACATTTGTAAAAATAGCTTTCTCTCAGGCCAAAACTGACAACTACAGTTTTTCTTAAACAAGGAGCAATATTTTCAATCAAAACCATGTTTGCCATCAACAAGTAACTGATTTCTAATGATTAGGACCAAAAAACTCACTTCTGAGAGCTTCCTGCAGCTTTTACTGTAACATTTGTAAAAATAGCTTTCTCTCAGGCCAAAACTGACAACTACAGTTTTTCTTAAACAAGGAGCAATATTTTCAATCAAAACCATGTTTGCCATCAACAAGTAACTGATTTCTAATGATTAGGACCAAAAAACTCACTTCTGAGAGCTTCATGCAGCTTTTACTGTACCATTTGTAAAAATAGCTTTCTCTCAGGCCAAAACTGACAACTACAGTTTTTCTTAAACAAGGAGCAATATTTTCAATCAAGACCATGTTTGCCATCAACAAGTAACTGATTTCTAATGATTAGGACCAAAAAACTCACTTCTGAGAGCTTACTGCAGCTTTTACTGTAACATTTGTAGAAATAGCTTTCTCTCAGGCCAAAACTGACAACTACAGTTTTTCTTAAACAAGGAGCAATATTTTCAATCAAGACCATGTTTGCCATCAACAAGTAACCGATTTCTAATGATTAGGACCAAAAAACTTACTTCTGAGAGCCTACTGCAGCTTTTACTGTAACATTTGTAAAAATAGCTTTCTCTCAGGCCAAAACTGACAACTACAGTTTTTCTTAAACAAGGAGCAATATTTTCAATCAAGACCATGTTTGCCATCAACAAGTAACTGATTTCTAATGATTAGGACCAAAAAACTCACTTCTGAGAGCTTACTGCAGCTTTTACTGTAACATTTGTAAAAATAGCTTTCTCTCAGGCCAAAACTGACAACTACAGTTTTTCTTAAACAAGGAGCAATATTTTCAATCAAGACCATGTTTGCCATCAACAAGTAACTGATTTCTAATGATTAGGACCAAAAAACTCACTTCTGAGAGCTTCATGCAGCTTTTACTGTACCATTTGTAAAAATAGCTTTCTCTCAGGCCAAAACTGACAACTACAGTTTTTCTTAAACAAGAAGCAATAGTTTCAATCGAGACCATGTTTCCCATCAACAAGTAACTGATTTCTAATGATTAGGACCAAAAAACTCACTTCTGAGAGCTTCCTGCAGCTTTTACTGTAACATTTGTAAAAAATAGCTTTCTCTCAGGCCAAAACTGACAACTACAGTTTTTCTTAAACAAGGAGCAATATTTTCAATCAAAACCATGTTTGCCATCAACAAGTAACTGATTTCTAATGATTAGGACCAAAAAACTCACTTCTGAGAGCTTCATGCAGCTTTTACTGTACCATTTGTAAAAATAGCTTTCTCTCAGGCCAAAACTGACAACTACAGTTTTTCTTAAACAAGGAGCAATATTTTCAATCAAAACCATGTTTGCGATCAACAAGTAACTGATTTCTAATGATTAGGAGCAAAAAACTCACTTCTGAGAGCTTCTTGCAGCTTTTACTGTAACATTTGTAAAAATAGCTTTCTCTCGGCGAGAGAAGCCCAAAACTGACAACTATAGTTTTTCTTAAACAAGGAGCCATAATTTCCATCAGAACAATGTTTGCCATCAACAAGTAACTGATTTCTAATGATTAGGACCAAAAAACTCACTTCTGAGAGCTTACTGAAGCTTTTACTGTAACATTTGTAAAAATAGCTTTCTCTCAGGCCAAAACTGACAACTACAGTTTTTCTTAAACAAGGAGCAATATTTTTAATCAAACCCATGTTTGCCATCAACAAGTAACTGATTTCTAATGATTAAGACCAAAAAACTCACTTCTGAGAGCTTACTGCAGCTTTTACTGTAACATTTGTAAAAATAACTTTCTCTCAGCGAGAGAAGGTCAAAACCGACAACTACAGTTTTTCTTAAACAAGGAGCAATATTTTCAATCAAACCCATGTTTGCCATCAACAAGTAACTGATTTCTAATGATTAGGACCAAAAAACTCACTTCTGAGAGCTTCCTGCAGCTTTTACTGTAACATTTGTAAAAATAGCTTTCTCTCAGCGAGAGAAGGTCTCAGAAGTGAGTTTTTTGGTCCTAATCATTAGAAATCGGTTACTTGTTGATGGCAAACATGGTTTTGATTGAAAATATTGCTCTTTGTTTAAGAAAATCTGTAGTTGTCATTTTTGGCCTTTTCTCGCATAGAGAAGGCTATTTTTTACAAATGTAACAGTAAAAGCTCGCAGAAGTGAGTTTTTTGGTCCTAATCATTAGAAATCAGTTACTCTTTGATGACAAACATGGTTTTGATTGAAAATATTGCTCTCTGTTTAAGAAAATCTGTAGTTGTCATTTTTGGCCTTTTCTCGCATAGAGAAAGCTATTTTTACAAATGTTACAATAAAATCTGTAGGAAGCTCACATAAGTGATTTTTTGGGTCCTAATCATTAGAAATCAGTTACTTGTTGATTGCAAACATGGTTTTGATTGAAAATATTGCTCTCTGTTTAAGAAAATCTGTAGTTGTCATTTTTGGCCTTTTCTCGCATAGAGAAGGCTATTTTTTACAAATGTAACAGTAAAAGCTGCAAGAAGTGAGTTTTTTGGTTCTAATTATTAGAAATCAGTTACTTGTTGATGGCAAACATGGTTTTGATTGAAAATATTGCTCTTTGTTTTAGAAAAACTGTAGTTGTCATGTCTGGCCTTCTCTCGCAGAGAGAAAGCTATTTTTACAAATGTTACAGTAAAAGCTGTAGGAAGCTCACAGAAGTGATTTTTTGGGTCCTAATCATTAGAAATCGGTTACTTGTTGATGGCAAACATGGTTTTGATTGAAAATATTGCTCTTTGTTTAAGAAAAACTGTAGTTGTCATTTTTGGCCTTCTCTCGCATAGAGAAAGCTATTTTTAAAATGTAACAGTAAAAGCTGCAAGAAGTGAGTTTTTTGGTCCTAATCATTAGAAATCAGTTACTTGTTGATGGCAAACATGGTTTTGATTGAAAATATTGCTCTCTGTTTAAGAAAAACTGTAGTTGTCATATTTGGCCTTCTCTCGCATAGAGAAAGCTATTTTTACAAATGTTACAATAAAATCTGTAGGAAGCTCACATAAGTGATTTTTTGGGTCCTAATCATGAGAAATCAGTTACTTGTTGATTGCAAACATGGCTTTGATTGAAAATATTGCTATTTGTTTAAGAAAAACTGTAGTTGTCATGTCTGGCCTTGTCTCGCCGAGAAAAAGCTTTTTTTTTTTTTTACAAATGTTAGAGTAAAAGCTGTAGGAAGCTCGCAGAAGTGACTTTTTTGGTCCTAATCATTAGAAATCAGTTACTTGTTGATGGCAAACATAGTTTTAAATGAAAATATTGCTCTTTGTTTAAAAAAAACTGTAGTTGTCATTTCTGGCCTTCTCTCGCATAGAAAAAGCTATTTTTAAAATGTTACAGTAAAAGCTGCAAGAAGTGAGTTTTTTGGTCCTAATCATTAGAAATCAGTTACTTGTTGATGTCAAACATGGTTTTGATTGAAAATATTGCTCTTTGTTTAAGAAAAACTGTAGTTGTCATGTCTGGCCTTGTCTCGCGATAGAAACCTATTTTTTTACAAATGTTACAGTAAAAGCTGCAAGAAGCTCGCAGAAGCGAGTTTTTTGGTCCTAATTATTAGAAATCAGTTACTTGTTGATGATGAACATGGTTGTAATTGAAAATATTGCTCTCTGTTTAAGAAAAACTGTAGTTGTCATGTCTGGCCTTGTCTCGCCATATAAACCTTTTTTTTTACAAATGTTACAGTAAAAGCTGTAGGAAGCTCGCAGAAGTGAGTTTTTTGGTCCTAATCATTAGAAATCAGTTACTCTTTGATGACAAACATGGTTTTGATTGAAAATATTGCTCTCTGTTTAAAAAAATCTGTAGTTGTCATTTTTGGCCTTTTCTCGCATAGAGAAGGCTATTTTTTACAAATGTAACAGTAAAAGCTCGCAGAAGTGAGTTTTTTGGTCCTAATCATTAGAAATCAGTTACTCTTTGATGACAAACATGGTTTTGATTGAAAATATTGCTCTCTGTTTAAGAAAATCTGTAGTTGTCATTTTTGGCCTTTTCTCGCATAGAGAAAGCTATTTTTACAAATGTTACAATAAAATCTGTAGGAAGCTCACATAAGTGATTTTTTGGGTCCTAATCATTAGAAATCAGTTACTTGTTGATTGCAAACATGGTTTTGATTGAAAATATTGCTCTCTGTTTAAGAAAATCTGTAGTTGTCATTTTTGGCCTTTTCTCGCATAGAGAAGGCTATTTTTTACAAATGTAACAGTAAAAGCTGCAAGAAGTGAGTTTTTTGGTTCTAATTATTAGAAATCAGTTACTTGTTGATGGCAAACATGGTTTTGATTGAAAATATTGCTCTTTGTTTTAGAAAAACTGTAGTTGTCATGTCTGGCCTTCTCTCGCAGAGAGAAAGCTATTTTTACAAATGTTACAGTAAAAGCTGTAGGAAGCTCACAGAAGTGATTTTTTGGGTCCTAATCATTAGAAATCGGTTACTTGTTGATGGCAAACATGGTTTTGATTGAAAATATTGCTCTTTGTTTAAGAAAAACTGTAGTTGTCATTTTTGGCCTTCTCTCGCATAGAGAAAGCTATTTTTAAAATGTAACAGTAAAAGCTGCAAGAAGTGAGTTTTTTGGTCCTAATCATTAGAAATCAGTTACTTGTTGATGGCAAACATGGTTTTGATTGAAAATATTGCTCTCTGTTTAAGAAAAACTGTAGTTGTCATATTTGGCCTTCTCTCGCATAGAGAAAGCTATTTTTACAAATGTTACAATAAAATCTGTAGGAAGCTCACATAAGTGATTTTTTGGGTCCTAATCATGAGAAATCAGTTACTTGTTGATTGCAAACATGGCTTTGATTGAAAATATTGCTATTTGTTTAAGAAAAACTGTAGTTGTCATGTCTGGCCTTGTCTCGCCGAGAAAAAGCTTTTTTTTTTTTTTACAAATGTTAGAGTAAAAGCTGTAGGAAGCTCGCAGAAGTGACTTTTTTGGTCCTAATCATTAGAAATCAGTTACTTGTTGATGGCAAACATAGTTTTAAATGAAAATATTGCTCTTTGTTTAAAAAAAACTGTAGTTGTCATTTCTGGCCTTCTCTCGCATAGAAAAAGCTATTTTTAAAATGTTACAGTAAAAGCTGCAAGAAGTGAGTTTTTTGGTCCTAATCATTAGAAATCAGTTACTTGTTGATGTCAAACATGGTTTTGATTGAAAATATTGCTCTTTGTTTAAGAAAAACTGTAGTTGTCATGTCTGGCCTTGTCTCGGATAGAAAAAGCTATTTTTAAAATGTTACAGTAATAGCTGCAAGAAGTGAGTTTTTTGGTCCTAATCATTAGAAATCAGTTACTTGTTGATGTCAAACATGGTTTTGATTGAAAATATTGCTCTTTGTTTAAGAAAAACTGTAGTTGTCATGTCTGGCCTTGTCTCGCGATAGAAACCTATTTTTTTACAAATGTTACAGTAAAAGCTGCAAGAAGCTCGCAGAAGCGAGTTTTTTGGTCCTAATTATTAGAAATCAGTTACTTGTTGATGATGAACATGGTTGTAATTGAAAATATTGCTCTCTGTTTAAGAAAAACTGTAGTTGTCATTTCTGGCCTTCTTTCGCCGAGAAAAAGCTATTTTTTTTACAAATGTTACAGTAAAAGCTGTAGAAAGCTCAGAGAAGTGATTTTTTGGGTCCTAATCATTAGAAATCAGTTACTTGTTGATGGCAAACATGGTTTTGATTGAAAATATTGCTCTTTGTTTAAGAAAAACTGTAGTTGTCATGTCTGGCCTTGTCTCGCCATATAAACCTATTTTTTACAAATGTTACAGTAAAAGCTGTAGGAAGCTCGCAGAAGTGAGTTTTTTGGTCCTAATCATTAGAAATCAGTTACTCTTTGATGACAAACATGGTTTTGATTGAAAATATTGCTCTCTGTTTAAGAAAATCTGTAGTTGTCATTTTTGGCCTTTTCTCGCATAGAGAAGGCTATTTTTTACAAATGTAACAGTAAAAGCTGCAAGAAGTGAGTTTTTTGGTTCTAATCATTAGAAATCAGTTACTTGTTGATGGCAAACATGGTTTTGATTGAAAATATTGCTCTTTGTTTTAGAAAAACTGTAGTTGTCATGTCTGGCCTTCTCTCGCAGAGAGAAAGCTATTTTTACAAATGTTACAGTAAAAGCTGTAGGAAGCTCACAGAAGTGATTTTTTGGGTCCTAATCATTAGAAATCGGTTACTTGTTGATGGCAAACATGGTTTTGATTGAAAATATTGCTCTTTGTTTAAGAAAAACTGTAGTTGTCATTTTTGGCCTTCTCTCGCATAGAGAAAGCTATTTTTAAAATGTAACAGTAAAAGCTGCAAGAAGTGAGTTTTTTGGTCCTAATCATTAGAAATCAGTTACTTGTTGATGGCAAACATGGTTTTGATTGAAAATATTGCTTTCTGTTTAAGAAAAACTGTAGTTGTCATATTTGGCCTTCTCTCGCATAGAGAAAGCTATTTTTACAAATGTTACAATAAAATCTGTAGGAAGCTCACATAAGTGATTTTTTGGGTCCTAATCATTAGAAATCAGTTACTTGTTGATTGCAAACATGGTTTTGATTGAAAATATTGCTATTTGTTTAAGAAAAACTGTAGTTGTCATGTCTGGCCTTGTCTCGCCGAGAAAAAGCTATTTTTTTTTTTACAAATGTTAGAGTAAAAGCTGTAGGAAGCTCACAGAAGTGATTTTTTGGGTCCTAATCATTAGACATCGGTTACTTGTTGATGGCAAACATGGTTTTGATTGAAAATATTGCTCTTTGTTTAAGAAAAACTGTAGTTGTCATTTTTGGCCTTCTCTCGCATAGAGAAAGCTATTTTTAAAATGTAACAGTAAAAGCTGCAAGAAGTGAGTTTTTTGGTCCTAATCATTAGAAATCAGTTACTTGTTGATTGCAAACATGGTTTTGATTGAAAATATTGCTATTTGTTTAAGAAAAACTGTAGTTGTCATGTCTGGCCTTGTCTCGCCGAGAAAAAGCTTTTTTTTTTTTTTACAAATGTTAGAGTAAAAGCTGTAGGAAGCTCGCAGAAGTGACTTTTTTGGTCCTAATCATTAGAAATCAGTTACTTGTTGATGGCAAACATAGTTTTAAATGAAAATATTGCTCTTTGTTTAAAAAAAACTGTAGTTGTCATTTCTGGCCTTCTCTCGCATAGAAAAAGCTATTTTTAAAATGTTACAGTAAAAGCTGCAAGAAGTGAGTTTTTTGGTCCTAATCATTAGAAATCAGTTACTTGTTGATGTCAAACATGGTTTTGATTGAAAATATTGCTCTTTGTTTAAGAAAAACTGTAGTTGTCATGTCTGGCCTTGTCTCGCGATAGAAACCTATTTTTTTACAAATGTTACAGTAAAAGCTGCAAGAAGCTCGCAGAAGCGAGTTTTTTGGTCCTAATTATTAGAAATCAGTTACTTGTTGATGATGAACATGGTTGTAATTGAAAATATTGCTCTCTGTTTAAGAAAAACTGTAGTTGTCATGTCTGTCCTTGTCTCGCCATATAAACCTTTTTTTTTACAAATGTTACAGTAAAAGCTGTAGGAAGCTCGCAGAAGTGAGTTTTTTGGTCCTAATCATTAGAAATCAGTTACTCTTTGATGACAAACATGGTTTTGATTGAAAATATTGCTCTCTGTTTAAGAAAATCTGTAGTTGTCATTTTTGGCCTTTTCTCGCATAGAGAAGGCTATTTTTTACAAATGTAACAGTAAAAGCTCGCAGAAGTGAGTTTTTTGGTCCTAATCATTAGAAATCAGTTACTCTTTGATGACAAACATGGTTTTGATTGAAAATATTGCTCTCTGTTTAAGAAAATCTGTAGTTGTCATTTTTGGCCTTTTCTCGCATAGAGAAAGCTATTTTTACAAATGTTACAATAAAATCTGTAGGAAGCTCACATAAGTGATTTTTTGGGTCCTAATCATTAGAAATCAGTTACTTGTTGATTGCAAACATGGTTTTGATTGAAAATATTGCTCTCTGTTTAAGAAAATCTGTAGTTGTCATTTTTGGCCTTTTCTCGCATAGAGAAGGCTATTTTTTACAAATGTAACAGTAAAAGCTGCAAGAAGTGAGTTTTTTGGTTCTAATTATTAATAATCAGTTACTTGTTGATGGCAAACATGGTTTTGATTGAAAATATTGCTCTTTGTTTTAGAAAAACTGTAGTTGTCATGTCTGGCCTTCTCTCGCAGAGAGAAAGCTATTTTTACAAATGTTACAGTAAAAGCTGTAGGAAGCTCACAGAAGTGATTTTTTGGGTCCTAATCATTAGAAATCGGTTACTTGTTGATGGCAAACATGGTTTTGATTGAAAATATTGCTCTTTGTTTAAGAAAAACTGTAGTTATCATTTTTGGCCTTCTCTCGCATAGAGAAAGCTATTTTTAAAATGTAACAGTAAAAGCTGCAAGAAGTGAGTTTTTTGGTCCTAATCATTAGAAATCAGTTACTTGTTGATGGCAAACATGGTTTTGATTGAAAATATTGCTCTCTGTTTAAGAAAAACTGTAGTTGTCATATTTGGCCTTCTCTCGCATAGAGAAAGCTATTTTTACAAATGTTACAATAAAATCTGTAGGAAGCTCACATAAGTGATTTTTTGGGTCCTAATCATTAGAAATCAGTTACTTGTTGATTGCAAACATGGTTTCGATTGAAAATATTGCTATTTGTTTAAGAAAAACTGTAGTTGTCATGTCTGGCCTTGTCTCGCCGAGAAAAAGCTTTTTTTTTTTTTTACAAATGTTAGAGTAAAAGCTGTAGGAAGCTCGCAGAAGTGACTTTTTTGGTCCTAATCATTAGAAATCAGTTACTTGTTGATGGCAAACATAGTTTTAAATGAAAATATTGCTCTTTGTTTAAAAAAAACTGTAGTTGTCATTTCTGGCCTTCTCTCGCATAGAAAAAGCTATTTTTAAAATGTTACAGTAAAAGCTGCAAGAAGTGAGTTTTTTGGTCCTAATCATTAGAAATCAGTTACTTGTTGATGTCAAACATGGTTTTGATTGAAAATATTGCTCTTTGTTTAAGAAAAACTGTAGTTGTCATGTCTGGCCTTGTCTCGGATAGAAAAAGCTATTTTTAAAATGTTACAGTAATAGCTGCAAGAAGTGAGTTTTTTGGTCCTAATCATTAGAAATCAGTTACTTGTTGATGTCAAACATGGTTTTGATTGAAAATATTGCTCTTTGTTTAAGAAAAACTGTAGTTGTCATGTCTGGCCTTGTCTCGCGATAGAAACCTATTTTTTTACAAATGTTACAGTAAAAGCTGCAAGAAGCTCGCAGAAGCGAGTTTTTTGGTCCTAATTATTAGAAATCAGTTACTTGTTGATGATGAACATGGTTGTAATTGAAAATATTGCTCTCTGTTTAAGAAAAACTGTAGTTGTCATTTCTGGCCTTCTTTCGCCGAGAAAAAGCTATTTTTTTTACAAATGTTACAGTAAAAGCTGTAGAAAGCTCAGAGAAGTGATTTTTTGGGTCCTAATCATTAGAAATCAGTTACTTGTTGATGGCAAACATGGTTTTGATTGAAAATATTGCTCTTTGTTTAAGAAAAACTGTAGTTGTCATGTCTGGCCTTGTCTCGCCATATAAACCTATTTTTTACAAATGTTACAGTAAAAGCTGTAGGAAGCTCGCAGAAGTGAGTTTTTTGGTCCTAATCATTAGAAATCAGTTACTCTTTGATGACAAACATGGTTTTGATTGAAAATATTGCTCTCTGTTTAAGAAAATCTGTAGTTGTCATTTTTGGCCTTTTCTCGCATAGAGAAGGCTATTTTTTACAAATGTAACAGTAAAAGCTGCAAGAAGTGAGTTTTTTGGTTCTAATCATTAGAAATCAGTTACTTGTTGATGGCAAACATGGTTTTGATTGAAAATATTGCTCTTTGTTTTAGAAAAACTGTAGTTGTCATGTCTGGCCTTCTCTCGCAGAGAGAAAGCTATTTTTACAAATGTTACAGTAAAAGCTGTAGGAAGCTCACAGAAGTGATTTTTTGGGTCCTAATCATTAGAAATCGGTTACTTGTTGATGGCAAACATGGTTTTGATTGAAAATATTGCTCTTTGTTTAAGAAAAACTGTAGTTGTCATTTTTGGCCTTCTCTCGCATAGAGAAAGCTATTTTTAAAATGTAACAGTAAAAGCTGCAAGAAGTGAGTTTTTTGGTCCTAATCATTAGAAATCAGTTACTTGTTGATGGCAAACATGGTTTTGATTGAAAATATTGCTTTCTGTTTAAGAAAAACTGTAGTTGTCATATTTGGCCTTCTCTCGCATAGAGAAAGCTATTTTTACAAATGTTACAATAAAATCTGTAGGAAGCTCACATAAGTGATTTTTTGGGTCCTAATCATTAGAAATCAGTTACTTGTTGATTGCAAACATGGTTTTGATTGAAAATATTGCTATTTGTTTAAGAAAAACTGTAGTTGTCATGTCTGGCCTTGTCTCGCCGAGAAAAAGCTATTTTTTTTTTTACAAATGTTAGAGTAAAAGCTGTAGGAAGCTCGCAGAAGTTACTTTTTTGGTCCTAATCATTAGAAATCAGTTACTTGTTGATGGCAAACATAGTTTTAAATGAAAATATTGCTCTTTGTTTAAAAAAAACTGTAGTTGTCATTTCTGGCCTTCTCTCGCATAGAAAAAGCTATTTTTAAAATGTAACAGTAAAAGCTGCAAGAAGCTCGCAGAAGTGAGTTTTTTGTTTCTAATCATTAGAAATCAGTTACTTGCTGATGGCAAACATAGTTTTAAATGAAAATATTGCTCTTTGTTTAAAAAAAACTGTAGTTGTCATTTCTGGCCTTCTCTCGCATAGAAAAAGCTATTTTTAAAATGTAACAGTAAAAGCTCACAGAAGTGTTTTTTTGGGTCCTAATCATTAGAAATGAGTTTCTTGTTGATGGCAAACATGGTTTTGATTGAAAATATTGCTCTTTGTTTAAGAAAAACTGTAGTAGTCATTTCTGGCCTTCTCTCGCATAGAAAAAGCTAGTTTTAAAATGTAACAGTAAAAGCTGCAAGAAGTGAGTTTTTTGGTCCTAATCATTAGAAATCAGTTACTTGTTGATGGCAAACATGGTTTTGATTGAAAATATTGCTCTTTGTTTAAAAAAAAACTGTAGTTGTCATTTTTGGCCTTCTCTCGCCGAGAGAAAGCTATTTTTACAAATGCTACAGTAAAAGCTGCAAGAAGCTCGCAGAAGTGAGTTTTTTGTTTCTAATCATTAGAAATCAGTTACTTGTTGATGGCAAACATAGTTTTAAATGAAAATATTGCTCTTTGTTTAAAAAAAAGTGTAGTTGTCATTTCTGGCCTTCTCTCGCATAGAAAAAGCTATTTTTAAAATGTAACAGTAAAAGCTCACAGAAGTGTTTTTTTGGGTCCTAATCATTAGAAATGAGTTTCTTGTTGATGGCAAACATGGTTTTGATTGAAAATATTGCTCTTTGTTTAAGAAAAACTGTAGTAGTCATTTCTGGCCTTCTCTCGCATAGAAAAAGCTAGTTTTAAAATGTAACAGTAAAAGCTGCAAGAAGTGAGTTTTTTGGTCCTAATCATTAGAAATCAGTTACTTGTTGATGGCAAACATGGTTTTGATTGAAAATATTGCTCTTTGTTTAAAAAAAAACTGTAGTTGTCATTTTTGGCCTTCTCTCGCCGAGAGAAAGCTATTTTTACAAATGCTACAGTAAAAGCTGCAAGAAGCTCGCAGAAGTGAGTTTTTTGTTTCTAATCATTAGAAATCAGTTACTTGTTGATGGCAAACATAGTTTTAAATGAAAATATTGCTCTTTGTTTAAAAAAAAGTGTAGTTGTCATTTCTGGCCTTCTCTCGCATAGAAAAAGCTATTTTTAAAATGTAACAGTAAAAGCTCACAGAAGTGTTTTTTTGGGTCCTAATCATTAGAAATGAGTTTCTTGTTGATGGCAAACATGGTTTTGATTGAAAATATTGCTCTTTGTTTAAGAAAAACTGTAGTAGTCATTTCTGGCCTTCTCTCGCATAGAAAAAGCTAGTTTTAAAATGTAACAGTAAAAGCTGCAAGAAGTGAGTTTTTTGGTCCTAATCATTAGAAATCAGTTACTTGTTGATGATGAACATGGGTGTAATTGAAAATATTGCTCTGTTTCAGAAAAACTGTAGTTGTCATGTCTGGCCTTCTCTCGCCGAGAGAAAGCTATTTTTACAAATGCTACAGTAAAAGCTGCAAGAAGCTCGCAGAAGTGAGTTTTTTGGTTCTAATCATTAGAAATCAGTTACTTGTTGATGGCAAACATAGTTTTGAATGAAAATATTGCTCTTTGTTTAAGAAAAACTGTAGTTGTCATTTTTGGCCTTCTCTCGCATAGAGAAAGCTATTTTTTACAAATGTTACAATATAAGCTGTAGGAAGCTCACATAAGTGATTTTTTGGGTCCTAATCATTAGAAATCAGTTACTTGTTGATGGCAAACATGGTTTTGATTGAAAATATTGCTCTTTGTTTAAGAAAAACTGTAGTTGTCATGTCTGGCCTTGTCTCGCCGAGAAAAAGCTTTTTTTTTTTTTACAAATGTTAGAGTAAAAGCTGTAGGAAGCTCGCAGAAGTGACTTTTTTGGTCCTAATCATTAGAAATCAGTTACTTGTTGATGGCAAACATGGTTTTGATTGAAAATATTGCTCTTTGTTTAAAAAAAAACTGTAGTTGTCATTTTTGGCCTTCTCTCGCCGAGAGAAAGCTATTTTTACAAATGCTACAGTAAAAGCTGCAAGAAGCTCGCAGAAGTGAGTTTTTTGTTTCTAATCATTAGAAATCAGTTACTTGTTGATGGCAAACATAGCTTTAAATGAAAATATTGCTCTTTGTTTAAAAAAAACTGTAGTTGTCATGTCTGGCCTTGTCTCGCGATAGAAAACTATTTTTTACAAATGTTACAGTAAAAGCTGCAAGAAGCTCGCAGAAGCGAGTTTTTTGGTCCTAATTATTAGAAATCAGTTACTTGTTGATGATGAACATGGTTGAAATTGAAAATATTGCTCTCTGTTTAAGAAAAACTGTAGTTGTCATTTTTGGCCTTCTCTCGCATAGAGAAAGTTATTTTTTACAAATGTTACAGTAAAAGCTGTAGGAAGCTCAGAGAAGTGATTTTTTGGGTCCTAATCATTAGAAATCAGTTACTTGTTGATGGCAAACATGGTTTTGATTAAAAATATTGCTCTTTGTTTAAGAAAAACTGTAGTTGTCATTTTTGGCCTTCTCTCGCATAGAGAAAGCTATTTTTTACAAATGTTACAATATAAGCTGTAGGAAGCTCACATAAGTGATGTTTTGGGTCCTAATCATTAGAAATCAGTTACTTGTTGATGGCAAACATGGTTTTGATTGAAAATATTGCTCCTTGTTTAAGAAAAACTGTAGTTGTCAGTTTTGGCCTGAGAGAAAGCTATTTTTACAAATGTTACAGTAAAAGCTGGAAGAAGCTCGCAGAAGCGAGTTTTTTGGTCCTAATTATTAGAAATCAGTTACTTGTTGATGATGAACATGGTTGAAATTGAAAATATTGCTCTCTGTTTAAGAAAAACTGTAGTTGTCATTTTTGGCCTTCTCTCGCATAGAGAAAGCTATTTTTTTACAAATGTTACAATATAAGCTGTAGGAAGCTCACATAAGTGATTTTTTGGGTCCTAATCATTAGAAATCGGTTACTTGTTGATGGCAAACATGGTTTTGATTGAAAATATTGCTCTCTGTTTAAGAAAAACTGTAGTTGTCATTTTTGGCCTTCTCTCGCATAGAGAAAGTTATTTTTTACAAATGTTACAGTAAAAGCTGTAGGAAGCTCAGAGAAGTGATTTTTTGGGTCCTAATCATTAGAAATCAGTTACTTGTTGATGGCAAACATGGTTTTGATTAAAAATATTGCTCTTTGTTTAAGAAAAACTGTAGTTGTCATTTTTGGCCTTCTCTCGCCGAGAGAAAGCTATTTTTACAAATGCTACAGTAAAAGCTGCAAGAAGCTCGCAGAAGTGAGTTTTTTGTTTCTAATCATTAGAAATCAGTTACTTGTTGATGGCAAACATAGCTTTAAATGAAAATATTGCTCTTTGTTTAAAAAAAACTGTAGTTGTCATGTCTGGCCTTGTCTCGCGATAGAAAACTATTTTTTACAAATGTTACAGTAAAAGCTGCAAGAAGCTCGCAGAAGCGAGTTTTTTGGTCCTAATTATTAGAAATCAGTTACTTGTTGATGATGAACATTGTTGAAATTGAAAATATTGCTCTCTGTTTAAGAAAAACTGTAGTTGTCATTTTTGGCCTTCTCTCGCATAGAGAAAGTTATTTTTTACAAATGTTACAGTAAAAGCTGTAGGAAGCTCAGAGAAGTGATTTTTTGGGTCCTAATCATTAGAAATCAGTTACTTGTTGATGGCAAACATGGTTTTGATTAAAAATATTGCTCTTTGTTTAAGAAAAACTGTAGTTGTCATTTTTGGCCTTCTCTCGCATAGAGAAAGCTATTTTTTACAAATGTTACAATATAAGCTGTAGGAAGCTCACATAAGTGATGTTTTGGGTCCTAATCATTAGAAATCAGTTACTTGTTGATGGCAAACATGGTTTTGATTGAAAATATTGCTCCTTGTTTAAGAAAAACTGTAGTTGTCAGTTTTGGCCTGAGAGAAAGCTATTTTTACAAATGTTACAGTAAAAGCTGCAAAAAGTGAGTTTTTTGGTCCTAATCATTAGAAATCAGTTACTTGTTCATGGCAAACATGGTTTTGATTGAAAATATTGCTCTTTGTTTAAGAAAAACTGTAGTTGTCATTTCTGGCCTTCTCTCAGCGAGAGAAAGCTATTTTTTTACAAATGTTACAGTAAAAGCTGTAGGAAGCTCGCAGAAGTTAGTTTTTTGGTCCTAATTATTAGAAATAATTTACTTGTTGATGGCACACATGGTTTTGATTGAAAATATTGCTCTTTGTTTAAGAAAAACTGTAGTTGTCATTTTTGGCCTTCTCTCGCATAGAGAAAGCTATTTTTTACAAATGTTACAATATAAGCTGTAGGAAGCTCACATAAGTGATTTTTTGGGTCCTAATCATTAGAAATCAGTTACTTGTTGATGGCAGACATGGTTTTGATTAAAAATATTGCTCTTTGTTTAAGAAAAACTGAAGTTGTCATTTTTGGCCTTCTCTCGCATAGAGAAAGCTATTTTTAAAATGTAACCGTAAAAGCTGCAAGAAGTGAGTTTTTTGGTCCTAATCATTAGAAATCAGTTACTTGTTGATTGCAAACATGGTTTTGATTGAAAATATTCCTCTTTGTTTAAGAAAAACTGTAGTTGTCATTTTTGGCCTTCTGTCGCTGAGAGAAACCTTTTTTTTTACAAATGTTACAATAAAAGCTGTAAGAAGCTTGCATAAGTGAGTTTTTTGGTCCTAATCATTAGAAATCAATTACTTCTTGATGGCAAACATGGTTTTGATTGAAAATATTGCTCTTTCTTTAAGAAAAACTGTAGTAGTCATTTCTGGCCTTGTCTCGCGGTAGAAACCTATTTTTTTTACAAATGTTACAGTAAAAGCTGTAGGAAGCTCGCAGAAGTGAGTTTTTTGGTCCTAATCATTAGAAATCAATTACTTCTTGATGGCAAACATGGTTTTGATTGAAAATATTGCTCTTTGTTTAAGAAAAACTGTAGTTGTCATGTCTGGCCTTGTCTCGCGATAGAAACCTATTTTTTTTTACAAATGTTACAGTAAAAGCTGCAAGAAGCTCGCAGAAGCGAGTTTTTTGGTCCTAATTATTAGAAATCAGTTACTTGTTGATGATGAACATGGTTGTAATTGAAAATATTGCTCTCTGTTTAAGAAAAACTGTAGTTGTCATTTTTGAACTTCTCTCGCATAGAGAAAGCTATTTTTTACAAATGTTACAATAAAAGCTGTAGGAAGCTCACATAAGTGATTTTTTGGGTCCTTATCATTAGAAATCAGTTACTTGTTGATGGCAAACATGGTTTTGATTGAAAATATTGCTCTTTGTTTATGAAAAACAGTAGTAGTCTTTTCTGGCCTTCTCTCGCCGCGAGAAACCCATTTTTACAAATGTTACAGTAAAAGCTGTAGGAAGCTCACAGAAGTGATTTTTTGGGTCCTAATCATTAGAAATCAGTTACTTGTTGATGGCAAACATGGTTTTGATTGAAAATATTGCTCTTTGTTTAAGAAAAACTGTAGTTGTCATGTCTGGCCTTCTCTCGCCGAGAGAAAGTTATTTTTACAAATGCTACAGTAAAAGCTGCAAGAAGCTCGCAGAAGTGAGTTTTTTGGTTCTAATCATTAGACATCAGTTACTTGTTGATGGCAAACATGGTTTTGATTGAAAATATTGCTCTTTGTTTTAGAAAAACTGTAGTTGTCATGTCTGGCCTTCTCTCGCAGAGAGAAAGCTATTTTTACAAATGTTACAGTAAAAGCTGTAGGAAGCTCACAGAAGTGATTTTTTGGGTCCTAATCATTAGAAATCGGTTACTTGTTGATGGCAAACATGGTTTTGATTGAAAATATTGCTCTTTGTTTAAGAAAAACTGTAGTTGTCATTTTTGGCCTTCTCTCGCATAGAGAAAGCTATTTTTAAAATGTAACAGTAAAAGCTGCAAGAAGTGAGTTTTTTGGTCCTAATCATTAGAAATCAGTTACTTGTTGATGGCAAACATGGTTTTGATTGAAAATATTGCTCTCTGTTTAAGAAAAACTGTAGTTGTCATATTTGGCCTTCTCTCGCATAGAGAAAGCTATTTTTACAAATGTTACAATAAAATCTGTAGGAAGCTCACATAAGTGATTTTTTGGGTCCTAATCATTAGAAATCAGTTACTTGTTGATTGCAAACATGGTTTCGATTGAAAATATTGCTATTTGTTTAAGAAAAACTGTAGTTGTCATGTCTGGCCTTGTCTCGCCGAGAAAAAGCTTTTTTTTTTTTTTACAAATGTTAGAGTAAAAGCTGTAGGAAGCTCGCAGAAGTGACTTTTTTGGTCCTAATCATTAGAAATCAGTTACTTGTTGATGGCAAACATAGTTTTAAATGAAAATATTGCTCTTTGTTTAAAAAAAACTGTAGTTGTCATTTCTGGCCTTCTCTCGCATAGAAAAAGCTATTTTTAAAATGTTACAGTAAAAGCTGCAAGAAGTGAGTTTTTTGGTCCTAATCATTAGAAATCAGTTACTTGTTGATGTCAAACATGGTTTTGATTGAAAATATTGCTCTTTGTTTAAGAAAAACTGTAGTTGTCATGTCTGGCCTTGTCTCGGATAGAAAAAGCTATTTTTAAAATGTTACAGTAATAGCTGCAAGAAGTGAGTTTTTTGGTCCTAATCATTAGAAATCAGTTACTTGTTGATGTCAAACATGGTTTTGATTGAAAATATTGCTCTTTGTTTAAGAAAAACTGTAGTTGTCATGTCTGGCCTTGTCTCGCGATAGAAACCTATTTTTTTACAAATGTTACAGTAAAAGCTGCAAGAAGCTCGCAGAAGCGAGTTTTTTGGTCCTAATTATTAGAAATCAGTTACTTGTTGATGATGAACATGGTTGTAATTGAAAATATTGCTCTCTGTTTAAGAAAAACTGTAGTTGTCATTTCTGGCCTTCTTTCGCCGAGAAAAAGCTATTTTTTTTACAAATGTTACAGTAAAAGCTGTAGAAAGCTCAGAGAAGTGATTTTTTGGGTCCTAATCATTAGAAATCAGTTACTTGTTGATGGCAAACATGGTTTTGATTGAAAATATTGCTCTTTGTTTAAGAAAAACTGTAGTTGTCATGTCTGGCCTTGTCTCGCCATATAAACCTATTTTTTACAAATGTTACAGTAAAAGCTGTAGGAAGCTCGCAGAAGTGAGTTTTTTGGTCCTAATCATTAGAAATCAGTTACTCTTTGATGACAAACATGGTTTTGATTGAAAATATTGCTCTCTGTTTAAGAAAATCTGTAGTTGTCATTTTTGGCCTTTTCTCGCATAGAGAAGGCTATTTTTTACAAATGTAACAGTAAAAGCTGCAAGAAGTGAGTTTTTTGGTTCTAATCATTAGAAATCAGTTACTTGTTGATGGCAAACATGGTTTTGATTGAAAATATTGCTCTTTGTTTTAGAAAAACTGTAGTTGTCATGTCTGGCCTTCTCTCGCAGAGAGAAAGCTATTTTTACAAATGTTACAGTAAAAGCTGTAGGAAGCTCACAGAAGTGATTTTTTGGGTCCTAATCATTAGAAATCGGTTACTTGTTGATGGCAAACATGGTTTTGATTGAAAATATTGCTCTTTGTTTAAGAAAAACTGTAGTTGTCATTTTTGGCCTTCTCTCGCATAGAGAAAGCTATTTTTAAAATGTAACAGTAAAAGCTGCAAGAAGTGAGTTTTTTGGTCCTAATCATTAGAAATCAGTTACTTGTTGATGGCAAACATGGTTTTGATTGAAAATATTGCTTTCTGTTTAAGAAAAACTGTAGTTGTCATATTTGGCCTTCTCTCGCATAGAGAAAGCTATTTTTACAAATGTTACAATAAAATCTGTAGGAAGCTCACATAAGTGATTTTTTGGGTCCTAATCATTAGAAATCAGTTACTTGTTGATTGCAAACATGGTTTTGATTGAAAATATTGCTCTTTGTTTAAGAAAAACTGTAGTTGTCATGTCTGGCCTTGTCTCGCGATAGAAACCTATTTTTTTACAAATGTTACAGTAAAAGCTGCAAGAAGCTCGCAGAAGCGAGTTTTTTGGTCCTAATTATTAGAAATCAGTTACTTGTTGATGATGAACATGGTTGTAATTGAAAATATTGCTCTCTGTTTAAGAAAAACTGTAGTTGTCATTTCTGGCCTTCTCTCGACGAGAAAAAGCAATTTTTTTTACAAATGTTACAGTAAAAGCTGTAGGAAGCTCAGAGAAGTGATTTTTTGGGTCCTAATCATTAGAAATCAGTTACTTGTTGATGGCAAACATGGTTTTGATTGAAAATATTGCTCTTTGTTTAAGAAAAACTGTAGTTGTCATGTCTGGCCTTGTCTCGCCATATAAACCTATTTTTTACAAATGTTACAGTAAAAGCTGTAGGAAGCTCGCAGAAGTGAGTTTTTTGGTCCTAATCATTAGAAATCAGTTACTTTTTGATGACAAACATGGTTTTGATTGAAAATATTGCTCTCTGTTTAAGAAAATCTGTAGTTGTCATTTTTGGCCTTTTCTCGCATAGAGAAGGCTATTTTTTACAAATGTAACAGTAAAAGCTGCAAGAAGTGAGTTTTTTGGTCCTAATCATTAGAAATCAGTTACTTGTTGATGTCAAACATGGTTTTGATTGAAAATATTGCTCTTTGTTTAAGAAAAACTGTAGTTGTCATTTCTGGCCTTCTCTCGACGAGAAAAAGCAATTTTTTTTACAAATGTTACAGTAAAAGCTGTAGGAAGCTCAGAGAAGTGTTTTTTTGGGTCCTAATCATTAGAAATCAGTTACTTGTTGATGACAAACATGGTTTTGATTGAAAATATTGCTCTCTGTTTAAGAAAATCTGTAGTTGTCATTTTTGGCCTTTTCTCGCATAGAGAAGGCTATTTTTTTACAAATGTAACAGTAAAAGCTGCAAGAAGTGAGTTTTTTGGTTCTAATCATTAGAAATCAGTTACTTGTTGATGGCAAACATGGTTTTGATTGAAAATATTGCTCTTTGTTTTAGAAAAACTGTAGTTGTCATGTCTGGCCTTCTCTCGCAGAGAGAAAGCTATTTTTAAAATGTAACAGTAAAAGCTGCAAGAAGTGAGTTTTTTGGTCCTAATCATTAGAAATCAGTTACTTGTTGATGGCAAACATGGTTTTGATTGAAAATATTGCTATTTGTTTAAGAAAAACTGTAGTTGTCATGTCTGGCCTTGTCTCGCCGAGAAAAAGCTATTTTTTTTTTTACAAATGTTAGAGTAAAAGCTGTAGGAAGCTCGCAGAAGTGACTTTTTTGGTCCTAATCATTAGAAATCAGTTACTTGTTGATGGCAAACATGGTTTTGATTGAAAATATTGCTCTTTGTTTAAAAAAAAACTGTAGTTGTCATTTTTGGCCTTCTCTCGCCGAGAGAAAGCTATTTTTACAAATGCTACAGTAAAAGCTGCAAGAAGCTCGCAGAAGTGAGTTTTTTATTTCTAATCATTAGAAATCAGTTACTTGTTGATGGCAAACATAGTTTTAAATGAAAATATTGCTCTTTGTTTAAAAAAAACTGTAGTTGTCATTTCTGGCCTTCTCTCGCATAGAAAAAGCTATTTTTAAAATGTAACAGTAAAAGCTCACAGAAGTGTTTTTTTGGGTCCTAATCGTTAGAAATGAGTTTCTTGTTGATGGCAAACATGGTTTTGATTGAAAATATTGCTCTTTGTTTAAGAAAAACTGTAGTAGTCATTTCTGGCCTTCTCTCGCATAGAAAAAGCTAGTTTTAAAATGTAACAGTAAAAGCTGCAAGAAGTGAGTTTTTTGGTCCTAATCATTAGAAATCAGTTAGTTGTTGATGTCAAACATGGTTTTGATTGAAAATATTGCTCTTTGTTTAAGAAAAACTGTAATTGTCATGTCTGGCCTTGTCTTGCGATAGAAACCTATTTTTTTCAAATGTTACAGTAAAAGCTGCAAGAAGCTCGCAGAAGCGAGTTTTTTGGTCCTAATTATTAGAAATCAGTTACTTGTTGATGATGAACATGGGTGTAATTGAAAATATTGCTCTCTGTTTCAGAAAAACTGTAGTTGTCATTTCTGGCCTTCTCTCAGCGAGAGAAAGCTATTTTTTTTTAGAAATGTTACAATAAAAGCTGTAGGAAGCTCACATAAGTGATTTGTTGGGTCCAAATCATTAGAAATCAGTTACTTGTTGATGGCAAACATGGTTTTGATTGAAAATATTGCTCTTTGTTTAAGAAAAACTGAAGTTGTCATTTTTGGCCTTCTCTCGCATAGAGAAAGCTATTTTTAAAATGTAACAGTAAAAGCTGCAAGAAGTGAGTTTTTTGGTCCTAATCATTAGAAATCAGTTACTTGTTGATGTCAAACATGGTTTTGATTGAAAATATTGCTTTTTGTTTAAGAAAAACTGTAGTTGTCATGTCTGGCCTTGTCTCGCGATAGAAAACTATTTTTTACAAATGTTACAGTAAAAGCTGCAAGAAGCTCGCAGAAGCGAGTTTTTTGGTCCTAATTATTAGAAATCAGTTACTTGTTGATGATGAACATGGTTGAAATTGAAAATATTGCTCTCTGTTTAAGAAAAACTGTAGTTGTCATTTCTGGCCTTCTCTCAGCGAGACAAAGCAAAATTTTTTACAAATGTTACAGTAAAAGCTGTAGGAAGCTCGCAGAAGTGAGTTTTTTGGTCCTAATCATTAGAAATCAGTTACTTGTTGATGGCAAACATGGTTTTGATTGAAAATATTGCTCTCTGTTTAAGAAAAACTGTAGTTGTCATTTTTGGCCTTCTCTCGCATAGAGAAAGTTATTTTTTACAAATGTTACAGTAAAAGCTGTAGGAAGCTCAGAGAAGTGATTTTTTGGGTCCTAATCATTAGAAATCAGTTACTTGTTGATGGCAAACATGGTTTTGATTGAAAATATTGCTCTTTGTTTAAGAAAAACTGTAGTTGTCATTTTTGGCCTTCTCTCGCATAGAGAAAGCTATTTTTTACAAATGTTACAATATAAGCTGTAGGAAGCTCACATAAGTGATGTTTTGGGTCCTAATCATTAGAAATCAGTTACTTGTTGATGGCAAACATGGTTTTGATTGAAAATATTGCTCCTTGTTTAAGAAAAACTGTAGTTGTCAGTTTTGGCCTGAGAGAAAGCTATTTTTACAAATGTTACAGTAAAAGCTGCAAGAAGCTCGCAGAAGCGAGTTTTTTGGTCCTAATTATTAGAAATCAGTTACTTGTTGATGATGAACATGGTTGAAATTGAAAATATTGCTCTCTGTTTAAGAAAAACTGTAGTTGTCATTTTTGGCCTTCTCTCGCATAGAGAAAGCTATTTTTTACAAATGTTACAATATAAGCTGTAGGAAGCTCACATAAGTGATTTTTTGGGTCCTAATCATTAGAAATCAGTTACTTGTTGATGGCAAACATGGTTTTGATTGAAAATATTGCTCTTTGTTTAAGAAAAACTGTAGTTGTCATGTCTGGCCTTCTCTCGCCGAGAGAAAGCTATTTTTACAAATGCTACAGTAAAAGCTGCAAGAAGCTTGCAGAAGTGAGTTTTTTGGTTCTAATCATTAGAAATCAGTTTCTTGTTGATGGCAAACATAGTTTTGATTGAAAATATTGCTCTCTGTTTAAGAAAAACTGTAGTTGTCATTTTTGGCCTTCTCTCGCATAGAGAAAGTTATTTTTTACAAATGTTACAGTAAAAGCTGTAGGAAGCTCAGAGAAGTGATTTTTTGGGTCCTAATCATTAGAAATCAGTTACTTGTTGATGGCAAACATGGTTTTGATTGAAAATATTGCTCTTTGTTTAAGAAAAACTGTAGTTGTCATTTTTGGCCTTCTCTTGCGTAGAGAAAGCTATTTTTAAAATGTAACAGTAAAAGCTGCAAGAAGTGAGTTTTTTTGTCCTAATCATTAGAAATCAGTTACTTGTTGATGGCAAACATGGTTTTGATTGAAAATATTGCTCTTTGTTTAAGAAAAACTGTAGTTGTCATGTCTGGCCTTGTCTCGCCATATAAACCTATTTTTTACAAATGTTACAGTAAAAGCTGTAGGAAGCTCGCAGAAGTAAGTTTTTTGGTCCTAATCATTAGAAATCAGTTACCTTTTGATGACAAACATGGTTTTGATTGAAAATATTGCTCTCTGTTTAAGAAAATCTGTAGTTGTCATTTTTGGCCTTCTCTCGCATAGAGAAAGCTATTTTTAAAATGTAACAGTAAAAGCTGCAAGAAGTGAGTTTTTTGGTCCTAATCATTAGAAATCAGTTACTTGTTGATGGCAAACATGGTTTTGATTGAAAATATTGCTTTCTGTTTAAGAAAAACTGTAGTTGTCATATTTGGCCTTCTCTCGCATAGAGAAAGCTATTTTTACAAATGTTACAATAAAATCTGTAGGAAGCTCACATAAGTGATTTTTTGGGTCCTAATCATTAGAAATCAGTTACTTGTTGATTGCAAACATGGTTTTGATTGAAAATATTGCTATTTGTTTAAGAAAAACTGTAGTTGTCATGTCTGGCCTTGTCTCGCCGAGAAAAAGCTATTTTTTTTTTTTACAAATGTTAGAGTAAAAGCTGTAGGAAGCTCGCAGAAGTGACTTTTTTGGTCCTAATCATTAGAAATCAGTTACTTGTTGATGGCAAACATAGTTTTAAATGAAAATATTGCTCTTTGTTTAAAAAAAACTGTAGTTGTCATTTCTGGCCTTCTCTCGCATAGAAAAAGCTATTTTTAAAATGTTACAGTAAAAGCTGCAAGAAGTGAGTTTTTTGGTCCTAATCATTAGAAATCAGTTACTTGTTGATGTCAAACATGGTTTTGATTGAAAATATTGCTCTTTGTTTAAGAAAAACTGTAGTTGTCATGTCTGGCCTTGTCTCGCGATAGAAACCTATTTTTTTACAAATGTTACAGTAAAAGCTGCAAGAAGCTCGCAGAAGCGAGTTTTTTGGTCCTAATTATTAGAAATCAGTTACTTGTTGATGATGAACATGGTTGTAATTGAAAATATTGCTCTCTGTTTAAGAAAAACTGTAGTTGTCATTTCTGGCCTTCTCTCGACGAGAAAAAGCAATTTTTTTTACAAATGTTACAGTAAAAGCTGTAGGAAGCTCAGAGAAGTGATTTTTTGGGTCCTAATCATTAGAAATCAGTTACTTGTTGATGGCAAACATGGTTTTGATTGAAAATATTGCTCTTTGTTTAAGAAAAACTGTAGTTGTCATGTCTGGCCTTGTCTCGCCATATAAACCTATTTTTTACAAATGTTACAGTAAAAGCTGTAGGAAGCTCGCAGAAGTGAGTTTTTTGGTCCTAATCATTAGAAATCAGTTACTTTTTGATGACAAACATGGTTTTGATTGAAAATATTGCTCTCTGTTTAAGAAAATCTGTAGTTGTCATTTTTGGCCTTTTCTCGCATAGAGAAGGCTATTTTTTACAAATGTAACAGTAAAAGCTGCAAGAAGTGAGTTTTTTGGTCCTAATCATTAGAAATCAGTTACTTGTTGATGTCAAACATGGTTTTGATTGAAAATATTGCTCTTTGTTTAAGAAAAACTGTAGTTGTCATGTCTGGCCTTGTCTCGCCATATAAACCTATTTTTTACAAATGTTACAGTAAAAGCTGTAGGAAGCTCGCAGAAGTGAGTTTTTTGGTCCTAATCATTAGAAATCAGTTACTTTTTGATGACAAACATAGTTTTGATTGAAAATATTGCTCTTTGTTTTAGAAAAACTGAAGTTGTCATTTTTGGCCTTCTCTCGCAGAGAGAAAGCTATTTTTAAAATGTAACAGTAAAAGCTGCAAGAAGTGAGTTTTTTGGTCCTAATCATTAGAAATCAGTTACTTGTTGATGTCAAACATGGTTTTGATTGAAAATATTGCTTTTTGTTTAAGAAAAACTGTAGTTGTCATGTCTGGCCTTGTCTCGCGATAGAAAACTATTTTTTACAAATGTTACAGTAAAAGCTGCAAGAAGCTCGCAGAAGCGAGTTTTTTGGTCCTAATTATTAGAAATCAGTTACTTGTTGATGATGAACATGGTTGAAATTGAAAATATTGCTCTCTGTTTAAGAAAAACTGTAGTTGTCATTTCTGGCCTTCTCTCAGCGAGACAAAGCAAAATTTTTTACAAATGTTACAGTAAAAGCTGTAGGAAGCTCGCAGAAGTGAGTTTTTTGGTCCTAATCATTAGAAATCAGTTACTTGTTGATGGCAAACATGGTTTTGATTGAAAATATTGCTCTCTGTTTAAGAAAAACTGTAGTTGTCATTTTTGGCCTTCTCTCGCATAGAGAAAGTTATTTTTTACAAATGTTACAGTAAAAGCTGTAGGAAGCTCAGAGAAGTGATTTTTTGGGTCCTAATCATTAGAAATCAGTTACTTGTTGATGGCAAACATGGTTTTGATTGAAAATATTGCTCTTTGTTTAAGAAAAACTGTAGTTGTCATTTTTGGCCTTCTCTCGCATAGAGAAAGCTATTTTTTACAAATGTTACAATATAAGCTGTAGGAAGCTCACATAAGTGATGTTTTGGGTCCTAATCATTAGAAATCAGTTACTTGTTGATGGCAAACATGGTTTTGATTGAAAATATTGCTCCTTGTTTAAGAAAAACTGTAGTTGTCAGTTTTGGCCTGAGAGAAAGCTATTTTTACAAATGTTACAGTAAAAGCTGCAAGAAGCTCGCAGAAGCGAGTTTTTTGGTCCTAATTATTAGAAATCAGTTACTTGTTGATGATGAACATGGTTGAAATTGAAAATATTGCTCTCTGTTTAAGAAAAACTGTAGTTGTCATTTTTGGCCTTCTCTCGCATAGAGAAAGCTATTTTTTACAAATGTTACAATATAAGCTGTAGGAAGCTCACATAAGTGATTTTTTGGGTCCTAATCATTAGAAATCAGTTACTTGTTGATGGCAAACATGGTTTTGATTGAAAATATTGCTCTTTGTTTAAGAAAAACTGTAGTTGTCATGTCTGGCCTTCTCTCGCCGAGAGAAAGCTATTTTTACAAATGCTACAGTAAAAGCTGCAAGAAGCTCGCAGAAGTGAGTTTTTTGGTTCTAATCATTAGAAATCAGTTTCTTGTTGATGGCAAACATAGTTTTGATTGAAAATATTGCTCTCTGTTTAAGAAAAACTGTAGTTGTCATTTTTGGCCTTCTCTCGCATAGAGAAAGTTATTTTTTACAAATGTTACAGTAAAAGCTGTAGGAAGCTCAGAGAAGTGATTTTTTGGGTCCTAATCATTAGAAATCAGTTACTTGTTGATGGCAAACATGGTTTTGATTGAAAATATTGCTCTTTGTTTAAGAAAAACTGTAGTTGTCATTTTTGGCCTTCTCTTGCGTAGAGAAAGCTATTTTTAAAATGTAACAGTAAAAGCTGCAAGAAGTGAGTTTTTTTGTCCTAATCATTAGAAATCAGTTACTTGTTGATGGCAAACATGGTTTTGATTGAAAATATTGCTCTTTGTTTAAGAAAAACTGTAGTTGTCATGTCTGGCCTTGTCTCGCCATATAAACCTATTTTTTACAAATGTTACAGTAAAAGCTGTAGGAAGCTCGCAGAAGTAAGTTTTTTGGTCCTAATCATTAGAAATCAGTTACCTTTTGATGACAAACATGGTTTTGATTGAAAATATTGCTCTCTGTTTAAGAAAATCTGTAGTTGTCATTTTTGGCCTTCTGTCGCTGAGAGAAACCTTTTTTTTACAAATGTTACAATAAAAGCTGTAAGAAGCTCGCATAAGTGAGTTTTTTGGTCCTAATCATTGGAAATCAATTACTTTTTGATGGCAAACATGGTTTTGATTGAAAATATTGCTCTTTCTTTAAGAAAAACTGTAGTAGTCATTTCTGGCCTTGTCTCGCGATAGAAACCTATTTTTTTTACAAATGTTTCAGTAAAAGCTGTAGGAAGCTCGCAGAAGTGAGTTTTTTGGTCCTAATCATTAGAAATCAATTACTTCTTGATGGCAAACATGGTTTTGATTGAAAATATTGCTCTTTGTTTAAGAAAAACTGTAGTTGTCATTTCTGGCCTTCTCTTAGCGAGAGAAAGCTATTTTTTTTACAAATGTTACAGTAAAAGCTGTAGGAAGCTCGCAGAAGTGAGTTTTTTTGGTCCTAATTATTAGAAATAATTTACTTGTTGATGGCACACATGGTTTTGATTGACAATATTGCTCTTTCTTTAAGAAAAACTGTAGTTGTCATTTTTGGCCTTCTCTCGCATAGAGAATGCTAATTTTAAAATGTAACAGTAAAAGCTGCAAGAAGTGAGTTTTTTGGTCCTAATCATTAGAAATCAGTTACTTGTTGATGGCAAACATGGTTTTGATTGAAAATATTGCTCTCTGTGTAAGAAAAACTGTAGTTGTCATATTTGGCCTTCTCTCGCATAGAGAAAGCTATTTTTTTTTACAAATGTTAGAGTAAAAGCTGTAGGAAGCTCGCAGAAGTGAGTTTTTTGGTCCTAATCATTAGAAATCAGTTACTTGTTGATGGCAAACATGGTTTTGATTGAAAATATTGCTCTTTGTTTTAAAAAAAAAAACTGTAGTTGTCATTTTTGGCCTTCTCTCGCCGAGAGAAAGCTATTTTTACAAATGCTACAGTAAAAGCTGCAAGAAGCTCGCAGAAGTGAGTTTTTTGTTTCTAATCATTAGAAATCAGTTACTTGTTGATGGCAAACATAGTTTTAAATGAAAATATTGCTCTTTGTTTAAAAAAAACTGTAGTTGTCATTTCTGGCCTTCTCTCGCCGAGAAAAAGCTTTTTTTTTTTTACAAATGTTAGAGTAAAAGCTGTAGGAAGCTTGCAGAAGTGATTTTTTGGGTCCTAATCATTAGAAACCAGTTACTTGTTGATGGCAAACATGGTTTTGATTGAAAATATTGCTGTTTGTTTAAGAAAAACTGTAGTTGTCATTTTTGAACTTCTCTCGCATAGAGAAAGCTATTTTTTACAAATGTTACAATAAAAGCTGTAGGAAGCTCACAGAAGTGATTTTTTTGGGTCCTAATCATTAGAAATCAGTTACTTGTTGATGGCAAACATGGTTTTGATTGAAAATATTGCTCTTTGTTTAAGAAAAACTGTAGTTGTCATGTCTGGCCTTCTCTCGCCGAGAGAAAGCTATTTTTACAAATGCTACAGTAAAAGCTGCAAGAAGCTCGCAGAAGTGAGTTTTTTGGTTCTAATCATTAGAAATCAGTTACTTGTTAATGGCAAACATTGTTTTGATTGAAAATATTGCTCTTTGTTTAAGAAAAACTGTAGTTGTCATTTTTGGCCTTATCTCGCCTAGAGAAAGCTATTTTTACAAATGCTACAGTAAAAGCTGCAAGAAGCTCGCAGAAGTGAGTTTTTTGGTTCTAATCATTAGAAATCAGTTACTTGTTGATGGCAAACATAGTTTTGAATGAAAATATTGCTCTTTGTTTAAAAAAAAACTGTAGTTGTCATTTCTGGCCTTCTCTCGCATAGAAAAAGCTATTTTTAAAATGTTACAGTAAAAGCTGCAAGAAGTGAGTTTTTTGGTCGTAATCATTAGAAATCAGTTACTTGTTGATGTCAAACATGGTTTTGATTGAAAATATTGCTCTTTGTTTAAGAAAAACTGTAGTTGTCATGTCTGGCCTTGTCTCGCGATAGAAACCTATTTTTTTTACAAATGTTACAGTAAAAGCTGCAAGAAGCTCGCAGAAGCGAGTTTTTTGGTCCTAATTATTAGAAATCAGTTACTTGTTGATGATGAACATGGTTGTAATTGAAAATATTGCTCTCTGTTTAAGAAAAACTGTAGTTGTCATTTCTGGCCTTCTCTCGCCGAGAAAAAGCTTTTTTTTTTTTTTACAAATGTTAGAGTAAAAGCTGTAGGAAGCTCACATAAGTGATTTTTTGGGTCCTAATCATTAGAAATCAGTTACTTGTTGATGGCAAACATGGTTTTGATTGAAAATATTGCTCTTTGTTTAAGAAAAACAGTAGTAGTCTTTTCTGGCCTTCTCTCGCCGCGAGAAACCCATTTTTACAAATGTTACAGTAAAAGCTGTAGGAAGCTCACAGAAGTGATTTTTTGGGTCCTAATCATTAGAAATCAGTTACTTGTTGATGGCAAACATGGTTTTGATTGAAAATATTGCTCTTTGTTTAAGAAAAACTGTAGTTGTCATGTCTGGCCTTCTCTCGCCGAGAGAAAGTTATTTTTACAAATGCTACAGTAAAAGCTGCAAGAAGCTCGCAGAAGTGAGTTTTTTTGGTTCTAATCATTAGAAATCAGTTACTTGTTGATGGCAAACATAGTTTTGAATGAAAATATTGCTCTTTGTTTAAAAAAACAGTAGTTGTCATTTCTGGCCTTCTCTCGCATAGAAAAAGCTATTTTTACAAATGTTACAGTAAAAGCTGCAAGAAGTGAGTTTTTTGGTCCTAATCATTAGAAATCAGTTACTTGTTGATGGCAAACATGGTTTTGATTGAAAATATTGCTCTTTGTTTAAGAAAAACTGTAGTTGGCATGTCTGGCCTTGTCTCGCCATAGAAACCTATTTTTTACAAATGTTACAGTAAAAGCTGTAGGAAGCTCGCAGAAGTGAGTTTTTTGGTCCTAATCATTAGAAATCAGTTACTTTTTGATGGCAAACATGGTTTTGATTGAAAATATTACTCTCTGTTTAAGAAAATCTGTAGTTGTCATTTTTGGCATTTTCTCGCATAGAGAAGGCTATTTTTTTTACAAATGTAACAATAAAAGCTGCAAGAAGTGAGTTTTTTGGTCCTAATCATTAGAAATCAGTTACTTGTTCATGATGAACATGGTTGTAATTGAAAATATTGCTCTCTGTTTAAGAAAAACTGTAGTTGTCATTTATGGCCTTCTCTCACTGAGATAAAGCTATTTTTACAAATGCTACAGTAAAAGCTGCAAAAAGGTAGGAAGCTCGCAGAAGTGAGTTTTTTGGTCCTAATCATTAGAAATCAGTTACTTTTTGATGGCAAACATGGTTTTGATTGAAAATATTACTCTCTGTTTAAGAAAATCTGTAGTTGTCATTTTTGGCATTTTCTCGCATAGAGAAGGCTATTTTTTTTACAAATGTAACAATAAAAGCTGCAAGAAGTGAGTTTTTTGGTCCTAATCATTAGAAATCAGTTACTTGTTGATGATGAACATGGTTGTAATTGAAAATATTGCTCTCTGTTTAAGAAAAACTGTAGTTGTCATTTATGGCCTTCTCTCACTGAGATAAAGCTATTTTTACAAATGCTACAGTAAAAGCTGCAAAAAGCTCGCAGAAGTGAGTTTTTTGGTTCTAATCATTAGAAATCAGTTACTTGTTGATGGCAAACATAGTTTTGAATGAAAATATTGCTCTTTGTTTAAGAAAAACTGTAGTTGTCATTTATGGCCTTCTCTCACTGAGAGAAAGCTATTTTTACAAATGTTACAGTAAAAACTGCAAGAAGCTCGCAGAAGCGAGTTTTTTAGTCCTAATTATTAGAAATCAGTTACTTTTTGATGATGAACATGGTTGTAATTGAAAATATTGCTCTCTGTTTAAGAAAAACTGTAGTTGTCATTTCTGGCCTTCTCTCGCAGAGAGAAAGCTATTTTTACAAATGCTACAGTAAAAGCTGCAAGAAGTTCGCAGAAGTGAGTTTTTTTGGTTCTAATCATTAGAAATCAGTTACTTGTTGATGGCAAACATAGTTTTGAATGAAAATATTGCTCTTTGTTTAAAAAAAACAGTAGTTGTCATTTCTGGCCTTCTCTCGCATAGAAAAAGCTATTTTTACAAATGTTACAGTAAAAGCTGCAAGAAGTGAGTTTTTTGGTCCTAATCATTAGAAATCAGTTACTTGTTGATGGCAAACATGGTTTTGATTGAAAATATTGCTCTTTGTTTAATAAAAACTGTAGTTGTCATGTCTGGCCTTGTCTCGCCATAGAAACCTATTTTTTACAAATGTTACAGTAAAAGCTGTAGGAAGCTCGCAGAAGTGAGTTTTTTGGTCCTAATCATTAGAAATCAGTTACTTTTTGATGATGAACATGGTTGTAATTGAAAATATTGCTCTCTGTTTAAGAAAAACTGTAGTTGTCATCTTTGGCCTTCTCTCGCTGAGAGAAAGCTATTTTTACAAATGCTACAGTAAAAGCTGCAAGAAGCTCGCAGAAGTGAGTTTTTTGGTTCTAATCATTAGAAATCAGTTACTTGTTGATGGCAAACATAGTTTTAAATGAAAATATTGCTCTTTGTTTAAAAAAAACTGTAGTTGTCATTTCTGGCCTTCTCTCGCCGAGAAAAAGCTTTTTTTTTTTTACAAATGTTAGAGTAAAAGCTGTAGGAAGCTTGCAGAAGTGATTTTTTGGGTCCTAATCATTAGAAACCAGTTACTTGTTGATGGCAAACATGGTTTTGATTGAAAATATTGCTGTTTGTTTAAGAAAAACTGTAGTTGTCATTTTTGAACTTCTCTCGCATAGAGAAAGCTATTTTTTACAAATGTTACAATAAAAGCTGTAGGAAGCTCACAGAAGTGATTTTTTTGGGTCCTAATCATTAGAAATCAGTTACTTGTTGATGGCAAACATGGTTTTGATTGAAAATATTGCTCTTTGTTTAAGAAAAACTGTAGTTGTCATGTCTGGCCTTCTCTCGCCGAGAGAAAGCTATTTTTACAAATGCTACAGTAAAAGCTGCAAGAAGCTCGCAGAAGTGAGTTTTTTGGTTCTAATCATTAGAAATCAGTTACTTGTTAATGGCAAACATTGTTTTGATTGAAAATATTGCTCTTTGTTTAAGAAAAACTGTAGTTGTCATTTTTGGCCTTATCTCGCCTAGAGAAAGCTATTTTTACAAATGCTACAGTAAAAGCTGCAAGAAGCTCGCAGAAGTGAGTTTTTTGGTTCTAATCATTAGAAATCAGTTACTTGTTGATGGCAAACATAGTTTTGAATGAAAATATTGCTCTTTGTTTAAAAAAAAACTGTAGTTGTCATTTCTGGCCTTCTCTCGCATAGAAAAAGCTATTTTTAAAATGTTACAGTAAAAGCTGCAAGAAGTGAGTTTTTTGGTCGTAATCATTAGAAATCAGTTACTTGTTGATGTCAAACATGGTTTTGATTGAAAATATTGCTCTTTGTTTAAGAAAAACTGTAGTTGTCATGTCTGGCCTTGTCTCGCGATAGAAACCTATTTTTTTTACAAATGTTACAGTAAAAGCTGCAAGAAGCTCGCAGAAGCGAGTTTTTTGGTCCTAATTATTAGAAATCAGTTACTTGTTGATGATGAACATGGTTGTAATTGAAAATATTGCTCTCTGTTTAAGAAAAACTGTAGTTGTCATTTCTGGCCTTCTCTCGCCGAGAAAAAGCTTTTTTTTTTTTTTACAAATGTTAGAGTAAAAGCTGTAGGAAGCTCACATAAGTGATTTTTTGGGTCCTAATCATTAGAAATCAGTTACTTGTTGATGGCAAACATGGTTTTGATTGAAAATATTGCTCTTTGTTTAAGAAAAACAGTAGTAGTCTTTTCTGGCCTTCTCTCGCCGCGAGAAACCCATTTTTACAAATGTTACAGTAAAAGCTGTAGGAAGCTCACAGAAGTGATTTTTTGGGTCCTAATCATTAGAAATCAGTTACTTGTTGATGGCAAACATGGTTTTGATTGAAAATATTGCTCTTTGTTTAAGAAAAACTGTAGTTGTCATGTCTGGCCTTCTCTCGCCGAGAGAAAGTTATTTTTACAAATGCTACAGTAAAAGCTGCAAGAAGCTCGCAGAAGTGAGTTTTTTTGGTTCTAATCATTAGAAATCAGTTACTTGTTGATGGCAAACATAGTTTTGAATGAAAATATTGCTCTTTGTTTAAAAAAACAGTAGTTGTCATTTCTGGCCTTCTCTCGCATAGAAAAAGCTATTTTTACAAATGTTACAGTAAAAGCTGCAAGAAGTGAGTTTTTTGGTCCTAATCATTAGAAATCAGTTACTTGTTGATGGCAAACATGGTTTTGATTGAAAATATTGCTCTTTGTTTAAGAAAAACTGTAGTTGGCATGTCTGGCCTTGTCTCGCCATAGAAACCTATTTTTTACAAATGTTACAGTAAAAGCTGTAGGAAGCTCGCAGAAGTGAGTTTTTTGGTCCTAATCATTAGAAATCAGTTACTTTTTGATGGCAAACATGGTTTTGATTGAAAATATTACTCTCTGTTTAAGAAAATCTGTAGTTGTCATTTTTGGCATTTTCTCGCATAGAGAAGGCTATTTTTTTTACAAATGTAACAATAAAAGCTGCAAGAAGTGAGTTTTTTGGTCCTAATCATTAGAAATCAGTTACTTGTTCATGATGAACATGGTTGTAATTGAAAATATTGCTCTCTGTTTAAGAAAAACTGTAGTTGTCATTTATGGCCTTCTCTCACTGAGATAAAGCTATTTTTACAAATGCTACAGTAAAAGCTGCAAAAAGGTAGGAAGCTCGCAGAAGTGAGTTTTTTGGTCCTAATCATTAGAAATCAGTTACTTTTTGATGGCAAACATGGTTTTGATTGAAAATATTACTCTCTGTTTAAGAAAATCTGTAGTTGTCATTTTTGGCATTTTCTCGCATAGAGAAGGCTATTTTTTTTACAAATGTAACAATAAAAGCTGCAAGAAGTGAGTTTTTTGGTCCTAATCATTAGAAATCAGTTACTTGTTGATGATGAACATGGTTGTAATTGAAAATATTGCTCTCTGTTTAAGAAAAACTGTAGTTGTCATTTATGGCCTTCTCTCACTGAGATAAAGCTATTTTTACAAATGCTACAGTAAAAGCTGCAAAAAGCTCGCAGAAGTGAGTTTTTTGGTTCTAATCATTAGAAATCAGTTACTTGTTGATGGCAAACATAGTTTTGAATGAAAATATTGCTCTTTGTTTAAGAAAAACTGTAGTTGTCATTTATGGCCTTCTCTCACTGAGAGAAAGCTATTTTTACAAATGTTACAGTAAAAACTGCAAGAAGCTCGCAGAAGCGAGTTTTTTAGTCCTAATTATTAGAAATCAGTTACTTTTTGATGATGAACATGGTTGTAATTGAAAATATTGCTCTCTGTTTAAGAAAAACTGTAGTTGTCATTTCTGGCCTTCTCTCGCAGAGAGAAAGCTATTTTTACAAATGCTACAGTAAAAGCTGCAAGAAGTTCGCAGAAGTGAGTTTTTTTGGTTCTAATCATTAGAAATCAGTTACTTGTTGATGGCAAACATAGTTTTGAATGAAAATATTGCTCTTTGTTTAAAAAAAACAGTAGTTGTCATTTCTGGCCTTCTCTCGCATAGAAAAAGCTATTTTTACAAATGTTACAGTAAAAGCTGCAAGAAGTGAGTTTTTTGGTCCTAATCATTAGAAATCAGTTACTTGTTGATGGCAAACATGGTTTTGATTGAAAATATTGCTCTTTGTTTAATAAAAACTGTAGTTGTCATGTCTGGCCTTGTCTCGCCATAGAAACCTATTTTTTACAAATGTTACAGTAAAAGCTGTAGGAAGCTCGCAGAAGTGAGTTTTTTGGTCCTAATCATTAGAAATCAGTTACTTTTTGATGATGAACATGGTTGTAATTGAAAATATTGCTCTCTGTTTAAGAAAAACTGTAGTTGTCATCTTTGGCCTTCTCTCGCTGAGAGAAAGCTATTTTTACAAATGCTACAGTAAAAGCTGCAAGAAGCTCGCAGAAGTGAGTTTTTTGGTTCTAATCATTAGAAATCAGTTACTTGTTGATGGCAAACATAGTTTTGAATGAAAATATTGCTCTTTGTTTAAGAAAAACTGTAGTTGTCATTTATGGCCTTCTCTCACTGAGAGAAAGCTATTTTTACAAATGTTACAGTAAAAACTGCAAGAAGCTCGCAGAAGCGAGTTTTTTAGTCCTAATTATTAGAAATCAGTTACTTTTTGATGATGAACATGGTTGTAATTGAAAATATTGCTCTCTGTTTAAGAAAAACAGTAGTTGTCATTTCTGGCCTTCTCTCGCATAGAAAAAGCTATTTTTACAAATGTTACAGTAAAAGCTGCAAGAAGTGAGTTTTTTGGTCCTAATCATTAGAAATCAGTTACTTGTTGATGGCAAACATGGTTTTGATTGAAAATATTGCTCTTTGTTTAATAAAAACTGTAGTTGTCATGTCTGGCCTTGTCTCGCCATAGAAACCTATTTTTTACAAATGTTACAGTAAAAGCTGTAGGAAGCTCGCAGAAGTGAGTTTTTTGGTCCTAATCATTAGAAATCAGTTACTTTTTGATGATGAACATGGTTGTAATTGAAAATATTGCTCTCTGTTTAAGAAAAACTGTAGTTGTCATCTTTGGCCTTCTCTCGCTGAGAGAAAGCTATTTTTACAAATGCTACAGTAAAAGCTGCAAGAAGCTCGCAGAAGTGAGTTTTTTGGTTCTAATCATTAGAAATCAGTTACTTGTTGATGGCAAACATAGTTTTGAATGAAAATATTGCTATTTGTTTAAAAAAAACTGTAGTTGTCATTTCTGGCCTTCTCTCGCATAGAAAAAGCTATTTTTAAAATGTTACAGTAAAAGCTGCAAGAAGTGAGTTTTTCGGTCCTAATCATTAGAAATTAATTACTTGTTGATGTCAAACATGGTTTTGATTGAAAATATTGCTATTTGTTTAAGAAAAACTGTAGTTGTCATGTCTGGCCTTGTCTCGCGATAGAAACCTATTTTTTGACAAATGTTACAGTAAAAGCTGCAAGAAGCTCGCAGAAGTGAGTTTTTTGGTCCTAATTATTAGAAATCAGTTACTTGTTGATGATGAACATGGTTGTAATTGAAAATATTGCTCTCTGTTTACGAAAAACTGTAGTTGTCATTTCTGGCCTTCTCTCGCCGCGAGAAACCCATTTTTACAAATGTTACAGTAAAAGCTGTAGGAAGCTCACAGAAGTGATTTTTTGGGTCCTAATCATTAGAAATCAGTTACTTGTTGATGGCAAACATGGTTTTGATTGAAAATATGGCTCTTTGTTTAAGAAAAACTGTAGTTGTCATGTCTGGCCTTCTCTCGCCGAGAGAAAGCTATTTTTACAAATGCTACAGTATAAGCTGCAAGAACCTCGCAGAAGTGAGTTTTTTGGTTCTAATCATTAGAAATCAGTTACTTGTTAATGGCAAACATAGTTTTGATTGAAAATATTGCTCTTTGTTTAAGAAAAACTGTAGTTGTCATTTATGGCCTTCTCTCACTGAGAGAAAGCTATTTTTACAAATGTTACAGTAAAAACTGCAAGAAGCTCGCAGAAGCGAGTTTTTTAGTCCTAATTATTAGAAATCAGTTACTTTTTGATGATGAACATGGTTGTAATTGAAAATATTGCTCTCTGTTTAAGAAAAACTGTAGTTGTCATTTCTGGCCTTCTCTCGCAGAGAGAAAGCTATTTTTACAAATGCTACAGTAAAAGCTGCAAGAAGTTCGCAGAAGTGAGTTTTTTTGGTTCTAATCATTAGAAATCAGTTACTTGTTGATGGCAAACATAGTTTTGAATGAAAATATTGCTCTTTGTTTAAAAAAAACAGTAGTTGTCATTTCTGGCCTTCTCTCGCATAGAAAAAGCTATTTTTACAAATGTTACAGTAAAAGCTGCAAGAAGTGAGTTTTTTGGTCCTAATCATTAGAAATCAGTTACTTGTTGATGGCAAACATGGTTTTGATTGAAAATATTGCTCTTTGTTTAATAAAAACTGTAGTTGTCATGTCTGGCCTTGTCTCGCCATAGAAACCTATTTTTTACAAATGTTACAGTAAAAGCTGTAGGAAGCTCGCAGAAGTGAGTTTTTTGGTCCTAATCATTAGAAATCAGTTACTTTTTGATGATGAACATGGTTGTAATTGAAAATATTGCTCTCTGTTTAAGAAAAACTGTAGTTGTCATCTTTGGCCTTCTCTCGCTGAGAGAAAGCTATTTTTACAAATGCTACAGTAAAAGCTGCAAGAAGCTCGCAGAAGTGAGTTTTTTGGTTCTAATCATTAGAAATCAGTTACTTGTTGATGGCAAACATAGTTTTGAATGAAAATATTGCTCTTTGTTTAAGAAAAACTGTAGTTGTCATTTATGGCCTTCTCTCACTGAGAGAAAGCTATTTTTACAAATGTTACAGTAAAAAGTGCAAGAAGCTCGCAGAAGCGAGTTTTTTAGTCCTAATTATTAGAAATCAGTTACTTTTTGATGATGAACATGGTTGTAATTGAAAATATTGCTCTCTGTTTAAGAAAAACTGTAGTTGTCATTTCTGGCCTTCTCTCGCAGAGAGAAAGCTATTTTTACAAATGCTACAGTAAAAGCTGCAAGAAGTTCGCAGAAGTGAGTTTTTTTGGTTCTAATCATTAGAAATCAGTTACTTGTTGATGGCAAACATAGTTTTGAATGAAAATATTGCTCTTTGTTTAAAAAAAACAGTAGTTGTCATTTCTGGCCTTCTCTCGCATAGAAAAAGCTATTTTTACAAATGTTACAGTAAAAGCTGCAAGAAGTGAGTTTTTTGGTCCTAATCATTAGAAATCAGTTACTTGTTGATGGCAAACATGGTTTTGATTGAAAATATTGCTCTTTGTTTAATAAAAACTGTAGTTGTCATGTCTGGCCTTGTCTCGCCATAGAAACCTTTTTTTTACAAATGTTACAGTAAAAGCTGTAGGAAGCTCGCAGAAGTGAGTTTTTTGGTCCTAATCATTAGAAATCAGTTACTTTTTGATGATGAACATGGTTGTAATTGAAAATATTGCTCTCTGTTTAAGAAAAACTGTAGTTGTCATCTTTGGCCTTCTCTCGCTGAGAGAAAGCTATTTTTACAAATGCTACAGTAAAAGCTGCAAGAAGCTCGCAGAAGTGAGTTTTTTGGTTCTAATCATTAGAAATCAGTTACTTGTTGATGGCAAACATAGTTTTGAATGAAAATATTGCTATTTGTTTAAAAAAAACTGTAGTTGTCATTTCTGGCCTTCTCTCGCATAGAAAAAGCTATTTTTAAAATGATACAGTAAAAGCTGCAAGAAGTGAGTTTTTCGGTCCTAATCATTAGAAATTAATTACTTGTTGATGTCAAACATGGTTTTGATTGAAAATATTGCTATTTGTTTAAGAAAAACTGTAGTTGTCATGTCTGGCCTTGTCTCGCGATAGAAACCTATTTTTTGACAAATGTTACAGTAAAAGCTGCAAGAAGCTCGCAGAAGTGAGTTTTTTGGTCCTAATTATTAGAAATCAGTTACTTGTTGATGATGAACATGGTTGTAATTGAAAATATTGCTCTCTGTTTACGAAAAACTGTAGTTGTCATTTTTGGCCTTCTCTCGCCGCGAGAAACCCATTTTTACAAATGTTACAGTAAAAGCTGTAGGAAGCTCACAGAAGTGATTTTTTGGGTCCTAATCATTAGAAATCAGTTACTTGTTGATGGCAAACATGGTTTTGATTGAAAATATGGCTCTTTGTTTAAGAAAAACTGTAGTTGTCATGTCTGGCCTTCTCTCGCCGAGAGAAAGCTATTTTTACAAATGCTACAGTATAAGCTGCAAGAACCTCGCAGAAGTGAGTTTTTTGGTTCTAATCATTAGAAATCAGTTACTTGTTAATGGCAAACATAGTTTTGATTGAAAATATTGCTCTTTGTTTAAGAAAAACTGTAGTTGTCATGTCTGGCCTTCCCTCGCCAAGAGAAACCCATTTTTACAAATGTTACAGTAAAAGCTGTAGGAAGCTCACAGAAGTGATTTTTTGGGTCCTAATCATTAGAAATCAGTTACTTGTTGATGGCAAACATGGTTTTGATTGAAAATATTGCTCTTTGTTTAAGAAAAACTGTAGTTGGCATGTCTGGCCTTGTCTCGCCATAGAAACCTATTTTTTACAAATGTTACAGTAAAAGCTGTAGGAAGCTCGCAGAAGTGAGTTTTTTGGTCCTAATCATTAGAAATCAGTTACTTTTTGATGGCAAACATGGTTTTGATTGAAAATATTGCTCTCTGTTTAAGAAAATCTGTAGTTGTCATTTTTGGCACTTTCTCGCATAGAGAAGGCTATTTTTTTTTACAAATGTAACAATAAAAGCTGCAAGAAGTGAGTTTTTTGGTCCTAATCATTAGAAATCAGTTACTTGTTGATGATGAACATGGTTGTAATTGAAAATATTGCTCTCTGTTTAAGAAAAACTGTAGTTGTCATTTATGGCCTTCTCTCACTGAGAGAAAGCTATTTTTACAAATGTTACAGTAAAAACTGCAAGAAGCTCGCAGAAGCGAGTTTTTTGGTCCTAATTATTAGAAATCAGTTACTTTTTGATGATGAACATGGTTGTAATTGAAAATATTGCTCTCTGTTTAAGAAAAACTGTAGTTGTCATCTTTGGCCTTCTCTCGCTGAGAGAAAGCTATTTTTACAAATGCTACAGTAAAACCTGCAGGAAGCTCTCAGAAGTGAGTTTTTTGGTCCTAATCATTAGAAATCAGTTACTTGTTGATGGCAAACATGGTTTTGATTGAAAATATTGCTCTTTGTTTAAGAAAAACTGTAGTTTTCATGTCTGGCCTTCCCTCGCCAAGAGAAACCCATTTTTACAAATGTTACAGTAAAAGCTGTAGGAAGCTCACAGAAGTGATTTTCTGGGTCCTAATCATTAGAAATCAGTTACTTGTTGATGGCAAACATGGTTTTGATTGAAAATATTGCTCTTTGTTTAAGAAAATCTGTAGTTGTCATTTTTCGCCTTTTCTCGCATAGAGAAGGCTATTTTTACAAATGTAACAGTAAAAGCTGCAAGAAGTGAGTTTTTTGGTTCTAATCATTAGAAATCAGTTACTTGTTGATGGTAAACATGGTTTTGATTGAAAATATTGCTCTTTGTTTTAGAAAAACTGTAGTTGTCATGTCTGGCCTTCTCTCGCAGAGAGAAAGCTTTTTTTACAAATGTTAGAGTAAAAGCTGTAGGAAGCTCGCAGAAGTGATTTTTTGGGTCCTAATCATTAGAAACCAGTTACTTGTTGATGGCAAACATGGTTTTGATTGAAAATATTGCTGTTTGTTTAAGAAAAACTGTAGTTGTCATTTTTGAACTTCTCTCGCATAGAGAAAGCTATTTTTTACAAATGTTACAATAAAAGCTGTAGGAAGCTCACATAAGTGATTTTTTGGGTCCTAATCATTAGAAATCAGTTACTTGTTGATGGCAAACATAGTTTTGATTGAAAATATTGCTCTTTGTTTAAGAAAAACTGTAGTTGTCATGTCTGGCCTTCCCTCGCCAAGAGAAACCCATTTTTACAAATGTTACAGTAAAAGCTGTAGGAAGCTCACAGAAGTGATTTTTTGGTTCCTAATCATTAGAAATCAGTTACTTGTTGATGGCAAACATGGTTTTGATTGAAAATATTGCTCTTTGTTTAAGAAAAACTGTAGTTGTCATGTCTGGCCTTCTCTCGCCGAGAGAAAGCTATTTTTACAAATGCTACAGTAAAAGCTGCAAGAAGCTCGCAGAAGTGAGTTTTTTGGTTCTAATCATTAGAAATCAGTTACTTGTTGATGGCAAACATGGTTTCGATTGAAAATATTGCTCTTTGTTTAAAAAAAACTGTAGTTGTCATTTTTGGCCTTATCTCGCCTAGAGAAAGCAATTTTTACAAATGCTACAGTAAAAGCTGCAAGAAGCTCGCAGAAGTGAGTTTTTTGGTTCTAATCATTAGAAATCAGTTACTTGTTGATGGCAAACATAGTTTTGAATGAAAATATTGCTCTTTGTTTAAAAAAAACTGTAGTTGTCATTTCTGGCCTTCTCTCGCATAGAAAAAGCTATTTTTAAAATGTTACAGTAAAAGCTGCAAGAAGTGAGTTTTTTGGTCCTAATCATTAGAAATCAGTTACTTGTTGATGTCAAACATGGTTTTGATTGAAAATATTGCTCTTTGTTTAAGAAAAACTGTAGTTGTCATGTCTGGCCTTGTCTTGCGATAGAAACCTATTTTTTTCAAATGTTACAGTAAAAGCTGCAAGAAGCTCGCAGAAGCGAGTTTTTTGGTCCTAATTATTAGAAATCAGTTACTTGTTGATGATGAACATGGTTGTAATTGAAAATATTGCTCTCTGTTTAAGAAAAACTGTAGTTGTCATTTCTGGCCTTCTCTCGCCGAGAAAAAGCTTTTTTTTTTTTTACAAATGTTACAGTAAAAGCTGTAGGAAGCTCAGAGAAGTGATTTTTTGGTTCTAATCATTAGAAATCAGTTACTTGTTGATGGCAAACATAGTTTTGAATGAAAATATTGCTATTTGTTTAAAAAAAACTGTAGTTGTCATTTCTGGCCTTCTCTCGCATAGAAAAAGCTATTTTTAAAATGTTACAGTAAAAGCTGCAAGAAGTGAGTTTTTCGGTCCTAATCATTAGAAATCAATTACTTGTTGATGTCAAACATGGTTTTGATTGAAAATATTGCTATTTGTTTAAGAAAAACTGTAGTTGTCATGTCTGGCCTTGTCTCGCGATAGAAACCTATTTTTTGACAAATGTTACAGTAAAAGCTGCAAGAAGCTCGCAGAAGTGAGTTTTTTGGTTCTAATCATTAGAAATCAGTTACTTGTTAATGGCAAACATAGTTTTGATTGAAAATATTGCTCTTTGTTTAAGAAAAACTGTAGTTGTCATGTCTGGCCTTCCCTCGCCAAGAGAAACCCATTTTTACAAATGTTACAGTAAAAGCTGTAGGAAGCTCACAGAAGTGATTTTTTGGGTCCTAATCATTAGAAATCAGTAACTTGTTGATGGCAAACATGGTTTTGATTGAAAATATTGCTCTTTGTTTAAGAAAAACTGTAGTTGTCATTTTTGGCCTTATCTCGCCTAGAGAAAGCTATTTTTACAAATGCTACAGTAAAAGCTGCAAGAAGCTCGCAGAAGTAAGTTTTTTGGTTTTAATCATTAGAAATCAGTTACTTGTTGATGGCAAACATGGTTTTGATTGAAAATATTGCTCTTTGTTTTAGAAAAACTGTAGTTGTCATGTCTGGCCTTCTCTGGCAGAGAGAAAGCTATTTTTACAAATGCTACAGTAAAAGCTGCAAGAAGCTCGCAGAAGTGAGTTTTTTTGGTTCTAATCATTAGAAATCAGTTACTTGTTGATGGCAAACATAGTTTTGAATGAAAATATTGCTCTTTGTTTAAAAAAAACAGTAGTTGTCATTTCTGGCCTTCTCTCGCATAGAAAAAGCTATTTTTACAAATGTTACAGTAAAAGCTGCAAGAAGTGAGTTTTTTGGTCCTAATCATTAGAAATCAGTTACTTGTTGATGGCAAACATGGTTTTGATTGAAAATATTGCTCTTTGTTTAAGAAAAACTGTAGTTGTCATGTCTGGCCTTGTCTCGCCATAGAAACCTATTTTTTACAAATGTTACAGTAAAAGCTGTAGGAAGCTCGCAGAAGTGAGTTTTTTGGTCCTAATCATTAGAAATCAGTTACTTTTTGATGGCAAACATGGTTTTTAATGAAAATATTGATCTCTGTTTAAGAAAATCTGTAGTTGTCATTTTTGGCCTTTTCTCGCATAGAGAAGGCTATTTTTACAAATGTAACAGTAAAAGCTGCAAGAAGTGAGTTTTTTGGTTCTAATCATTAGAAATCAGTTACTTGATGATGGTAAACATGGTTTTGATTGAAAATTTTGCTCTTTGTTTTAGAAAAACTGTAGTTGTCATGTCTGGCCTTCTCTCGCAGTGAGAAAGCTATTTTTACAAATGTTACAGTAAAAGCTGTAGGAAGTGAGTTTTTTGGTCCTAATCATTAGAAATCAGTTACTTGTTGATGGCAAACATGGTTTTGATTGAAAATATTGCTCTTTGTTTAAGAAAAACTGTAGTAGTCTTTTCTGGCCTTCTCTCGCCGCGAGAAACCCATTTTTACAAATGTTACAGTAAAAGCTGTAGGAAGCTCACAGAAGTGATTTTTTGGGTCCTAATCATTAGAAATCATTTACTTGTTGATGGCAAACATGGTTTTGATTGAAAATATTGCTCTTTGTTTAAGAAAAACTGTAGTTGTCATGTCTGGCCTTCTCTTGCCGAGAGAAAGCTATTTTTACAAATGCTACAGTAAAAGCTGCAAGAAGCTCGCAGAAGTGAGTTTTTTGGTCCTAATCATTAGGAATCATTTACTCGTTGATGTCAAATATGGTTTTGATTGAAAATATTGCTCTCTGTTTAAGAAAAACTGTAGTTGTCATTTTTGGCCTTCTCTCGCTGAGAGAAAGCTATTTTAACAATTGTTACAGTAAAAGCTGCAAGAAGCTCGCAGAAGTGAGTTTTTTTGGTCCTAATTATTAGAAATCAGTTACTTGTTGATGGCAAACATGTTTGTGATTGAAAATATTGCTCTTTGTTTAAGAAAAACTGTAGTTGTCATGTCTGGCCTTCTCTCGCCGAGAATAAGCAATTTTTTTTACAAATGTTACAGTAAAAGCTGTAGGAAGCTCACAGAAGTGATTTTTTGGGTCCTAATCATTAGAAATCATTTACTTGTTGATGGCAAACATGGTTTTGATTGAAAATATTGCTCTTTGTTTAAGAAAAACTGTAGTTGTCATTTTTGGCCTTCTCTCGCATAGAGAAAGCTATTTTTAAAATGTAACAGTAAAAGCTGCAAGAAGTGAGATTTTTGGTCTTAATCATTAGAAATCAGTTACTTGTTGATGGCAAACATTGTTTTGATTGAAAATATTGCTCTTTGTTTAAGAAAAACTGTAGTTGTCATGTTTGGCCTTGTCTTGCGATAGAAACCTATTTTTTACAAATGTTACAGTAAAACCTGCAAGAAGCTCGCAGAAGCGAGTTTTTTGGTCCTAATTATTAGAAATCAGTTACTTGTTGATGATGAACATGGTTGTAATTGAAAATATTGCTCTTTGTTTAAAAAACTAACTGTAGTTGTCACTTCTGGCCTTCTCTCGCATAGAGAAAGTTTTTTTTTACAAATGTTACAGTAAAAGCTGTAGGAAGCTCACAGAAGTGATTTTTTGGGTCCTAATCATTAGAAATCAGTTACTTGTTGATGATGAACATGGTTGTAATTGAAAATATTGCTCTTTGTTTAAGAAAAACTGTAGTTGTCATGTCTGGCCTTCTCTCGCCGAGAAAAAGCTATTTTTTTTACAAGTGTTACAGTAAAAGCTGTAGGAAGCTCAGAGAAGTGATTTTTTTGGGTCCTAATCATTAGAAATCAGTTACTTGTTGATGGCAAACATGGTTTTGATTGAAAATATTGCTCTTTGTTTAAGAAAAACTGTAGTTGTCATTTTTGGCCTTCTCTCGCATAGAGAAAGCTATTTTTTACAAATGTTACAATAAAAGCTGTAGGAAGCTCACATAAGTGATTTTTTTGGGTCCTAATCATTAGAAATCAGTTACTTGTTGATGTCAAACATGGTTTTGATTGAAAATATTGCTCTTTGTTTAAGAAAAACTGTAGTTGTCATGTCTGGCCTTGTCTCGCGATAGAAACCTATTTTTTACAAATGTTACAGTAAAAGCTGCAAGAAGCTCGCAGAAGCGAGTTTTTTGGTCCTAATTATTAGAAATCAGTTGCTTGTTGATGATGAACATGGTTGTAATTGAAAATATTGCTCTCTGTTTAAGAAAAACTGTAGTTGTCACTTCTGTCCTTCTCTCAGCGAGAGAAAGCAATTTTTTTTACAAATGTTACAGTAAAAGCTGTAGGAAGCTCACAGAAGTGATTTTTTGGGTCCTAATCATTAGAGATCAGTAGCTTGTTAATGGCAAACATGGTTTCGATTAAGAATATTGCTCTTTGTTTAAGAAAAACTGTAGTTGTCATTTCTGGCCTTCTCTCCCTGAGAGAAACCCATTTTTACAAATGTTACAGTAAAAGCTGTAGGAAGCTCACAGAAGTTATTTTTTGGGTCCTAATCATTAGAAATCAGTTACTTGTTGATGATGAACATGGTTGTAATTGAAAATATTGCTCTTTGTTTAAGAAAAACTGTAGTTGTCATTTTTGGCCTTCTCTCGCATAGAGAAAGTTATTTTTTACAAATGTTACAGTAAAAGCTGTAGGAAGCTCACAGAAGTGATTTTTTGGGTCCTAATCATTAGAAATCAGTTACTTGTTGATGGCAAACATGGTTTTGATTGAAAATATTGCTCTTTGTTTAAGAAAAACTGTAGTTGTCATGTCTGGCCTTGTCTCGCGATAGAAACCTATTTTTTTACAAATGTTACAGTAAAAGCTGCAAGAAGCTCGCAGAAGCGAGTTTTTTGGTCCTAATTATTAGAAATCAGTTACTTGTTGATGATGAACATGGTTTTGATTGAAAATATTGCTCTTTGTTTAAGAAAAACTGTAGTTGTCATGTCTGGCCTTGTCTCGCGATAGAAACCTATTTTTTTACAAATGTTACAGTAAAAGCTGCAAGAAGCTCGCAGAAGCGAGTTTTTTGGTCCTAATTATTAGAAATCAGTTACTTGTTGATGGCAAACATGGTTTTGATTGAAAATATTGCTCTTTGTTTAAGAAAAACTGTAGTTGTCATTTTTGGCCTTCTGTCGCATAGAGAAAGCTATTTTTAAAATGTAACAGTAAAAGCTGCAAGAAGTGAGTTTTTTGGTCCTAATCATTAGAAATCAGTTACTTGTTGATGGCAAACATGGTTTTGATTGAAAATATTGCTCTTTGTTTAAGAAAAACTGTAGTAGTCTTTTCTGGCCTTCTCTCGCCGCGAGAAACCCATTTTTACAAATGTTACAGTAAAAGCTGTAGGAAGCTCACAGAAGTGATTTTTTGGGTCCTAATCATTAGAAATCATTTACTTGTTGATGGCAAACATGGTTTTGATTGAAAATATTGCTCTTTGTTTAAGAAAAACTGTAGTTGTCATGTCTGGCCTTCTCTTGCCGAGAGAAAGCTATTTTTACAAATGCTACAGTAAAAGCTGCAAGAAGCTCGCAGAAGTGAGTTTTTTGGTCCTAATCATTAGGAATCATTTACTCGTTGATGTCAAATATGGTTTTGATTGAAAATATTGCTCTCTGTTTAAGAAAAACTGTAGTTGTCATTTTTGGCCTTCTCTCGCTGAGAGAAAGCTATTTTAACAATTGTTACAGTAAAAGCTGCAAGAAGCTCGCAGAAGTGAGTTTTTTTGGTCCTAATTATTAGAAATCAGTTACTTGTTGATGGCAAACATGTTTGTGATTGAAAATATTGCTCTTTGTTTAAGAAAAACTGTAGTTGTCATGTCTGGCCTTCTCTCGCCGAGAATAAGCAATTTTTTTTACAAATGTTACAGTAAAAGCTGTAGGAAGCTCACAGAAGTGATTTTTTGGGTCCTAATCATTAGAAATCAGTTACTTGTTGATGGCAAACATGGTTTTGATTGAAAATATTGCTCTTTGTTTAAGAAAAACTGTAGTTGTCATTTTTGGCCTTCTCTCGCTGAGAGAAAGCTATTTTTAAAATGTAACAGTAAAAGCTGCAAGAAGTGAGATTTTTGGTCTTAATCATTAGAAATCAGTTACTTGTTGATGGCAAACATTGTTTTGATTGAAAATATTGCTCTTTGTTTAAGAAAAACTGTAGTTGTCATGTTTGGCCTTGTCTTGCGATAGAAACCTATTTTTTACAAATGTTACAGTAAAAGCTGCAAGAAGCTCGCAGAAGCGAGTTTTTTGGTCCTAATTATTAGAAATCAGTTACTTGTTGATGATGAACATGGTTGTAATTGAAAATATTGCTCTTTGTTTAAAAAACTAACTGTAGTTGTCACTTCTGGCCTTCTCTCGCATAGAGAAAGTTATTTTTTACAAATGTTACAGTAAAAGCTGTAGGAAGCTCACAGAAGTGATTTTTTGGGTCCTAATCATTAGAAATCAGTTACTTGTTGATGATGAACATGGTTGTAATTGAAAATATTGCTCTTTGTTTAAGAAAAACTGTAGTTGTCATGTCTGGCCTTCTCTCGCCGAGAAAAAGCTATTTTTTTTACAAGTGTTACAGTAAAAGCTGTAGGAAGCTCAGAGAAGTGATTTTTTTGGGTCCTAATCATTAGAAATCAGTTACTTGTTGATGGCAAACATGGTTTTGATTGAAAATATTGCTCTTTGTTTAAGAAAAACTGTAGTTGTCATTTTTGGCCTTCTCTCGCATAGAGAAAGCTATTTTTTACAAATGTTACAATAAAAGCTGTAGGAAGCTCACATAAGTGATTTTTTTGGGTCCTAATCATTAGAAATCAGTTACTTGTTGATGTCAAACATGGTTTTGATTGAAAATATTGCTCTTTGTTTAAGAAAAACTGTAGTTGTCATGTCTGGCCTTGTCTCGCGATAGAAACCTATTTTTTACAAATGTTACAGTAAAAGCTGCAAGAAGCTCGCAGAAGCGAGTTTTTTGGTCCTAATTATTAGAAATCAGTTGCTTGTTGATGATGAACATGGTTGTAATTGAAAATATTGCTCTCTGTTTAAGAAAAACTGTAGTTGTCACTTCTGGCCTTCTCTCAGCGAGAGAAAGCTATTTTTTTTACAAATGTTACAGTAAAAGCTGTAGGAAGCTCGCAGAAGTGAGTTTTTGGGTCCTAATCATTAGAAATCAGTTACTTGTTGATGGCAAACATGGTTTTGATTGAAAATATTGCTCTTTGTTTAAGAAAAACTGTAGTTGTCATTTTTGGCCTTCTCTCGCATAGAGAAAGTTATTTTTTACAAATGTTACAGTAAAAGCTGTAGGAAGCTCACAGAAGTGATTTTTTGGGTCCTAATCATTAGAGATCAGTTGCTTGTTAATGGCAAACATGGTTTCGATTAAGAATATTGCTCTTTGTTTAAGAAAAACTGTAGTTGTCATTTCTGGCCTTCTCTCCCTGAGAGAAACCCATTTTTACAAATGTTACAGTAAAAGCTGTAGGAAGCTCACAGAAGTTATTTTTTGGGTCCTAATCATTAGAAATCAGTTACTTGTTGATGATGAACATGGTTGTAATTGAAAATATTGCTCTTTGTTTAAGAAAAACTGTAGTTGTCATTTTTGGCCTTCTCTCGCATAGAGAAAGTTATTTTTTACAAATGTTACAGTAAAAGCTGTAGGAAGCTCACAGAAGTGATTTTTTGGGTCCTAATCATTAGAAATCAGTTACTTGTTGATGGCAAACATGGTTTTGATTGAAAATATTGCTCTTTGTTTAAGAAAAACTGTAGTTGTCATGTCTGGCCTTGTCTCGCGATAGAAACCTATTTTTTTACAAATGTTACAGTAAAAGCTGCAAGAAGCTCGCAGAAGCGAGTTTTTTGGTCCTAATTATTAGAAATCAGTTACTTGTTGATGATGAACATGGTTGTAATTGAAAATATTGCTGTTTGTTTAAGAAAAACTGTAGTTGTCATGTCTGGCCTTCTCTCGCCGAGAAAAAGCTTTTTTTTTTTACAAGTGTTACAGTAAAAGCTGTAGGAAGCTCAAAGAAGTGATTTTTTGGGTCTTAATCATTACAAATCAGTTACTTGTTGATGGCAAACATGGTTTTGATTGAAAATATTGCTCTTTGTTTAAGAAAAACTGTAGTAGTCTTTTCTGGCCTTCTCTCGCCCCGAGAAACCCATTTTTACAAATGTTACAGTAAAAGCTGTAGGAAGCTCACAGAAGTGATTTTTTGGGTCCTAATCATTAGAAATCATTTACTTGTTGATGGCAAACATGGTTTTGATTGAAAATATTGCTCTTTGTTTAAGAAAAACTGTAGTTGTCATGTCTGGCCTTCTCTTGCCGAGAGAAAGCTATTTTTACAAATGCTACAGTAAAAGCTGCAAGAAGCTCGCAGAAGTGAGTTTTTTGGTCCTAATCATTAGGAATCATTTACTCGTTGATGTCAAATATGGTTTTGATTGAAAATATTGCTCTCTGTTTAAGAAAAACTGTAGTTGTCATTTTTGGCCTTCTCTCGCTGAGAGAAAGCTATTTTAACAATTGTTACAGTAAAAGCTGCAAGAAGCTCGCAGAAGTGAGTTTTTTTGGTCCTAATTATTAGAAATCAGTTACTTGTTGATGGCAAACATGTTTGTGATTGAAAATATTGCTCTTTGTTTAAGAAAAACTGTAGTTGTCATGTCTGGCCTTCTCTCGCCGAGAATAAGCAATTTTTTTTACAAATGTTACAGTAAAAGCTGTAGGAAGCTCACAGAAGTGATTTTTTGGGTCCTAATCATTAGAAATCAGTTACTTGTTGATGGCAAACATGGTTTTGATTGAAAATATTGCTCTTTGTTTAAGAAAAACTGTAGTTGTCATTTTTGGCCTTCTCTCGCCGAGAATAAGCAATTTTTTTTACAAATGTTACAGTAAAAGCTGTAGGAAGCTCACAGAAGTGATTTTTTGGGTCCTAATCATTAGAAATCAGTTACTTGTTGATGGCAAACATGGTTTTGATTGAAAATATTGCTCTTTGTTTAAGAAAAACTGTAGTTGTCATTTTTGGCCTTCTCTCGCATAGAGAAAGCTATTTTTAAAATGTAACAGTAAAAGCTGCAAGAAGTGAGATTTTTGGTCTTAATCATTAGAAATCAGTTACTTGTTGATGGCAAACATTGTTTTGATTGAAAATATTGCTCTTTGTTTAAGAAAAACTGTAGTTGTCATGTTTGGCCTTGTCTCGCGATAGAAACCTATTTTTTACAAATGTTACAGTAAAAGCTGCAAGAAGCTCGCAGAAGCGAGTTTTTTGGTCCTAATTATTAGAAATCAGTTACTTGTTGATGATGAACATGGTTGTAATTGAAAATATTGCTCTTTGTTTAAAAAACTAACTGTAGTTGTCACTTCTGGCCTTCTCTCGCATAGAGAAAGTTATTTTTTACAAATGTTACAGTAAAAGCTGTAGGAAGCTCACAGAAGTGATTTTTTGGGTCCTAATCATTAGAAATCAGTTACTTGTTGATGGCAAACATGGTTTTGATTGAAAATATTGCTCTTTGTTTAAGAAAAACTGTAGTTGTCATTTTTGGCCTTCTCTCGCATAGAGAAAGCTATTTTTAAAATGTAACAGTAAAAGCTGCAAGAAGTGAGATTTTTGGTCTTAATCATTAGAAATCAGTTACTTGTTGATGGCAAACATCGTTTTGATTGAAAATATTGCTCTTTGTTTAAGAAAAACTGTAGTTATCATGTTTGGCCTTGTCTCGCGATAGAAACCTATTTTTTACAAATGTTACAGTAAAAGCTGCAAGAAGCTCGCAGAAGCGAGTTTTTTGGTCCTAATTATTAGAAATCAGTTACTTGTTGATGATGAACATGGTTGTAATTGAAAATATTGCTCTTTGTTTAAGAAAAACTGTAGTTGTCATTTTTGGCCTTCTCTCGCATAGAGAAAGTTATTTTTTACAAATGTTACAGTAAAAGCTGTAGGAAGCTCACAGAAGTGATTTGTTGGGTCCTAATCATTAGAAATCAGTTACTTGTTGATGGCAAACATGGTTTTGATTGAAAATATTGCTCTTTGTTTAAGAAAAACTGTAGTTGTCATGTCTGGCCTTGTCTCGCGATAGAAACCTATTTTTTTACAAATGTTACAGTAAAAGCTGCAAGAAGCTCGCAGAAGCGAGTTTTTTGGTCCTAATTATTAGAAATCAGTTACTTGTTGATGATGAACATGGTTGTAATTGAAAATATTGCTGTTTGTTTAAGAAAAACTGTAGTTGTCATGTCTGGCCTTCTCTCGCCGAGAAAAAGCTTTTTTTTTTTACAAGTGTTACAGTAAAAGCTGTAGGAAGCTCAAAGAAGTGATTTTTTGGGTCTTAATCATTACAAATCAGTTACTTGTTGATGGCAAACATGGTTTTGATTGAAAATATTGCTCTTTGTTTAAGAAAAACTGTAGTAGTCTTTTCTGGCCTTCTCTCGCCGCGAGAAACCCATTTTTACAAATGTTACAGTAAAAGCTGTAGGAAGCTCACAGAAGTGATTTTTTGGGTCCTAATCATTAGAAATCATTTACTTGTTGATGGCAAACATGGTTTTGATTGAAAATATTGCTCTTTGTTTAAGAAAAACTGTAGTTGTCATGTCTGGCCTTCTCTTGCCGAGAGAAAGCTATTTTTACAAATGCTACAGTAAAAGCTGCAAGAAGCTCGCAGAAGTGAGTTTTTTGGTCCTAATCATTAGGAATCATTTACTCGTTGATGTCAAATATGGTTTTGATTGAAAATATTGCTCTCTGTTTAAGAAAAACTGTAGTTGTCATTTTTGGCCTTCTCTCGCTGAGATAAAGCTATTTTAACAATTGTTACAGTAAAAGCTGCAAGAAGCTTGCAGAAGTGAGTTTTTTGGTCCTAATTATTAGAAATCAGTTACTTGTTGATGGCAAACATGTTTGTGATTGAAAATATTGCTCTTTGTTTAAGAAAAACTGTAGTTGTCATGTCTGGCCTTCTCTCGCCGAGAATAAGCAATTTTTTTTACAAATGTTACAGTAAAAGCTGTAGGAAGCTCACAGAAGTGAGTTTTTTGGTCCTAAATTATTAGAAATAATTTACTTGTTGATGGCACACATGGTTGTGATTGAAAATATTGCTCTTTGTTTAAGAAAAACTGTAGTTGTCATTTTTGGCCTTCTCTCGCATAGAGAAAGTTTTTTTTTACAAATGTTACAGTAAAAGCTGTAGGAAGCTCACAGAAGTGATTTTTTGGGTCCTAATCATTAGAAATCAGTTACCTGTTGATGGCAAACATGGTTTTGATTAAAATTATTGCTCTTTGTTTAAGAAAAACTGTAGTTGTCATGTCTGGCCTTGTCTCGCGATAGAAACCTATTTTTTACAAATGTTACAGTAAAAGCTGCAAGAAGCTTGCAGAAGCGAGTTTTTTGGTCCTAATTATTAGAAATCAGTTACTTGTTGATGATGAACATGGTTGTAATTGAAAATATTGCTCTTTGTTTAAGAAAAACTGTAGTTGTCATGTCTGGCCTTCTCTCGCCGAGAAAAAGCTATTTTTTTTACAAGTGTTACAGTAAAAGCTGTAAGATGCTCGCATAATTGAGTTTTTTGGTCCTAATCAGTAGAAATCAGTCACTTGTTGATGGCAAACATGGATTTGATTGAAAATATTGCTTTTAGTTCTAGAAAAACTGTAGTTTTCACTTCTGGCCTTCTTTCGCCGAGAGAAACCTATTTTTACAAATGTTACAGTAAAAGCTGTAAGAAGCTCGCAGAAGTGAGTTTGTTGGTCCTAATCATTAGAAATCAGTCAGTGGTTGATGGCAAACATGGTTTTGATAGAAAATATTGCTCTTTGTTTAAGCAAACCAATAGTTGTCATTGTTGGCTTTCTCTTATCGAGAGAAACCTATTCTTACAAATGTTACAGTAAAAGCTGTAAGAAGCTTGCAGAAGTGAGTTTTTTTGGTCCTAATCATTAGAAATCAGTTACTTGTTGATGGCAAACATGGTTTTGAATGAAAATATTGCTATCTGTTTAAGAAAACCAATAGTTGTCATTTTTGGCCTTTTCTCGCCGAGAGAAAGGTATTTTTTACAAATGTCACAGTAAAAGCTGTAAGATGCTCGCATAATTGAGTTTTTTGGTCCTAATCAGTAGAAATCAGTCACTTGTTGATGGCAAACATGGATTTGATTGAAAATATTGCTTTTAGTTCAAGAAAAACTGTAGTTTTCACTTCTGGCCTTCTTTCGCCGAGAGAAACCTATTTTTACAAATGTTACAGTAAAAGCTGTAAGAAGCTCGCAGAAGTGAGTTTGTTGGTCCTAATCATTAGAAATCAGTTACTTGTTGATGACAAACATGGTTTTGATTGAAAATATTGCTATTTGTTTAAGAAAACCAATAGTTGTCATTTTTGGCATTCTCTCGCCGAAAGAAAGCTATTTTTACAAGTGTAAGAGTAAAAGCTGGTAGAAGCTTGCAGAAGGGAGTTTTTTGGTCCTAATCATTAGAAATCAGTTACTTGTTGATGGAAAACATGGTTTTGATTAAAAATATTGCTCTTTGTTTAAGCAAACCAATAGTTGTCATTTTTGGCCTTCTCTTATCGAGAGAAAGCTTTTTTTTACAAATGTTACAATATAAGCTGTAAGAAGCTCGCAGAAGTGAGTTTTTTGGTCCTAATCAGTAGAAATCAGTCACTTGTTGATGGCAAACATGGATTTGATTGAAAATATTGCTTTTAGTTCAAGAAAAATTGTAGTTTTAACTTCTGGCCTTCTCTCGCCGCGAGAAACCCATTTTTACAAATGTTACAGTAAAAGCTGTAGGAAGCTCACAGAAGTGATTTTTTGGGTCCTAATCATTAGAAATCATTTACTTGTTGATGGCAAACATGGTTTTGATTGAAAATATTGCTCTTTGTTTAAGAAAAACTGTAGTTGTCATGTCTGGCCTTCTCTTGCCGAGAGAAAGCTATTTTTACAAATGCTACAGTAAAAGCTGCAAGAAGCTCGCAGAAGTGAGTTTTTTGGTCCTAATCATTAGGAATCATTTACTCGTTGATGTCAAATATGGTTTTGATTGAAAATATTGCTCTCTGTTTAAGAAAAACTGTAGTTGTCATTTTTGGCCTTCTCTCGCTGAGATAAAGCTATTTTAGCAATTGTTACAGTAAAAGCTGCAAGAAGCTTGCAGAAGTGAGTTTTTTTGGTCCTAATTATTAGAAATCAGTTACTTGTTGATGGCAAACATGTTTGTGATTGAAAATATTGCTCTTTGTTTAAGAAAAACTGTAGTTGTCATGTCTGGCCTTCTCTCGCCGAGAATAAGCAATTTTTTTTACAAATGTTACAGTAAAAGCTGTAGGAAGCTCACAGAAGTGAGTTTTTTGGTCCTAAATTATTAGAAATAATTTACTTGTTGATGGCACACATGGTTGTGATTGAAAATATTGCTCTTTGTTTAAGAAAAACTGTAGTTGTCATGTCTGGCCTTGTCTCGCGATAGAAACCTATTTTTTACAAATGTTACAGTAAAAGCTGCAAGAAGCTTGCAGAAGCGAGTTTTTTGGTCCTAATTATTAGAAATCAGTTACTTGTTGATGATGAACATGGTTGTAATTGAAAATATTGCTCTTTGTTTAAGAAAAACTGTAGTTGTCATGTCTGGCCTTCTCTCGCCGAGAAAAAGCTATTTTTTTTACAAGTGTTACAGTAAAAGCTGTAAGATGCTCGCATAATTGAGTTTTTTGGTCCTAATCAGTAGAAATCAGTCACTTGTTGATGGCAAACATGGATTTGATTGAAAATATTGCTTTTAGTTCTAGAAAAACTGTAGTTTTCACTTCTGGCCTTCTTTCGCCGAGAGAAACCTATTTTTACAAATGTTACAGTAAAAGCTGTAAGAAGCTCGCAGAAGTGAGTTTGTTGGTCCTAATCATTAGAAATCAGTCAGTGGTTGATGGCAAACATGGTTTTGATAGAAAATATTGCTCTTTGTTTAAGCAAACCAATAGTTGTCATTGTTGGCTTTCTCTTATCGAGAGAAACCTATTCTTACAAATGTTACAGTAAAAGCTGTAAGAAGCTTGCAGAAGTGAGTTTTTTTGGTCCTAATCATTAGAAATCAGTTACTTGTTGATGGCAAACATGGTTTTGAATGAAAATATTGCTATCTGTTTAAGAAAACCAATAGTTGTCATTTTTGGCCTTTTCTCGCCGAGAGAAAGGTATTTTTTACAAATGTCACAGTAAAAGCTGTAAGATGCTCGCATAATTTAGTTTTTTGGTCCTAATCAGTAGAAATCAGTCACTTGTTGATGGCAAACATGGATTTGATTGAAAATATTGCTTTTAGTTCAAGAAAAACTGTAGTTTTCACTTCTGGCCTTCTTTCGCCGAGAGAAACCTATTTTTACAAATGTTACAGTAAAAGCTGTAAGAAGCTCGCAGAAGTGAGTTTGTTGGTCCTAATCATTAGAAATCAGTTACTTGTTGATGACAAACATGGTTTTGATTGAAAATATTGCTATTTGTTTAAGAAAACCAATAGTTGTCATTTTTGGCATTCTCTCGCCGAAAGAAAGCTATTTTTACAAGTGTAAGAGTAAAAGCTGGTAGAAGCTTGCAGAAGGGAGTTTTTTGGTCCTAATCATTAGAAATCAGTTACTTGTTGATGGAAAACATGGTTTTGATTAAAAATATTGCTCTTTGTTTAAGCAAACCAACAGTTGTCATTTTTGGCCTTCTCTTATCGAGAGAAAGCTTTTTTTACAAATGTTACAATATAAGCTGTAAGAAGCTCGCAGAAGTGAGTTTTTTGGTCCTAATCAGTAGAAATCAGTCACTTGTTGATGGCAAACATGGATTTGATTGAAAATATTGCTTTTAGTTCAAGAAAAATTGTAGTTTTAACTTCTGGCCTTCTCTCGCCGCGAGAAACCCATTTTTACAAGTGTTACAGTAAAAGCTGTAGGAAGCTCAAAGAAGTGATTTTTTGGGTCTTAATCATTACAAATCAGTTACTTGTTGATGGCAAACATGGTTTTGATTGAAAATATTGCTCTTTGTTTAAGAAAAACTGTAGTAGTCTTTTCTGGCCTTCTCTCGCCCCGAGAAACCCATTTTTACAAATGTTACAGTAAAAGCTGTAGGAAGCTCACAGAAGTGATTTTTTGGGTCCTAATCATTAGAAATCATTTACTTGTTGATGGCAAACATGGTTTTGATTGAAAATATTGCTCTTTGTTTAAGAAAAACTGTAGTTGTCATGTCTGGCCTTCTCTTGCCGAGAGAAAGCTATTTTTACAAATGCTACAGTAAAAGCTGCAAGAAGCTCGCAGAAGTGAGTTTTTTGGTCCTAATCATTAGGAATCATTTACTCGTTGATGTCAAATATGGTTTTGATTGAAAATATTGCTCTCTGTTTAAGAAAAACTGTAGTTGTCATTTTTGGCCTTCTCTCGCTGAGAGAAAGCTATTTTAACAATTGTTACAGTAAAAGCTGCAAGAAGCTCGCAGAAGTGAGTTTTTTTGGTCCTAATTATTAGAAATCAGTTACTTGTTGATGGCAAACATGTTTGTGATTGAAAATATTGCTCTTTGTTTAAGAAAAACTGTAGTTGTCATGTCTGGCCTTCTCTCGCCGAGAATAAGCAATTTTTTTTTACAAATGTTACAGTAAAAGCTGTAGGAAGCTCACAGAAGTGATTTTTTGGGTCCTAATCATTAGAAATCAGTTACTTGTTGATGGCAAACATGGTTTTGATTGAAAATATTGCTCTTTGTTTAAGAAAAACTGTAGTTGTCATTTTTGGCCTTCTCTCGCATAGAGAAAGCTATTTTTAAAATGTAACAGTAAAAGCTGCAAGAAGTGAGATTTTTGGTCTTAATCATTAGAAATCAGTTACTTGTTGATGGCAAACATTGTTTTGATTGAAAATATTGCTCTTTGTTTAAGAAAAACTGTAGTTGTCATGTTTGGCCTTGTCTCGCGATAGAAACCTATTTTTTACAAATGTTACAGTAAAAGCTGCAAGAAGCTCGCAGAAGCGAGTTTTTTGGTCCTAATTATTAGAAATCAGTTACTTGTTGATGATGAACATGGTTGTAATTGAAAATATTGCTCTTTGTTTAAAAAACTAACTGTAGTTGTCACTTCTGACCTTCTCTCGCATAGAGAAAGTTATTTTTTACAAATGTTACAGTAAAAGCTGTAGGAAGCTCACAGAAGTGATTTTTTGGGTCCTAATCATTAGAAATCAGTTACTTGTTGATGGCAAACATGGTTTTGATTGAAAATATTGCTCTTTGTTTAAGAAAAACTGTAGTTGTCATTTTTGGCCTTCTCTCGCATAGAGAAAGCTATTTTTAAAATGTAACAGTAAAAGCTGCAAGAAGTGAGATTTTTGGTCTTAATCATTAGAAATCAGTTACTTGTTGATGGCAAACATCGTTTTGATTGAAAATATTGCTCTTTGTTTAAGAAAAACTGTAGTTGTCATGTTTGGCCTTGTCTCGCGATAGAAACCTATTTTTTACAAATGTTACAGTAAAAGCTGCAAGAAGCTCGCAGAAGCGAGTTTTTTGGTCCTAATTATTAGAAATCAGTTACTTGTTGATGATGAACATGGTTGTAATTGAAAATATTGCTCTTTGTTTAAGAAAAACTGTAGTTGTCATTTTTGGCCTTCTCTCGCATAGAGAAAGTTATTTTTTACAAATGTTACAGTAAAAGCTGTAGGAAGCTCACAGAAGTGATTTGTTGGGTCCTAATCATTAGAAATCAGTTACTTGTTGATGGCAAACATGGTTTTGATTGAAAATATTGCTCTTTGTTTAAGAAAAACTGTAGTTGTCATGTCTGGCCTTGTCTCGCGATAGAAACCTATTTTTTTACAAATGTTACAGTAAAAGCTGCAAGAAGCTCGCAGAAGCGAGTTTTTTGGTCCTAATTATTAGAAATCAGTTACTTGTTGATGATGAACATGGTTGTAATTGAAAATATTGCTGTTTGTTTAAGAAAAACTGTAGTTGTCATGTCTGGCCTTCTCTCGCCGAGAAAAAGCTTTTTTTTTTTACAAGTGTTACAGTAAAAGCTGTAGGAAGCTCAAAGAAGTGATTTTTTGGGTCTTAATCATTACAAATCAGTTACTTGTTGATGGCAAACATGGTTTTGATTGAAAATATTGCTCTTTGTTTAAGAAAAACTGTAGTAGTCTTTTCTGGCCTTCTCTCGACGCGAGAAACCCATTTTTACAAATGTTACAGTAAAAGCTGTAGGAAGCTCACAGAAGTGATTTTTTGGGTCCTAATCATTAGAAATCATTTACTTGTTGATGGCAAACATGGTTTTGATTGAAAATATTGCTCTTTGTTTAAGAAAAACTGTAGTTGACATGTCTGGCCTTCTCTTGCCGAGAGAAAGCTATTTTTACAAATGCTACAGTAAAAGCTGCAAGAAGCTCGCAGAAGTGAGTTTTTTGGTCCTAATCATTAGGAATCATTTACTCGTTGATGTCAAATATGGTTTTGATTGAAAATATTGCTCTCTGTTTAAGAAAAACTGTAGTTGTCATTTTTGGCCTTCTCTCGCTGAGATAAAGCTATTTTAACAATTGTTACAGTAAAAGCTGCAAGAAGCTTGCAGAAGTGAGTTTTTTTGGTCCTAATTATTAGAAATCAGTTACTTGTTGATGGCAAACATGTTTGTGATTGAAAATATTGCTCTTTGTTTAAGAAAAACTGTAGTTGTCATGTCTGGCCTTCTCTCGCCGAGAATAAGCAATTTTTTTTACAAATGTTACAGTAAAAGCTGTAGGAAGCTCACAGAAGTGAGTTTTTTGGTCCTAAATTATTAGAAATAATTTACTTGTTGATGGCACACATGGTTGTGATTGAAAATATTGCTCTTTGTTTAAGAAAAACTGTAGTTGTCATTTTTGGCCTTCTCTCGCATAGAGAAAGTTTTTTTTTACAAATGTTACAGTAAAAGCTGTAGGAAGCTCACAGAAGTGATTTTTTGGGTCCTAATCATTAGAAATCAGTTACCTGTTGATGGCAAACATGGTTTTGATTAAAATTATTGCTCTTTGTTTAAGAAAAACTGTAGTTGTCATGTCTGGCCTTGTCTCGCGATAGAAACCTATTTTTTACAAATGTTACAGTAAAAGCTGCAAGAAGCTTGCAGAAGCGAGTTTTTTGGTCCTAATTATTAGAAATCAGTTACTTGTTGATGATGAACATGGTTGTAATTGAAAATATTGCTCTTTGTTTAAGAAAAACTGTAGTTGTCATGTCTGGCCTTCTCTCGCCGAGAAAAAGCTATTTTTTTTACAAGTGTTACAGTAAAAGCTGTAAGATGCTCGCATAATTGAGTTTTTTGGTCCTAATCAGTAGAAATCAGTCACTTGTTGATGGCAAACATGGATTTGATTGAAAATATTGCTTTTAGTTCTAGAAAAACTGTAGTTTTCACTTCTGGCCTTCTTTCGCAGAGAGAAACCTATTTTTACAAATGTTACAGTAAAAGCTGTAAGAAGCTCGCAGAAGTGAGTTTGTTGGTCCTAATCATTAGAAATCAGTCAGTGGTTGATGGCAAACATGGTTTTGATAGAAAATATTGCTCTTTGTTTAAGCAAACCAATAGTTGTCATTGTTGGCTTTCTCTTATCGAGAGAAACCTATTCTTACAAATGTTACAGTAAAAGCTGTAAGAAGCTTGCAGAAGTGAGTTTTTTTGGTCCTAATCATTAGAAATCAGTTACTTGTTGATGGCAAACATGGTTTTGAATGAAAATATTGCTATCTGTTTAAGAAAACCAATAGTTGTCATTTTTGGCCTTTTCTCGCCGAGAGAAAGGTATTTTTTACAAATGTCACAGTAAAAGCTGTAAGATGCTCGCATAATTGAGTTTTTTGGTCCTAATCAGTAGAAATCAGTCACTTGTTGATGGCAAACATGGATTTGATTGAAAATATTGCTTTTAGTTCAAGAAAAACTGTAGTTTTCACTTCTGGCCTTCTTTCGCCGAGAGAAACCTATTTTTACAAATGTTACAGTAAAAGCTGTAAGAAGCTCGCAGAAGTGAGTTTGTTGGTCCTAATCATTAGAAATCAGTTACTTGTTGATGACAAACATGGTTTTGATTGAAAATATTGCTATTTGTTTAAGAAAACCAATAGTTGTCATTTTTGGCATTCTCTCGCCGAAAGAAAGCTATTTTTACAAGTGTAAGAGTAAAAGCTGGTAGAAGCTTGCAGAAGGGAGTTTTTTGGTCCTAATCATTAGAAATCAGTTACTTGTTGATGGAAAACATGGTTTTGATAAAAAATATTGCTCTTTGTTTAAGCAAACCAATAGTTGTCATTTTTGGCCTTCTCTTATCGAGAGAAAGCTTTTTTTACAAATGTTACAATATAAGCTGTAAGAAGCTCGCAGAAGTGAGTTTTTTGGTCCTAATCAGTAGAAATCAGTCACTTGTTGATGGCAAACATGGATTTGATTGAAAATATTGCTTTTAGTTCAAGAAAAATTGTAGTTTTAACTTCTGGCCTTCTCTCGCCGCGAGAAACCCATTTTTACAAATGTTACAGTAAAAGCTGTAGGAAGCTCACAGAAGTGATTTTTTGGGTCCTAATCATTAGAAATCATTTACTTGTTGATGGCAAACATGGTTTTGATTGAAAATATTGCTCTTTGTTTAAGAAAAACTGTAGTTGTCATGTCTGGCCTTCTCTTGCCGAGAGAAAGCTATTTTTACAAATGCTACAGTACAAGCTGCAAGAAGCTCGCAGAAGTGAGTTTTTTGGTCCTAATCATTAGGAATCATTTACTCGTTGATGTCAAATATGGTTTTGATTGAAAATATTGCTCTCTGTTTAAGAAAAACTGTAGTTGTCATTTTTGGCCTTCTCTCGCTGAGATAAAGCTATTTTAACAATTGTTACAGTAAAAGCTGCAAGAAGCTTGCAGAAGTGAGTTTTTTTGGTCCTAATTATTAGAAATCAGTTACTTGTTGATGGCAAACATGTTTGTGATTGAAAATATTGCTCTTTGTTTAAGAAAAACTGTAGTTGTCATGTCTGGCCTTCTCTCGCCGAGAATAAGCAATTTTTTTTACAAATGTTACAGTAAAAGCTGTAGGAAGCTCACAGAAGTGAGTTTTTTGGTCCTAAATTATTAGAAATAATTTACTTGTTGATGGCACACATGGTTGTGATTGAAAATATTGCTCTTTGTTTAAGAAAAACTGTAGTTGTCATTTTTGGCCTTCTCTCGCATAGAGAAAGTTTTTTTTTACAAATGTTACAGTAAAAGCTGTAGGAAGCTCACAGAAGTGATTTTTTGGGTCCTAATCATTAGAAATCAGTTACCTGTTGATGGCAAACATGGTTTTGATTAAAATTATTGCTCTTTGTTTAAGAAAAACTGTAGTTGTCATGTCTGGCCTTGTCTCGCGATAGAAACCTATTTTTTACAAATGTTACAGTAAAAGCTGCAAGAAGCTTGCAGAAGCGAGTTTTTTGGTCCTAATTATTAGAAATCAGTTACTTGTTGATGATGAACATGGTTGTAATTGAAAATATTGCTCTTTGTTTAAGAAAAACTGTAGTTGTCATGTCTGGCCTTCTCTCGCCGAGAAAAAGCTATTTTTTTTACAAGTGTTACAGTAAAAGCTGTAAGATGCTCGCATAATTGAGTTTTTTGGTCCTAATCAGTAGAAATCAGTCACTTGTTGATGGCAAACATGGATTTGATTGAAAATATTGCTTTTAGTTCTAGAAAAACTGTAGTTTTCACTTCTGGCCTTCTTTCGCAGAGAGAAACCTATTTTTACAAATGTTACAGTAAAAGCTGTAAGAAGCTCGCAGAAGTGAGTTTGTTGGTCCTAATCATTAGAAATCAGTCAGTGGTTGATGGCAAACATGGTTTTGATAGAAAATATTGCTCTTTGTTTAAGCAAACCAATAGTTGTCATTGTTGGCTTTCTCTTATCGAGAGAAACCTATTCTTACAAATGTTACAGTAAAAGCTGTAAGAAGCTTGCAGAAGTGAGTTTTTTTGGTCCTAATCATTAGAAATCAGTTACTTGTTGATGGCAAACATGGTTTTGAATGAAAATATTGCTATCTGTTTAAGAAAACCAATAGTTGTCATTTTTGGCCTTTTCTCGCCGAGAGAAAGGTATTTTTTACAAATGTCACAGTAAAAGCTGTAAGATGCTCGCATAATTGAGTTTTTTGGTCCTAATCAGTAGAAATCAGTCACTTGTTGATGGCAAACATGGATTTGATTGAAAATATTGCTTTTAGTTCAAGAAAAACTGTAGTTTTCACTTCTGGCCTTCTTTCGCCGAGAGAAACCTATTTTTACAAATGTTACAGTAAAAGCTGTAAGAAGCTCGCAGAAGTGAGTTTGTTGGTCCTAATCATTAGAAATCAGTTACTTGTTGATGACAAACATGGTTTTGATTGAAAATATTGCTATTTGTTTAAGAAAACCAATAGTTGTCATTTTTGGCATTCTCTCGCCGAAAGAAAGCTATTTTTACAAGTGTAAGAGTAAAAGCTGGTAGAAGCTTGCAGAAGGGAGTTTTTTGGTCCTAATCATTAGAAATCAGTTACTTGTTGATGGAAAACATGGTTTTGATTAAAAATATTGCTCTTTGTTTAAGCAAACCAATAGTTGTCATTTTTGGCCTTCTCTTATCGAGAGAAAGCTTTTTTTACAAATGTTACAATATAAGCTGTAAGAAGCTCGCAGAAGTGAGTTTTTTGGTCCTAATCAGTAGAAATCAGTCACTTGTTGATGGCAAACATGGATTTGATTGAAAATACTGCTTTTAGTTCAAGAAAAATTGTAGTTTTAACTTCTGGCCTTCTCTCGCCGCGAGAAACCCATTTTTACAAATGTTACAGTAAAAGCTGAAGGAAGCTCACAGAAGTGATTTTTTGGGTCCTAATCATTAGAAATCATTTACTTGTTGATGGCAAACATGGTTTTGATTGAAAATATTGCTCTTTGTTTAAGAAAAACTGTAGTTGTCATGTCTGGCCTTCTCTTGCCGAGAGAAAGCTATTTTTACAAATGCTACAGTAAAAGCTGCAAGAAGCTCGCAGAAGTGAGTTTTTTGGTCCTAATCATTAGGAATCATTTACTCGTTGATGTCAAATATGGTTTTGATTGAAAATATTGCTCTCTGTTTAAGAAAAACTGTAGTTGTCATTTTTGGCCTTCTCTCGCTGAGATAAAGCTATTTTAACAATTGTTACAGTAAAAGCTGCAAGAAGCTTGCAGAAGTGAGTTTTTTTGGTCCTAATTATTAGAAATCAGTTACTTGTTGATGGCAAACATGTTTGTGATTGAAAATATTGCTCTTTGTTTAAGAAAAACTGTAGTTGTCATGTCTGGCCTTCTCTCGCCGAGAATAAGCAATTTTTTTTACAAATGTTACAGTAAAAGCTGTAGGAAGCTCACAGAAGTGAGTTTTTTGGTCCTAAATTATTCGAAATAATTTACTTGTTGATGGCACACATGGTTGTGATTGAAAATATTGCTCTTTGTTTAAGCAAACCAATAGTTGTCATTGTTGGCTTTCTCTTATCGAGAGAAACCTATTCTTACAAATGTTACAGTAAAAGCTGTAAGAAGCTTGCAGAAGTGAGTTTTTTTGGTCCTAATCATTAGAAATCAGTTACTTGTTGATGGCAAACATGGTTTTGAATGAAAATATTGCTATCTGTTTAAGAAAACCAATAGTTGTCATTTTTGGCCTTTTCTCGCCGAGAGAAAGGTATTTTTTACAAATGTCACAGTAAAAGCTGTAAGATGCTCGCATAATTGAGTTTTTTGGTCCTAATCAGTAGAAATCAGTCACTTGTTGATGGCAAACATGGATTTGATTGAAAATATTGCTTTTAGTTCAAGAAAAACTGTAGTTTTCACTTCTGGCCTTCTTTCGCCGAGAGAAACCTATTTTTACAAATGTTACAGTAAAAGCTGTAAGAAGCTCGCAGAAGTGAGTTTGTTGGTCCTAATCATTAGAAATCAGTTACTTGTTGATGACAAACATGGTTTTGATTGAAAATATTGCTATCTGTTTAAGAAAACCAATAGTTGTCATTTTTGGCATTCTCTCGCCGAAAGAAAGCTATTTTTACAAGTGTAAGAGTAAAAGCTGGTAGAAGCTTGCAGAAGGGAGTTTTTTGGTCCTAATCATTAGAAATCAGTTACTTGTTGATGGAAAACATGGTTTTGATTAAAAATATTGCTCTTTGTTTAAGCAAACCAATAGTTGTCATTTTTGGCCTTCTCTTATCGAGAGAAAGCTTTTTTTTACAAATGTTACAATATAAGCTGTAAGAAGCTCGCAGAAGTGAGTTTTTTGGTCCTAATCAGTAGAAATCAGTCACTTGTTGATGGCAAACATGGATTTGATTGAAAATATTGCTTTTAGTTCAAGAAAAATTGTAGTTTTAACTTCTGGCCTTCTCTCGCCGCGAGAAACCCATTTTTACAAATGTTACAGTAAAAGCTGTAGGAAGCTCACAGAAGTGATTTTTTGGGTCCTAATCATTAGAAATCATTTACTTGTTGATGGCAAACATGGTTTTGATTGAAAATATTGCTCTTTGTTTAAGAAAAACTGTAGTTGTCATGTCTGGCCTTCTCTTGCCGAGAGAAAGCTATTTTTACAAATGCTACAGTAAAAGCTGCAAGAAGCTCGCAGAAGTGAGTTTTTTGGTCCTAATCATTAGGAATCATTTACTCGTTGATGTCAAATATGGTTTTGATTGAAAATATTGCTCTCTGTTTAAGAAAAACTGTAGTTGTCATTTTTGGCCTTCTCTCGCTGAGATAAAGCTATTTTAGCAATTGTTACAGTAAAAGCTGCAAGAAGCTTGCAGAAGTGAGTTTTTTTGGTCCTAATTATTAGAAATCAGTTACTTGTTGATGGCAAACATGTTTGTGATTGAAAATATTGCTCTTTGTTTAAGAAAAACTGTAGTTGTCATGTCTGGCCTTCTCTCGCCGAGAATAAGCAATTTTTTTTACAAATGTTACAGTAAAAGCTGTAGGAAGCTCACAGAAGTGAGTTTTTTGGTCCTAAATTATTAGAAATAATTTACTTGTTGATGGCACACATGGTTGTGATTGAAAATATTGCTCTTTGTTTAAGAAAAACTGTAGTTGTCATGTCTGGCCTTGTCTCGCGATAGAAACCTATTTTTTACAAATGTTACAGTAAAAGCTGCAAGAAGCTTGCAGAAGCGAGTTTTTTGGTCCTAATTATTAGAAATCAGTTACTTGTTGATGATGAACATGGTTGTAATTGAAAATATTGGTCTTTGTTTAAGAAAAACTGTAGTTGTCATGTCTGGCCTTCTCTCGCCGAGAAAAAGCTATTTTTTTTACAAGTGTTACAGTAAAAGCTGTAAGATGCTCGCATAATTGAGTTTTTTGGTCCTAATCAGTAGAAATCAGTCACTTGTTGATGGCAAACATGGATTTGATTGAAAATATTGCTTTTAGTTCTAGAAAAACTGTAGTTTTCACTTCTGGCCTTCTTTCGCCGAGAGAAACCTATTTTTACAAATGTTACAGTAAAAGCTGTAAGAAGCTCGCAGAAGTGAGTTTGTTGGTCCTAATCATTAGAAATCAGTCAGTGGTTGATGGCAAACATGGTTTTGATAGAAAATATTGCTCTTTGTTTAAGCAAACCAATAGTTGTCATTGTTGGCTTTCTCTTATCGAGAGAAACCTATTCTTACAAATGTTACAGTAAAAGCTGTAAGAAGCTTGCAGAAGTGAGTTTTTTTGGTCCTAATCATTAGAAATCAGTTACTTGTTGATGGCAAACATGGTTTTGAATGAAAATATTGCTATCTGTTTAAGAAAACCAATAGTTGTCATTTTTGGCCTTTTCTCGCCGAGAGAAAGGTATTTTTTACAAATGTCACAGTAAAAGCTGTAAGATGCTCGCATAATTTAGTTTTTTGGTCCTAATCAGTAGAAATCAGTCACTTGTTGATGGCAAACATGGATTTGATTGAAAATATTGCTTTTAGTTCAAGAAAAACTGTAGTTTTCACTTCTGGCCTTCTTTCGCCGAGAGAAACCTATTTTTACAAATGTTACAGTAAAAGCTGTAAGAAGCTCGCAGAAGTGAGTTTGTTGGTCCTAATCATTAGAAATCAGTTACTTGTTGATGACAAACATGGTTTTGATTGAAAATATTGCTATTTGTTTAAGAAAACCAATAGTTGTCATTTTTGGCATTCTCTCGCCGAAAGAAAGCTATTTTTACAAGTGTAAGAGTAAAAGCTGGTAGAAGCTTGCAGAAGGGAGTTTTTTGGTCCTAATCATTAGAAATCAGTTACTTGTTGATGGAAAACATGGTTTTGATTAAAAATATTGCTCTTTGTTTAAGCAAACCAATAGTTGTCATTTTTGGCCTTCTCTTATCGAGAGAAAGCTTTTTTTACAAATGTTACAATATAAGCTGTAAGAAGCTCGCAGAAGTGAGTTTTTTGGTCCTAATCAGTAGAAATCAGTCACTTGTTGATGGCAAACATGGATTTGATTGAAAATATTGCTTTTAGTTCAAGAAAAATTGTAGTTTTAACTTCTGGCCTTCTCTCGCCGCGAGAAACCCATTTTTACAAGTGTTACAGTAAAAGCTGTAGGAAGCTCAAAGAAGTGATTTTTTGGGTCTTAATCATTACAAATCAGTTACTTGTTGATGGCAAACATGGTTTTGATTGAAAATATTGCTCTTTGTTTAAGAAAAACTGTAGTAGTCTTTTCTGGCCTTCTCTCGCCCCGAGAAACCCATTTTTACAAATGTTACAGTAAAAGCTGTAGGAAGCTCACAGAAGTGATTTTTTGGGTCCTAATCATTAGAAATCATTTACTTGTTGATGGCAAACATGGTTTTGATTGAAAATATTGCTCTTTGTTTAAGAAAAACTGTAGTTGTCATGTCTGGCCTTCTCTTGCCGAGAGAAAGCTATTTTTACAAATGCTACAGTAAAAGCTGCAAGAAGCTCGCAGAAGTGAGTTTTTTGGTCCTAATCATTAGGAATCATTTACTCGTTGATGTCAAATATGGTTTTGATTGAAAATATTGCTCTCTGTTTAAGAAAAACTGTAGTTGTCATTTTTGGCCTTCTCTCGCTGAGAGAAAGCTATTTTAACAATTGTTACAGTAAAAGCTGCAAGAAGCTCGCAGAAGTGAGTTTTTTTGGTCCTAATTATTAGAAATCAGTTACTTGTTGATGGCAAACATGTTTGTGATTGAAAATATTGCTCTTTGTTTAAGAAAAACTGTAGTTGTCATGTCTGGCCTTCTCTCGCCGAGAATAAGCAATTTTTTTTTACAAATGTTACAGTAAAAGCTGTAGGAAGCTCACAGAAGTGATTTTTTGGGTCCTAATCATTAGAAATCAGTTACTTGTTGATGGCAAACATGGTTTTGATTGAAAATATTGCTCTTTGTTTAAGAAAAACTGTAGTTGTCATTTTTGGCCTTCTCTCGCCGAGAATAAGCAATTTTTTTTACAAATGTTACAGTAAAAGCTGTAGGAAGCTCACAGAAGTGATTTTTTGGGTCCTAATCATTAGAAATCAGTTACTTGTTGATGGCAAACATGGTTTTGATTGAAAATATTGCTCTTTGTTTAAGAAAAACTGTAGTTGTCATTTTTGGCCTTCTCTCGCATAGAGAAAGCTATTTTTAAAATGTAACAGTAAAAGCTGCAAGAAGTGAGATTTTTGGTCTTAATCATTAGAAATCAGTTACTTGTTGATGGCAAACATTGTTTTGATTGAAAATATTGCTCTTTGTTTAAGAAAAACTGTAGTTGTCATGTTTGGCCTTGTCTCGCGATAGAAACCTATTTTTTACAAATGTTACAGTAAAAGCTGCAAGAAGCTCGCAGAAGCGAGTTTTTTGGTCCTAATTATTAGAAATCAGTTACTTGTTGATGATGAACATGGTTGTAATTGAAAATATTGCTCTTTGTTTAAAAAACTAACTGTAGTTGTCACTTCTGACCTTCTCTCGCATAGAGAAAGTTATTTTTTACAAATGTTACAGTAAAAGCTGTAGGAAGCTCACAGAAGTGATTTTTTGGGTCCTAATCATTAGAAATCAGTTACTTGTTGATGGCAAACATGGTTTTGATTGAAAATATTGCTCTTTGTTTAAGAAAAACTGTAGTTGTCATTTTTGGCCTTCTCTCGCATAGAGAAAGCTATTTTTAAAATGTAACAGTAAAAGCTGCAAGAAGTGAGATTTTTGGTCTTAATCATTAGAAATCAGTTACTTGTTGATGGCAAACATCGTTTTGATTGAAAATATTGCTCTTTGTTTAAGAAAAACTGTAGTTGTCATGTTTGGCCTTGTCTCGCGATAGAAACCTATTTTTTACAAATGTTACAGTAAAAGCTGCAAGAAGCTCGCAGAAGCGAGTTTTTTGGTCCTAATTATTAGAAATCAGTTACTTGTTGATGATGAACATGGTTGTAATTGAAAATATTGCTCTTTGTTTAAGAAAAACTGTAGTTGTCATTTTTGGCCTTCTCTCGCATAGAGAAAGTTATTTTTTACAAATGTTACAGTAAAAGCTGTAGGAAGCTCACAGAAGTGATTTGTTGGGTCCTAATCATTAGAAATCAGTTACTTGTTGATGGCAAACATGGTTTTGATTGAAAATATTGCTCTTTGTTTAAGAAAAACTGTAGTTGTCATGTCTGGCCTTGTCTCGCGATAGAAACCTATTTTTTTACAAATGTTACAGTAAAAGCTGCAAGAAGCTCGCAGAAGCGAGTTTTTTGGTCCTAATTATTAGAAATCAGTTACTTGTTGATGATGAACATGGTTGTAATTGAAAATATTGCTGTTTGTTTAAGAAAAACTGTAGTTGTCATGTCTGGCCTTCTCTCGCCGAGAAAAAGCTTTTTTTTTTTACAAGTGTTACAGTAAAAGCTGTAGGAAGCTCAAAGAAGTGATTTTTTGGGTCTTAATCATTACAAATCAGTTACTTGTTGATGGCAAACATGGTTTTGATTGAAAATATTGCTCTTTGTTTAAGAAAAACTGTAGTAGTCTTTTCTGGCCTTCTCTCGACGCGAGAAACCCATTTTTACAAATGTTACAGTAAAAGCTGTAGGAAGCTCACAGAAGTGATTTTTTGGGTCCTAATCATTAGAAATCATTTACTTGTTGATGGCAAACATGGTTTTGATTGAAAATATTGCTCTTTGTTTAAGAAAAACTGTAGTTGTCATGTCTGGCCTTCTCTTGCCGAGAGAAAGCTATTTTTACAAATGCTACAGTAAAAGCTGCAAGAAGCTCGCAGAAGTGAGTTTTTTGGTCCTAATCATTAGGAATCATTTACTCGTTGATGTCAAATATGGTTTTGATTGAAAATATTGCTCTCTGTTTAAGAAAAACTGTAGTTGTCATTTTTGGCCTTCTCTCGCTGAGATAAAGCTATTTTAACAATTGTTACAGTAAAAGCTGCAAGAAGCTTGCAGAAGTGAGTTTTTTTGGTCCTAATTATTAGAAATCAGTTACTTGTTGATGGCAAACATGTTTGTGATTGAAAATATTGCTCTTTGTTTAAGAAAAACTGTAGTTGTCATGTCTGGCCTTCTCTCGCCGAGAATAAGCAATTTTTTTTACAAATGTTACAGTAAAAGCTGTAGGAAGCTCACAGAAGTGAGTTTTTTGGTCCTAAATTATTAGAAATAATTTACTTGTTGATGGCACACATGGTTGTGATTGAAAATATTGCTCTTTGTTTAAGAAAAACTGTAGTTGTCATTTTTGGCCTTCTCTCGCATAGAGAAAGTTTTTTTTTACAAATGTTACAGTAAAAGCTGTAGGAAGCTCACAGAAGTGATTTTTTGGGTCCTAATCATTAGAAATCAGTTACCTGTTGATGGCAAACATGGTTTTGATTAAAATTATTGCTCTTTGTTTAAGAAAAACTGTAGTTGTCATGTCTGGCCTTGTCTCGCGATAGAAACCTATTTTTTACAAATGTTACAGTAAAAGCTGCAAGAAGCTTGCAGAAGCGAGTTTTTTGGTCCTAATTATTAGAAATCAGTTACTTGTTGATGATGAACATGGTTGTAATTGAAAATATTGCTCTTTGTTTAAGAAAAACTGTAGTTGTCATGTCTGGCCTTCTCTCGCCGAGAAAAAGCTATTTTTTTTACAAGTGTTACAGTAAAAGCTGTAAGATGCTCGCATAATTGAGTTTTTTGGTCCTAATCAGTAGAAATCAGTCACTTGTTGATGGCAAACATGGATTTGATTGAAAATATTGCTTTTAGTTCTAGAAAAACTGTAGTTTTCACTTCTGGCCTTCTTTCGCAGAGAGAAACCTATTTTTACAAATGTTACAGTAAAAGCTGTAAGAAGCTCGCAGAAGTGAGTTTGTTGGTCCTAATCATTAGAAATCAGTCAGTGGTTGATGGCAAACATGGTTTTGATAGAAAATATTGCTCTTTGTTTAAGCAAACCAATAGTTGTCATTGTTGGCTTTCTCTTATCGAGAGAAACCTATTCTTACAAATGTTACAGTAAAAGCTGTAAGAAGCTTGCAGAAGTGAGTTTTTTTGGTCCTAATCATTAGAAATCAGTTACTTGTTGATGGCAAACATGGTTTTGAATGAAAATATTGCTATCTGTTTAAGAAAACCAATAGTTGTCATTTTTGGCCTTTTCTCGCCGAGAGAAAGGTATTTTTTACAAATGTCACAGTAAAAGCTGTAAGATGCTCGCATAATTGAGTTTTTTGGTCCTAATCAGTAGAAATCAGTCACTTGTTGATGGCAAACATGGATTTGATTGAAAATATTGCTTTTAGTTCAAGAAAAACTGTAGTTTTCACTTCTGGCCTTCTTTCGCCGAGAGAAACCTATTTTTACAAATGTTACAGTAAAAGCTGTAAGAAGCTCGCAGAAGTGAGTTTGTTGGTCCTAATCATTAGAAATCAGTTACTTGTTGATGACAAACATGGTTTTGATTGAAAATATTGCTATTTGTTTAAGAAAACCAATAGTTGTCATTTTTGGCATTCTCTCGCCGAAAGAAAGCTATTTTTACAAGTGTAAGAGTAAAAGCTGGTAGAAGCTTGCAGAAGGGAGTTTTTTGGTCCTAATCATTAGAAATCAGTTACTTGTTGATGGAAAACATGGTTTTGATAAAAAATATTGCTCTTTGTTTAAGCAAACCAATAGTTGTCATTTTTGGCCTTCTCTTATCGAGAGAAAGCTTTTTTTACAAATGTTACAATATAAGCTGTAAGAAGCTCGCAGAAGTGAGTTTTTTGGTCCTAATCAGTAGAAATCAGTCACTTGTTGATGGCAAACATGGATTTGATTGAAAATATTGCTTTTAGTTCAAGAAAAATTGTAGTTTTAACTTCTGGCCTTCTCTCGCCGCGAGAAACCCATTTTTACAAATGTTACAGTAAAAGCTGTAGGAAGCTCACAGAAGTGATTTTTTGGGTCCTAATCATTAGAAATCATTTACTTGCTGATGGCAAACATGGTTTTGATTGAAAATATTGCTCTTTGTTTAAGAAAAACTGTAGTTGTCATGTCTGGCCTTCTCTTGCCGAGAGAAAGCTATTTTTACAAATGCTACAGTACAAGCTGCAAGAAGCTCGCAGAAGTGAGTTTTTTGGTCCTAATCATTAGGAATCATTTACTCGTTGATGTCAAATATGGTTTTGATTGAAAATATTGCTCTCTGTTTAAGAAAAACTGTAGTTGTCATTTTTGGCCTTCTCTCGCTGAGATAAAGCTATTTTACCAATTGTTACAGTAAAAGCTGCAAGAAGCTTGCAGAAGTGAGTTTTTTTGGTCCTAATTATTAGAAATCAGTTACTTGTTGATGGCAAACATGTTTGTGATTGAAAATATTGCTCTTTGTTTAAGAAAAACTGTAGTTGTCATGTCTGGCCTTCTCTCGCCGAGAATAAGCAATTTTTTTTACAAATGTTACAGTAAAAGCTGTAGGAAGCTCACAGAAGTGAGTTTTTTGGTCCTAAATTATTAGAAATAATTTACTTGTTGATGGCACACATGGTTGTGATTGAAAATATTGCTCTTTGTTTAAGAAAAACTGTAGTTGTCATTTTTGGCCTTCTCTCGCATAGAGAAAGTTTTTTTTTACAAATGTTACAGTAAAAGCTGTAGGAAGCTCACAGAAGTGATTTTTTGGGTCCTAATCATTAGAAATCAGTTACCTGTTGATGGCAAACATGGTTTTGATTAAAATTATTGCTCTTTGTTTAAGAAAAACTGTAGTTGTCATGTCTGGCCTTGTCTCGCGATAGAAACCTATTTTTTACAAATGTTACAGTAAAAGCTGCAAGAAGCTTGCAGAAGCGAGTTTTTTGGTCCTAATTATTAGAAATCAGTTACTTGTTGATGATGAACATGGTTGTAATTGAAAATATTGCTCTTTGTTTAAGAAAAACTGTAGTTGTCATGTCTGGCCTTCTCTCGCCGAGAAAAAGCTATTTTTTTTACAAGTGTTACAGTAAAAGCTGTAAGATGCTCGCATAATTGAGTTTTTTGGTCCTAATCAGTAGAAATCAGTCACTTGTTGATGGCAAACATGGATTTGATTGAAAATATTGCTTTTAGTTCTAGAAAAACTGTAGTTTTCACTTCTGGCCTTCTTTCGCCGAGAGAAACCTATTTTTACAAATGTTACAGTAAAAGCTGTAAGAAGCTCGCAGAAGTGAGTTTGTTGGTCCTAATCATTAGAAATCAGTCAGTGGTTGATGGCAAACATGGTTTTGATAGAAAATATTGCTCTTTGTTTAAGCAAACCAATAGTTGTCATTGTTGGCTTTCTCTTATCGAGAGAAACCTATTCTTACAAATGTTACAGTAAAAGCTGTAAGAAGCTTGCAGAAGTGAGTTTTTTTGGTCCTAATCATTAGAAATCAGTTACTTGTTGATGGCAAACATGGTTTTGAATGAAAATATTGCTATCTGTTTAAGAAAACCAATAGTTGTCATTTTTGGCCTTTTCTCGCCGAGAGAAAGGTATTTTTTACAAATGTCACAGTAAAAGCTGTAAGATGCTCGCATAATTGAGTTTTTTGGTCCTAATCAGTAGAAATCAGTCACTTGTTGATGGCAAACATGGATTTGATTGAAAATATTGCTTTTAGTTCAAGAAAAACTGTAGTTTTCACTTCTGGCCTTCTTTCGCCGAGAGAAACCTATTTTTACAAATGTTACAGTAAAAGCTGTAAGAAGCTCGCAGAAGTGAGTTTGTTGGTCCTAATCATTAGAAATCAGTTACTTGTTGATGACAAACATGGTTTTGATTGAAAATATTGCTATTTGTTTAAGAAAACCAATAGTTGTCATTTTTGGCATTCTCTCGCCGAAAGAAAGCTATTTTTACAAGTGTAAGAGTAAAAGCTGGTAGAAGCTTGCAGAAGGGAGTTTTTTGGTCCTAATCATTAGAAATCAGTTACTTGTTGATGGAAAACATGGTTTTGATTAAAAATATTGCTCTTTGTTTAAGCAAACCAATAGTTGTCATTTTTGGCCTTCTCTTATCGAGAGAAAGCTTTTTTTACAAATGTTACAATATAAGCTGTAAGAAGCTCGCAGAAGTGAGTTTTTTGGTCCTAATCAGTAGAAATCAGTCACTTGTTGATGGCAAACATGGATTTGATTGAAAATACTGCTTTTAGTTCAAGAAAAATTGTAGTTTTAACTTCTGGCCTTCTCTCGCCGCGAGAAACCCATTTTTACAAATGTTACAGTAAAAGCTGAAGGAAGCTCACAGAAGTGATTTTTTGGGTCCTAATCATTAGAAATCATTTACTTGTTGATGGCAAACATGGTTTTGATTGAAAATATTGCTCTTTGTTTAAGAAAAACTGTAGTTGTCATGTCTGGCCTTCTCTTGCCGAGAGAAAGCTATTTTTACAAATGCTACAGTAAAAGCTGCAAGAAGCTCGCAGAAGTGAGTTTTTTGGTCCTAATCATTAGGAATCATTTACTCGTTGATGTCAAATATGGTTTTGATTGAAAATATTGCTCTCTGTTTAAGAAAAACTGTAGTTGTCATTTTTGGCCTTCTCTCGCTGAGATAAAGCTATTTTAACAATTGTTACAGTAAAAGCTGCAAGAAGCTTGCAGAAGTGAGTTTTTTTGGTCCTAATTATTAGAAATCAGTTACTTGTTGATGGCAAACATGTTTGTGATTGAAAATATTGCTCTTTGTTTAAGAAAAACTGTAGTTGTCATGTCTGGCCTTCTCTCGCCGAGAATAAGCAATTTTTTTTACAAATGTTACAGTAAAAGCTGTAGGAAGCTCACAGAAGTGAGTTTTTTGGTCCTAAATTATTCGAAATAATTTACTTGTTGATGGCACACATGGTTGTGATTGAAAATATTGCTCTTTGTTTAAGAAAAACTGTAGTTGTCATTTTTGGCCTTCTCTCGCATAGAGAAAGTTTTTTTTTACAAATGTTACAGTAAAAGCTGTAGGAAGCTCACAGAAGTGATTTTTTGGGTCCTAATCATTAGAAATCAGTTACCTGTTGATGGCAAACATGGTTTTGATTAAAATTATTGCTCTTTGTTTAAGAAAAACTGTAGTTGTCATGTCTGGCCTTGTCTCGCGATAGAAACCTATTTTTTACAAATGTTACAGTAAAAGCTGCAAGAAGCTTGCAGAACCGAGTTTTTTGGTCCTAATTATTAGAAATCAGTTACTTGTTGATGATGAACATGGTTGTAATTGAAAATATTGCTCTTTGTTTAAGAAAAACTGTAGTTGTCATGTCTGGCCTTCTCTCGCCGAGAAAAAGCTATTTTTTTTACAAGTGTTACAGTAAAAGCTGTAAGATGCTCGCATAATTGAGTTTTTTGGTCCTAATCAGTAGAAATCAGTCACTTGTTGATGGCAAACATGGATTTGATTGAAAATATTGCTTTTAGTTCTAGAAAAACTGTAGTTTTCACTTCTGGCCTTCTTTCGCCGAGAGAAACCTATTTTTACAAATGTTACAGTAAAAGCTGTAAGAAGCTCGCAGAAGTGAGTTTGTTGGTCCTAATCATTAGAAATCAGTCAGTGGTTGATGGCAAACATGGTTTTGATAGAAAATATTGCTCTTTGTTTAAGCAAACCAATAGTTGTCATTGTTGGCTTTCTCTTATCGAGAGAAACCTATTCTTACAAATGTTACAGTAAAAGCTGTAAGAAGCTTGCAGAAGTGAGTTTTTTTGGTCCTAATCATTAGAAATCAGTTACTTGTTGATGGCAAACATGGTTTTGAATGAAAATATTGCTATCTGTTTAAGAAAACCAATAGTTGTCATTTTTGGCCTTTTCTCGCCGAGAGAAAGGTATTTTTTACAAATGTCACAGTAAAAGCTGTAAGATGCTCGCATAATTGAGTTTTTTGGTCCTAATCAGTAGAAATCAGTCACTTGTTGATGGCAAACATGGATTTGATTGAAAATATTGCTTTTAGTTCAAGAAAAACTGTAGTTTTCACTCCTGGCCTTCTTTCGCCGAGAGAAACCTATTTTTACAAATGTTACAGTAAAAGCTGTAAGAAGCTCGCAGAAGTGAGTTTGTTGGTCCTAATCATTAGAAATCAGTTACTTGTTGATGACAAACATGGTTTTGATTGAAAATATTGCTATTTGTTTAAGAAAACCAATAGTTGTCATTTTTGGCATTCTCTCGCCGAAAGAAAGCTATTTTTACAAGTGTAAGAGTAAAAGCTGGTAGAAGCTTGCAGAAGGGAGTTTTTTGGTCCTAATCATTAGAAATCAGTTACTTGTTGATGGAAAACATGGTTTTGATTAAAAATATTGCTCTTTGTTTAAGCAAACCAATAGTTGTCATTTTTGGCCTTCTCTTATCGAGAGAAAGCTTTTTTTTACAAATGTTACAATATAAGCTGTAAGAAGCTCGCAGAAGTGAGTTTTTTGGTCCTAATCAGTAGAAATCAGTCACTTGTTGATGGCAAACATGGATTTGATTGAAAATATTGCTTTTAGTTCAAGAAAAATTGTAGTTTTAACTTCTGGCCTTCTCTCGCCGCGAGAAACCCATTTTTACAAATGTTACAGTAAAAGCTGTAGGAAGCTCACAGAAGTGATTTTTTGGGTCCTAATCATTAGAAATCATTTACTTGTTGATGGCAAACATGGTTTTGATTGAAAATATTGCTCTTTGTTTAAGAAAAACTGTAGTTGTCATGTCTGGCCTTCTCTTGCCGAGAGAAAGCTATTTTTACAAATGCTACAGTACAAGCTGCAAGAAGCTCGCAGAAGTGAGTTTTTTGGTCCTAATCATTAGGAATCATTTACTCGTTGATGTCAAATATGGTTTTGATTGAAAATATTGCTCTCTGTTTAAGAAAAACTGTAGTTGTCATTTTTGGCCTTCTCTCGCTGAGATAAAGCTATTTTAACAATTGTTACAGTAAAAGCTGCAAGAAGCTTGCAGAAGTGAGTTTTTTTGGTCCTAATTATTAGAAATCAGTTACTTGTTGATGGCAAACATGTTTGTGATTGAAAATATTGCTCTTTGTTTAAGAAAAACTGTAGTTGTCATGTCTGGCCTTCTCTCGCCGAGAATAAGCAATTTTTTTTACAAATGTTACAGTAAAAGCTGTAGGAAGCTCACAGAAGTGAGTTTTTTGGTCCTAAATTATTAGAAATAATTTACTTGTTGATGGCACACATGGTTGTGATTGAAAATATTGCTCTTTGTTTAAGAAAAACTGTAGTTGTCATTTTTGGCCTTCTCTCGCATAGAGAAAGTTTTTTTTTACAAATGTTACAGTAAAAGCTGTAGGAAGCTCACAGAAGTGATTTTTTGGGTCCTAATCATTAGAAATCAGTTACCTGTTGATGGCAAACATGGTTTTGATTAAAATTATTGCTCTTTGTTTAAGAAAAACTGTAGTTGTCATGTCTGGCCTTGTCTCGCGATAGAAACCTATTTTTTACAAATGTTACAGTAAAAGCTGCAAGAAGCTTGCAGAAGCGAGTTTTTTGGTCCTAATTATTAGAAATCAGTTACTTGTTGATGATGAACATGGTTGTAATTGAAAATATTGCTCTTTGTTTAAGAAAAACTGTAGTTGTCATGTCTGGCCTTCTCTCGCCGAGAAAAAGCTATTTTTTTTACAAGTGTTACAGTAAAAGCTGTAAGATGCTCGCATAATTGAGTTTTTTGGTCCTAATCAGTAGAAATCAGTCACTTGTTGATGGCAAACATGGATTTGATTGAAAATATTGCTTTTAGTTCTAGAAAAACTGTAGTTTTCACTTCTGGCCTTCTTTCGCCGAGAGAAACCTATTTTTACAAATGTTACAGTAAAAGCTGTAAGAAGCTCGCAGAAGTGAGTTTGTTGGTCCTAATCATTAGAAATCAGTCAGTGGTTGATGGCAAACATGGTTTTGATAGAAAATATTGCTCTTTGTTTAAGCAAACCAATAGTTGTCATTGTTGGCTTTCTCTTATCGAGAGAAACCTATTCTTACAAATGTTACAGTAAAAGCTGTAAGAAGCTTGCAGAAGTGAGTTTTTTTGGTCCTAATCATTAGAAATCAGTTACTTGTTGATGGCAAACATGGTTTTGAATGAAAATATTGCTATCTGTTTAAGAAAACCAATAGTTGTCATTTTTGGCCTTTTCTCGCCGAGAGAAAGGTATTTTTTACAAATGTCACAGTAAAAGCTGTAAGATGCTCGCATAATTGAGTTTTTTGGTCCTAATGTCATGGACTCACTAGTTAGGCCTGTTAATTGCCACCAATTACACTCACTCAGCACACCTGTTTTCCACACCTGTCCCTCGTTGTCCGCTGCTCTCTCTGTGCATTTGAGCCCAGGTCTCTCCACAGTCAGTGTCAGTTCGTCTTCGATGAAAGAAGTGATTCCTGTTCGTTGGCTAAAGACTGATTCCCAGACCCTGAACCTGCTTTTGATTCTGACCACTCGTTTCCTGCTGCTTTCCGACACCAGTGTCCTGCATCTCCACCTGTCTCCGTGTCGGCACTCTTTGGATTCGGAAACTCCAGTCCACTCCCTGCACACTCCAGACGCCAGTCAGCCCTCGACCCTCCGGCCCGTTCACCCACTCCTGCCACACCACCTGCTCCAGTCCACCTCCTGCGGACCCCCAGACGCTACAGCCTTCCCCCCGACCCTCCGGCTCGTTCACCACCTCAAAGACTTTCTCCCCTTACCTTTTCCCCTGAATTCAATAAAACTTGCAGAGTCCAGTTTGCATTGCAGCCTCGAACTTTTGCATCAGAAGCTACCAAGGTGGGATATGTAATCACGCATCTGACGGGCCGAGCTCGACTGTGGGGAGCAGCTGAATTCGACCGCCAGACCCCTGCCTGTGCCTCTTTCGATGCCTTCTCGAAGGAGATGGAGAAGGTGTTCGACGGCGGTTCCCCGTCAGCGGAGGCATCACAGGAGCTGATGCGAATACGCCAGGGTAACCGAACCGTGGCGGATTTTTCTATCGACTTCCGCACCCTGGCTGGCCGCAGTTGGTGGAATATGCCTGCATTGGTCGACGCTTTTCTTTATAGTCTGTCCGTCTATCTCAAAGATGAGCTCGTCTCTCACGACCCGCCAAAGACTCTGGATGATGCCATCGCATTGGCAATTCGAATTGACCAACGAGTCCAGGCCCGCCGAAGAGAGAAGGGACGCTCCACCCAGTCCTCTGTCCGCACTCGGGGTGAGCCCACTAACCCGTTGCCCCCTCCACCCACGTCCCAGAGCCAGTCTAACCAACCCGAGCCCATGGAAATCAGCCGTGCTGCCCTCACTCCCAAGGAGCGTCAGCGCCGCCTCAGCTCCAACCTGTGTCTGTACTGCGGTGGTGAAGGTCATCGCGTCATCACGTGTCCAGCAAAAGCCGCAGCTCACCGGGTGTAGGGGAGATCCGGGTGAGCTCTACCATTCTCCAGTCTCCCCCCATCCGCAAAACCCTGCTCCAGGTCCACCTTCGTCTCCCCAACACCTCCCACACTCTGGCCGCTCTAGTGGACTCCGGGGCTGAGGCCAACGTCATGGACACCGAGCTTGCTCGGCAGCTGGGAATAGAGTGCCACCACCTCTCCCCACACGTTCCTGCACGCGCCTTAGATGGACACCTACTCGGCACGGTGACCCACATCACAGCCCCCCTAATAATGGCACTCTCAGGAAACCACCAGGAGTCCATTCAGTTTCACCTTCTGACTTCACCCGGGCAACCCATCATTCTGGGCTATCCATGGCTTTGCAGACATAACCCCCATCTCGACTGGAGGACCGGCACAGTCAGGGAATGGGGAAGAGACTGCCACTTGACCTGTCTTACGAGAGCTGTTCTGCCCATCAACCCGGATCCTGCTACTCCAGCCCCCGACATCTCCAATGTCCCAGTGTGCTACCATGAGCTCAGAGAGGTGTTTAACAAAGCCAAGGCCACGTCACTGCCACCCCATAGACCGTATGACTGTGCAATTGATCTTCTGCCAGGAACTGCTCCCCCAAGAGGTCGCCTGTACTCTCTGTCTTCCCCTGAAAGAAAGGCTATGGAGGACTACATTAATGACTCTCTGGCGGCCGGCATAATCCGCCCATCTTCCTCACCGGCCGGGGCGGGGTTTTTCTTCGTCAAGAAGAAGGACAGTTCACTCCGCCCCTGCATAGATTACAGGGGTTTGAACGACATTACAATCAAGAATCGCTACCCACTGCCACTGCTATCATCTGCATTTGAACTACTCCAAGGGTCCACCATCTTCACTAAGCTTGACCTCCGAAACGCCTATCACCTGGTACGGGTGAGAGAAGGGGATGAGTGGAAGACAGCTTTTAACACACCCACAGGCCATTATGAGTACCTGGTCATGCCCTTCGGCCTTACAAATGCCCCTGCAGTTTTTCAAGCCTTGGTGAACGACATCCTCCGTGACATGCTCAATAAGTATGTGTTTGTGTATTTAGATGACATTTTGATTTTCTCGAAGACCCAATCCGAACACGTCCATCATGTCCAGTCTGTACTCCGTCGCCTCCTTGAGAACTCGCTGTATGTCAAAGCGGAGAAGTGCGAGTTTCATGTCCGGACCACGTCCTTCCTGGGATTCATCGTGGCGGAGGGGCACATCCAGATGGATCCAGCAAAGGTCTCAGCAGTGTCGTCATGGCCCATCCCAGAGAGCCGTAAGAAACTGCAGCAGTTCCTGGGCTTCGCCAATTTCTACAGAAGATTTATTCGCGGATACAGTGCGGTGGCAGCTCCTCTCACCTCGTTGACCAGCACCAAACGCCCGTTTGAATGGACCCCTGCAGCTGACAGAGCATTCCAGTCTCTCAAAGCTCGGTTCACCTCAGCCCCAATCCTCCGGATGCCAGATGAGGAACGGCAGTTTGTTGTGGAGGTGGATGCGTCCGATGTGGGCGTCGGCGCAGTACTTTCCCAGAGATCGGCTGAGGACGGCAAGATGCACCCATGTGCTTTCTACTCCCGTAGACTGTCACCCACAGAGTGTAATTACGACATCGGCAACCGAGAGCTGCTGGCCGTCAAACTTGCCCTGGAGGAGTGGCGCCATTGGCTGGAGGGGAGTAAGCTTCCATTCTTAGTCTGGACAGACCACAAAAACCTCCAATACATCCAGGCTGCCAAGAGGTTGAACTCCCGTCAGAAACGTTGGTCTCTCTTCTTCACTCGCTTTAACTTTACCCTCTCCTATCGGCCCGGCTCTCGCAACACTAAGCCTGATGCCCTCTCACGCATTTATCAGAAAGATGAAACTCCTGCTGAGGTTCCAACATCTATCCTTCCAAGCCCCTGTGTGGTAGCCACCCTGACTTGGGATGTTGAGGAGCAGGTGAGGGAGGCCATCCTCACCCAACCCGGCCCAAGCACCTGTCCCCCGGACCGTCTCTTTGTCCCAGAAACCCTCCGCTCCCAAGTGATCCAGTGGGGGCATGATTCACGGCTAGCCTGTCACCCTGGAGTCACCCGCACCTACCACCTGCTCTCCCAGCGCTTTTGGTGGCCCTCTCTAAGGAGGGATGTCCGTGACTTTGTAAAGGCTTGCCCCACCTGTAACCAAAACAAGACCTCCAGTCATGCTCCCGCAGGCCTCCTCCAGCCCCTTCCAATACCCATGCGGCCCTGGTCCCACATAGCTCTGGACTTTGTCTCTGGCCTACCCCCTTCAGATGGAAACACGGTTATACTCACCATTGTTGATCGCTTCAGCAAAATGGCTCACTTTGTTCCACTATCCAAATTGCCATCGGCGAAGGAGACTGCCCAGATTGTCCTCAAACAGGTATTTAGGATCCATGGTCTGCCTAAGGATATTGTGTCTGACAGGGGTCCACAGTTCGCTTCCTCTTTTTGGAAGGAGTTCTGCCACCTATTGGGAGCCACTGCCAGCCTTACATCTGGCTTCCACCCCCAGTCAAATGGCCAGGCAGAACGAACCAATCAGGAGTTGGAGAAGGCACTCCGCTGCATGGCCTCACGAAACCCCCGAGCCTGGGCACAACACCTGTTGTGGATTGAGTATGCGCACAATTCCCTGACCAGCACGGCTACTGGTCTGTCCCCCTTCCAGTGCGTCTACGGATACCAACCACCCCTGTTTGCCAGCCAAGAAGGGAATATCACCTGTCCTTCTGCCCTAGCCTATGCTCGCCGTTGCCGTCGTACCTGGTCCCAGGCTAGGGCCACTCTCCTCAAATCCACCACCAGCTATGCCACCGGAGCTAACCGACGGAGAAGTCCTGCTCCTACCTACCAGGTCGGTCAAAGGGTGTGGCTCTCGGCCCGGGATCTACCTCTTCGAGTTGAGTCACGAAAGCTGGCACCCAAGTTCGTCGGTCCATTTACTATTCAGAGGATCATCAACCCGTCTGCAGTCAGACTCCAACTACCACGGTCCATGAAGGTACACCCAACGTTCCATGTTTCCAGGCTCAAACCGGTTCATGAAAGCCCTCTGGTCCCAGCAGCACCACCGCCTCCTCCCCCTCGTATCGTGGATGGAGGTCCTGTGTACACCGTCCGACGGCTGCTCCGTTCTCGACGACGTGGCAGAGGCCTCCAATACCTAGCGGACTGGGAGGGGTATGGCCCGGAGGAGAGGTCTTGGATTTCCGCCCGGTGGATTGTGGACAAGACTCTGATCTCTGACTTCCATCGTCAGCACCCTGACCAGCCATCCATCAAGAGGGGTCGTCCACGGGTCTCCCAGAATACTGGCTGCCGGTCTCCCATTCCCCGGCCACGCGGCGCCCGATCCCATGTACCCGAGTCCGACTCTGAACCTAGTGCGGGTGATCCTCAGGTTGGGACGCAACTGGCATCAGAGGAGGTGGCCATGGACTCTGACCATTCTGAGGAATTTTAGCCGCCCGTCTGGATCCCCTCCCTCCCGCCCAGCTTGTCTCTGTCTCTTTCTTTGGGACTTCTGGGGCCGTCCCTTGTGGGGGGGGTTCTGTCATGGACTCACTAGTTAGGCCTGTTAATTGCCACCAATTACACTCACTCAGCACACCTGTTTTCCACACCTGTCCCTCGTTGTCCGCTGCTCTCTCTGTGCATTTGAGCCCAGGTCTCTCCACAGTCAGTGTCAGTTCGTCTTCGATGAAAGAAGTGATTCCTGTTCGTTGGCTAAAGACTGATTCCCAGACCCTGAACCTGCTTTTGATTCTGACCACTCGTTTCCTGCTGCTTTCCGACACCAGTGTCCTGCATCTCCACCTGTCTCCGTGTCGGCACTCTTTGGATTCGGAAACTCCAGTCCACTCCCTGCACACTCCAGACGCCAGTCAGCCCTCGACCCTCCGGCCCGTTCACCCACTCCTGCCACACCACCTGCTCCAGTCCACCTCCTGCGGACCCCCAGACGCTACAGCCTTCCCCCTGACCCTCCGGCTCGTTCACCACCTCAAAGACTTTCTCCCCTTACCTTTTCCCCTGAATTCAATAAAACTTAAGCTTGTTTGCACACGCAATTGGGTCTCCTGTTCCGTACTCTGACACCTAATCAGTAGAAATCAGTCACTTGTTGATGGCAAACATGGATTTGATTGAAAATATTGCTTTTAGTTCAAGAAAAACTGTAGTTTTCACTTCTGGCCTTCTTTCGCCGAGAGAAACCTATTTTTACAAATGTTACAGTAAAAGCTGTAAGAAGCTCGCAGAAGTGAGTTTGTTGGTCCTAATCATTAGAAATCAGTTACTTGTTGATGACAAACATGGTTTTGATTGAAAATATTGCTATTTGTTTAAGAAAACCAATAGTTGTCATTTTTGGCATTCTCTCGCCGAAAGAAAGCTATTTTTACAAGTGTAAGAGTAAAAGCTGGTAGAAGCTTGCAGAAGGGAGTTTTTTGGTCCTAATCATTAGAAATCAGTTACTTGTTGATGGAAAACATGGTTTTGATTAAAAATATTGCTCTTTGTTTAAGCAAACCAATAGTTGTCATTTTTGGCCTTCTCTTATCGAGAGAAAGCTTTTTTTACAAATGTTACAATATAAGCTGTAAGAAGCTCGCAGAAGTGAATTTTTTGGTCCTAATCATTAGAAATCAGTCACTTGTTGATGGCAAACATGGTTTTGATTGAAAATCAAATCAAATCAAATTTTATTTTTATAGCCCAAAATCACTAAATACATTTGTCTCAGAGGGTTTTACAATCTGTACAGGGAGTGACACCCTCTGTCCTTAGACCCTCGATTCGAGTGAGAAAATACTTGACCACCAAAAAACCTTTTAACAGGAAAAAAGGTGGAAGAAACCTCAGGAAGAGCCACAGAGGAGGGATCCCTCTCCCAGGACGGACAGACGTGCAATGGATGTCACATGTACAAATCAAATCAAATCAAATTTTATTTATATAGCCCAAAATCACAAAATACATTTGTCTCAGAGGGCTTTACAATCTGTACAGGGAGTGACACCCTCTGTCCTTAGACCCTCGTACAGAACAAATCAACACACACATATTATACACTCACGATGAATAATAGTGATAAATAATGACAATGATAAAATGAGAATGTTTACAATGAATGATGAATTATTACAGTAACAGTGAAACTAGTGGTAAAGATACAGATGCACAGTAGCAAATCATTAACTAATTATAAACTGTAATGGGGATATGGCAACAATGATGACGGCGACAACACACGCAGAAGATGCCACGCAGGACCACAGCAGCAGACACAGTCAAATCAAATCAAATAAAATTTTATTTATATAGCCCAAAATCACAAAATACATTTGTCTCAGAGGGCTTTACAATCTGTACAGGGAGTGACACCCTCTGTCCTTAGACCCTCGATTCGAGTGAGGAAAAACTCGCCCACCAAAAAACCTTTTAACAGGGAAAAAGGTGGAAGAAACCTCAGGAAGAGCCACAGAGGAGGAATCCCTCTCCCAGGACGGACAGACGTGCAATGATGTCACATGTACAGAACAAATCAACACACACATATTGTACACTCACAATGAATAATAATAATAATGAATTACAATGGATGATAAGAATAGGTTAAGTCCACAAGAACCTGCTGGACGAGAGAGCACAGAAACTCCGGGGAAGAAGTTTAATTAGTAACATGATAGATAGATGGATTAGATAGATGGATAGATAAGGAGAGAGAGCGAATGAGAGAGAGAGAGAACGAGAGAGTATGTGAGTCCCCCACCAGTCTATTTCTATGGCAGCATAACTAAGGGATGACCTGAGCCATCCCTAAATATAAGCTTTATCAAAAAGGAAAGTCTTAAGTCTACTCTTAAAGGTGTTGATCGTGTCTGCCTCCCGAACACAGAGTGGTAGTTTATTCCACAGAAGAGGAGCTTGATAGCTGAAAGCTCTGGCTCCCAATCTACTTTTAGACACTATAGGAACCACAAGGAACCCAGCATCCAGGGAGTGCAGTGTTCTAGTGGGGTGGTAAAGTACTATGAGCTCTTTTAGATATGATGGTGTCTGACCATGAAGAGCTTTGTAAGTTAGTAGAAGAATTTTAAATTCTATTCTAGATTTAATGGGTAGCCAGTGCAAGCAAGCCAAAATGGGAGAGATGTGATCTCTGATTTTGGTTCCTGTCAGAACACGTGCAGCAGCATTCTGAATCAGCTGCAAACTCTTAAGAGACTTATTAGAGCAGCCTGATAGCAAAGAGTTACAATAGTCCAGCCTAGAAGTAACAAATGCATGGACTAGTTTTTCTGCATCCGCTTGAGAAATGATGCGTCTGATTTTGGCAATGTTACGTAAGTGGAAGAATGCAGTCCTCGAAAGTTGTTTTATATAGTCATTAAAGGACAAATCATGATCAAAAACAACTCCAAGATTTTTTACGATGGAGCTGGAGGCCAGGGTGATCCCGTCTAAGGCTAAATCTCTGGAATGATTGTTTCTAAGGTGTTTGGGTCCTATTACAAGAACTTCAGTTTTATCTGAATTTAGCATCAGAAAATTGTGGGTCATCCATTTTTTTATGTCCTTAATGCATGCTTGAAGTTTAGTCAAGTGATTGGTTTCATCAGACTTGATCGATAAATATAATTGGGTGTTGTCGGCATAACAGTGAAAGTTAATTGAATGATTCCTAATAATGTTCCCTAGAGGAAGCATATATAAACTGAAAAGAAGTGGCCCTAATACAGAACCTTGTGGGACTCCATGAGAAACTTTGGTTTGCATGGAGGATTCATCATTAACATGAACAAACTGAGAACGGTCTAGGAAATATGACTTAAATCAGCCTAGGGCGGTTCCTTTAATGCCAATTTGGTATTCCAGTCTCTGTAAGAGAATCTGATGGTCGGAATATAGGATAGGACGGAAGGAGGAAGTACAGAGATGAGTCCTTTGTCTGATGCCATTAGGAGGTCGTTTGTAACTTTAACTAGTGCGGTCTCTGTGCTATGATTTACTCTAAATCCTGACTGAAACACCTCGAATCAGCTGTTTGTGTCGAGAAAATCACATAGCTGATTGACTACGGCTTTCTCAAGTACCTTAGAGATGAATGAAAGGTTTGATATTGGCCTGTAGTTGGCTAAAACCTCTTGATCTAGAGTTGTTTTTTTAAGAAGAGGCTTAATCACAGCTATTTTAAAGGACTGTGGTACATATCCTGATAATAAAGACAGATTATGTGAAAAGACTATTAGATGATCAATTTCAATGCCATATGAGAGTATAAGGTCAAGAATGTGGTTCACACAATGAGTCGGTTTGTTTACACTCTGACAGAAGCCAATTGAGTCTAACAAAGAGATAAATGCAGTACTACGACTATCACTATGGTTTTCGACATGAATATTAAAATCACCTACAATAAATACTTTATCTGTTTTAACGACCAAGCCGGATGCAAATTCTGCAAATTCAGATAAAAATTCAGAATAAGGACCTGGAGCTCGATATAATACAATAAATAATATTGTCTGTAATGTTTTCCAGGTTGGGTGAGTCAGGCTAAGAACGAGACTTTCAAATGAATTATAATTTAGTTTAGGTTTAGGATTAATGAGTAAACTAGAGTCAAATATGGCTCCAACTCCACCACCTCGACCAGTACTTCGAGGAATATGAGTATTACAATGACTAGGGGGAGTGGATTCATTTAAACTAACATATTCATCCTCCTGCAACCAGGTTTCAGTGAGGCAGAATAAATCAATATCATAGTCAGATATTAATTCAAAGTGACAAATATTGGTTTTCTTAAACCAAGAGCAATATTTTGAATCAAAGAAATGTTTGCCATCAACAAGTAACTGATTTCTAATAATTAGGACCAAAAAACTCACTTCTGCTAGCTTACATCTTTTACTGTAACATTTGTAATAATAGCTTTCTTTCGGCAAGGGAAGGCCAAAAATGACAACTATTGGTTTTCTTAAACAAAGACCAATAATTTCAATCAAAACCATGTTTGCCATCAACAAGTAACCAATTTCTAATGATTTGGACCAAAAATCTTACTTCTGCCAGCTTTTTACAGCTTTTATTGTAACATTTGTAAAAAAAATATCTTTAACTCGATGAGAGAAGGCCAAAAATGACAACTACAGTTTTTCTTAAACAAAGAGCAATATTTTCAATAAAAACCATGTTTGCCATCAACAAGTAACTGATTTCTAAAAATTTGGACAAAGAAACTAACTTCTGTGAGATTCTTACAGCTTTTACTGTAACATTTGTAAAAATAGCTTCCTCTCGTCGACAGACGGCCAGAAGTGACAACTACAGTTTTCCTTAAACAAAGAGAAATATTTTTAATCAAAACCATGTTTGCCATCAACAAGTAACTGATTTCTAATGATCAGGACAAAGAAGCTAACTTCTGCGAGCTTCTTACAGCTTTTATTGTAACAAGTGTAAAAATAGCTTTCACTCGGTTAGAGAAGTCCAAAAATGACAACTATAGGTTTTCTTAAACAAAGAGCAACATTTTAAATCAAAACCATGTTTGCCATCAACAAGTAACCAATTTCTAATAATTAGGACCAAAAATCTCACTTCTGCCAGCTTCTTACAGCTTTTATTGTAACATTTGTAAAAAAATATCTTTCTCTCGGTGAGAGAAGGCCAAAAATGACAACTACAGTTTTTCTTAAACAAAGAGCAATATTTTCAATAAAAACTGTGTTTGCCATCAGCACGTAATTGATTTCTAATGATTAGGACCAAAAAATTGACTTCTGCTAGCATCTTACAGCTTTTATTGTAACATTTGTAAAAAATAGCTTTCTCTCGGCGAGAGAAGGCAAACAATGACAACTATAGGTTTGCTTAAATAAAGAGCAATATTTTCAATCAAAACCATGTTTGCCATCAACAAGTAACTGATTTCTAATGATTAGGACCAAAAAACTCACTTCTGCGAGCTTCTTACGGCTTTTACTGTAACATTTGTAAAAATAGCTTTCTCTAGGCGGAAGAAGGCCAGAAGTGACAACTACAGTTTTTCGTAAACAAAGAGCAATATTTTCAATCAAAACCATGTTTCCCATCAGCAAGTAACTGATTTCTAATGATTAGGACCAAAAAACTCACTTCTGCAATCTTCTTACAGCTTATAAAGATAAAGATATACTTTATTAATCCCACAACGGGGAAATTTACTTGCTACAGCAGCGGAAGGAGGGAAAGAAAAACACAGTGTACATATTTACAGAAAAATTTACAGAAAAAAATTACCGATTTACAGAAAGTATAAAAAAACAAAAAACAAAAAAAAAACAAAACAGGAATGTACAAGAGACTACAACATTATCAAGTGCAGGTGTTGTAAAGTCTCACAGCAGCAGGGATGAAAGACCTGCGGAACCTCTCCTTCTTACACCGTGGGTGTAACAGTCTGCTGCTGAAGGAGCTGCTCAGAGACCCCACAGTGTCGTGTAGGGGGTGAGAGGTGTTGTCCATGATGGATGTCAGCTTAGCTAACATCCTCCTCTCACCCACCTCCTCTGTGGAGTCCAGAGGACAGTCCAGGACAGAGCTCGCTCTTCTAATAAGTCTGTTGAGTCTGCTCCTGTCCCTGTCCGTGCTGCCCCCTCTCCAGCAGACCACAGCATAAAAGATTGCTAAGGCCACCACAGAGTCATAGAAAGTCCTGAGGAGAGCTCTGCATACTCCGAAGGACCTCAGCCTCCTCAGCAGGTGGAGACGGCTCTGGCCCTTCTTGTAGAGAGCGTGGGTGTTATCAGTCCAGTCCAGTTTATTGTTCAGGTGAACACCCAGGAATTTGTAACTCTGCACCACCTCTATGTCCAATCCCTGGATGTTCACCGGTGTAAAGTGTGGTGAATTCCTCCGGAAGTTTACCATCATCTCCTTCGTCTTGCCCATGTTGAGCTGAAAGCTGGTTTAGCTCACACCAGCTGACAAAGTCCCTGATGATGGTCCTATATTCCAGATCGTCCCCCTCTGAAACACGTCCAACGACGGCTGTATCATCTGAGAACTTCTGGATGTGGCAGTGGGCGGTGTTGTGGGTGAAGTCCGATGTGTAGAGGGTGAAGAGGAAGGGGGAGAGCACCGTACCCTGAGGGGCACCTGTGCTGCAGAGCACCACGTCAGACACACAGTGCTGGAGCTTCACAAACTGTGGTCTGTTGGTGAGCTAGTCTGTTGTCCATGCAGCCAGGTGTTGGTCTACTCCCACCCTTTCCATCTTCCCTCTGAGCAGTGAAGGCTGGATGGTGTTAAATGCACTGGAGAAGTCAAAAAACATGACCCTCACAGCGCTCTTGCCATCCTCCAGGTGGAGCAGTGATCTGTGCAGCAGGTAGATCACTGCGTCCTCCACCCCGATCCCAGGCTGGTAGGCAAACTGCAGGGGGTCCAGCTGTGCGCCCACCAGCGATCGCAGGTGCCGTAGGATGATCCTCTCCATAGTCTTCATCAGGTGAGAAGTCAGGGCAACAGGCCTGAAATGGTTAGGCTCCTTGGGGCGCGGCGTCTTTGGTACCGGGACCACACAGGAGGTCTTCCACAGGGCCGGGACCTTCTCCAGGCTCAGGCTCAGGTTGAATAAGCGCCTGATGACACCACAGAGCTGGTCAGCACAGTCCTTAAGTAGCCTGGGGCTGATGCCATCCGGGCCTGGCGCCTTCCTTGCCTTGATCTTTTTGAGTTGACTCCTCACCTGATCATCTGTTATGGAGAGGGGGGAGGAGGATGACTGGGGTGGGGGTGATAAGTTGTGAGGGTGTCAGGGGGGGGGTTGAACTGGTGAGTGGGTGGGGGTTGGGTGTTGAAGGTGTTGAGGGTGTCAGGCTGAGGAGTTGAGGGGCAGGGGGAAGGGGGGCCCGCCAGGGGAGGTGTGAATAGGGGTGAGGGGGAGTGAGAGAGGGAGGGGGGGCAGAATCAAATCTGTTGAAGAACAGATTCAGTTAATCTGCCCAGTCCTTGTCCCCTCTTACTGGGTTCCTCCCCACTCCTTTACCATGGCCTGCAATGGTCTGCAGTCCTCTCCAGACGTCCCTGGCGTTGTTTTGCTCCAGACGCTTCTCCAGTTTCCCTCTGTAGCTGTCCTTCCCCTTCCTGATCATCAGCCGGAGTTCCCTCTGGACTCTCCGCAGATCCTCTTTGTCCCCCGATCTGAAGACCCTCCTCTTCTCGTTCAGCAGGGCCTTAATCTCGGAGGTCACCCAGGGTTTGTTGTTGGGAAAACACCGTACCAACTTGGAGGGCACAGTGTTCTCCACACAGAAGTTGATATAATCCGTGATGCAGTCGGTCATGCTGTCGATGTCACTGCCGTGGGGGCTGCAGAGTGCGTCCCAATCCGTTGTCTGGAAGCAGTCTCTGAGCCTGGCACTGGTCTCCTCAGACCACTGCGTCACACGCCTCTTCACAGGTCGTTGTTTATTCACCACAGGGGTGTAGTCTGTGACGAGGTGAACAAGATTGTGATCAGAGCGACCCAGCGGGGGGAGGGGGGATGAGGTGTATGCATCCTTGACGTTTGCATACAGTAAATCCAACGTTTTATTGTCTCTGGTGTGGCAGTTTACGTACTGGGTGAAGGTGGGGAGAGCCGAGGACAGAGAGGCATGATTAAAGTCACCGGAGATGAGGAGGAGAGATTGGGGGTGCTGGTTTAGGAGCTGCGAGACGACAGTGTGGATCTGGTCTGTAGCTGCAGCAGCGACCGCCGAGGGGGGGATGTACACAGTCACGGCAATGACCTGTAAAAACTCCCTCGGGAGGTAGTATGGCCGCATGCTGACCGCTAAAAGCTCCAGGTCTCTGGTGCAGAGTTGCTCCTTCACCCTGATGTGTCCCGGGTGGCACCATCTATCGTTCACAAACACAGCGATCCCCCCTCCCTTCTTCTTACCGCTCTCCAGTGCTTTCCGGTCCGCCCGGACGAGCTGGAATCCGTCCAGGTTAACATGCGAGACCGGAGAAAGTTCAGTCAGCCACGTCTCCGTGAAGCACATGAGGCTGCATTCCCGGTACTCCCTCTGCAGTCGGGTCAGCGCCGTTAGCTCTTCCATCTTGTTGGGGAGAGATCTTACGTTCCCCATGATGATAGGCGGTAAACATGGTTTATACCGTCTTTTCTGCTCCCTGCGCTTCACTCCCGCTCTGCATCCTCTTCTCTTCCTCCGTAACTCTCTGGGGATCTCCGGCCGCTCCGCGCTTAGAAGGGGTGTGTGTCGCTGGCCTAACAGCTGATCCCGGGTGTAAACAATGGAGCCGTAGTTGAATGGGGAGCCGTGGTTCAATGTATTTCCCACGGCTACATCAAAAAGTGCCGAAAACAGCAAGGAGCAGACCACGAGTGTCACAATGTGAACATCCATAGCTGCCCACTTGTTTAAAAGTAAAAAAAGAGTAACAGAAATACACTAAAACGCTAGAAAAACACTAAAAAAGAACACTAAAAGAGGTAGAAGGTCGGAGCTGCTGTAACGAGCGGCCACTCACTCCGGCGCTCATCTCCTAATATGGAGACTGTAACATTTGTAAAAAATAGCTTTCTCTAGGCGGAAGAAGGCCAGAAGCGACAACTACATTTTTACGTAAACAAAGAGCAATATTTTCAATGAAAACCATGTTTCCCATCAGCAAGTAACTGATTTCTAATGATTAGGAGAAAAAAACTCACTTATGCGAGCTTCTTACAGCTTTTATTGTAACATTTGTAAAAAAAAGGTTTCTCTCAGCGACAGAAGGCCAAAAATGACAACTACAGTTTTTCTTAAACAAAGAGCAATATTTTCAATCAAAACCATGTTTGCCATCAACAAGTAACCAATTTCTAATAATTAGGACCAAAAATCTCACTTCTGCCAGCTTCTTACAGCTTTTATTGTAACATTTGTAAAAAAAAATATCTTTCTCTCGGTGAGAGAAGGCCAAAAATGACAACTACAGTTTTTCTTAAATAAAGAGCAATATTTTGAATCAAAACCATGTTTGCCATAAACAAGTAACTGATCTCTAATGATTAGGACCAAAAAAACTTAGTTCTGCGACCTTCTTACAGCTTTTACTGTAACATTTGTAAAACTACCTTTCTCTCGGAGAAAGACGGCCAGAAGTGACAACTACAGTTTTTCTTAAACAAAGAGCAATATTTTCAATCAAAACCATGTTTCCCATCAACAAGTAACTGATTTCTAATGATTAGGACCAAAAAATTCACTTCTGCCAGCTTCCTACAGCTTTTACTGTAACATTTGTAAAAAAAAAAAAAAAAAAGGGTTTCTCACGGCGAGAGAAGTCCAAAAATGACAACTATTGGTTTTCTTAAACAAAGAGCAATATTTGCAATAAAAACCATGTTTGCGATCAACAAGAAACTGATTTCTAATGATTAGGACCAAAAAACTCACTTCTGCCAACTTCTTACAGCTTTTATTGTAACATTTGTAAAAATAGCTTTCTCTCGGTGAGAGAAGGCCAAAAATGACAACTATAGGTTTGCTTAAACAAAGAGCAATATTTCCAATCAAAACCACGTTTGCCATCAACAAGTAACTGATTTATAATGATTAGGACCAAAAAATTCACTTCTGCCAGCTTCTTACAGCTTTTATTGTTACATTAGTAAAAATAACTTTCCCTCAGTGACAGAAGGCCAAAAATGACAACTATAGGTTTGCTTAAACAAAGAGCAATATTTTCAATAAAAACTATGTTTGCCATCAGCACGTAATTGATTTCTAATGATTATGACCAAGAAATTCACTTCTGCTAGCATCTTACAGCTTTTATTGTAACATTTGTAAAAAAAACGTTCTCTGGGTGAGAGAAAGCCAACAATGACAACTATAGGTTTGCTTAAACAAAGAGCAATATTTTCAATAAAAACTATGTTTGTCATCAGCACGTAATTGATTTCTAATGATTATGACCAAAAAATTCACTTCTGCTAGCATCTTACAGCTTTTATTGTAACATTTGTAAAAAAAACATTTCTCTCGGTGAGACAAGGCCAAAAATGACAACTATAGGTTTGCTTAAACAAAGAGCAATATTTTCAATCAAAACCATGTTTGCCATCAACAAGTAACTGATTTATAATGAATAGGACCAAAAAATTCACTTATGCCAACTTCTTACAGCCTTTATTGTTATATTTGTAAAAATACCTTTCCCTCGGTGACAGAAGGCCAAAAATGACAACTATAGGTTTGTTTAAACAAAGAGCAATATTTTCAATAAAAAACATGTTTGCCATCAACAAGTAACTGATTTCTAATGATTAGGACCAAAAAACTCACTTTTGCCAGCTTCTTACAGCTTTTATTGTAACATTTATAAAAAATTGCTTTCCCTCGACGAAAGAAGGCCAGACGTGACAACTACAGTAATTTTTTAAACAAAGAGCAATATTTTCAATCAAAACCATGTTTGCCATCAACAAGTAACTGATTTATAATGACTAAGACCAAAAAAATCACTTCTGCCAGCTTCCTACAGCTTTTACTGTAACATTTGTAAAAAAAAAAAAAAAAAAGGGTTTCTCACGGCGAGAGAAGTCCAAAAATGACAACTATTGGTTTTCTTAAACAAAGAGCAATATTTGCAATAAAAACCATGTTTGCGATCAACAAGAAACTGATTTCTAATGATTAGGACCAAAAAACTCACTTCTGCCAGCTTCTTACAGCTTTTATTGTAACATTTATAAAAAAAATAGGTTTCTCTCGGCGAAAGAAGGCCAGACATGACAACTACAGTTTTTCTTTAACAAATAGCAATATTCCCAATCAAAACCATGTGTGCAATCAACAAGTAACTGGTTTCTAATGATTAGGACCAAAAAAATCACTTCTGCCAGCTTCTTACAGCTTTTACTGTAACATTTGTAAAAATAGTTTTCTCTCGGTGAGAGAAGGCCAAAAATGACAACTATAGGTTTGCTTAAACAAAGAGCAATATTTTCAATCAAAACCATGTGTGCCATCAACAAGTAACTTATTTCTAATGATTAGGACCAAAAGACTCACTTCTGCGAGCTTCTTACAGCTTTTACTGTAACATTTGTAAAAAATAGGTTTCTCTCGGTGAGAGAAGGCCAAAAATGACAACTATAGGTTTGCTTAAACAAAGAGCAATATTTTCAATCAAAACCATGTTTGCCATCAACAAGTAACTGATTTATAATGATTAGGAGCAAATAATTCACTTCTGCCAGCTTCTTACAGCTTTCATTGTAACATTTGTAAAAATAGCTTTCCCTCGGTGACAGAAGGCCAGACGTGACAACTACAGTTTTTCTTAAACAAATAGCAATATTCCCAATCAAAACCATGTGTGCCATCAACAAGTAACTGGTTTCTAATGATTAGGACCAAAAACAAATCACTTCTGCCAGCTTCTTACAGCTTTTACTGTAACATTTGTAAAAATAGGTTTCTCTCGGTGAGAGAAGGCCAAAAATGACAACTATAGGTTTGCTTAAACAAAGAGCAATATTTTCAATCAAAACCATGTGTGCCATCAACAAGTAACTTATTTCTAATGATTAGGACCAAAAGACTCACTTCTGCGAGCTTCTTACAGCTTTTACTGTAACATTTGTAAAAATAGGTTTCTCTCGGTGAGAGAAGGCCAAAAATGACAACTATAGGTTTGCTTAAACAAAGAGCAATATTTTCAATCAAAACCATGTTTGCCATCAACAAGTAACTGATTTATAATGATTAGGAGCAAATAATTCACTTCTGCCAGCTTCTTACAGCTTTCATTGTAACATTTGTAAAAATAGCTTTCCCTCGGTGACAGAAGGCCAAAAATGACAACTTTAGGTTTGCTTAAACAAAGAGCAATATTTTCAATCAAAACCATGTTTGCCATCAACAATTAACTTTTTGCTAATGATTAGGACCAAAAAAATTCACTTCTGCGAGCTTCTTACAGCTTTTATTGTAACATTTGTTAAAAAAAATAGCTTTCTCTCGGTGAGAGAAGGCAAAAAATTACAACTACAGTTTTTCTTAAACAAATAGCAATATTCCCAATCAAAACCATGTTTGCCATCAACAAGTAACTGATTTCTAATGATTAGGACCAAAAAACTCACTTCTGCTAGCATCTTACAGCTTTTACTGTAACATTTGTAAAAATAGTTTCTCTCGGCGAAAGAATGCCAGAAGTGACAACTACAGTTAGTTTTTTAAACAAAGAGCAATATTTTCAATCAAAACCATGTTTGCCATCAACAAGTAACTGATTTATAATGACTAAGACCAAAAATTCACTTCTGCCAGCTTCTTACAGCTTTTATTGTAACATTTATAAAAAAATAGGTTTCTCTCGGCGAAAGAAGGCCAGACGTGACAACTACAGTTTTTCTTAAACAAATAGCAATATTCCCAATCAAAACCATGTGTGCCATCAACAAGTAACTGGTTTCTAATGATTAGGACCAAAAAAATCACTTCTGCCAGATTCTTACAGCTTTTACTGTAACATTTGTAAAAATAGGTTTCTCTCGGTGAGAGAAGGCCAAAAATGACAACTATAGATTTGCTTAAACAAAGAGCAATATTTTCAATCAAAACCATGTGTGCCATCAACAAGTAACTGATTTCTAATGATTAGGACCAAAAAATTCACTTCTGCCAGCTTCTTACAGCTTTTACTGTAACATTTGTAAAAATAGGTTTCTCTCCGTGAGAGAAGGCCAAAAATGACAACTATTGGTTTGCTTAAACAAAGAGCAATATTTTCAATAAAAACTATGTTTGCCATCAGCACGTAATTGATTTCTAATGATTAGGACCAAAAGACTCACTTCTGCGAGCTTCTTACAGCTTTTACTGTAACATTTGTAAAAATAGGTTTCTCTCGGTGAGAGAAGGCCAAAAATGACAACTATAGGTTTGCTTAAACAAAGAGCAATATTTTCAATCAAAACCATGTTTGCCATCAACAAGTAACTGATTTATAATGATTAGGAGCAAATAATTCACTTCTGCCAGCTTCTTACAGCTTTCATTGTAACATTTGTAAAAATAGCTTTCCCTCGGTGACAGAAGGCCAGACGTGACAACTACAGTTTTTCTTAAACAAATAGCAATACTCCCAATCAAAACCATGTGTGCCATCAACAAGTAACTGGTTTCTAATGATTAGGACCAAAAAAATCACTTCTGCCAGCTTCTTACAGCTTTTACTGTAACATTTGTAAAAATAGGTTTCTCTCGGTGAGAGAAGGCCAACAATGACAACTATAGGTTTGCTTAAACAAAGAGCAATATTTTCAATCAAAACCATGTGTGCCATCAACAAGTAACTTATTTCTAATGATTAGGACCAAAAGACTCACTTCTGCGAGCTTCTTACAGCTTTTACTGTAACATTTGTAAAAATAGGTTTCTCTCGGTGAGAGAAGGCCAAAAATGACAACTATAGGTTTGCTTAAACAAAGAGCAATATTTTCAATCAAAACCATGTTTGCCATCAACAAGTAACTGATTTATAATGATTAGGAGCAAATAATTCACTTCTGCCAGCTTCTTACAGCTTTCATTGTAACATTTGTAAAAATAGCTTTCCCTCGGTGACAGAAGGCCAAAAATGACAACTATAGGTTTGCTTAAACAAAGAGCAATATTTTCAATCAAAACCATGTTTGCCATCAACAATTAACTTTTTGCTAATGATTAGGACCAAAAAAATTCACTTCTGCGAGCTTCTTACAGCTTTTATTGTAACATTTGTTTAAAAAAATAGCTTTCTCTCGGTGAGAGAAGGCAAAAAATTACAACTACAGTTTTTCTTTAACAAACAGCAATATTCCCAATCAAAACCATGTTTGCCATCAACAAGTAACTGATTTCTAATGATTAGGACCAAAAAACTCACTTCTGCTAGCATCTTACAGCTTTTACTGTAACATTTGTAAAAATAGTTTCTCTCGGCGAAAGAATGCCAGAAGTGACAACTACAGTTAGTTTTTTAAACAAAGAGCAATATTTTCAATCAAAACCATGTTTGCCATCAACAAGTAACTGATTTATAATGACTAAGACCAAAAATTTACTTTTGCCAGCTTCTTACAGCTTTTATTGTAACATTTATAAAAAAATAGGTTTCTCTCGGCGAAAGAAGGCCAGAAGTGACAACCACAGTTTTTCCTAAACAAATAGCAATATTCCCAATCAAAACCATGTTTGCCATCAACAAGTAACTGATTTCTAATTATTAGGAACAAAAAATTCACTTCTGCCAGCTTCTTACAGCTTTTACTGTAACATTTGTAAAAATAACTTTCCCTCAGTGACAGAAGGCCAAAAATGACAACTATAGGTTTGCTTAAAGAAAGAGAAATATTTTCAATCAAAGCCATGTGTGCCATCAACAAGTAACTGATTTCTAATGATTAGGACCAAAAAATTCACATCTGCCAGCTTCTTACAGCTTTTACTGTAACATTTGTAAAAATAGGTTTCTCTCGGTGAGAGAAGGCCAAAAATGACAACTATAGGTTTGCTTAAACAAACAGCAATATTTTCAATCAAAACCATGTTTGCCATCAACAAGTAACTGATTTCTAATGATTAGGACCAAAAAACTCACTTCTGCCAGCTTCTTACAGCTTTTAATGTAACATTTGTAATAAATAGCTTTCTCTCGGTGAGAGAAGGCAAACAATGACAACTATAGGTTTGCTTAAACAAAGAACAATATTTTCAATAAAAACCATGTTTCCCATCAACAAGTAACTGATTTATAATCATTAGGACCAAAAAACTCACTTCTGCTAGCATCTTACAGCTTTTACTGTAACATTTGTAAAAATAGTTTCTCTCGGCGAAAGAATGCCAGAAGTGACAACTACAGTTAGTTTTTTAAACAAAGAGCAATATTTTCAATCAAAACCATGTTTGCCATCAACAAGTAACTGATTTATAATGACTAAGACCAAAAATTCACTTCTGCCAGCTTCTTACAGCTTTTATTGTAACATTTATAAAAAAATAGGTTTCTCTCGGCGAAAGAAGGCCAGAAGTGACAACCACAGTTTTTCCTAAACAAATAGCAATATTCCCAATCAAAACCATGTTTGCCATCAACAAGTAACTGATTTCTAATGATTAGGACCAAAAAACTCACTTCTGCCAGCTTCTTACAGCTTTTAATGTAACATTTGTAATAAATAGCTTTCTCTCGGTGAGAGAAGGCAAACAATGACAACTATAGGTTTGCTTAAACAAAGAACAATATTTTCAATAAAAACCATGTTTGCCATCAACAAGTAACTGATTTATAATCATTAGGACCAAAAAACTCACTTCTGCTAGCTTGTTACAGCTTTTACTGTAACATTTGTAAAAAATAGCTTTCTCTCGGCGAAAGAAGGCCAGAAGTGACAACTACAGTTTTTCTTAAACAAATAGTAATATTCCCAATCAAAACCATGTGTGCCATCAACAAGTAATTTATTTCTAATGATTAGGACCAAAAAACTCACTTCTGCGAGCTTCTTACAGCTTTTACTGTAACATTTGTAAAAATAGGTTTCTCTCGGTGAGAGAAGGCCAAAAATGACAACTATAGGTTTGCTTAAACAAACAGCAATATTTTCAATCAAAACCATGTTTGCCATCAACAAGTAACTGATTTCTAATGATTAGGACCAAAAAACTCACTTCTGCCAGCTTCTTACAGCTTTTACTGTAACATTTGTAAAAATAGGTTTCTCTCGGTGAAAAAAGGCCAAAAATGACAACTATAGGTTTACTTAAACAAAGAGCAATATTTTCAATCAAAACCATGTTTGCCATTAACAAGTAACTGATTTCTAATGATTAGGACCAAAAAATTCACTTCTGCTAGCATCTTACAGCTTTTATTGTAACATTTGTAAAAAAAACCTTTCTCTCGGCGAGAGAAGTCCAACAATGACAACTATAGGTTTGCTTAAACAAAGAGCAATATTTTCAACCAAAGCCATGTTTGCCATCAACAAGTAACTGATTTCTAATTATTACGAACAAAAAAATCACTTCTGCCAGCTTCTTACAGCTTTTATTGTAACATTTGTAATAAATAGCTTTCTCTCGGTGAGAGAAGGCCAACAATGACAACTATAGGTTTGCTTAAACAAAGAGCAATATTTTCAATAAAAACTATGTTTGCCATCAGCACGTAATTGATTTCTAATGATTAGGACCAAAAAACTCACTTTTGCTAGCTTCTTACAGCTTTTATTGTAACATTTGTAAAAAAAAAACTTTCTCTCGTCGAGAGAAGGCCAACAATGACAACTATAGGTTTGCTAAAACAAAGAGCAATATTTTCAATCAAAACCATGTTTGCCATCAACAAGTAACTGATTTCTAATTATTAGGAACAAAAAATTCACTTCTGCCAGCTTCTTACAGCTTTTAATGTAACATTTGTAATAAATAGCTTTCTCTCGGTGAGAGAAGGCAAACAATGACAACTATAGGTTTGCTTAAACAAAGAACAATATTTTCAATCAAAACCATGTTTGCCATCAACAAGTAACTGATTTCTAATGATTAGGACCAAAAAACTCACTTCTGCTAGCTTCTTACAGCTTTTATTGTAACATTTATAAAAAATAGCTTTCTCTCGGTGAAAGAAGGCCAGACCTGACAATTACAGTTTTTTTTAAACAAATAGCAATATTCCCAATCAAAACCATGTGTGCCATCAACAAGTAACTTATTTCTAATGATTAGGACCAAAAAAATCACTTCTGCCAGCTTCTTACAACTTTTACTGTAACATTTGTGAAAATTGCTTTCTCTCGGTGAGAGAAGGCCAACAATGACAACTATAGGTTTGCTTAAACAAAGAGCAATATTTTCAATCAACAAGTAACTGATTTATAATGATTAGGACCAAAAAATTCACTTCTGCCAGCTTCTTACAGCTTTTGCGGTAACATTTGTAAAAATAGGTTTCTCTCGGTGAGAGAAGGCCAAAAATGACAACTATAGGTTTGCTTAAACAAAGAGCAATATTTTCAATCAAAACCATGTTTGCCATCAACAAGTAACTGATTTCTAATGATTAGGACCAAAAAACTCACTTCTGCCAGCTTCTTACATCTTTTATTGTAACATTTGTAAAAAAAAACTTTCTCTCGGCGAGAGAAGGCCAACAATGACAGCTATAGGTTTGCTTAAACAAAGAGCAATATTTCAATCAAAGCCATGTTTGCCATCAACAAGTAACTGATTTCTAATCATTAGGACCAAAAAAACTCACTTCTGCTAGCTTGTTACAGCTTTTACTGTAACATTTGTAAAAAATAGCTTTCACTCGGCGAAAGAAGGCCAGAAGTGACAACTACAAGTAAATTTCCACGTTGTGGGATTAATAAAGTATCTTATCTTATCTTACAGTTTTTCCTAAACAAATAGCAATATTCCCAATCAAAACCATGTTTGCCATCAACAAGTAACTGATTTCTAATGATTAGGACCAAAAAACTCACTTCTGCTAGCATCTTACAGCTTTTACTGTAACATTTGTAAAAATAGTTTCTCTCGGCGAAAGAATGCCAGAAGTGACAACTACAGTTAGTTTTTTAAACAAAGAGCAATATTTTCAATCAAAACCATGTTTGCTATCAACAAGTAACTGATTTATAATGACTAAGACCAAAAATTCACTTCTGCCAGCTTCTTACAGCTTTTATTGTAACATTTATAAAAAAATAGGGTTCTCTCGGCGAAAGAAGGCCAGACGTGACAACTACAGTTTTTCTTAAACAAATAGCAATATTCCCAATCAAAACCATGTGTGCCATCAACAAGTAACTGATTTCTAATGATTAGGACCAAAAAATTCACTTCTGCCAGCTTCTTACAGCTTTTACTGTAACATTTGTAAAAATAGGTTTCTCTCGGTGAGAGAAGGCCAAAAATGACAACTATAGGTTTGCTTAAACAAACAGCAATATTTTCAATCAAAACCATGTTTGCCATCAACAAGTAACTGATTTCTAATGATTAGGACCAAAAAACTCACTTCTGCCAGCTTCTTACAGCTTTTAATGTAACATTTGTAATAAATAGCTTTCTCTCGGTGAGAGAAGGCCAACAATGGCAACTGTGTTGCCTCAAAGGCATTTCTAGTGTTCATTGTAATGAGTGCTTTAAGATAAGTCATTCATACGTGTTGTAGTTAAATAATAAGAGCAAAAGGGTTTTTAAAGAAAAGGTTTATTAAGAAGATTTTATTTTGACGGTCGCGTCACCGCTGACATCACTTCCTGACAGGCCAAGTGTGTTGGTTGATTTCCTGTTTATTTCTTTTCTCCTTGCACTGAGAGTGAGGCAGACATGCTCTGAAGCTATCCTAGCCATCCGCTGAGAAATATTGTACAGGCAACGCCGTAAGTGCATACATTTCATGTGTAAGATGTTAAAAACGATAAATATAGATATCTGCTAGAATATATATATTTTATTTGTTAGTAAAATAGGACATTTTGTCCATGTTATTTACACATTTAAAAACGTTCTGCTGATGATGAATACGATAATTCATTGTGCCTGTAACTATGCTAATGCACGTTTTATGTTATTTAAAGTGCAATATTTGTTGTATTTACAGTTTTCACCGAATGTCATTGAAGACTGCTGAGTAAACGGTCAACTCCACCACGGCTCATGTTTTCATTGGACTAGGTTTAACTTGGTGTTGAAACAGAGTTGCTACACTCTGAGTGAGAACACTACAGTGAAAAGGCGGCACTCAATGTTTCCAAGTGGTCGAGATGTCAGCTAGCAACAAGTCAGGAGCAACAAGTGCTAGGAGTAACGCATCGTCGTCATCAAGCGTAGCTCGTGCCCGAGCTAAAGCAGAAGCTGCTAAGATAAGAGCTTCGTATGCTAGCCAGGAGGCTAAATTAAAACTGGAAAAGGCTGCTAAAGAAGCAGAAAGGAAAACAAGAGAGGCTCAAAATGAGTTAGAGACTGCTAGAATCGATACAGAGCTAGAAGTGCTAACGCTACATCGTGAAGCAGATGCAGCCATCGTGGAGGCACAAGTGTTAGAGGATATGGACGCCATATTGGAAAATAAGAAATCTGAGTCAGAAGAAAAGTTTATACAGCAACGCACCAGTGATTATGTTCAATCTCAAATTGAGCAGGATCAGCCTACCTCTCCACCAGCACCGTTCCCATCTATAAAACCTCCAGACCACGCTGTGACACGAGAGAGTTTCAAGACGTGGCACCCACCTGAAAGCATAACAGAATTTCATCCTACCAATTACAAAATGAAGCTGGAAAAGAGAGATGACACATACTTACCTGTACCGAACCTGTCTGAACTGAACAGAACTGAGCCAAATACTGACACTAAAAGAATGAATTCTTCCACACACATACATGCTCAGCCATACGCACCCCCACATATGCTTCCAGCTAGCTCACCACTCCCTTCAGACCCTCTGGCACAGTATTTGGCACGACGAGATCTTATTGTGTCAGGTCTGTACCAATTTGATGACAAGCCGGAGAACTTCCGTGCATGGCAGTCCTCATTCACCAATGTAGTGGCTGAAGTCCAACTCACAGCAACACAAGAACTAGACCTCATGACCAAGTGGTTAGGGAAGGAGTCTGGTCAACAAGTGAGACGCATACGCTCAGTGCATGTAAACAACACCAATCTAGCTCTACGCAAGTCATGGGAGAGGCTGCGTGACTGCTATGCCGCCCCTGAAATAATCGAACAGTCACTCTTCCACAGGCTAGACAGCTTTCCAAGGATTTCGGCCAAGGATCACACCAAATTACGTGAACTTGGAGATTTGCTCATGGAGATACATGGAGCCAAGGAAGATGGATATCTCTTTGGGCTGTCGTATCTAGATACCTCCCGAGGCATCGGACCAATTGTGGATAAGCTTCCATATGGACTTCAGGAGAAGTGGGTCTCATCCGGGTCACGGTACAAAGAAGAGAACAACGGTCGCTTTCCTCCCTTCATTTATTTTTGTGACTTTGTGTGCCACGAGGCAAAGAAGCGAAACGACCCCAGCTTTATGCATCAAAGCAGTAGCCCAAATCCTACAAAACCAGAACGGCTACCTCTGAAGAGCTTTAACACCAACAAATCTATCACAGTTCACAAAACAGAGGTCTCTACAATCAATAACGACCCTAACAAGAACTGCCCACTGCACAATAAACCACATCCACTCAGAAATTGCAGGACATTCAGGTACAAATCTATTGACGACAGAAAGGCTTTTCTAAGACAGAAAGGAATATGCTTCAAGTGTTGTTCTTCATCCTCACATGTAGCCAAAGACTGCAAATCTTTTGTGAAGTGCTCAGAGTGTGAGAGCACCAATCATGATGCAGCCATGCACCCTGGCCCATTGCTTCAACCCACTAAGGCTCCTCCACTGCCACAAGAGAATGGCGGGGAGGGAGAAGATTCTTACGTGACTGACGTTAGGACAAGTTGCACAGAAGTTTGTGGCCTAGGTCAGTGGGGACGTTCCTGCTCCAAGATTTGTCTGGCGAAGGTTTATCCTGAACATTCAAGGCACAAAGCTATTAAAGCCTATGTGATCCTAGACGACCAGAGCAATCGCTCTTTAGCCAGACCAGAGTTCTTCGAACTGTTCAATGTGGAGAATAAACCACTTTCATATCATCTCAGAACATGTTCAGGCATCGTGGAAACTTACGGTAGGAAGGCTGAAGGATTCCAGATAGAGTCACTGGATGGAAAAGTGCTCATCTCTCTCCCATCACTCCTCGAGTGTCTTGAAATCCCAAACAATCGAGTTGAGATCCCAACGCCAAGTGCAGTCTTGCACCAGCCTCATCTCCATCACATTGCCAAACACATTCCTGAGCTGGACCCAGAAGCGGAGATACTCCTGCTACTCGGAAGGGACGTGCTTAGAGCACACAAGGTCAGGCAAAAAAATAAACGGACCACACAATGCTCCCTTTGCACAACGTCTCGATCTAGGCTGGGTGGTGATAGGAGAAGTGTGTTTAGGTAACATGCATAAGCCAATAGTTGACGCATTCAAGACCCACGTATTAGATGGTGGTCGCCATTCCATTTTTCAGCCTTGTACAAGTTTCATGCACGTCAAGGAAACACAACCAAGCATCAGCAAGCCTAGCAAATCGCCGGAGAGGATGCTAGGACACACAGTGTTCGACCAAACTGAACATGATAACAAACCCGCTTCATCAATCGAAGATGTCTCCTTCCTGAAGATCATGGACATCAATGTCTACAGGGATGACGCTCACAATTGGGTTGCCCCGTTACCCTTTAAGGAGCCACGTCAGCGCTTGCCAAATAACCAAGAGCATGCAGTCAAGCTGTTTGGATCTCTGCAGCGGCAATTCAAGAGGAATCCTGAGATGCAGGAACAATATGTTGCATTCATGAAGAAGATCATTGACAATGGTCATGCAGAAGTAGCGCCGCCATTGGAGGAAGACGAGGAGTGCTGGTATCTTCCGTCGTTTGGAGTATACCATCCACAAAAGCCCAACCAAATCAGGGTAGTTTTCGATTCCAGCGCCCAGTATGCTGGTGTCTCCCTCAATGACGTGCTTCTGACAGGTCCCGACCTTAACAATTCTCTGCTAGGCGTCCTTCTACGCTTTCGGAAGGAGAGAGCAGCTGTCCTAGCTGACATCCAACAAATGTTTCACTGCTTTTTGGTGCATGAGAACCATCGCAACTTCCTACGTTTTTTGTGGCACGAGGATAACGACCTCAGTAAGCCGGTTGTCGATTACCGCATGAGAGTTCATGTTTTTGGCAATTCGCCGTCTCCTGCTGTAGCCATTTATGGCCTGCGAAGAGCCATTAAAAAAGGCGCCCAGAAGTATGGACCCGACACGGTGAAGTTTGTGGAGAGACACTTCTACGTGGACGATGGCTTGGTGTCTCTTCCATCGGAAGCAGAAGCAATTGACCTCCTTCGACGAACACAGGCATCACTTGCTGATTCGAACCTCCGCTTACACAAGTTTGTGTCGAACAGTCCAGCAGTCATTGGAGCTTTCCCACCTGAGGATTGTGTTCCAGTCATCAAGGATCTAGACCTGAGTGGAGAAACGGCACCCATGCAGCGTAGCTTAGGTTTACTATGGGAGATCAGGTCAGATACATTCACCTTTTCTGCATCTACTGTTGTCAAACCCTTCACCCGACGCGGAGTTCTCTCCACTGTCAACAGCGTTTTTGATCCCCTGGGGTTGTTGGCACCCGTCACGATCCAGGGAAGAGCCCTCCTTAGGGAACTTACTTCAGAGCTATCCGACTGGGATACACCCCTCCCAGAAGACAAGCAGAAGAAATGGGAAACCTGGAGAGAATCTCTTCAGGTCTTAAAGGAGCTACATGTGCCACGCACATACACGCCAACTTCGCTCATCAAAGCTGTGCGCACAGAACTTTGTGTGTTTTCAGATGCCTCAACCAAGGCGATTGGAGCCGTTGCTTATGAGGGTGGTTCAGGAGGACGGAAAAACAGAAGTAGGACTCGTTATGGGAAAGGCCAAATTAGCGCCACAGTCTGAACCCACTATCCCACGGCTTGAACTCTGCGCCGCCGTCCTTGCTGTAGAGATGGCAGATCTCATCCGAGACGAGCTGGATCTGAAATTGGACGCAATCAGGTTCTACACCGACAGCAAGGTGGTACTCGGGTACATTTATAATGTGACGAAACGTTTTTACACATATGTCCACAACAGAGTTCAACGCATCCGACAATCCTCTGCACCAGAACAATGGCATTATGTACGCACAGAAGAGAACCCTGCGGACCACGCATCAAGATCCTTACCCGCATCCCATCTTGCGCAAAGTTCTTGGTTCACAGGACCTTCGTTCCTGCGTCATCCATCTGCAGAGACAACACAAACCAGTGAGACATTCGAACTTATAGAACCGGAAATTGACTCAGAGATCCGACTACAGGTTCGTGCCTGCGCCACTTACCTGGAGGAATCTGGACTTACCTCTGACCGCTTTCAGCGGTTTTCCACCTTTAACTCTCTACTACGAGCAGTGGCATTCCTCATCCACATGGCAAGATCTCACAAACACGACAACAACAACAAAAACAATGGGTGCACAGGATGGCACAAATGTCACTTACCTCGTACTGTGGATGAGATGACTCAAGCAAAAGATGTCATTCTTAAAGCTGCGCAAAGGTCATCCTTTGCAAAAGAACTTTCAGCCCTTCGAGCAAACAAAGTGGTGCCTGCAAACAGCCCTTTGCATAAGCTCAGTCCAACCTTGGAAGATGACCTCATCTGCGTTGGAGGTAGATTGAAACATTCTCAGCTTGCATGTGAAGAAAAGAACCCAGTGATCCTCGCCAAAGACAGTCACATCTCCCTACTGCTTGTGCGACATTATCATGAACGGGTGAGACATCAGGGTCGCCATCTCACAGAGGGAGCAGTAAGGGCAGCTGGACTATGGATTTTGGGTGGTAAGCGACTAATCAATTCAGTCCTCCACAAATGCATAACTTGCCGGAAGCTGCGTGGGAGACTGGAAGAACAACGTATGGCTGACCTACCACCTGAGCGCCTCAAAGTCTGCCCTCCCTTCACGTATGTGGGCCTCGATGTCTTTGGGCCTTGGTCCGTCCTAACCAGACGCACTAGGGGTGGACAGGCAGAGAGCAAACGGTGGGCCATGATGTTCAGTTGTTTGAGTTCAAGAGCCGTTCACATTGAACTGATTGAGTCTATGGACACATCCAGTTGTATAAACGCTCTCAGGCGTTTCTTCGCACTCAGAGGCCCTGCTAAACAGCTTCAGTCTGACTGCGGCACCAATTTCATTGGAGCTAGCAAGGAGTTGGAGATGGACAAGACACTGCAGAAATACGTCAGTGAACAAGGATGCAGCTGGAACTTCAGACCGCCACATGCTTCCCACATGGGAGGCTCTTGGGAGCGAATGATTGGAGTATCTAGGAGAATCCTAGATTCGATGCTCTTGCAGCACAAAAGTCGCCTAACCCATGAGGTGCTTTTAACGCTAATGGCAGAAGTCACAGCTATCGTCAATGCACGTCCACTCTTACCTGTGTCTACAGACCCACAGCAGCCTTTCATTCTTTCACCGGCGATGCTCCTCACACAGAAATCAGGAGTTCCACCCCCTCCTGGGGATTTTACGGACAGGGACCTCTATGTAAAACAATGGAGACAAGTTCAAGCTCTAGCAAACCAGTTTTGGACTCGTTGGAGCAAAGAATACTTACCATCTTTACAACAAAGACAAAAATGGACTGTGTTGCGCAGAAACCTTCAAGTTGGGGATCTGGTTCTCCTAAGGGACAAACAGACTGTCCGTAACTGCTGGCCCATGGCCATAGTCACTACAACCTTCCCTGGGAAGGATGGTCATGTGAGAAAGGTTGAGATAAAAACTACTGACCAAGGTGATGCAAGAACTTTCTTAAGGCCAGTTGCAGAGGTAGTTTTGCTTCTGCCTAAGGACTGATTTAAAGACGGATGTTTCAGACTCCCTTAAGTTCATAGTGGCCTTACATAGGCCAGGCGGGGAGTGTGTTGCCTCAAAGGCATTTCTAGTGTTCATTGTAATGAGTGCTTTAAGATAAGTCATTCATACGTGTTGTAGTTAAATAATAAGAGCAAAAGGGTTTTTAAAGAAAAGGTTTATTAAGAAGATTTTATTTTGACGGTCGCGTCACCGCTGACATCACTTCCTGACAGGCCAAGTGTGTTGGTTGATTTCCTGTTTATTTCTTTTCTCCTTGCACTGAGAGTGAGGCAGACATGCTCTGAAGCTATCCTAGCCATCCGCTGAGAAATATTGTACAGGCAACGCCGTAAGTGCATACATTTCATGTGTAAGATGTTAAAAACGATAAATATAGATATCTGCTAGAATATATATATTTTATTTGTTAGTAAAATAGGACATTTTGTCCATGTTATTTACACATTTAAAAACGTTCTGCTGATGATGAATACGATAATTCATTGTGCCTGTAACTATGCTAATGCACGTTTTATGTTATTTAAAGTGCAATATTTGTTGTATTTACAGTTTTCACCGAATGTCATTGAAGACTGCTGAGTAAACGGTCAACTCCACCACGGCTCATGTTTTCATTGGACTAGGTTTAACTTGGTGTTGAAACAGAGTTGCTACACTCTGAGTGAGAACACTACAGCAACTATAGGTTTGCTTAAACAAAAAACAATATTTTCAATAAAAACCATGTTTGCCATCAACAAGTAACTGATTTATAATCATTAGGAACAAAAAACTCACTTCTGCTAGCTTGTTACAGCTTTTACTGTAACATTTGTAAAAAATAGCTTTCTCTCGGCGAAAGAAGGCCAGAAGTGACAACTACAGTTTTTCTTAAACAAATAGCAATATTCCCAATCAAAACCATGTGTGCCATCAACAAGTAACTTATTTCTAATGATTAGGACCAAAAAACTCACTTCTGCGAGCTTCTTACAGCTTTTACTGTAACATTTGTAAAAATAGGTTTCTCTCGGTGAGAAAAGGCCAAAAATGACAACTATAGGTTTACTTAAACAGAGAGCAATATTTTCAATCAAAACCGTGTTTGCCATTAACAAGTAACTGATTTCTAATGATTAGGACCAAAAAACTCACTCCTGCGAGCTTCTTACGGCTTTTACTTTAACTTTTGTAAAAATAGGTTTCTCTCGGTGAGAGAAGGCCAAAAATGACAACTATAGGTTTGCTTAAACAAACAGCAATATTTTCAATCAAAACCATGTTTGCCATCAACAAGTAACTGATTTCTAATGATTAGGACCAAAAAACTCACTTCTGCCAGCTTCTTACAGCTTTTAATGTAACATTTGTAATAAATAGCTTTCTCTCGGTGAGAGAAGGCCAACAATGACAACTATAGGTTTGCTTAAACAAAGAACAATATTTTCAATAAAAACCATGTTTGCCATCAACAAGTAACTGATTTATAATCATTAGGACCAAAAAACTCACTTCTGCTAGCTTGTTACAGCTTTTACTGTAACATTTGTAAAAAATAGCTTTCTCTCGGCGAAAGAAGGCCAGAAGTGACAACTACAGTTTTTCTTAAACAAATAGCAATATTCCCAATCAAAACCATGTGTGCCATCAACAAGTAACTTATTTCTAATGATTAGGACCAAAAAACTCACTTCTGCGAGCTTCTTACAGCTTTTACTGTAACATTTGTAAAAATAGGTTTCTCTCAGTGAGAAAAGGCCAAAAATGACAACTATAGGTTTACTTAAACAAAGAGCAATATTTTCAATCAAAACTATGTTTGCCATTAACAAGTAACTGATTTCTGATGATTAGGACCAAAAAACTCACTTCTGCGAGCTTCTTACGGCTTTTACTGTAACTTTTGTAAAAATAGGTTTCTCTCGGTGAGAGAAGGCCAAAAATGACAACTATAGGTTTGCTTAAACAAACAGCAATATTTTCAATCAAAACCATGTTCGCCATCAACAAGTAACTGATTTCTAATGATTAGGACCAAAAAACTCACTTCTGCCAGCTTCTTACAGCTTTTAATGTAACATTTGTAATAAATAGCTTTCTCTCGGTGAGAGAAGGCCAAAAATGACAACTATAGGTTTGCTTAAACATTTGTGAAAATTGCTTTCTCTCGGTGATAGAAGGCCAACAATGACAACTATAGGTTTGCTTAAACAAAGAGCACTATTTTCAATCAACAAGTAACTGATTTCTAATGATTAGGACCAAAAATCTCACTTTTGCCAGCTTCTTACAGCTTTTATTGTAATATTTATAAAAAATAGCTTTCTCTCGGTGAAAGAAGGCCAGACCTGACAACTACAGTTTTTCTTAAAAAAATAGCAATATTCCCAATCAAAACCATGTGGGCCATCAACAAGTAACTGATTTCTAATGATTAGGACCAAAAAAATCACTTCTGCCAGCTTCTTACAACTTTTACTGTAACATTTGTGAAAATTGCTTTCTCTCGGTGAGAGAAGGCCAACAATGACAACTTTAGGTTTGCTTAAACAAAGAGCAATATTTTCAATCAACAAGTAACTGATTTATAATGATTAGGACCAAAAAATTCACTTCTGCCAGCTTCTTACAGCTTTTACTGTAACATTTGTAAAAATAGGTTTCTCTCGGTGAGAAAAGGCCAAAAATGACAACTATAGGTTTGCTTAAACAAATAGCAATATTCCCAATCAAAACCATGTGTGCCATCAACAAGTAACTGATTTCTAATGATTAGGACCAAAAAATTCACTTCTGCCAGCTTCTTACATCTTTTATTGTAACATTTGTAAAAAAAACCTTTCTCTCGGCGAGAGAAGGCCAACAATGACAGCTATAGGTTTGCTTAAACAAAGAGCAATATTTCAATCAAAGCCATGTTTGCCATCAACAAGTAACTGATTTCTAATCATTAGGACCAAAAAACTCACTTCTGCTAACTTGTTACAGCTTTTACTGTAACATTTGTAAAAAATAGCTTTCACTCGGCGAAAGAAGGCCAGAAGTGACAACTACAGTTTTTCTTAAACAAATAGCAATATTCCCAATCAAAACCATGTGTGCCATCAACAAGTAACTGATTTCTAATGATTAGGACCAAAAAACTCACTTCTGCGAGCTTCTTACGGCTTTTACTGTAACGTTTGTAAAAATAGGTTTCTCTCGGTGAGAGAAGGCCAATAATGACAACTATAGGTTTACTTAAACAAAGAGCAATATTTTCAATCAAAACCATGTTTGCCATCAACAAGTAACTGATTTATAATGAATAGGACCAAAAAATTCACTTCTGCCAGCTTCTTACAGCTTTTATTGTTATATTTGTAAAAATAGCTTTCCCTCGGTGACAGAAGGCCAAAAATGACAACTATAGGTTTGCTTAAACAAAGAGCAATATTTTCAATCAAAACCATGTTTGCCATCAACAAGTAACTGATTTATAATGATTAGGACCAAAAAATTCACTTCTGCTAGCTTGTTACAGCTTTTACTGTAATATTTGTAAAAAATAACTTTCCCTCGGTGACAGAAGGCCAAAAATGACAACAATAGGTTTGCTTAAACAAAGAGCAATATTTTCAATAAAAATTATGTTTGCCATCAACAAGTAACTGATTTCTAATGATTAGGACCAAAAAACTCACTTTTGCCAGCTTCTTACAGCTTTTATTGTAACATTTATAAAAAATAGCTTTCTCTCGGTGAAAGAAGGCCAGACGTGACAACTACAGTTTTTCTTAAACAAATAGCAATATTCCCAATCAAAACCATGTGTGCCATCAACAAGTAACTGATTTCTAATAATTAGGACCAAAAAAATCACTTCTGCCAGCTTCTTACAACTTTTACTGTAACATTTGTGAAAATTGCTTTCTCTCGGTGAGAGAAGGCCAACAATGACAACTATAGGTTTGCTTAAACAAAGAGCAATATTTTCAATCAACAAGTAACTGATTTATAATGATTAGGACCAAAAAATTCACTAATGCCAGCTTCTTACAGCTTTTATTGTAACATTTGTAAAAATAGCTTTCCTTCGGTGAGAGAAGGCCAAAAATGACAACTATAGGTTTGCTTAAACAAAGAGCAATATTTTCAATCAAAACCATGTTTGCCATCAACAAGTAACTGATTTCTAATGATTAGGACCAAAAAACTCACTTCTGCCAGCTTCTTACAGCTTTTATTGTAACATTTGTAAAAAGAATTGCTTTCTCTCGGTGAGAGAAGGCCAACAATGACAACTATAGGTTTGTTTAAACAAAGAGCAATATTTTCAATCAACAAGTAACTGATTTCTAATGATTAGGACCAAAAATCTCACTTTTGCCAGCTTCTTACAGCTTTTATTGTAACATTTGTGAAAATAGGTTTCTCTCGGTGAGAGAAGGCCAAAAATGACAACTATAGGTTTGCTTAAACAAATAGCAATATTTTCAATCAAAACCATGTTTGCCATTAACACGTAACTGATTTCTAATGATTAGGACCAAAAAACTCACTCCTGCGAGCTTCTTACGGCTTTTACTGTAACTTTTGTAAAAATAGGTTTCTCTCGGTGAGAGAAGGCCAGACGTGACAACTACAGTTTTTCTTAAACAAATAGCAATATTCCCAATCAAAACCATGTGTGCCATCAACAAGTAACTGATTTCTAATAATTAGGACCAAAAAAATCACTTCTGCCAGCTTCTTACAACTTTTACTGTAACATTTGTGAAAATTGCTTTCTCTCGGTGAGAGAAGGCCAACAATGACAACTATAGGTTTGCTTAAACACAGAGCAATATTTTCAATCAACAAGTAACTGATTTATAATGATTAGGACCAAAAAATTCACTAATGCCAGCTTCTTACAGCTTTTATTGTAACATTTGTAAAAATAGCTTTCCTTCGGTGAGAGAAGGCCAAAAATGACAACTATAGGTTTGCTTAAACAAAGAGCAATATTTTCAATCAAAACCATGTTTGCCATCAACAAGTAACTGATTTCTAATGATTAGGACCAAAAAACTCACTTCTGCCAGCTTCTTACAGCTTTTATTGTAACATTTGTAAAAAGAATTGCTTTCTCTCGGTGAGAGAAGGCCAACAATGACAACTATAGGTTTGTTTAAACAAAGAGCAATATTTTCAATCAACAAGTAACTGATTTCTAATGATTAGGACCAAAAATCTCACTTTTGCCAGCTTCTTACAGCTTTTATTGTAACATTTGTGAAAATAGGTTTCTCTCGGTGAGAGAAGGCCAAAAATGACAACTATAGGTTTACTTAAACAAAGAGCAATATTTTCAATCAAAACCATGTTTGCCATTAACAAGTAACTGATTTCTAATGATTAGGACCAAAAAACTCACTCCTGCGAGCTTCTTACGGCTTTTACTGTAACTTTTGTAAAAATAGGTTTCTCTCGGTGAGAGAAGGCCAAAAATGACAACTATAGGTTTGCTTAAACAAATAGCAATATTTTCAATTAAAACCATGTTTGCCATCAACAAGTAACTGATTTCTAATGATTAGGACCAAAAAACTCACTTCTGCCAGCTTCTTACAGCTTTTAATGTAACATTTGTAATAAATAGCTTTCTCTCGGTGAGAGAAGGCCAACAATGACAACTATAGGTTTGCTTAAACAAAGAACAATATTTTCAATAAAAACCATGTTTGCCATCAACAAGTAACTGATTTATAATCATTAGGACCAAAAAACTCACTTCTGCTAGCTTGTTACAGCTTTTACTGTAACATTTGTAAAAAATAGCTTTCTCTCGGCGAAAGAAGGCCAGAAGTGACAACTACAGTTTTTCTTAAACAAATAGCAATATTCCGAATCAAAACCATGTGTGCCATCAACAAGTAACTTATTTCTAATGATTAGGACCAAAAAACTCACTTCTGCGAGCTTCTTACAGCTTTTACTGTAACATTTGTAAAAATAGGTTTCTCTCGGTGAGAAAAGGCCAAAAATGACAACTATAGGTTTACTTAAACAAAGAGCAATATTTTCAATCAAAACCATGTTTGCCATCAACAAGTAACTGATTTCTAATGATTAGGACCAAAAAACTCACTTCTGCCAGCTTCTTACAGCTTTTAATGTAACATTTGTAATAAATAGCTTTCTCTCGGTGAGAGAAGGCCAACAATGACAACTATAGGTTTGCTTAAACAAAGAACAATATTTTCAATAAAAACCATGTTTGCCATCAACAAGTAACTGATTTCTAATGATTAGGACCAAAAAACTCACTTCTGCGAGCTTCTTACAGCTTTTACTGTAACATTTGTAAAAATAGGTTTCTCTCGGTGAGAGAAGGCCAAAAATGACAACTATAGGTTTGCTTAAACATTTGTGAAAATTGCTTTCTCTCGGTGAGAGAAGGCCAACAATGACAACTATAGGTTTGCTTAAACAAAGAGCACTATTTTCAATCAACAAGTAACTGATTTCTAATGATTAGGACCAAAAATCTCACTTTTGCCAGCTTCTTACAGCTTTTATTGTAACATTTATAAAAAATAGCTTTCTCTCGGTGAAAGAAGGCCAGACCTGACAACTACAGTTTTTCTTAAACAAATAGCAATATTCCCAATCAAAACCATGTGGGCCATCAACAAGTAACTGATTTCTAATGATTAGGACAAAAAAAATCACTTCTGCCAGCTTCTTACAACTTTTACTGTAACATTTGTGAAAATTGCTTTCTCTCGGTGAGAGAAGGCCAACAATGACAACTATAGGTTTGCTTAAACAAAGAGCAATATTTTCAATCAACAAGTAACTGATTTATAATGATTAGGACCAAAAAATTCACTTCTGCCAGCTTCTTACAGCTTTTGCTGTAACATTTGTAAAAATAGGTTTCTCTCGGTGAGAGAAGGCCAAAAATGACAACTATAGGTTTGCTTAAACAAAGAGCAATATTTTCAATCAAAACCATGTTTGCCATCAACAAGTAACTGATTTCTAATGATTAGGACCAAAAAACTCACTTCTGCCAGCTTCTTACATCTTTTATTGTAACATTTGTAAAAAAAACCTTTCTCTCGGTGAGAGAAGGCCAAAAATGACAACTATAGGTTTGCTTAAACAAATAGCAATGTTTTCAATTAAAACCATGTTTGCCATCAACAAGTAACTGATTTCTAATGATTAGGACCAAAAAACTCACTTCTGCCAGCTTCTTACAGCTTTTAATGTAACATTTGTAATAAATAGCTTTCTCTCGGTGAGAGAAGGCCAACAATGACAACTATAGGTTTGCTTAAACAAAGAACAATATTTTCAATAAAAACCATGTTTGCCATCAACAAGTAACTGATTTATAATCATTAGGACCAAAAAACTCACTTCTGCTAGCTTGTTACAGCTTTTACTGTAACATTTGTAAAAAATAGCTTTCTCTCGGCGAAAGAAGGCCAGAACTGACAACTACAGTTTTTCTTAAACAAATAGCAATATTCCCAATCAAAACCATGTGTGCCATCAACAAGTAACTTATTTCTAATGATTAGGACCAAAAAACTCACTTCTGCGAGCTTCTTACAGCTTTTACTGTAACATTTGTAAAAATAGGTTTCTCTCGGTGAGAAAAGGCCAAAAATGACAACTATAGGTTTACTTAAACAAAGAGCAATATTTTCAATCAAAACCATGTTTGCCATCAACAAGTAACTGATTTCTAATGATTAGGACCAAAAAACTCACTTCTGCGAGCTTCTTACAGCTTTTACTGTAACATTTGTAAAAATAGGTTTCTCTCGGTGAGAGAAGGCCAAAAATGACAACTATAGGTTTGCTTAAACATTTGTGAAAATTGCTTTCTCTCGGTGAGAGAAGGCCAACAATGACAACTATAGGTTTGCTTAAACAAAGAGCACTATTTTCAATCAACAAGTAACTTATTTCTAATGATTAGGACCAAAAATCTCACTTTTGCCAGCTTCTTACAGCTTTTATTGTAACATTTATAAAAAATAGCTTTCTCTCGGTGAAAGAAGGCCAGACCTGACAACTACAGTTTTTCTTAAACAAATAGCAATATTCCCAATCAAAACCATGTGGGCCATCAACAAGTAACTGATTTCTAATGATTAGGACGAAAAAAATCACTTCTGCCAGCTTCTTACAACTTTTACTGTAACATTTGTGAAAATTGCTTTCTCTCGGTGAGAGAAGGCCAACAATGACAACTATAGGTTTGCTTAAACAAAGAGCAATATTTTCAATCAACAAGTAACTGATTTATAATGATTAGGACCAAAAAATTCACTTCTGCCAGCTTTTTTTACAGCTTTTGCTGTAACATTTGTAAAAATAGGTTTCTCTCGCTGAGAGAAGGCCAAAAATGACAACTATAGGTTTGCTTAAACAAAGAGCAATATTTTCAATCAAAACCATGTTTGCCATCAACAAGTAACTGATTTCTAATGATTAGGACCAAAAAACTCACTTCTGCCAGCTTCTTACATCTTTTATTGTAACATTTGTAAAAAAAACCTTTCTCTCGGCGAGAGAAGGCCAACAATGACAGCTATAGTGTCACAACTTCAGCCAGCCTTTAGTTTTTCATTCACCTGTCTTCTGTTTTTCCACACTAACTCATGTCGTTTCAGACGCTGCCACTCCCCCCTGCTCTGCATTCACCTGGCTTGCCTCACTCACCTGCTCCTCATCAGCTAATCAGCCCCACAGTATATGTACCAGTCCACTTCCCTCAGTTCTTTGCCAGATTGTCTAGTGTGTTTTTTCCTAGCTATCCAGCAACTTTGACTACCCAGATTCTGATCCTGCCTGCTCGTGTTTTGACCTGCCCTTTTGGACTTTGGACCTCCCTTTCTGCCTGCTCCTACTGGATTTGTTTGCCACGCGGACTGCTTTCTGGTTTGACCCCTGCTAGTCATTAAACTCTGTTTCTCCACCCGAACTGTTTCCTGTGTCGTGCTATTGGGTTCTTGCCTGCCGTTTTGTAATTCCTGACATATAGGTTTGCTTAAACAAAGAGCAATATTTTCAATCAAAGCCATGTTTGCCATCAACAAGTAACTGATTTCTAATCATTAGGACCAAAAAACTCACTTCTGCTAGCTTGTTACAGCTTTTACTGTAACATTTATAAAAAATTGCTTTCCCTCGACGAAAGAAGGCCAGACGTGACAACTACAGTTATTTTTTAAACAAAGAGCAATATTTTCAATAAAAATTATGTTTGCCATCAACAAGTAACTGATTTCTAATGATTAGGACCAAAAAACTCACTTTTGCCAGCTTCTTACAGCTTTTATTGTAACATTTATAAAAAATAGCTTTCCCTCGACAAAAGAAGGCCAGACGTGACAACTACAGTTATTTTTTAAACAAAGAGCAATATTTTCAATAAAAATTATGTTTGCCATCAACAAGTAACTGATTTCTAATGATTAGGACCAAAAAACTCACTTTTGCCAGCTTCTTACAGCTTTTATTGTAACATTTATAAAAAATTGCTTTCCCTCGACGAAAGAAGGCCAGACGTGACAACTACAGTTATTTTTTAAACAAAGAGCAATATTTTCAATAAAAATTATGTTTGCCATCAACAAGTAACTGATTTCTAATGATTAGGACCAAAAAATTCACTTCTGCCAGCTTCTTACAGCTTTTACTGTAACATTCGTAAAAATAGGTTTCTCTCGGTGAGAGAAGGCCAACAATGACAACTATAGGTTTGCTTAAACAAAGAGCAATATTTTCAATAAAAACCACGTGTGCCATCAACAAGTAACTGATTTCTAATCATTAGGACCAAAAAACTCACTTCTGCTAGCTTGTTACAGCTTTTACTGTAACATTTGTAAAAATAGGTTTCTCTCGGTGAGAGAAGGCCAAAAATGACAACTATAGGTTTGCTTAAACAAAAAGCAATATTTTCAATCAAAACCATGTTTGCCATCAACAAGTAACTGATTTATAATGATTAGGACCAAAAAATTCACTTCTGCCAGCTTCTTACAGCTTTTATTGTTACATTTGTAAAAATAGCTTTCCTTCGGTGAGAGAAGGCCAAAAATGACAACTATAGGTTTGCTCAAACAAAGAGCAATATTTTCAATCAAAGCCATGTTTGCCATCAACAACTAACTGATTTCTAATCATTAGGACCAAAAAACTCACTTCTGCTAGCTTCTTACAGCTTTTACTGTAACATTTGTAAAAATAGCTTTCTCTCGGCGAAAGAAGGCCAGAAGTGACAACTACAGTTAGTTTTTTAAACAAAGAGCATTATTTTCAATCAAAACCATGTTTGCCATCAACAAGTAACTGATTTATAATGAATAGGACCAAAAATTCACTTCTGCCAGCTTCTTACAGCTTTTATTGTTATATTTGTAAAAATAGCTTTCCCTCGGTGACAGAAGGCCAGACGTGACAACTACAGTTTTTCTTAAGCAAATAGCAATATTCCCAATCAAAACCATGTGTGCCATCAACAAGTAACTGATTTCTAATGATTATGACGAAAAAATTCACTTCTGCTAGCATCTTACATCTTTTATTGTACCTTTGGAAAAATAGGTTTCTCTCAGCGAGAGAAGGCCAACAATGACAGCTATAGGTTTGCTTAAACAAAGAGCAATATTTTCAATCAAAACCATGTTTACCATCAACAAGTAACTGATTTCTAATGATTAGGACCAAAAAACTCACTTCTGCCAGCTTCTTACAGCTTTTATTGTAACATTTGTAATAAATAGCTTTCTCTCGGTGAGAGAAGGCCAACAATGACAACTATAGGTTTGCTTAGACAAAGGGCAATATTTTTAATAAAAACTATGTTTGCCATCAGCACGTAATTGATTTCTAATGATTATGACCAAAAAATTCACTTCTGCTAGCATCTTACATCTTTTATTGTAACATTTGTAAAAAAAACCTTTCTCTCGGCGAGAGAAGGCCAACAATGACAGCTATAGGTTTGCTTAAACAAAGAGCAATATTTCAATCAAAGCCATGTTTGCCATCAACAAGTAACTGATTTCTAATCATTAGGACCAAAAAACTCACTTCTGCTAGCTTGTTACAGCTTTTACTGTAACATTTGTAAAAAATAGCTTTCACTCGGCAAAAGAAGGCCAGAAGTGACAACTACAGTTTTTCTTAAACAAATAGCAATATTCCCAATCAAAACCATGTGTGCCATCAACAAGTAACTGATTTCTAATGATTAGGACCAAAAAATTAACTTCTGCCAGCTACTTACAGCTTTTACTGTAACATTTATAAAAATAGGTTTCTCTCGGTGAGAGAAGGCCAAAAATGACAACTATAGGTTTGCTTAAACAAACAGCAATATTTTTAATCAAAACCATGTTTGCCATCAACAAGTAACTGATTTCTAATGATTAGGACCAAAAAACTCACTTCTGCCAGCTTCTTACAGCTTTTAATGTAACATTTGTAATAAATAGCTTTCTCTCGGTGAGAGAAGGCCAACAATGACAACTATAGGTTTGCTTAAACAAAGAACAATATTTTCAATAAAAACCATGTGTGCCATCAACAAGTAACTGATTTCTAATGATTAGGACCAAATAATTCACTTCTGCCAGCTTCTTACAGCTTTTACTGTAACATTTGTAAAAATAGGTTTCTCTCGGTGAGAGAAGGCCAACAATGACAACTATAGGTTTGCTTAAACAAACAGCAATATTTTCAATCAAAACCATGTTTGCCATCAACAAGTAACTGATTTATAATGAATAGGACCAAAAAACTCACTTCTGCCAGCTTCTTACAGCTTTTATTGTAACATTTGTAAAAAAAAATTGCTTTCTCTCGGTGAGAGAAGGCCAACAATGACAACTATAGGTTTGCTTAAACAAAGAGCAATATTTTCAATCAACAAGTAACTGATTTATAATGATTAGGACCAAAAAACTCACTTCTGCCAGCTTCTTACAGCTTTTATTGTAACATTTGTAAAAAAAAATTGCTTTCTCTCGGTGAGAGAAGGCCAACAATGACAAATATAGGTTTGCTTAAACAAAGAGCAATATTTTCAATCAAAGCCATGTTTGCCATCAACAAGTAACTGATTTCTAATCATTAGGACCAAAAAACTCACTTCTGCTAGCTTCTTACAGCTTTTACTGTAACATTTGTAAAAAATAGCTTTCTCTCGGCGAAAGAAGGCCAGAAGTGACAACTACAGTTAGTTTTTTAAACAAAGAGCAATATTTTCAATCAAAACCATGTTTGCCATCAACAAGTAACTGATTTATAATGAATAGGACCAAAAATTCACTTCTGCCAGCTTCTTACAGCTTTTATTGTTATATTTGTAAAAATAGCTTTCCCTCGGTGACAGAAGGCCAGACGTGACAACTACAGTTTTTCTTAAGCAAATAGCAATATTCCCAATCAAAACCATGTGTGCCATCAACAAGTAACTGATTTCTAATGATTAGGACCAAAAAACTCACTTCTGCCAGCTTCTTACAGCTTTTAATGTAACATTTGTAATAAATAGCTTTCTCTCGGTGAGAGAAGGCCAACAATGACAACTATAGGTTTGCTTAAACAAAGAACAATATTTTCAATAAAAACCATGTTTGCCATCAACAAGTAACTGATTTATAATCATTAGGACCAAAAAACTCACTTCTGCTAGCTTGTTACAGCTTTTACTGTAACATTTGTAATAAATAGCTTTCTCTCGGCGAAAGAAGGCCAGAAGTGACAACTACAGTTTTTCTTAAACAAATAGCAATATTCCCAATCAAAACCATGTGTGCCATCAACAAATAACTTATTTCTAATGATTAGGACCAAAAAACTTACTTCTGCGAGCTTCTTACAGCTTTTACTGTAACATTTGTAAAAATAGGTTTCTCTCGGTGAGAGAAGGCCAAAAATGACAACTATAGGTTTACTTAAACAAAGAGCAATATTTTCAATCAAAACCATGTTTGCCATCAACAAGTAACTGATTTATAATGAATAGGACCAAAAAATTCACTTCTGCCAGCTTCTTACAGCTTTTATTGTTATATTTGTAAAAATAGCTTTCCCTCGGTGACAGAAGGCCAAAAATGACAACTATAGGTTTGTTTAAACAAAGAGCAATATTTTCAATCAAAACCATGTTTGCCATCAACAAGTAACTGATTTATAATGATTACGACCAAAAAATTCACTTCTGCTAGCTTGTTACAGCTTTTACTGTAATATTTGTAAAAAATAACTTTCCCTCGGTGACAGAAGGCCAAAAATGACAACTATAGGTTTGCTTAAACAAAGAGCAATATTTTCAATAAAAATTATGTTTGCCATCAACAAGTAACTGATTTCTAATGATTAGGACCAAAAAACTCACTTCTGCCAGCTTCTTACAGCTTTTACTGTTACATTTGTAAAAAATAACTTTCCCTGGGTGACAGAAGGCCAAAAATGACAACTATAGGTTTGCTTAAACAAAGAGCAATATTTTCAATAAAAACTATGTTTGCCATCAGGACGTAATTGATTCCTACTGATTATGACCAAAAAATTCACTTCTGCTAGCATCTTACAGCTTTTATTGTAACATTTGTAAAAAATAACTTTCCCTCAGTGACAGAAGTCCAAAAATGACAACTATAGGTTTGCTTAAACAAAGAGCAATATTTTCAATAAAAACCACGTTTGCCATCAACAAGTAACTGATTTCTAGTAATTAGGACCAAAAAACTCACTTCTGCTAGCTTGTTACAGCTTTTACTGTAACATTTGTAAAAAAAATAGCTTTCTCTCGGCGAAAGAAGGCCAGAAGTGACAACTACAGTTTTTCTTAAACAAATAGCAATATTCCCAATCAAAACCATGTGTGCCATCAACAAGTAACTGATTTCTAATGATTAGGACCAAAAAAATCACTTCTGCCAGCTTCTTACAACTTTTACTGTAACATTTGTGAAAATTGCTTTCTCTCGGTGAGAGTAGGCCAACAATGACAACTACAGGTTTGCTTAAACAAAGAGCAATATTTTCAATCAACAAGTAACTGATTTATAATGATTAGGACCAAAAAATTCACTTCTGCCAGCTTCTTACAGCTTTTATTGTAACATTTGTAAAAATAGCTTTCCTTCGGTGAGAGAAGGCCAAAAATGACAACTATAGGTTTGCTTAAACAAAGAGCAATATTTTCAATCAAAACCATGTTTGCCATCAACAAGTAACTGATTTCTAATGATTAGGACCAAAAAACTCACTTCTGCCAGCTTCTTACAGCTTTTATTGTAACATTTGTAAAAAAAATTGCTTTCTCTCGGTGAGAGAAGGCCAACAATGACAACTATAGGTTTGCTTAAACAAAGAGCAATATTTTCAATCAAAGCCATGTTTGCCATCAACAAGTAACTGATTTCTAATAATTAGGACCAAAAAACTCACTTCTGCTAGCTTCTTACAGCTTTTACTATAACATTTGTAAAATATAGCTTTCTCTCGGTGAAAGAAGGCCAGAAGTGACAACTACAGTTAGTTTTTTAAACAAAGAGCAATATTTTCAATCAAAACCATGTTTGTCATCAACAAGTAACTGATTTATAATGAATAGGACCAAAAATTAACTTCTGCCAGCTTCTTACAGCTTTTATTGTTATATTTGTAAAAATAGCTTTCCCTCGGTGACAGAAGGCCAGACGTGACAACTACAGTTTTTCTTAAGCAAATAGCAATATTCCCAATCAAAACCATGTGTGCCATCAACAAGTAACTGATTTCTAATGATTAGGACCAAAAAAATCACTTCTGCCAGCTTCTTACAGCTTTTGCTGTAACATTTGTAAAAATAGGTTTCTCTCGGTGAGAGAAGGCCAAAAATGACAACTATAGGTTTGCTTAAACAAAGAGCAATATTTTCAATCAAAACCATGTTTGCCATCAACAAGTATCTGATTTCTAATGATTAGGACCAAAAAACTCACTTCTGCCAGCTTCTTACAGCTTTTATTGTAACATTTATAAAAAATAGCTTTCCCTCGACGAAAGAAGGCCAGACGTGACAACTACAGTTATTTTTTAAACAAAGAGCAATATTTTTAATCAAAACCATGTTTGCCATCAACAAGTTACTGATTTATAATGATTAGGACCAAAAAATTCACTTCTGCCAGCTTCTTACAGCTTTTACTGTTACATTTGTAAAAAATAACTTTCCCTGGGTGACAGAAGTCCAAAAATGACAACTATAGGTTTGCTTAAACAAAGAGCAATATTTTCAATCAAAACCATGTTTTCCATCAACGAGTAACTGATTTCTAATGATTAGGACCAAAAAACTCACTTTTGCCAGCTTCTTACAGCTTTTATTGTAACATTTATAAAAAATAGCTTTCTCTCGGCGAAAGAAGGCCAGACGTGACTACGACAGTTTTTCTTAAACAAATAGCAATATTCCCAATCAAAACCATGTGTGCCATCAACAAGTAACTGATTTCTAATGATTAGGACCAAAAAACTCACTTCTGCGAGCTTCTTACAGCTTTTACTGTAACATTTGTAAAAATAGGTTTCTCTCGGTGAGAGAAGGCCAAAAATGACAACTATAGGTTTGCTTAAACAAAGAGCAATATTTTCAATCAAAACCATGTTTGCCATCAACAAGTAACTGATTTATAATGATTAGGACCAAAAAATTCACTTCTGCCAGCTTCTTACAGCTTTTATTGTTACATTTGTAAAAATAACTTTCCCTCAGTGACAGAAGGCCAAAAATGACAACTATAGGTTTGCTTAAACAAAGAGCAATATTTTCAATCAAAACCATGTGTGCCATCAACAAGTAACTGATTTCTAATGATTAGGACCAAAAAAATCACTTCTGCCAGCTTCTTACAACTTTTACTGTAACATTTGTGAAAATTGCTTTCTCTCGGTGAGAGAAGGCCAACAATGACAACTATAGGTTTGCTGAAACAAAGAGCAATATTTTCAATAAAAACTATGTTTGCCATCAGCACGTAATTGATTTCTAATGATTATGACCAAAAAATTCACTTCTGCTAGCATCTTACATCTTTTATTGTAACATTTGTAAAAGAAACCTTTCTCTCGGCGAGAGAAGGCCAACAATGACAGCTATAGGTTTGCTTAAACAAAGAGCAATATTTCAATCAAAGCCATGTTTGCCATCAACAAGTAACTGATTACTAATCATTAGGACCAAAAACTCACTTCTGCTAGCTTCTTACAGCTTTTATTGTTACATTTGTAAAAATAACTTTCCCTCAGTGACAGAAGGCCAAAAATGACAACTATAGGTTTGTTTAAACAAAGAGCAATATTTTCAATCAAAACCATGTTTGCCATCAACAAGTAACTGATTTCTAATGATTAGGACCAAAAAACTCACTTTTGCCAGCTTCTTACAGCTTTTATTGTAACATTTATAAAAAATTGCTTTCCCTCGACGAAAGAAGGCCAGACGTGACAACTACAGTTATTTTTTAAACAAAGAGCAATATTTTCAATAAAAATTATGTTTGCCATCAACAAGTAACTGATTTCTAATGATTAGGACCAAAAAATTCACTTCTGCCAGCTTCTTACAGCTTTTACTGTAACATTTGTAAAAATAGGTTTCCCTCGGTGAGAGAAGGCCAACAATGACAACTATAGGTTTGCTTAAACAAAGAGCAATATTTTCAATAAAAACCACGTGTGCCATCAACAAGTAACTGATTTCTAATCATTAGGACCAAAAAACTCACTTCTGCCAGCTTCTTACAGCTTTTTATGTTACATTTGTAAAAATAGCTTTCCTTCGGTGAGAGAAGGCCAAAAATGACAACTATAGGTTTGCTCAAACAAAGAGCAATATTTTCAATCAAAGCCATGTTTGCCATCAACAACTAACTGATTTCTAATCATTAGGACCAAAAAACTCACTTCTGCTAGCTTCTTACAGCTTTTACTGTAACATTTGTAAAAAATAGCTTTCTCTCGGCGAAAGAAGGCCGGAAGTGACAACTACAGTTAGTTTTTTAAACAAAGAGCATTATTTTCAATCAAAACCATGTTTGCCATCAACAAGTAACTGATTTATAATGAATAGGACCAAAAATTCACTTCTGCCAGCTTCTTACAGCTTTTATTGTTATATTTGTAAAAATAGCTTTCCCTCGGTGACAGAAGGCCAGACGTGACAACTACAGTTTTTCTTAAGCAAATAGCAATATTCCCAATCAAAACCATGTGTGCCATCAACAAGTAACTGATTTCTAATGATTATGACGAAAAAATTCACTTCTGCTAGCATCTTACATCTTTTATTGTACCTTTGGAAAAATAGGTTTCTCTCAGCGAGAGAAGGCCAACAATGACAGCTATAGGTTTGCTTAAACAAAGAGCAATATTTTCAATCAAAACCATGTTTACCATCAACAAGTAACTGATTTCTAATGATTAGGACCAAAAAACTCACTTCTGCCAGCTTCTTACAGCTTTTATTGTAACATTTGTAATAAATAGCTTTCTCTCGGTGAGAGAAGGCCAACAATGACAACTATAGGTTTGCTTAGACAAAGGGCAATATTTTTAATAAAAACTATGTTTGCCATCAGCACGTAATTGATTTCTAATGATTATGACCAAAAAATTCACTTCTGCTAGCATCTTACATCTTTTATTGTAACATTTGTAAAAAAAACCTTTCTCTCGGCGAGAGAAGGCCAACAATGACAGCTATAGGTTTGCTTAAACAAAGAGCAATATTTCAATCAAAGCCATGTTTGCCATCAACAAGTAACTGATTTCTAATCATTAGGACCAAAAAACTCACTTCTGCTAGCTTGTTACAGCTTTTACTGTAACATTTGTAAAAAATAGCTTTCACTCGGCAAAAGAAGGCCAGAAGTGACAACTACAGTTTTTCTTAAACAAATAGCAATATTCCCAATCAAAACCATGTGTGCCATCAACAAGTAACTGATTTCTAATGATTAGGACCAAAAAATTCACTTCTGCCAGCTACTTACAGCTTTTACTGTAACATTTATAAAAATAGGTTTCTCTCGGTGAGAGAAGGCCAAAAATGACAACTATAGGTTTGCTTAAACAAACAGCAATATTTTTAATCAAAACCATGTTTGCCATCAACAAGTAACTGATTTCTAATGATTAGGACCAAAAAACTCACTTCTGCCAGCTTCTTACAGCTTTTAATGTAACATTTGTAATAAATAGCTTTCTCTCGGTGAGAGAAGGCCAACAATGACAACTATAGGTTTGCTTAAACAAAGAACAATATTTTCAATAAAAACCATGTGTGCCATCAACAAGTAACTGATTTCTAATGATTAGGACCAAATAATTCACTTCTGCCAGCTTCTTACAGCTTTTACTGTAACATTTGTAAAAATAGGTTTCTCTCGGTGAGAGAAGGCCAACAATGACAACTATAGGTTTGCTTAAACAAACAGCAATATTTTCAATCAAAACCATGTTTGCCATCAACAAGTAACTGATTTATAATGAATAGGACCAAAAAACTCACTTCTGCCAGCTTCTTACAGCTTTTATTGTAACATTTGTAAAAAAAATTGCTTTCTCTCGGTGAGAGAAGGCCAACAATGACAACTATAGGTTTGCTTAAACAAAGAGCAATATTTTCAATCAACAAGTAACTGATTTATAATGAATAGGACCAAAAATTCACTTCTGCCAGCTTCTTACAGCTTTTATTGTTATATTTGTAAAAATAGCTTTCCCTCGGTGACAGAAGGCCAGACGTGACAACTACAGTTTTTCTTAAGCAAATAGCAATATTCCCAATCAAAACCATGTGTGCCATCAACAAGTAACTGATTTCTAATGATTAGGACCAAAAAACTCACTTCTGCCAGCTTCTTACAGCTTTTAATGTAACATTTGTAATAAATAGCTTTCTCTCGGTGAGAGAAGGCCAACAATGACAACTATAGGTTTGCTTAAACAAAGAACAATATTTTCAATAAAAACCATGTTTGCCATCAACAAGTAACTGATTTATAATCATTAGGACCAAAAAACTCACTTCTGCTAGCTTGTTACAGCTTTTACTGTAACATTTGTAATAAATAGCTTTCTCTCGGCGAAAGAAGGCCAGAAGTGACAACTACAGTTTTTCTTAAACAAATAGCAATATTCCCAATCAAAACCATGTGTGCCATCAACAAATAACTTATTTCTAATGATTAGGACCAAAAAACTTACTTCTGCGAGCTTCTTACAGCTTTTACTGTAACATTTGTAAAAATAGGTTTCTCTCGGTGAGAGAAGGCCAAAAATGACAACTATAGGTTTACTTAAACAAAGAGCAATATTTTCAATCAAAACCATGTTTGCCATCAACAAGTAACTGATTTATAATGAATAGGACCAAAAAATTCACTTCTGCCAGCATCTTACAGCTTTTATTGTTATATTTGTAAAAATAGCTTTCCCTCGGTGACAGAAGGCCAAAAATGACAACTATAGGTTTGTTTAAACAAAGAGCAATATTTTCAATCAAAACCATGTTTGCCATCAACAAGTAACTGATTTATAATGATTAGGACCAAAAAATTCACTTCTGCTAGCTTGTTACAGCTTTTACTGTAATATTTGTAAAAAATAACTTTCCCTCGGTGACAGAAGGCCAAAAATGACAACTATAGGTTTGCTTAAACAAAGAGCAATATTTTCAATAAAAATTATGTTTGCCATCAACAAGTAACTGATTTCTAATGATTAGGACCAAAAAACTCACTTCTGCCAGCTTCTTACAGCTTTTACTGTTACATTTGTAAAAAATAACTTTCCCTGGGTGACAGAAGGCCAAAAATGACAACTATAGGTTTGCTTAAACAAAGAGCAATATTTTCAATAAAAACTATGTTTGCCATCAGGACGTAATTGATTTATAATCATTAGGACCAAAAAACTCACTTCTGCTAGCTTGTTACAGCTTTTACTGTAACATTTGTAATAAATAGCTTTCTCTCGGCGAAAGAAGGCCAGAAGTGACAACTACAGTTTTTCTTAAACAAATAGCAATATTCCCAATCAAAACCATGTGTGCCATCAACAAATAACTTATTTCTAATGATTAGGACCAAAAAACTTACTTCTGCGAGCTTCTTACAGCTTTTACTGTAACATTTGTAAAAATAGGTTTCTCTCGGTGAGAGAAGGCCAAAAATGACAACTATAGGTTTACTTAAACAAAGAGCAATATTTTCAATCAAAACCATGTTTGCCATCAACAAGTAACTGATTTATAATGAATAGGACCAAAAAATTCACTTCTGCCAGCTTCTTACAGCTTTTATTGTTATATTTGTAAAAATAGCTTTCCCTCGGTGACAGAAGGCCAAAAATGACAACTATAGGTTTGTTTAAACAAAGAGCAATATTTTCAATCAAAACCATGTTTGCCATCAACAAGTAACTGATTTATAATGATTAGGACCAAAAAATTCACTTCTGCTAGCTTGTTACAGCTTTTACTGTAATATTTGTAAAAAATAACTTTCCCTCGGTGACAGAAGGCCAAAAATGACAACTATAGGTTTGCTTAAACAAAGAGCAATATTTTCAATAAAAATTATGTTTGCCATCAACAAGTAACTGATTTCTAATGATTAGGACCAAAAAACTCACTTCTGCCAGCTTCTTACAGCTTTTACTGTTACATTTGTAAAAAATAACTTTCCCTGGGTGACAGAAGGCCAAAAATGACAACTATAGGTTTGCTTAAACAAAGAGCAATATTTTCAATAAAAACTATGTTTGCCATCAGGACGTAAATGATTCCTACTGATTATGACCAAAAAATTCACTTCTGCTAGCATCTTACAGCTTTTATTGTAACATTTGTAAAAAATAACTTTCCCTCAGTGACAGAAGTCCAAAAATGACAACTATAGGTTTGCTTAAACAAAGAGCAATATTTTCAATAAAAACCACGTTTGCCATCAACAAGTAACTGATTTCTAGTAATTAGGACCAAAAAACTCACTTCTGCTAGCTTGTTACAGCTTTTACTGTAACATTTGTAAAAAAAATAGCTTTCTCTCGGCGAAAGAAGGCCAGAAGTGACAACTACAGTTTTTCTTAAACAAATAGCAATATTCCCAATCAAAACCATGTGTGCCATCAACAAGTAACTGATTTCTAATGATTAGGACCAAAAAAATCACTTCTGCCAGCTTCTTACAACTTTTACTGTAACATTTGTGAAAATTGCTTTCTCTCGGTGAGAGAAGGCCAACAATGACAACTATAGGTTTGCTTAAACAAAGAGCAATATTTTCAATCAACAAGTAACTGATTTATAATGATTAGGACCAAAAAATTCACTTCTGCCAGCTTCTTACAGCTTTTATTGTAACATTTGTAAAAATAGCTTTCCTTCGGTGAGAGAAGGCCAAAAATGACAACTATAGGTTTGCTTAAACAAAGAGCAATATTTTCAATCAAAACCATGTTTGCCATCAACAAGTAACTGATTTCTAATGATTAGGACCAAAAAACTCACTTCTGCCAGCTTCTTACAGCTTTTATTGTAACATTTGTAAAAAAAATTGCTTTCTCTCGGTGAGAGAAGGCCAACAATGACAACTATAGGTTTGCTTAAACAAAGAGCAATATTTTCAATCAAAGCCATGTTTGCCATCAACAAGTAACTGATTTCTAATAATTAGGACCAAAAAACTCACTTCTGCTAGCTTCTTACAGCTTTTACTATAACATTTGTAAAATATAGCTTTCTCTCGGCGAAAGAAGGCCAGAAGTGACAACTACAGTTAGTTTTTTAAACAAAGAGCAATATTTTCAATCAAAACCATGTTTGCCATCAACAAGTAACTGATTTATAATGAATAGGACCAAAAATTAACTTCTGCCAGCTTCTTACAGCTTTTATTGTTATATTTGTAAAAATAGCTTTCCCTCGGTGACAGAAGGCCAGACGTGACAACTACAGTTTTTCTTAAGCAAATAGCAATATTCCCAATCAAAACCATGTGTGCCATCAACAAGTAACTGATTTCTAATGATTAGGACCAAAAAAATCACTTCTGCCAGCTTCTTACAGCTTTTGCTGTAACATTTGTAAAAATAGGTTTCTCTCGGTGAGAGAAGGCCAAAAATGACAACTATAGGTTTGCTTAAACAAAGAGCAATATTTTCAATCAAAACCATGTTTGCCATCAACAAGTATCTGATTTCTAATGATTAGGACCAAAAAACTCACTTCTGCCAGCTTCTTACAGCTTTTATTGTAACATTTATAAAAAATAGCTTTCCCTCGACGAAAGAAGGCCAGACGTGACAACTACAGTTATTTTTTAAACAAAGAGCAATATTTTTAATCAAAACCATGTTTGCCATCAACAAGTTACTGATTTATAATGATTAGGACCAAAAAATTCACTTCTGCCAGCTTCTTACAGCTTTTACTGTTACATTTGTAAAAAATAACTTTCCCTGGGTGACAGAAGTCCAAAAATGACAACTATAGGTTTGCTTAAACAAAGAGCAATATTTTCAATCAAAACCATGTTTTCCATCAACGAGTAACTGATTTCTAATGATTAGGACCAAAAAACTCACTTTTGCCAGCTTCTTACAGCTTTTATTGTAACATTTATAAAAAATAGCTTTCTCTCGGCGAAAGAAGGCCAGACGTGACTACGACAGTTTTTCTTAAACAAATAGCAATATTCCCAATCAAAACCATGTGTGCCATCAACAAGTAACTGATTTCTAATGATTAGGACCAAAAAACTCACTTCTGCGAGCTTCTTACAGCTTTTACTGTAACATTTGTAAAAATAGGTTTCTCTCGGTGAGAGAAGGCCAAAAATGACAACTATAGGTTTGCTTAAACAAAGAGCAATATTTTCAATCAAAACCATGTTTGCCATCAACAAGTAACTGATTTATAATGATTAGGACCAAAAAATTCACTTCTGCCAGCTTCTTACAGCTTTTATTGTTACATTTGTAAAAATAACTTTCCCTCAGTGACAGAAGGCCAAAAATGACAACTATAGGTTTGCTTAAACAAAGAGCAATATTTTCAATCAAAACCATGTGTGCCATCAACAAGTAACTGATTTCTAATGATTAGGACCAAAAAAATCACTTCTGCCAGCTTCTTACAACTTTTACTGTAACATTTGTGAAAATTGCTTTCTCTCGGTGAGAGAAGGCCAACAATGACAACTATAGGTTTGCTGAAACAAAGAGCAATATTTTCAATAAAAACTATGTTTGCCATCAGCACGTAATTGATTTCTAATGATTATGACCAAAAAATTCACTTCTGCTAGCATCTTACATCTTTTATTGTAACATTTGTAAAAGAAACCTTTCTCTCGGCGAGAGAAGGCCAACAATGACAGCTATAGGTTTGCTTAAACAAAGAGCAATATTTCAATCAAAGCCATGTTTGCCATCAACAAGTAACTGATTACTAATCATTAGGACCAAAAACTCACTTCTGCTAGCTTCTTACAGCTTTTATTGTTACATTTGTAAAAATAACTTTCCCTCAGTGACAGAAGGCCAACAATGACAACTATAGGTTTGCTTAAACAAAGAGCAATATTTTCAATCAAAGCCATGTTTGCCATCAACAAGTAACTGATTTATAATGATTAGGACCAAAAAATTCACTTCTGCTAGCTTGTTACAGCTTTTACTGTAACATTTGTAAAAAATAACTTTCCCTCGGTGACAGAAGGCCAAAAATGACAACTATAGGTTTGCTTAAACAAAGAGCAATATTTTCAATAAAAATTATGTTTGCCATCAACAAGTAACTGATTTCTAATGATTAGGACCAAAAAACTCACTTTTGCCAGCTTCTTACAGCTTTTATTGTAACATTTATAAAAAATAGCTTTCCCTCGACGAAAGAAGGCCAGACGTGACAACTACAGTTATTTTTTAAACAAAGAGCAATATTTTTAATCAAAACCATGTTTGCCATCAACAAGTTACTGATTTATAATGATTAGGACCAAAAAATTCACTTCTGCCAGCTTCTTACAGCTTTTACTGTTACATTTGTAAAAAATAACTTTCCCTGGGTGACAGAAGTCCAAAAATGACAACTATAGGTTTGCTTAAACAAAGAGCAATATTTTCAATCAAAACCATGTTTTCCATCAACGAGTAACTGATTTCTAATGATTAGGACCAAAAAACTCACTTTTGCCAGCTTCTTACAGCTTTTATTGTAACATTTATAAAAAATAGCTTTCTCTCGGCGAAAGAAGGCCAGACGTGACTACGACAGTTTTTCTTAAACAAATAGCAATATTCCCAATCAAAACCATGTGTGCCATCAACAAGTAACTGATTTCTAATGATTAGGACCAAAAAATTCACTTCTGCCAGCTTCTTACAGCTTTTACTGTAACATTTGTAAAAATAGGTTTCTCTCGGTGAGAGAAGGCCAACAATGACAACTATAGGTTTGCTTAAACAAAGAGCAATATTTTCAATAAAAACCACGTTTGCCATCAACAAGTAACTGATTTCTAGTCATTAGGACCAAAAAACTCACTTCTGCTAGCTTGTTACAGCTTTTACTGTAACATTTGTAAAAAATAGCTTTCTCTCGGCGAAAGAAGGCCAGAAGTGACAACTACAGTTTTTCTTAAACAAATAGCAATATTCCCAATCAAAACCATGTGTGCCATCAACAAGTAACTGATTTCTAATGATTAGGACCAAAAAACTCACTTCTGGGAGCTTCTTACAGCTTTTACTGTAACATTTGTAAAAATAGGTTTCTCTCGGTGAGAGAAGGCCAAAAATGACAACTATAGGTTTGCTTAAACAAAGAGCAATATTTTCAATCAAAACCATGTTTGCCATCAACAAGTAACTGATTTATAATGATTAGGACCAAAAAATTCACTTCTGCCAGCTTCTTACAGCTTTTATTGTTACATTTGTAAAAATAACTTTCCCTCAGTGACAGAAGGCCAAAAATGACAACTATAGGTTTGCTTAAACAAAGAGCAATATTTTCAATCAAAACCATGTGTGCCATCAACAAGTAACTGATTTCTAATGATTAGGACCAAAAAAATCACTTCTGCCAGCTTCTTACAACTTTTACTGTAACATTTGTGAAAATTGCTTTCTCTCGGTGAGAGAAGGCCAACAATGACAACTATAGGTTTGCTTAAACAAAGAGCAATATTTTCAATCAACAAGTTACTGATTTATAATGATTAGGACCAAAAAATTCACTTCTGCCAGCTTCTTACAGCTTTTACTGTTACAGTTGTAAAAAATAACTTTCCCTGGGTGACAGAAGGCCAAAAATGACAACTATAGGTTTGCTTAAACAAAGAGCAATATTTTCAATAAAAATTATTTTTGCCATCAACAAGTAACTGATTTCTAATGATTAGGACCAAAAAACTCACTTTTGCCAGCTTCTTACAGCTTTTATTGTAACATTTATAAAAAATTGCTTTCCCTCGACGAAAGAAGGCCAGACGTGACAACTACAGTTATTTTTTAAACAAAGAGCAACATTTTCAATCAAACCATGTTTGCCATCAACAAGTTACTGATTTATAATGATTAGGACCAAAAAATTCACTTCTGCCAGCTTCTTACAGCTTTTACTGTTACATTTGTAAAAAATAACTTTCCCTGGGTGACAGAAGGCCAAAAATGACAACTATAGGTTTGCTTAAACAAAGAGCAATATTTTCAATAAAAATTATGTTTGCCATCAACAAGTAACTGATTTCTAATGATTAGGACCAAAAAATTCACTTCTGCTAGCTTGTTACAGCTTTTACTGTAACATTTGTAAAAAATAACTTTCCCTCGGTGACAGAAGGCCAAAAATGACAACTATAGGTTTGCTTAAACAAAGAGCAATATTTTCAATAAAAATTATGTTTGCCATCAACAAGTAACTGATTTCTAATGATTAGGACCAAAAAACTCACTTTTGCCAGCTTCTTACAGCTTTTATTGTTACATTTGTAAAAATAACTTTCCCTCAGTGACAGAAGGCCAAAAATGACAACTATAGGTTTGCTTAAACAAAGAGCAATATTTTCAATCAAAACCATGTGTGCCATCAACAAGTAACTGATTTCTAATGATTAGGACCAAAAAAATCACTTCTGCCAGCTTCTTACAACTTTTACTGTAACATTTGTGAAAATTGCTTTCTCTCGGTGAGAGAGGGCCAACAATGACAACTATAGGTTTGCTTAAACAAAGAGCAATATTTTCAATCAAAGCCATGTTTGCCATCAACAAGTAACTGATTTATAATGATTAGGACCAAAAAATTCACTTCTGCTAGCTTGTTACAGCTTTTACTGTAACATTTGTAAAAAATAACTTTCCCTCGGTGACAGAAGGCCAAAAATGACAACTATAGGTTTGCTTAAACAAAGAGCAATATTTTCAATAAAAATTATGTTTGCCATCAACAAGTAACTGATTTCTAATGATTAGGACCAAAAAACTCACTTTTGCCAGCTTCTTACAGCTTTTATTGTAACATTTATAAAAAATAGCTTTCCCTCGACGAAAGAAGGCCAGACGTGACAACTACAGTTATTTTTTAAACAAAGAGCAATATTTTTAATCAAAACCATGTTTGCCATCAACAAGTTACTGATTTATAATGATTAGGACCAAAAAATTCACTTCTGCCAGCTTCTTACAGCTTTTACTGTTACATTTGTAAAAAATAACTTTCCCTGGGTGACAGAAGTCCAAAAATGACAACTATAGGTTTGCTTAAACAAAGAGCAATATTTTCAATCAAAACCATGTTTTCCATCAACGAGTAACTGATTTCTAATTATTAGGACCAAAAAACTCACTTTTGCCAGCTTCTTACAGCTTTTATTGTAACATTTATAAAAAATAGCTTTCTCTCGGCGAAAAAAGGCCAGACGTGACTACGACAGTTTTTCTTAAACAAATAGCAATATTCCCAATCAAAACCATGTGTGCCATCAACAAGTAACTGATTTCTAATGATTAGGACCAAAAAATTCACTTTTGCCAGATTCTTACAGCTTTTACTGTAACATTTGTAAAAATAGGTTTCTCTCGATGAGAGAAGGCCAACAATGACAACTATAGGTTTGCTTAAACAAAGAGCGATATTTTCAATAAAAACCATGTTTGCCATCAACAAGTAACTGATTTCTAGTCATTAGGACCAAAAAACTCACTTCTGCTAGCTTGTTACAGCTTTTACTGTAACATTTGTAAAAAATAGCTTTCTCTCGGCGAAAGAAGGCCAGAAGTGACAACTACAGTTTTTCTTAAACAAATAGCAATATTCCCAATCAAAACCATGTGTGCCATCAACAAGTAACTGATTTCTAATGATTAGGACCAAAAAACTCACTTCTGCGAGCTTCTTACAGCTTTTACTGTAACATTTGTAAAAATAGGTTTCTCTCGGTGAGAGAAGGCCAAAAATGACAACTATAGGTTTGCTTAAACAAAGAGCAATATTTTCAATCAAAACCATGTTTGCCATCAACAAGTAACTGATTTATAACTTTTAGGACCAAAAAATTCACTTCTGCCAGCTTCTTACAGCTTTTATTGTTACATTTGTAAAAATAACTTTCTCTCAGTGACAGAAGGCCGAAAATGACAACTATAGGTTTGCTTAAACAAAGAGCAATATTTTCAATCAAAACCATGTGTGCCATCAACAAGTAACTGATTTCTAATGATTAGGACCAAAAAAATCACTTCTGCCAGCTTCTTACAACTTTTACTGTAACATTTGTGAAAATTGCTTTCTCTCGGTGAGAGAAGGCCAACAATGACAACTATAGGTTTGCTGAAACAAAGAGCAATATTTTCAATCAAAACCATGTTTGCCATCAACAAGTAACTGATTTCTAATGATTAGGACCAAAAAACTCACTTCTGCCAGCTTCTTACAGCTTTTATTGTAACATTTGTAAAAAAAATTGCTTTCTCTCGGTGAGAGAAGGCCAACAATGACAACTATAGGTTTGCTTAAACAAAGAGCAATATTTTCAATCAAAGCCATGTTTGCCATCAACAAGTAACTGATTTCTAATCATTAGGACCAAAAAACTCACTTCTGCTAGCTTCTTACAGCTTTTACTATAACATTTGTAAAATATAGCTTTCTCTCGGCGAAAGAAGGCCAGAAGTGACAACTACAGTTAGTTTTTTAAACAAAGAGCAATATTTTCAATCAAAACCATGTTTGCCATCAACAAGTAACTGATTTATAATGAATAGGACCAAAAATTCACTTCTGCCAGCTTCTTACAGCTTTTATTGTTATATTTGTAAAAATAGCTTTCCCTCGGTGACAGAAGGCCAGACGTGACAACTACAGTTTTTCTTAAGCAAATAGCAATATTCCCAATCAAAACCATGTGTGCCATCAACAAGTAACTGATTTCTAATGATTAGGACCAAAAAAATCACTTCTGCCAGCTTCTTACAGCTTTTGCTGTAACATTTGTAAAAATAGGTTTCTCTCGGTGAGAGAAGGCCAAAAATGACAACTATAGGTTTGCTTAAACAAAGAGCAATATTTTCAATCAAAACCATGTTTGCCATCAACAAGTAACTGATTTCTAATGATTAGGACCAAAAAACTCACTTCTGCCAGCTTCTTACAGCTTTTATTGTAACATTTGTAATAAATAGCTTTCTCTCAGTGAGAGAAGGCCAACAATGACAACTATAGGTTTGCATAAACAAAGAGCAATATTTTCAATAAAAACTATGTTTGCCATCAGCACATAATTGATTTCTAATGATTAGGACCAAAAAACTCACTTTTGCCAGCTTCTTACAGCTTTTATTGTAACATTTATAAAAAATAGCTTTCTCTCGGCGAAAGAAGGCCAGACGTGACAACTACAGTTTTTCTTAAACAAATAGCAATATTCCCAATCAAAACCATGTGTGCCATCAACAAGTAACTGATTTCTAATGATTAGGACCAAAAAATTCACTTCTGCCAGCTTCTTACAGCTTTTACTGTAACATTTGTAAAAATAGGTTTCTCTCGGTGAGAGAAGGCCAACAATGACAACTATAGGTTTGCTTAAACAAAGAACAATATTTTCAAAAAAAACCATGTTTGCCATCAACAAGTAACTGATTTCTAATGATTAGGACCAAAAAACTCACTTCTGCGAGCTTCTTACGGCTTTTACTGTAACATTTGTAAAAATAGGTTTCTCTCGGTGAGAGAAGGCCAATAATGACAACTATAGGTTTGGTTAAACAAAGAGCAATATTTTCAATCAAAAACCATGTTTGCCATCAACAAGTAACTGATTTATAATGAATAGGACCAAAAAATTCACTTCTGCCAGCTTCTTACAGCTTTTATTGTTATATTTGTAAAAATAGCTTTCCCTCGGTGACAGAAGGCCAAAAATGACAACTATAGGTTTGTTTAAACAAAGAGCAATATTTTCAATCAAAACCATGTTTGCCATCAACAAGTAACTGATTTCTAGTCATTAGGACCAAAAAACTCACTTCTGCTAGCTTGTTACAGCTTTTACTGTAACATTTGTAAAAAATAGCTTTCTCTCGGCGAAAGAAGGCCAGAAGTGACAACTACAGTTAGTTTTTTAAACAAAGAGCAATATTTTCAATCAAAACCATGTTTGCCATCAACAAGTAACTGATTTATAATGAATAGGACCAAAAATTCACTTCTGCCAGCTTCTTACAGCTTTTATTGTTATATTTGTAAAAATAGCTTTCCCTCGGTGACAGAAGGCCAGACGTGACAACTACAGTTTTTCTTAAGCAAATAGCAATATTCCCAATCAAAACCATGTGTGCCATCAACAAGTAACTGATTTCTAATGATTAGGACCAAAAAAATCACTTCTGCCAGCTTCTTACAGCTTTTGCTGTAACATTTGTAAAAATAGGTTTCTCTCGGTGAGAGAAGGCCAAAAATGACAACTATAGGTTTGCTTAAACAAAGAGCAATATTTTCAATCAAAACCATGTTTGCCATCAACAAGTAACTGATTTCTAATGATTAGGACCAAAAAACTCACTTCTGCCAGCTTCTCACAGCTTTTATTGTAACATTTGTAATAAATAGCTTTCTCTCGGTGAGAGAAGGCCAACAATGACAACTATAGGTTTGCTTAAACAAAGAGCAATATTTTCAATAAAAACTATGTTTGCCATCAGCACGTAATTGATTTCTAATGATGATGACCAAAAAATTCACTTCTGCTAGCATCTTACATCTTTTATTGTAACATTTGTAAAAAAAACCTTTCTCTCGGCGAGAGAAGGCCAACAATGACAGCTATAGGTTTGCTTAAACAAAGAGCAATATTTCAATCAAAGCCATGTTTGCCATCAACAAGTAACTGATTACTAATCATTAGGACCAAAAAACTCACTTCTGCTAGCTTCTTACAGCTTTTATTGTTACATTTGTAAAAATAACTTTCCCTCAGTGACAGAAGGCCAAAAATGACAACTATAGGTTTGCTTAAACAAAGAGCAATATTTTCAATCAAAACCATGTGTGCCATCAACAAGTAACTGATTTCTAATGATTAGGACCAAAAAAATCACTTCTGCCAGCTTCTTACAACTTTTACTGTAACATTTGTGAAAATTGCTTTCTCTCGGTGAGAGAGGGCCAACAATGACAACTATAGGTTTGCTTAAACAAAGAGCAATATTTTCAATCAAAGCCATGTTTGCCATCAACAAGTAACTGATTTATAATGATTAGGACCAAAAAATTCACTTCTGCTAGCTTGTTACAGCTTTTACTGTAACATTTGTAAAAAATAACTTTCCCTCGGTGACAGAAGGCCAAAAATGACAACTATAGGTTTGCTTAAACAAAGAGCAATATTTTCAATAAAAATGATGTTTGCCATCAACAAGTAACTGATTTCTAATGATTAGGACCAAAAAACTCACTTTTGCCAGCTTCTTACAGCTTTTATTGTAACATTTATAAAAAATAGCTTTCCCTCGACGAAAGAAGGCCAGACGTGACAACTACAGTTATTTTTTAAACAAAGAGCAATATTTTTAATCAAAACCATGTTTGCCATCAACAAGTTACTGATTTATAATGATTAGGACCAAAAAATTCACTTCTGCCAGCTTCTTACAGCTTTTACTGTTACATTTGTAAAAAATAACTTTCCCTGGGTGACAGAAGTCCAAAAATGACAACTATAGGTTTGCTTAAACAAAGAGCAATATTTTCAATCAAAACCATGTTTTCCATCAACGAGTAACTGATTTCTAATGATTAGGACCAAAAAACTCACTTTTGCCAGCTTCTTACAGCTTTTATTGTAACATTTATAAAAAATAGCTTTCTCTCGGCGAAAAAAGGCCAGACGTGACTACGACAGTTTTTCTTAAACAAATAGCAATATTCCCAATCAAAACCATGTGTGCCATCAACAAGTAACTGATTTCTAATGATTAGGACCAAAAAATTCACTTTTGCCAGATTCTTACAGCTTTTACTGTAACATTTGTAAAAATAGGTTTCTCTCGATGAGAGAAGGCCAACAATGACAACTATAGGTTTGCTTAAACAAAGAGCAATATTTTCAATAAAAACCATGTTTGCCATCAACAAGTAACTGATTTCTAGTCATTAGGACCAAAAAACTCACTTCTGCTAGCTTGTTACAGCTTTTACTGTAACATTTGTAAAAAATAGCTTTCTCTCGGCGAAAGAAGGCCAGAAGTGACAACTACAGTTTTTCTTAAACAAATAGCAATATTCCCAATCAAAACCATGTGTGCCATCAACAAGTAACTGATTTCTAATGATTAGGACCAAAAAACTCACTTCTGCGAGCTTCTTACAGCTTTTACTGTAACATTTGTAAAAATAGGTTTCTCTCGGTGAGAGAAGGCCAAAAATGACAACTATAGGTTTGCTTAAACAAAGAGCAATATTTTCAATCAAAACCATGTTTGCCATCAACAAGTAACTGATTTATAATGATTAGGACCAAAAAATTCACTTCTGCCAGCTTCTTACAGCTTTTATTGTTACATTTGTAAAAATAACTTTCCCTCAGTGACAGAAGGCCAAAAATGACAACTATAGGTTTGCTGAAACAAAGAGCAATATTTTCAATCAAAACCATGTGTGCCAACAACAAGTAACTGATTTCTAATGATTAGGACCAAAAAAATCACTTCTGCCAGCTTCTTACAACTTTTACTGTAACATTTGTGAAAATTGCTTTATCTCGGTGAGAGAAGGCCAACAATGACAACTATAGGTTTGCTTAAACAAAGAGCAATATTTTCAATCAACAAGTTACTGATTTATAATGATTAGGACCAAAAAATTCACTTCTGCCAGCTTCTTACAGCTTTTACTGTTACAGTTGTAAAAAATAACTTTCCCTGGGTGACAGAAGGCCAAAAATGACAACTATAGGTTTGCTTAAACAAAGAGCAATATTTTCAATAAAAATTATTTTTGCCATCAACAAGTAACTGATTTCTAATGATTAGGACCAAAAAACTCACTTTTGCCAGCTTCTTACAGCTTTTATTGTAACATTTATAAAAAATTGCTTTCCCTCGACGAAAGGCCAGACGTGACAACTACAGTTATTTTTTAAACAAAGAGCAACATTTTCAATCAAACCATGTTTGCCATCAACAAGTTACTGATTTATAATGATTAGGACCAAAAAATTCACTTCTGCCAGCTTCTTACAGCTTTTACTGTTACATTTGTAAAAAATAACTTTCCCTGGGTGACAGAAGGCCAAAAATGACAACTATAGGTTTGCTTAAACAAAGAGCAATATTTTCAATAAAAATTATGTTTGCCATCAACAAGTAACTGATTTCTAATGATTAGGACCAAAAAACTCACTTTTGCCAGCTTCTTACAGCTTTTATTGTAACATTTATAAAAAATTGCTTTCCCTCAACGAAAGAAGGCCAGACGTGACAACTACAGTTATTTTTTAAACAAAGAGCAATATTTATAATCAAAACCATGTTTGCCATCAACAAGTTACTGATTTATAATGATTAGGACCAAAAAATTCACTTCTGCCAGCTTCTTACAGCTCTTACTGTTACATTTGTAAAAAATAACTTTCCCTGGGTGACAGAAGGCCAAAAATGACAACTATAGGTTTGCTTAAACAAAGAGCAATATTTTCAATAAAAATTATTTTTGCCATCAACAAGTAACTGATTTCTAATGATTAGGACCAAAAAACTCACTTTTGCCAGCTTCTCACAGCTTTTATTGTAACATTTATAAAAAAATGCTTTCCCTCAACGAAAGAAGGCCAGACGTGACAACTACAGTTATTTTTTAAACAAAGAGCAATATTTTCAATCAAAACCATGTTTGCCATCAACAAGTTACTGATTTATAATGATTAGGACCAAAAAATTCACTTCTGCCAGCTTCTTACAGCTTTTACTGTTACATTTGTAAAAAATAACTTTCCCTGGGTGACAGAAGGCCAAAAATGACAACTATAGGTTTGCTTAAACAAAGAGCAATATTTTCAAAAAAAACTATGTTTGCCATCAGCACGTAATTGATTCCTAAAGATTATGACCAAAAAATTCACTTCTGCTAGCATCTTACAGCTTTTATTGTAACATTTGTAAAAAATAACTTTCCCTCAGTGACAGAAGTCCAAAAATGACAACTATAGGTTTGCTTAAACAAAGAGCAATATTTCAATCAAAGCCATGTTTGCCATCAACAAGTAACTGATTACTAATCATTAGGACCAAAAAACTCACTTCTGCTAGCTTCTTACAGCTTTTATTGTTACATTTGTAAAAATAACTTTCCCTCAGTGACAGAAGGCCAAAAATGACAACTATAGGTTTGCTTAAAAAAAGAGCAATATTTTCAATCAAAACCATGTGTGCCATCAACAAGTAACTGATTTATAATGATTAGGACCAAAAAATTCACTTCTGCTAGCTTGTTACAGCTTTTACTGTAACATTTGTAAAAAATAACTTTCCCTCGGTGACAGAAGGCCAAAAATGACAACTATAGGTTTGCTTAAACAAAGAGCAATATTTTCAATAAAAATTATGTTTGCCATCAACAAGTAACTGATTTCTAATGATTAGGACCAAAAAACTCACTTTTGCCAGCTTCTTACAGCTTTTATTGTAACATTTATAAAAAATAGCTTTCCCTCGACGAAAGAAGGCCAGACGTGACAACTACAGTTATTTTTTAAACAAAGAGCAATATTTTTAATCAAAACCATGTTTGCCATCAACAAGTTACTGATTTATAATGATTAGGACCAAAAAATTCACTTCTGCCAGCTTCTTACAGCTTTTACTGTTACATTTGTAAAAAATAACTTTCCCTGGGTGACAGAAGTCCAAAAATGACAACTATAGGTTTGCTTAAACAAAGAGCAATATTTTCAATCAAAACCATGTTTTCCATCAACGAGTAACTGATTTCTAATGATTAGGACCAAAAAACTCACGTTTGCCAGCTTCTTACAGCTTTTATTGTAACATTTATAAAAAATAGCTTTCTCTCGGCGAAAGAAGGCCAGACGTGACTACGACAGTTTTTCTTAAACAAATAGCAATATTCCCAATCAAAACCATGTGTGCCATCAACAAGTAACTGATTTCTAATGATTAGGACCAAAAAATTCACTTTTGCCAGATTCTTACAGCTTTTACTGTAACATTTGTAAAAATAGGTTTCTCTCGATGAGAGAAGGCCAACAATGACAACTATAGGTTTGCTTAAACAAAGAGCAATATTTTCAATAAAAACCATGTTTGCCATCAACAAGTAACTGATTTCTAATGATTAGGACCAAAAAACTCACTTTTGCCAGCTTCTTACAGCTTTTATTGTAACATTTATAAAAAATAGCTTTCTCTCGGCGAAAGAAGGCCAGACGTGACTACGACAGTTTTTCTTAAACAAATAGCAATATTCCCAATCAAAACCATGTGTGCCATCAACAAGTAACTGATTTCTAATGATTAGGACCAAAAAATTCACTTTTGCCAGATTCTTACAGCTTTTACTGTAACATTTGTAAAAATAGGTTTCTCTCGATGAGAGAAGGCCAACAATGACAACTATAGGTTTGCTTAAACAAAGAGCAATATTTTCAAAAAAAAACATGTTTGCCATCAACAAGTAACTGATTTCTAGTCATTAGGACCAAAAAACTCACTTCTGCTAGCTTGTTACAGCTTTTACTGTAACATTTGTAAAAAATAGCTTTCTCTCGGCGAAAGAAGGCCAGAAGTGACAACTACAGTTTTTCTTAAACAAATAGCAATATTCCCAATCAAAACCATGTGTGCCATCAACAAGTAACTGATTTCTAATGATTAGGACCAAAAAACTCACTTCTGCGAGCTTCTTACAGCTTTTACTGTAACATTTGTAAAAATAGGTTTCTCTCGGTGAGAGAAGGCCAAAAATGACAACTATAGGTTTGCTTAAACAAAGAGCAATATTTTCAATCAAAACCATGTTTGCCATCAACAAGTAACTGATTTATAATGATTAGGACCAAAAAATTCACTTCTGCCAGCTTCTTACAGCTTTTATTGTTACATTTGTAAAAATAACTTTCCCTCAGTGACAGAAGGCCAAAAATGACAACTATAGGTTTGCTTAAACAAAGAGCAATATTTTCAATCAAAACCATGTGTGCCATCAACAAGTAACTGATTTCTAATGATTAGGACCAAAAAAATCACTTCTGCGAGCTTCTTACAACTTTTACTGTAACATTTGTGAAAATTGCTTTCTCTCGGTGAGAGAAGGCCAACAATGACAACTATAGGTTTGCTGAAACAAAGAGCAATATTTTCAATAAAAACTATGTTTGCCATCAGCACGTAATTGATTTCTAATGATTATGACCAAAAAATTCACTTCTGCTAGCATCTTACATCTTTTATTGTAACATTTGTAAAAAAAACCTTTCTCTCGGCGAGAGAAGGCCAACAATGACAGCTATAGGTTTGCTTAAACAAAGAGCAATATTTCAATCAAAGCCATGTTTGCCATCAACAATTAATTGATTACTAATCATTAGGACCAAAAAACTCACTTTTGCCAGCTTCTTACAGCTTTTATTGTAACATTTATAAAAAATAGCTTTCCCTCGACGAAAGAAGGCCAGACGTGACAACTACAGTTATTTTTTAAACAAAGAGCAACATTTTCAATCAAACCATGTTTGCCATCAACAAGTTACTGATTTATAATGATTAGGACCAAAAAATTCACTTCTGCCAGCTTCTTACAGCTTTTACTGTTACATTTGTAAAAAATAACTTTCCCTGGGTGACAGAAGGCCAAAAATGACAACTATAGGTTTGCTTAAACAAAGAGCAATATTTTCAATAAAAATTATGTTTGCCATCAACAAGTAACTGATTTCTAATGATTAGGACCAAAAAACTCACTTTTGCCAGCTTCTTACAGCTTTTATTGTAACATTTATAAAAAATTGCTTTCCCTCAACGAAAGAAGGCCAGACGTGACAACTACAGTTATTTTTTAAACAAAGAGCAATATTTATAATCAAAACCATGTTTGCCATCAACAAGTTACTGATTTATAATGATTAGGACCAAAAAATTCACTTCTGCCAGCTTCTTACAGCTCTTACTGTTACATTTGTAAAAAATAACTTTCCCTGGGTGACAGAAGGCCAAAAATGACAACTATAGGTTTGCTTAAACAAAGAGCAATATTTTCAATAAAAAATATTTTTGCCATCAACAAGTAACTGATTTCTAATGATTAGGACCAAAAAACTCACTTTTGCCAGCTTCTTACAGCTTTTATTGTAACATTTATAAAAAAAATGCTTTCCCTCAACGAAAGAAGGCCAGACGTGACAACTACAGTTATTTTTTAAACAAAGAGCAATATTTTCAATCAAAACCATGTTTGCCATCAACAAGTTACTGATTTATAATGATTAGGACCAAAAAATTCACTTCTGCCAGCTTCTTACAGCTTTTACTGTTACATTTGTAAAAAATAACTTTCCCTGGGTGACAGAAGGCCAAAAATGACAACTATAGGTTTGCTTAAACAAAGAGCAATATTTTCAAAAGAAAACTATGTTTGCCATCAGCACGTAATTGATTCCTAAAGATTATGACCAAAAAATTCACTTCTGCTAGCATCTTACAGCTTTTATTGTAACATTTGTAAAAAATAACTTTCCCTCAGTGACAGAAGTCCAAAAATGACAGCTATAGGTTTGCTTAAACAAAGAGCAATATTTCAATCAAAGCCATGTTTGCCATCAACAAGTAACTGATTACTAATCATTAGGACCAAAAAACTCACTTCTGCTAGCTTCTTACAGCTTTTATTGTTACATTTGTAAAAATAACTTTCCCTCAGTGACAGAAGGCCAAAAATGACAACTATAGGTTTGCTTAAACAAAGAGCAATATTTTCAATCAAAACCATGTGTGCCATCAACAAGTAACTGATTTATAATGATTAGGACCAAAAAATTCACTTCTGCTAGCTTGTTACAGCTTTTACTGTAACATTTGTAAAAAATAACTTTCCCTCGGTGACAGAAGGCCAAAAATGACAACTATAGGTTTGCTTAAACAAAGAGCAATATTTTCAATAAAAATTATGTTTGCCATCAACAAGTAACTGATTTCTAATGATTAGGGCCAAAAAACTCACTTTTGCCAGCTTCTTACAGCTTTTATTGTAACATTTATAAAAAATAGCTTTCCCTCGACGAAAGAAGGCCAGACGTGACAACTACAGTTATTTTTTAAACAAAGAGCAATATTTTTAATCAAAACCATGTTTGCCATCAACAAGTTACTGATTTATAATGATTAGGACCAAAAAATTCACTTCTGCCAGCTTCTTACAGCTTTTACTGTTACATTTGTAAAAAATAACTTTCCCTGGGTGACAGAAGTCCAAAAATGACAACTATAGGTTTGCTTAAACAAAGAGCAATATTTTCAATCAAAACCATGTTTTCCATCAACGAGTAACTGATTTCTAATGATTAGGACCAAAAAACTCACTTTTGCCAGCTTCTTACAGCTTTTATTGTAACATTTATAAAAAATAGCTTTCTCTCGGCGAAAGAAGGCCAGACGTGACTACGACAGTTTTTCTTAAACAAATAGCAATATTCCCAATCAAAACCATGTGTGCCATCAACAAGTAACTGCTTTCTAATGATTAGGACCAAAAAATTCACTTTTGCCAGATTCTTACAGCTTTTACTGTAACATTTGTAAAAATAGGTTTCTCTCGATGAGAGAAGGCCAACAATGACAACTATAGGTTTGCTTAAACAAAGAGCAATATTTTCAATAAAAACCATGTTTGCCATCAACAAGTAACTGATTTCTAGTCATTAGGACCAAAAAACTCACTTCTGCTAGCTTGTTACAGCTTTTACTGTAACATTTGTAAAAAATAGCTTTCTCTCGGCGAAAGAAGGCCAGAAGTGACAACTACAGTTTTTCTTAAACAAATAGCAATATTCCCAATCAAAACCATGTGTGCCATCAACAAGTAACTGATTTCTAATGATTAGGACCAAAAAACTCACTTCTGCGAGCTTCTTACAGCTTTTACTGTAACATTTGTAAAAATAGGTTTCTCTCGGTGAGAGAAGGCCAAAAATGACAACTATAGGTTTGCTTAAACAAAGAGCAATATTTTCAATCAAAACCATGTTTGCCATCAACAAGTAACTGATTTATAATGATTAGGACCAAAAAATTCACTTCTGCCAGCTTCTTACAGCTTTTATTGTTACATTTGTAAAAATAACTTTCCCTCAGTGACAGAAGGCCAAAAATGACAACTATAGGTTTGCTTAAACAAAGAGCAATATTTTCAATCAAAACCATGTGTGCCATCAACAAGTAACTGATTTCTAATGATTAGGACCAAAAAAATCACTTCTGCCAGCTTCTTACAACTTTTACTGTAACATTTGTGAAAATTGCTTTCTCTCGGTGAGAGAAGGCCAACAATGACAACTATAGGTTTGCTGAAACAAAGAGCAATATTTTCAATAAAAACTATGTTTGCCATCAGCACGTAATTGATTTCTAATGATTATGACCAAAAAATTCACTTCTGCTAGCATCTTACATCTTTTATTGTAACATTTGTAAAAAAAACCTTTCTCTCGGCGAGAGAAGGCCAACAATGACAGCTATAGGTTTGCTTAAACAAAGAGCAATATTTCAATCAAAGCCATGTTTGCCATCAACAATTAATTGATTACTAATCATTAGGACCAAAAAACTCACTTTTGCCAGCTTCTTACAGCTTTTATTGTAACATTTATAAAAAATTGCTTTCCCTCGACGAAAGAAGGCCAGACGTGACAACTACAGTTATTTTTTAAACAAAGAGCAACATTTTCAATCAAACCATGTTTGCCATCAACAAGTTACTGATTTATAATGATTAGGACCAAAAAATTCACTTCTGCCAGCTTCTTACAGCTTTTACTGTTACATTTGTAAAAAATAACTTTCCCTGGGTGACAGAAGGCCAAAAATGACAACTATAGGTTTGCTTAAACAAAGAGCAATATTTTCAATAAAAATTATGTTTGCCATCAACAAGTAACTGATTTCTAATGATTAGGACCAAAAAACTCACTTTTGCCAGCTTCTTACAGCTTTTATTGTAACATTTATAAAAAATTGCTTTCCCTCAACGAAAGAAGGCCAGACGTGACAACTACAGTTATTTTTTAAACAAAGAGCAATATTTATAATCAAAACCATGTTTGCCATCAACAAGTTACTGATTTATAATGATTAGGACCAAAAAATTCACTTCTGCCAGCTTCTTACAGCTCTTACTGTTACATTTGTAAAAAATAACTTTCCCTGGGTGACAGAAGGCCAAAAATGACAACTATAGGTTTGCTTAAACAAAGAGCAATATTTTCAATAAAAATTATTTTTGCCATCAACAAGTAACTGATTTCTAATGATTAGGACCAAAAAACTCACTTTTGCCAGCTTCTTACAGCTTTTATTGTAACATTTATAAAAAAAATGCTTTCCCTCAACGAAAGAAGGCCAGACGTGACAACTACAGTTATTTTTTAAACAAAGAGCAATATTTTCAATCAAAACCATGTTTGCCATCAACAAGTTACTGATTTATAATGATTAGGACCAAAAAATTCACTTCTGCCAGCTTCTTACAGCTTTTACTGTTACATTTGTAAAAAATAACTTTCCCTGGGTGACAGAAGGCCAAAAATGACAACTATAGGTTTGCTTAAACAAAGAGCAATATTTTCAAAAAAAACTATGTTTGCCATCAGCACGTAATTGATTCCTAAAGATTATGACCAAAAAATTCACTTCTGCTAGCATCTTACAGCTTTTATTGTAACATTTGTAAAAAATAACTTTCCCTCAGTGACAGAAGTCCAAAAATGACAGCTATAGGTTTGCTTAAACAAAGAGCAATATTTCAATCAAAGCCATGTTTTCCATCAACAAGTAACTGATTACTAATCATTAGGACCAAAAAACTCACTTCTGCTAGCTTCTTACAGCTTTTATTGTTACATTTGTAAAAATAACTTTCCCTCAGTGACAGAAGGCCAAAAATGACAACTATAGGTTTGCTTAAACAAAGAGCAATATTTTCAATCAAAACCATGTGTGCCATCAACAAGTAACTGATTTATAATGATTAGGACCAAAAAATTCACTTCTGCTAGCTTGTTACAGCTTTTACTGTAACATTTGTAAAAAATAACTTTCCCTCGGTGACAGAAGGCCAAAAATGACAACTATAGGTTTGCTTAAACAAAGAGCAATATTTTCAATAAAAATTATGTTTGCCATCAACAAGTAACTGATTTCTAATGATTAGGGCCAAAAAACTCACTTTTGCCAGCTTCTTACAGCTTTTATTGTAACATTTATAAAAAATAGCTTTCCCTCGACGAAAGAAGGCCAGACGTGACAACTACAGTTATTTTTTAAACAAAGAGCAATATTTTTAATCAAAACCATGTTTGCCATCAACAAGTTACTGATTTATAATGATTAGGACCAAAAAATTCACTTCTGCCAGCTTCTTACAGCTTTTACTGTTACATTTGTAAAAAATAACTTTCCCTGGGTGACAGAAGTCCAAAAATGACAACTATAGGTTTGCTTAAACAAAGAGCAATATTTTCAATCAAAACCATGTTTTCCATCAACGAGTAACTGATTTCTAATGATTAGGACCAAAAAACTCACTTTTGCCAGCTTCTTACAGCTTTTATTGTAACATTTATAAAAAATAGCTTTCTCTCGGCGAAAGAAGGCCAGACGTGACTACGACAGTTTTTCTTAAACAAATAGCAATATTCCCAATCAAAACCATGTGTGCCATCAACAAGTAACTGATTTCTAATGATTAGGACCAAAAAATTCACTTTTGCCAGATTCTTACAGCTTTTACTGTAACATTTGTAAAAATAGGTTTCTCTCGATGAGAGAAGGCCAACAATGACAACTATAGGTTTGCTTAAACAAAGAGCAATATTTTCAATAAAAACCATGTTTGCCATCAACAAGTAACTGATTTCTAGTCATTAGGACCAAAAAACTCACTTCTGCTAGCTTGTTACAGCTTTTACTGTAACATTTGTAAAAAATAGCTTTCTCTCGGCGAAAGAAGGCCAGAAGTGACAACTACAGTTTTTCTTAAACAAATAGCAATATTCCCAATCAAAACCATGTGTGCCATCAACAAGTAACTGATTTCTAATGATTAGGACCAAAAAACTCACTTCTGCGAGCTTCTTACAGCTTTTACTGTAACATTTGTAAAAATAGGTTTCTCTCGGTGAGAGAAGGCCAAAAATGACAACTATAGGTTTGCTTAAACAAAGAGCAATATTTTCAATCAAAACCATGTTTGCCATCAACAAGTAACTGATTTATAATGATTAGGACCAAAAAATTCATTTCTGCCAGCTTCTTACAGCTTTTATTGTTACATTTGTAAAAATAACTTTCCCTCGGTGAGAGAAGGCCAACAATGACAACTATAGGTTTGCTGAAACAAAGAGCAATATTTTCAATAAAAACTATGTTTGCCATCAGCACGTAATTGATTTCTAATGATTATGACCAAAAAATTCACTTCTGCTAGCATCTTACATCTTTTATTGTAACATTTGTAAAAAAAACCTTTCTCTCGGCGAGAGAAGGCCAACAATGACAGCTATAGGTTTGCTTAAACAAAGAGCAATATTTCAATCAAAGCCATGTTTGCCATCAACAATTAATTGATTACTAATCATTAGGACCAAAAAACTCACTTCTGCTAGCTTCTTACAGCTTTTATTGTTACATTTGTAAAAATAACTTTCCCTCAGTGACAGCAGGCCAAAAATGACAACTATAGGTTTGCTTAAACAAAGAGCAATATTTTCAATCAAAACCATGTGTGCCATCAACAAGTAACTGATTTCTAATGATTAGGACCAAAAAAATCACTTCTGCCAGCTTCTTACAACTTTTACTGTAACATTTGTGAAAATTGCTTTCTCTCGGTGAGAGAAGGCCAACAATGACAACTATAGGTTTGCTTAAACAAAGAGCAATATTTTCAATCAAAGCCATGTTTGCCATCAACAAGTAACTGATTTATAATGATTAGGACCAAAAAATTCACTTCTGCTAGCTTGTTACAGCTTTTACTGTAACATTTGTAAAAAATAACTTTCCCTCGGTGACAGAAGGCCAAAAATGACAACTATAGGTTTGCTTAAACAAAGAGCAATATTTTCAATAAAAATTATGTTTGCCATCAACAAGTAACTGATTTCTAATGATTAGGACCAAAAAACTCACTTTTGCCAGCTTCTTACAGCTTTTATTGTAACATTTATAAAAAATAGCTTTCCCTCGACGAAAGAAGGCCAGACGTGACAACTACAGTTATTTTTTAAACAAAGAGCAATATTTTTAATCAAAACCATGTTTGCCATCAACAAGTTACTGATTTATAATGATTAGGACCAAAAAATTCACTTCTGCCAGCTTCTTACAGCTTTTACTGTAACATTTGTAAAAAATAACTTTCCCTGGGTGACAGAAGTCCAAAAATGACAACTATAGGTTTGCTTAAACAAAGAGCAATATTTTCAATCAAAACCATGTTTTCCATCAACGAGTAACTGATTTCTAATGATTAGGACCAAAAAACTCACTTTTGCCAGCTTCTTACAGCTTTTATTGTAACATTTATAAAAAATAGCTTTCTCTCGGCGAAAGAAGGCCAGACGTGACTACGACAGTTTTTCTTAAACAAATAGCAATATTCCCAATCAAAACCATGTGTGCCATCAACAAGTAACTGATTTCTAATGATTAGGACCAAAAAACTCACTTCTGCGAGCTTCTTACAGCTTTTACTGTAACATTTGTAAAAATAGGTTTCTCTCGGTGAGAGAAGGCCAAAAATGACAACTATAGGTTTGCTTAAACAAAGAGCAATATTTTCAATCAAAACCATGTTTGCCATCAACAAGTAACTGATTTATAATGATTAGGACCAAAAAATTCACTTCTGCCAGCTTCTTACAGCTTTTATTGTTACATTTGTAAAAATAACTTTCCCTCAGTGACAGAAGGCCAAAAATGACAACTATAGGTTTGCTTAAACAAAGAGCAATATTTTCAATCAAAACCATGTGTGCCATCAACAAGTAACTGATTTCTAATGATTAGGACCAAAAAAATCACTTCTGCCAGCTTCTTACAACTTTTACAGTAACATTTGTGAAAATTGCTTTCTCTCGGTGAGAGAAGGCCAACAATGACAACTATAGGTTTGCTTAAACAAAGAGCAATATTTTCAATCAACAAGTTACTGATTTATAATGATTAGGACCAAAAAATTCACTTCTGCCAGCTTCTTACAGCTTTTACTGTTACAGTTGTAAAAAATAACTTTCCCTGGGTGACAGAAGGCCAAAAATGACAACTATAGGTTTGCTTAAACAAAGAGCAATATTTTCAATAAAAATTATTTTTGCCATCAACAAGTAACTGATTTCTAATGATTAGGACCAAAAAACTCACTTTTGCCAGCTTCTTACAGCTTGTATTGTAACATTTATAAAAAATTGCTTTCCCTCGACGAAAGAAGGCCAGACGTGACAACTACAGTTATTTTTTAAACAAAGAGCAACATTTTCAATCAAACCATGTTTGCCATCAACAAGTTACTGATTTATAATGATTAGGACCAAAAAATTCACTTCTGCCAGCTTCTTACAGCTTTTACTGTTACATTTGTAAAAAATAACTTTCCCTGGGTGACAGAAGGCCAAAAATGACAACTATAGGTTTGCTTAAACAAAGAGCAATATTTTCAATAAAAATTATGTTTGCCATCAACAAGTAACTGATTTCTAATGATTAGGACCAAAAAACTCACTTTTGCCAGCTTCTTACAGCTTTTATTGTAACATTTATAAAAAATTGCTTTCCCTCAACGAAAGAAGGCCAGACGTGACAACTACAGTTATTTTTTAAACAAAGAGCAACATTTTCAATCAAAACCATGTTTGCCATCAACAAGTTACTGATTTATAATGATTACGACCAAAAAATTCACTTCTGCCAGCTTCTTACAGCTTTTACTGTTACATTTGTAAAAAATAACTTTCCCTGGGTGACAGAAGGCAAAAAATGACAACTATAGGTTTGCTTAAACAAAGAGCAATATTTTCAATGAAAATTATGTTTGCCATCAACAAGTAACTGATTTCTAATGATTAGGACCAAAAAACTCACTTTTGCCAGCTTCTTACAGCTTTTATTGTAACATTTATAAAAAAATGCTTTCCCTCAACGAAAGAAGGCCAGACGTGACAACTACAGTTATTTTTTAAACAAAGAGCAATATTTTCAATCAAAACCATGTTTGCCATCAACAAGTTACTGATTTATAATGATTAGGACCAAAAAATTCACTTCTGCCAGCTTCTTACAGCTTTTACTGTTACATTTGTAAAAAATAACTTTCCCTGGGTGACAGAAGGCCAAAAATGACAACTATAGGTTTGCTTAAACAAAGAGCAATATTTTCAAAAAAAACTATGTTTGCCATCAGCACGTAATTGATTCCTAAAGATTATGACCAAAAAATTCACTTCTGCTAGCATCTTACAGCTTTTATTGTAACATTTGTAAAAAATAACTTTCCCTCAGTGACAGAAGTCCAAAAATGACAACTATAGGTTTGCTTAAACAAAGAGCAATATTTTCAATCAAAACCATGTTTGCCATCAACGAGTAACTGATTTCTAATGATTAGGACCAAAAAACTCACTTTTGCCAGCTTCTTACAGCTTTTATTGTAACATTTATAAAAAATAGCTTTCTCTCGGCAAAAGAAGGCCAGACGTGACAACTACAGTTATTTTTTAAACAAAGAGCAACATTTTCAATCAAACCATGTTTGCCATCAACAAGTTACTGATTTATAATGATTAGGACCAAAAAATTCACTTCTGCCAGCTTCTTACAGCTTTTACTGTTACATTTGTAAAAAATAACTTTCCCTGGGTGACAGAAGGCCAAAAATGACAACTATAGGTTTGCTTAAACAAAGAGCAATATTTTCAATAAAAATTATGTTTGCCATCAACAAGTAACTGATTTCTAATGATTAGGACCAAAAAACTCACTTTTGCCAGCTTCTTACAGCTTTTATTGTAACATTTATAAAAAATTGCTTTCCCTCAACGAAAGAAGGCCAGACGTGACAACTACAGTAATTTTTTAAACAAAGAGCAATATTTATAATCAAAACCATGTTTGCCATCAACAAGTTACTGATTTATAATGATTAGGACCAAAAAATTCACTTCTGCCAGCTTCTTACAGCTCTTACTGTTACATTTGTAAAAAATAACTTTCCCTGGGTGACAGAAGGCCAAAAATGACAACTATAGGTTTGCTTAAACAAAGAGCAATATTTTCAATAAAAATTATTTTTGCCATCAACAAGTAACTGATTTCTAATGATTAGGACCAAAAAACTCACTTTTGCCAGCTTCTTACAGCTTTTATTGTAACATTTATAAAAAATTGCTTTCCCTCGACGAAAGAAGGCCAGACGTGACAACTACAATTATTTTTTAAACAAAGAGCAACATTTTCAATCAAAACCATGTTTGCCATCAACAAGTTACTGATTTATAATGATTAGGACCAAAAAATTCACTTCTGCCAGCTTCTTACAGCTTTTACTGTTACATTTGTAAAAAATAACTTTCCCTGGGTGACAGAAGGCCAAAAATGACAACTATAGGTTTGCTTAAACAAAGAGCAATATTTTCAATAAAAATTATGTTTGCCATCAACAAGTAACTGATTTCTAATGATTAGGACCAAAAAACTCACTTTTGCCAGCTTCTTACAGCTTTTATTGTAACATTTATAAAAAATTGCTTTCCCTCAACGAAAGAAGGCCAGACGTGACAACTACAGTTATTTTTTAAACAAAGAGCAATATTTTCAATCAAAACCATGTTTGCCATCAACAAGTTACTGATTTATAATGATTAGGACCAAAAAATTCACTTCTGCCAGCTTCTTACAGCTTTTACTGTTACATTTGTAAAAAATAACTTTCCCTGGGTGACAGAAGGCCAAAAATGACAACTATAGGTTTGCTTAAACAAAGAGCAATATTTTCAATGAAAATTATGTTTGCCATCAACAAGTAACTGATTTCTAATGATTAGGACCAAAAAAATCACTTCTGCCAGCTTCTTACAGCTTTTACTGTAACATTTGTAAAAAATAGCTTTCTCTCGGCGAAAGAAGGCCAGAAGTGACAACTACAGTTAGTTTTTTAAACAAAGAGCAATATTTTCAATCAAAACCATGTTTGCCATCAACAAGTAACTGATTTATAATGAATAGGACCAAAAATTCACTTCTGCCAGCTTCTTACAGCTTTTATTGTTATATTTGTAAAAATAGCTTTCCCTCGGTGACAGAAGGCCAAAAATGACAACTATAGGTTTGCTTAAACAAAGAGCAATATTTTCAATAAAAATTATGTTTGCCATCAACAAGTAACTGATTTCTAATGATTAGGACCAAAAAACTCACTTTTGCCAGCTTCTTACAGCTTTTATTGTAACATTTATAAAAAATTGCTTTCCCTCAACGAAAGAAGGCCAGACGTGACAACTACAGTTATATTTTAAACAAAGAGCAATATTTTCAATCAAAACCATGTTTGCCATCAACAAGTTACTGATTTATAATGATTAGGACCAAAAAATTCACTTCTGCCAGCTTCTTACAGCTTTTACTGTTACATTTGTAAAAAATAACTTTCCCTGGGTGACAGAAGGCCAAAAATGACAACTATAGGTTTGCTTAAACAAAGAGCAATATTTTCAATGAAAATTATGTTTGCCATCAACAAGTAACTGATTTCTAATGATTAGGACCAAAAAACTCACTTTTGCCAGCTTCTTACAGCTTTTATTGTAACATTTATAAAAAAATGCTTTCCCTCAACGAAAGAAGGCCAGACGTGACAACTACAGTTATTTTTTAAACAAAGAGCAATATTTTCAATCAAAACCATGTTTGCCATCAACAAGTTACTGATTTATAATGATTAGGACCAAAAAATTCACTTCTGCCAGCTTCTTACAGCTTTTACTGTTACATTTGTAAAAAATAACTTTCCCTGGGTGACAGAAGGCCAAAAATGACAATTATAGGTTTGCTTAAACAAAGAGCAATATTTTCAAAAAAAAACTATGTTTGCCATCAGCACGTAATTGATTCCTAAAGATTATGACCAAAAAATTCACTTCTGCTAGCATCTTACAGCCTTTATTGTAACATTTGTAAAAAATAACTTTCCCTCAGTGACAGAAGTCCAAAAATGACAACTATAGGTTTGCTTAAACAAAGAGCAATATTTTCAATCAAAACCATGTTTGCCATCAACGAGTAACTGATTTCTAATGATTAGGACCAAAAAACTCACTTTTGCCAGCTTCTTACAGCTTTTATTGTAACATTTATAAAAAATAGCTTTCTCTCGGCAAAAGAAGGCCAGACGTGACAACTACAGTTTTTCTTAAACAAATAGCAATATTCCCAATCAAAACCATGTGTGCCATCAACAAGTAACTGATTTCTAATGATTAGGACCAAAAAACTCACTTCTGCGAGCTTCTTACAGCTTTTACTGTAACATTTGTAAAAATAGGTTTCTCTCGGTGAGAGAAGGCCAAAAATGACAACTATAGGTTTGCTTAAACAAAGAGCAATATTTTCAATCAAAACCATGTTTGCCATCAACAAGTAACTGATTTATAATGATTAGGACCAAAAAATTCACTTCTGCCAGCTTCTTACAGCTTTTATTGTTACATTTGTAAAAATAACTTTCCCTCAGTGACAGAAGGCCAAAAATGACAACTATAGGTTTGCTTAAACAAAGAGCAATATTTTCAATCAAAACCATGTGTGCCATCAACAAGTAACTGATTTCTAATGATTAGGACCAAAAAAATCACTTCTGCCAGCTTCTTACAACTTTTACTGTAACATTTGTGAAAATTGCTTTCTCTCGGTGAGAGAAGGCCAACAATGACAACTATAGGTTTGCTTAAACAAAGAGCAATATTTTCAATCAACAAGTAACTGATTTCTAATGATTAGGACCAAAAAACTCACTTCTGCCAGCTTCTTACAGCTTTTATTGTAACATTTGTAAAAAAAATTGCTTTCTCTCGGTGAGAGAAGGCCAACAATGACAACTATAGGTTTGCTTAAACAAAGAGCAATATTTTCAATCAAAGCCATGTTTGCCATCAACAAGTAACTGATTTCTAATCATTAGGAATAAAAAACTCACTTCTGCTAGCTTGTTACAGCTTTTACTGTAACATTTGTAAAAAATAGCTTTCTCTCGGCGAAAGAAGGCCAGAAGTGACAACTACAGTTTTTCTTAAACAAATAGCAATATTCCCAATCAAAACCATGTGTGCCCTCAACAAGTAACTTATTTCTAATGATTAGGACCAAAAAACTCACTTCTGCGAGCTTCTTACAGCTTTTACTGTAACATTTGTAAAAATAGGTTTCTCTCGGTGAGAGAAGGCCAAAAATGACAACTATAGGTTTACTTAAACAAAGAGCAATATTTTCAATCAAAACCATGTGTGCCCTCAACAAGTAACTTATTTCTAATGATTAGGACCAAAAAACTCACTTCTGCCAGCTTCTTACAGCTTTTATTGTAACATTTGTAAAAAAAATTGCTTTCTCTCGGTGAGAGAAGGCCAACAATGACAACTATAGGTTTGCTTAAACAAAGAGCAATATTTTCAATCAAAGCCATGTTTGCCATCAACAAGTAACTGATTTCTAATCATTAGGACCAAAAAACTCACTTCTGCTAGCTTGTTACAGCTTTTACTGTAACATTTGTAAAAAATAGCTTTCTCTCGGCGAAAGAAGGCCAGAAGTGACAACTACAGTTTTTCTTAAGCAAATAGCAATATTCCCAATCAAAACCATGTGTGCCATCAACAAGTAACTGATTTCTAATGATTAGGACCAAAAAAATCACTTCTGCCAGCTTCTTACAGCTTTTGCTGTAACATTTGTAAAAATAGGTTTCTCTCGGTGAGAGAAGGCAAAAAATGACAACTATAGGTTTGCTTAAACAAAGAGCAATATTTTCAATCAAAACCATGTTTGCCATCAACAAGTAACTGATTTCTAATGATTAGGACCAAAAAACTCACTTCTGCCAGCTTCTTACAGCTTTTATTGTAACATTTGTAATAAATAGCTTTCTCTCGGTGAGAGAAGGCCAACAATGACAACTATAGGTTTGCTTAAACAAAGAGCAATATTTTCAATAAAAACTATGTTTGCCATCAGCACGTAATTGATTTCTAATGATTATGACCAAAAAATTCACTTCTGCTAGCATCTTACATCTTTTATTGTAACATTTGTAAAAAAAAAACCTTTCTCTCGGCGAGAGAAGGCCAACAATGACAGCTATAGGTTTGCTCAAACAAAGAGCAATATTTTCAATCAAAACCATGTTTGCCATCAACAAGTAACTGATTTATAATGATTAGGACCAAAAAATTCACTTCTGCCAGCTTCTTACAGCTTTTATTGTTACATTTGTAAAAATAACTTTCCCTCAGTGACAGAAGGCCAAAAATGACAACTATAGGTTTGCTTAAACAAAGAGCAATATTTTCAATCAAAACCATGTGTGCCATCAACAAGTAACTGATTTCTAATGATTAGGACCAAAAAAATCACTTCTGCCAGCTTCTTACAACTTTTACTGTAACATTTGTGAAAATTGCTTTCTCTCGGTGAGAGAAGGCCAACAATGACAACTATAGGTTTGCTTAAACAAAGAGCAATATTTTCAATCAACAAGTTACTGATTTATAATGATTAGGACCAAAAAATTCACTTCTGCCAGCTTCTTACAGCTTTTACTGTTACAGTTGTAAAAAATAACTTTCCCTGGGTGACAGAAGGCCAAAAATGACAACTATAGGTTTGCTTAAACAAAGAGCAATATTTTCAATAAAAATTATTTTTGCCATCAACAAGTAACTGATTTCTAATGATTAGGACCAAAAAACTCACTTTTGCCAGCTTCTTACAGCTTGTATTGTAACATTTATAAAAAAATTGCTTTCCCTCGACGAAAGAAGGCCAGACGTGACAACTACAGTTATTTTTTAAACAAAGAGCAACATTTTCAATCAAACCATGTTTGCCATCAACAAGTTACTGATTTATAATGATTAGGACCAAAAAATTCACTTCTGCCAGCTTCTTACAGCTTTTACTGTTACATTTGTAAAAAATAACTTTCCCTGGGTGACAGAAGGCCAAAAATGACAACTATAGGTTTGCTTAAACAAAGAGCAATATTTTCAATAAAAATTATGTTTGCCATCAACAAGTAACTGATTTCTAATGATTAGGACCAAAAAACTCACTTTTGCCAGCTTCTTACAGCTTTTATTGTAACATTTATAAAAAATTGCTTTCCCTCAACGAAAGAAGGCCAGACGTGACAACTACAGTTATTTTTTAAACAAAGAGCAACATTTTCAATCAAAACCATGTTTGCCATCAACAAGTTACTGATTTATAATGATTACGACCAAAAAATTCACTTCTGCCAGCTTCTTACAGCTTTTACTGTTACATTTGTAAAAAATAACTTTCCCTGGGTGACAGAAGGCCAAAAATGACAACTATAGGTTTGCTTAAACAAAGAGCAATATTTTCAATGAAAATTATGTTTGCCATCAACAAGTAACTGATTTCTAATGATTAGGACCAAAAAACTCACTTTTGCCAGCTTCTTACAGCTTTTATTGTAACATTTATAAAAAAATGCTTTCCCTCAACGAAAGAAGGCCAGACGTGACAACTACAGTTATTTTTTAAACAAAGAGCAATATTTTCAATCAAAACCATGTTTGCCATCAACAAGTTACTGATTTATAATGATTAGGACCAAAAAATTCACTTCTGCCAGCTTCTTACAGCTTTTACTGTAACATTTGTAAAAAATAACTTTCCCTGGGTGACAGAAGGCCAAAAATGACAACTATAGGTTTGCTTAAACAAAGAGCAATATTTTCAAAAAAAACTATGTTTGCCATCAGCACGTAATTGATTCCTAAAGATTATGACCAAAAAATTCACTTCTGCTAGCATCTTACAGCTTTTATTGTAACATTTGTAAAAAATAACTTTCCCTCAGTGACAGAAGTCCAAAAATGACAACTATAGGTTTGCTTAAACAAAGAGCAATATTTTCAATCAAAACCATGTTTGCCATCAACGAGTAACTGATTTCTAATGATTAGGACCAAAAAACTCACTTTTGCCAGCTTCTTACAGCTTTTATTGTAACATTTATAAAAAATAGCTTTCTCTCGGCAAAAGAAGGCCAGACGTGACAACTACAGTTATTTTTTAAACAAAGAGCAACATTTTCAATCAAACCATGTTTGCCATCAACAAGTTACTGATTTATAATGATTAGGACCAAAAAATTCACTTCTGCCAGCTTCTTACAGCTTTTACTGTTACATTTGTAAAAAATAACTTTCCCTGGGTGACAGAAGGCCAAAAATGACAACTATAGGTTTGCTTAAACAAAGAGCAATATTTTCAATAAAAATTATGTTTGCCATCAACAAGTAACTGATTTCTAATGATTAGGACCAAAAAACTCACTTTTGCCAGCTTCTTACAGCTTTTATTGTAACATTTATAAAAAATTGCTTTCCCTCAACGAAAGAAGGCCAGACGTGACAACTACAGTTATTTTTTAAACAAAGAGCAATATTTATAATCAAAACCATGTTTGCCATCAACAAGTTACTGATTTATAATGATTAGGACCAAAAAATTCACTTCTGCCAGCTTCTTACAGCTCTTACTGTTACATTTGTAAAAAATAACTTTCCCTGGGTGACAGAAGGCCAAAAATGACAACTATAGGTTTGCTTAAACAAAGAGCAATATTTTCAATAAAAATTATTTTTGCCATCAACAAGTAACTGATTTCTAATGATTAGGACCAAAAAACTCACTTTTGCCAGCTTCTTACAGCTTTTATTGTAACATTTATAAAAAATTGCTTTCCCTCGACGAAAGAAGGCCAGACGTGACAACTACAATTATTTTTTAAACAAAGAGCAACATTTTCAATCAAAACCATGTTTGCCATCAACAAGTTACTGATTTATAATGATTAGGACCAAAAAATTCACTTCTGCCAGCTTCTTACAGCTTTTACTGTTACATTTGTAAAAAATAACTTTCCCTGGGTGACAGAAGGCCAAAAATGACAACTATAGGTTTGCTTAAACAAAGAGCAATATTTTCAATAAAAATTATGTTTGCCATCAACAAGTAACTGATTTCTAATGATTAGGACCAAAAAACTCACTTTTGCCAGCTTCTTACAGCTTTTATTGTAACATTTATAAAAAATTGCTTTCCCTCAACGAAAGAAGGCCAGACGTGACAACTACAGTTATTTTTTAAACAAAGAGCAATATTTTCAATCAAAACCATGTTTGCCATCAACAAGTTACTGATTTATAATGATTAGGACCAAAAAATTCACTTCTGCCAGCTTCTTACAGCTTTTACTGTTACATTTGTAAAAAATAACTTTCCCTGGGTGACAGAAGGCCAAAAATGACAACTATAGGTTTGCTTAAACAAAGAGCAATATTTTCAATGAAAATTATGTTTGCCATCAACAAGTAACTGATTTCTAATGATTAGGACCAAAAAACTCACTTCTGCCAGCTTCTTACAGCTTTTACTGTAACATTTGTAAAAAATAGCTTTCTCTCGGCGAAAGAAGGCCAGAAGTGACAACTACAGTTAGTTTTTTAAACAAAGAGCAATATTTTCAATCAAAACCATGTTTGCCATCAACAAGTAACTGATTTATAATGAATAGGACCAAAAATTCACTTCTGCCAGCTTCTTACAGCTTTTATTGTTATATTTGTAAAAATAGCTTTCCCTCGGTGACAGAAGGCCAAAAATGACAACTATAGGTTTGCTTAAACAAAGAGCAATATTTTCAAAAAAAACTATGTTTGCCATCAGCACGTAATTGATTCCTAAAGATTATGACCAAAAAATTCACTTCTGCTAGCATCTTACAGCCTTTATTGTAACATTTGTAAAAAATAACTTTCCCTCAGTGACAGAAGTCCAAAAATGACAACTATAGGTTTGCTTAAACAAAGAGCAATATTTTCAATCAAAACCATGTTTGCCATCAACGAGTAACTGATTTCTAATGATTAGGACCAAAAAACTCACTTTTGCCAGCTTCTTACAGCTTTTATTGTAACATTTATAAAAAATAGCTTTCTCTCGGCAAAAGAAGGCCAGACGTGACAACTACAGTTTTTCTTAAACAAATAGCAATATTCCCAATCAAAACCATGTGTGCCATCAACAAGTAACTGATTTCTAATGATTAGGACCAAAAAATTCACTTCTGCCAGCTTCTTACAGCTTTTACTGTAACATTTGTAAAAATAGGTTTCTCTCGGTGAGAGAAGACCAACAATGACAACTATAGGTTTGCTTAAACAAAGAGCAATATTTTCAATAAAAACCACGTTTGCCATTAACAAGTAACTGATTTCTAGTCATTAGGACCAAAAAACTCACTTCTGCTAGCTTGTTGCAGCTTTTACTGTAACATTTGTAAAAAATAGCTTTCTCTCGGTGAAAGAAGGCCAGAAGTGACAACTACAGTTAGTTTTTTAAACAAAGAGCAATATTTTCAATCAAAACCATGTTTGCCATCAACAAGTAACTGATTTATAATGATTAGGACCAAAAAATTCACTTCTGCCAGCTTCTTACAGCTTTTATTGTTACATTTGTAAAAATAACTTCCCCTCAGTGACAGAAGGCCAAAAATGACAAATATAGGTTTGCTTAAACAAAGAGCAATATTTTCAATCAAAACCATGTGTGCCATCAACAAGTAACTGATTTCTAATGATTAGGACCAAAAAACTCACTTCTGCCAGCTTCTTACAGCTTTTATTGTAACATTTGTAAAAAAAATTGCTTTCTCTCGGTGAGAGAAGGCCAACAATGACAACTATAGGTTTGCTTAAACAAAGAGCAATATTTTCAATCAACAAGTAACTGATTTCTAATGATTAGGACCAAAAAACTCACTTCTGCCAGCTTCTTACAGCTTTTATTGTAACATTTGTAAAAAAAATTGCTTTCTCTCGGTGAGAGAAGGCCAACAATGACAACTATAGGTTTGCTTAAACAAAGAGCAATATTTTCAATCAAAGCCATGTTTGCCATCAACAAGTAACTGATTTCTAATCATTAGGAATAAAAAACTCACTTCTGCTAGCTTGTTACAGCTTTTACTGTAACATTTGTAAAAAATAGCTTTCTCTCGGCGAAAGAAGGCCAGAAGTGACAACTACAGTTTTTCTTAAACAAATAGCAATATTCCCAATCAAAACCATGTGTGCCCTCAACAAGTAACTTATTTCTAATGATTAGGACCAAAAAACTCACTTCTGCGAGCTTCTTACAGCTTTTACTGTAACATTTGTAAAAATAGGTTTCTCTCGGTGAGAGAAGGCCAAAAATGACAACTATAGGTTTACTTAAACAAAGAGCAATATTTTCAATCAAAACCATGTGTGCCCTCAACAAGTAACTTATTTCTAATGATTAGGACCAAAAAACTCACTTCTGCCAGCTTCTTACAGCTTTTATTGTAACATTTGTAAAAAAAATTGCTTTCTCTCGGTGAGAGAAGGCCAACAATGACAACTATAGGTTTGCTTAAACAAAGAGCAATATTTTCAATCAAAGCCATGTTTGCCATCAACAAGTAACTGATTTCTAATCATTAGGACCAAAAAACTCACTTCTGCTAGCTTGTTACAGCTTTTACTGTAACATTTGTAAAAAATAGCTTTCTCTCGGCGAAAGAAGGCCAGAAGTGACAACTACAGTTTTTCTTAAACAAATAGCAATATTCCCAATCAAAACCATGTGTGCCCTCTACAAGTAACTTATTTCTAATGATTAGGACCAAAAAACTCACTTCTGCGAGCTTCTTACAGCTTTTACTGTAACATTTGTAAAAAATAGGTTTCTCTCGGTGAGAGAAGGCCAAAAATGACAACTATAGGTTTACTTAAACAAAGAGCAATATTTTCAATCAAAACCATGTTTGCCATCAACAAGTAACTGATTTCTAATGATTAGGACCAAAAAACTCACTTCTGCGAGCTTCTTACGGCTTTTACTGTAACATTTGTAAAAATAGGTTTCTCTCGGTGAGAGAAGGCCAGTAATGACAACTATAGGTTTGCTTAAACAAAGAGCAATATTTTCAATCAAAACCATGTTTGCCATCAACAAGTAACTGATTTATAATGAATAGGACCAAAAATTCACTTTTGCCAGCTTCTCACAGCTTTTATTGTTATATTTGTAAAAATAGCTTTCCCTCGGTGACAGAAGGCCAGACGTGACAACTACAGTTTTTCTTAAGCAAATAGCAATATTCCCAATCAAAACCATGTGTGCCATCAACAAGTAACTGATTTCTAATGATTAGGACCAAAAAAATCACTTCTGCCAGCTTCTTACAGCTTTTGCTGTAACATTTGTAAAAATAGGTTTCTCTCGGTGAGAGAAGGCCAAAAATGACAACTATAGGTTTGCTTAAACAAAGAGCAATATTTTCAATCAAAACCATGTTTGCCATCAACAAGTAACTGATTTCTAATGATTAGGACCAAAAAACTCACTTCTGCCAGCTTCTTACAGCTTTTATTGTAACATTTGTAATAAATAGCTTTCTCTCGGTGAGAGAAGGCCAACAATGACAACTATAGGTTTGCTTAAACAAAGAGCAATATTTTCAATAAAAACTATGTTTGCCATCAGCACGTAATTGATTTCTAATGATTATGACCAAAAAATTCACTTCTGCTAGCATCTTACATCTTTTATTGTAACATTTGTAAAAAAAAAACCTTTCTCTCGGCGAGAGAAGGCCAACAATGACAGCTATAGGTTTGCTCAAACAAAGAGCAATATTTTCAATCAAAACCATGTTTGCCATCAACAAGTAACTGATTTATAATGATTAGGACCAAAAAATTCACTTCTGCCAGCTTCTTACAGCTTTTATTGTTACATTTGTAAAAATAACTTTCCCTCAGTGACAGAAGGCCAAAAATGACAACTATAGGTTTGCTTAAACAAAGAGCAATATTTTCAATCAAAACCATGTGTGCCATCAACAAGTAACTGATTTCTAATGATTAGGACCAAAAAAATCACTTCTGCCAGCTTCTTACAACTTTTACTGTAACATTTGTGAAAATTGCTTTCTCACGGTGAGAGAAGGCCAACAATGACAACTATAGGTTTGCTTAAACAAAGAGCAATATTTTCAATCAACAAGTTACTGATTTATAATGATTAGGACCAAAAAATTCACTTCTGCCAGCTTCTTACAGCTTTTACTGTTACAGTTGTAAAAAATAACTTTCCCTGGGTGACAGAAGGCCAAAAATGACAACTATAGGTTTGCTTAAACAAAGAGCAATATTTTCAATAAAAATTATTTTTGCCATCAACAAGTAACTGATTTCTAATGATTAGGACCAAAAAACTCACTTTTGCCAGCTTCTTACAGCTTGTATTGTAACATTTATAAAAAATTGCTTTCCCTCGACGAAAGAAGGCCAGACGTGACAACTACAGTTATTTTTTAAACAAAGAGCAACATTTTCAATCAAACCATGTTTGCCATCAACAAGTTACTGATTTATAATGATTAGGACCAAAAAATTCACTTCTGCCAGCTTCTTACAGCTTTTACTGTTACATTTGTAAAAAATAACTTTCCCTGGGTGACAGAAGGCCAAAAATGACAACTATAGGTTTGCTTAAACAAAGAGCAATATTTTCAATAAAAATTATGTTTGCCATCAACAAGTAACTGATTTCTAATGATTAGGACCAAAAAACTCACTTTTGCCAGCTTCTTACAGCTTTTATTGTAACATTTATAAAAAATTGCTTTCCCTCAACGAAAGAAGGCCAGACGTGACAACTACAGTTATTTTTTAAACAAAGAGCAACATTTTCAATCAAAACCATGTTTGCCATCAACAAGTTACTGATTTATAATGATTACGACCAAAAAATTCACTTCTGCCAGCTTCTTACAGCTTTTACTGTTACATTTGTAAAAAATAACTTTCCCTGGGTGACAGAAGGCCAAAAATGACAACTATAGGTTTGCTTAAACAAAGAGCAATATTTTCAATGAAAATTATGTTTGCCATCAACAAGTAACTGATTTCTAATGATTAGGACCAAAAAACTCACTTTTGCCAGCTTCTTACAGCTTTTATTGTAACATTTATAAAAAAATGCTTTCCCTCAACGAAAGAAGGCCAGACGTGACAACTACAGTTATTTTTTAAACAAAGAGCAATATTTTCAATCAAAACCATGTTTGCCATCAACAAGTTACTGATTTATAATGATTAGGACCAAAAAATTCACTTCTGCCAGCTTCTTACAGCTTTTACTGTTACATTTGTAAAAAATAACTTTCCCTGGGTGACAGAAGGCCAAAAATGACAACTATAGGTTTGCTTAAACAAAGAGCAATATTTTCAAAAAAAACTATGTTTGCCATCAGCACGTAATTGATTCCTAAAGATTATGACCAAAAAATTCACTTCTGCTAGCATCTTACAGCTTTTATTGTAACATTTGTAAAAAATAACTTTCCCTCAGTGACAGAAGTCCAAAAATGACAACTATAGGTTTGCTTAAGCAAAGAGCAATATTTTCAATCAAAACCATGTTTGCCATCAACGAGTAACTGATTTCTAATGATTAGGACCAAAAAACTCACTTTTGCCAGCTTCTTACAGCTTTTATTGTAACATTTATAAAAAATAGCTTTCTCTCGGCAAAAGAAGGCCAGACGTGACAACTACAGTTATTTTTTAAACAAAGAGCAACATTTTCAATCAAACCATGTTTGCCATCAACAAGTTACTGATTTATAATGATTAGGACCAAAAAATTCACTTCTGCCAGCTTCTTACAGCTTTTACTGTTACATTTGTAAAAAATAACTTTCCCTGGGTGACAGAAGGCCAAAAATGACAACTATAGGTTTGCTTAAACAAAGAGCAATATTTTCAATAAAAATTATGTTTGCCATCAACAAGTAACTGATTTCTAATGATTAGGACCAAAAAACTCACTTTTGCCAGCTTCTTACAGCTTTTATTGTAACATTTATAAAAAATTGCTTTCCCTCAACGAAAGAAGGCCAGACGTGACAACTACAGTTATTTTTTAAACAAAGAGCAATATTTATAATCAAAACCATGTTTGCCATCAACAAGTTACTGATTTATAATGATTAGGACCAAAAAATTCACTTCTGCCAGCTTCTTACAGCTCTTACTGTTACATTTGTAAAAAATAACTTTCCCTGGGTGACAGAAGGCCAAAAATTACAACTATAGGTTTGCTTAAACAAAGAGCAATATTTTCAATAAAAATTATTTTTGCCATCAACAAGTAACTGATTTCTAATGATTAGGACCAAAAAACTCACTTTTGCCAGCTTCTTACAGCTTTTATTGTAACATTTATAAAAAATTGCTTTCCCTCGACGAAAGAAGGCCAGACGTGACAACTACAATTATTTTTTAAACAAAGAGCAACATTTTCAATCAAAACCATGTTTGCCATCAACAAGTTACTGATTTATAATGATTAGGACCAAAAAATTCACTTCTGCCAGCTTCTTACAGCTTTTACTGTTACATTTGTAAAAAATAACTTTCCCTGGGTGACAGAAGGCCAAAAATGACAACTATAGGTTTGCTTAAACAAAGAGCAATATTTTCAATAAAAATTATGTTTGCCATCAACAAGTAACTGATTTCTAATGATTAGGACCAAAAAACTCACTTTTGCCAGCTTCTTACAGCTTTTATTGTAACATTTATAAAAAATTGCTTTCCCTCAACGAAAGAAGGCCAGACGTGACAACTACAGTTATTTTTTAAACAAAGAGCAATATTTTCAATCAAAACCATGTTTGCCATCAACAAGTTACTGATTTATAATGATTAGGACCAAAAAATTCACTTCTGCCAGCTTCTTACAGCTTTTACTGTTACATTTGTAAAAAATAACTTTCCCTGGGTGACAGAAGGCCAAAAATGACAACTATAGGTTTGCTTAAACAAAGAGCAATATTTTCAATGAAAATTATGTTTGCCATCAACAAGTAACTGATTTCTAATGATTAGGACCAAAAAACTCACTTCTGCCAGCTTCTTACAGCTTTTACTGTAACATTTGTAAAAAATAGCTTTCTCTCGGCGAAAGAAGGCCAGAAGTGACAACTACAGTTAGTTTTTTAAACAAAGAGCAATATTTTTAATCAAAACCATGTTTGCCATCAACAAGTAACTGATTTATAATGAATAGGACCAAAAATTCACTTCTGCCAGCTTCTTACAGCTTTTATTGTTATATTTGTAAAAATAGCTTTCCCTCGGTGACAGAAGGCCAAAAATGACAACTATAGGTTTGCTTAAACAAAGAGCAATATTTTCAATAAAAATTATGTTTGCCATCAACAAGTAACTGATTTCTAATGATTAGGACCAAAAAACTCACTTTTGCCAGCTTCTTACAGCTTTTATTGTAACATTTATAAAAAATTGCTTTCCCTCAACGAAAGAAGGCCAGACGTGACAACTACAGTTATTTTTTAAACAAAGAGCAATATTTTCAATCAAAACCATGTTTGCCATCAACAAGTTACTGATTTATAATGATTAGGACCAAAAAATTCACTTCTGCCAGCTTCTTACAGCTTTTACTGTTACATTTGTAAAAAATAACTTTCCCTGGGTGACAGAAGGCCAAAAATGACAACTATAGGTTTGCTTAAACAAAGAGCAATATTTTCAAAAAAAACTATGTTTGCCATCAGCACGTAATTGATTCCTAAAGATTATGACCAAAAAATTCACTTCTGCTAGCATCTTACAGCCTTTATTGTAACATTTGTAAAAAATAACTTTCCCTCAGTGACAGAAGTCCAAAAATGACAACTATAGGTTTGCTTAAACAAAGAGCAATATTTTCAATCAAAACCATGTTTGCCATCAACGAGTAACTGATTTCTAATGATTAGGACCAAAAAACTCACTTTTGCCAGCTTCTTACAGCTTTTATTGTAACATTTATAAAAAATAGCTTTCTCTCGGCAAAAGAAGGCCAGACGTGACAACTACAGTTTTTCTTAAACAAATAGCAATATTCCCAATCAAAACCATGTGTGCCATCAACAAGTAACTGATTTCTAATGATTAGGACCAAAAAATTCACTTCTGCCAGCTTCTTACAGCTTTTACTGTAACATTTGTAAAAATAGGTTTCTCTCGGTGAGAGAAGACCAACAATGACAACTATAGGTTTGCTTAAACAAAGAGCAATATTTTCAATAAAAACCACGTTTGCCATTAACAAGTAACTGATTTCTAGTCATTAGGACCAAAAAACTCACTTCTGCTAGCTTGTTGCAGCTTTTACTGTAACATTTGTAAAAAATAGCTTTCTCTCGGTGAAAGAAGGCCAGAAGTGACAACTACAGTTTTTTCTTAAACAAATAGCAATATTCCCAATCAAAACCATGTGTGCCATCAACAAGTAACTGATTTCTAATGATTAGGACCAAAAAACTCACTTCTGCGAGCTTCTTACAGCTTTTACTGTAACATTTGTAAAAATAGGTTTCTCTCGGTGAGAGAAGGCCAAAAATGACAACTATAGGTTTGCTTAAACAAAGAGCAATATTTTCAATCAAAACCATGTTTGCCATCAACAAGTAACTGATTTATAATGATTAGGACCAAAAAATTCACTTCTGCCAGCTTCTTACAGCTTTTATTGTTACATTTGTAAAAATAACTTTCCCTCAGTGACAGAAGGCCAAAAATGACAAATATAGGTTTGCTTAAACAAAGAGCAATATTTTCAATCAAAACCATGTGTGCCATCAACAAGTAACTGATTTCTAATGATTAGGACCAAAAAACTCACTTCTGCCAGCTTCTTACAGCTTTTATTGTAACATTTGTAAAAAAAATTGCTTTCTCTCGGTGAGAGAAGGCCAACAATGACAACTATAGGTTTGCTTAAACAAAGAGCAATATTTTCAATCAACAAGTAACTGATTTCTAATGATTAGGACCAAAAAACTCACTTCTGCCAGCTTCTTACAGCTTTTATTGTAACATTTGTAAAAAAAATTGCTTTCTCTCGGTGAGAGAAGGCCAACAATGACAACTATAGGTTTGCTTAAACAAAGAGCAATATTTTCAATCAAAGCCATGTTTGCCATCAACAAGTAACTGATTTCTAATCATTAGGAATAAAAAACTCACTTCTGCTAGCTTGTTACAGCTTTTACTGTAACATTTGTAAAAAATAGCTTTCTCTCGGCGAAATAAGGCCAGAAGTGACAACTACAGTTTTTCTTAAACAAATAGCAATATTCCCAATCAAAACCATGTGTGCCCTCAACAAGTAACTTATTTCTAATGATTAGGACCAAAAAACTCACTTCTGCGAGCTTCTTACAGCTTTTACTGTAACATTTGTAAAAATAGGTTTCTCTCGGTGAGAGAAGGCCAAAAATGACAACTATAGGTTTACTTAAACAAAGAGCAATATTTTCAATCAAAACCATGTGTGCCCTCAACAAGTAACTTATTTCTAATGATTAGGACCAAAAAACTCACTTCTGCCAGCTTCTTACAGCTTTTATTGTAACATTTGTAAAAAAAATTGCTTTCTCTCGGTGAGAGAAGGCCAACAATGACAACTATAGGTTTGCTTAAACAAAGAGCAATATTTTCAATCAAAGCCATGTTTGCCATCAACAAGTAACTGATTTCTAATCATTAGGACCAAAAAACTCACTTCTGCTAGCTTGTTACAGCTTTTACTGTAACATTTGTAAAAAATAGCTTTCTCTCGGCGAAAGAAGGCCAGAAGTGACAACTACAGTTTTTCTTAAACAAATAGCAATATTCCCAATCAAAACCATGTGTGCCCTCTACAAGTAACTTATTTCTAATGATTAGGACCAAAAAACTCACTTCTGCCAGCTTCTTACAGCTTTTATTGTAACATTTGTAATAAATAGCTTTCTCTCGGTGAGAGAAGGCCAACAATGACAACTATAGGTTTGCTTAAACAAAGAGCAATATTTTCAATAAAAACTATGTTTGCCATCAGCACGTAATTGATTTCTAATGATTATGACCAAAAAATTCACTTCTGCTAGCATCTTACATCTTTTATTGTAACATTTGTAAAAAAAAAACCTTTCTCTCGGCGAGAGAAGGCCAACAATGACAGCTATAGGTTTGCTCAAACAAAGAGCAATATTTTCAATCAAAACCATGTTTACCATCAACAAGTAACTGATTTCTAATGATTAGGACCAAAAAAATCACTTCTGCCAGCTTCTTACAACTTTTACTGTAACATTTGTAAAAATAGCTTTCTCTCGGTGAGAGTAGGCCAACAATGACAACTATAGGTTTGCTTAAACAAAGAGCAATAATTTTAATCAAAACCATGTTTACCATCAACAAGTAACTGATTTATAATGATTAGGACCAAAAATTTCACTTCTGCCAGCTTCTTACAGCTTTTAATGTAACATTTGTAATAAATAGCTTTCTCTCGGTGAGAGAAGGCCAACAATGACAACTATAGGTTTGCTTAAACAAAGAACAATATTTTCAATAAAAACCATGTTTGCCATCAACAAGTAACTGATTTATAATCATTAGGACCAAAAAACTCACTTCTGCTAGCTTGTTACAGCTTTTACTGTAACATTTGTAAAAAATAGCTTTCTCTCGGCGAAAGAAGGCCAGAAGTGACAACTACAGTTTTTCTTAAACAAAGAGCAATATTTTCAATAAAAACCATGTTTGCCATCAACAAGTAACTGATTTCTAATGATTAGGACCAAAAAACTTACTTCTGCTAGCATCTTACAGCTTTTACTGTAACATTTGTAAAAATAGCTTTCTCTCGGCCAATGAATGCCAGAAGTGACAACTACAGTTATTTTTTAAACAAAGTGCAATATTTTCAATAAAAACCACGTTTGCCATTAACAAGTAACTGATTTCTAGTCATTAGGACCAAAAAACTCACTTCTGCTAGCTTGTTGCAGCTTTTACTGTAACATTTATAAAAAAATAGCTTTCTCTCGGTGAAAGAAGGCCAAAAGTGACAACTACAGTTTTTTCTTAAACAAATAGCAATATTCCCAATCAAAACCATGTGTGCCATCAACAAGTAACTGATTTCTAATGATTAGGACCAAAAAACTCACTTCTGCGAGCTTCTTACAGCTTTTACTGTAACATTTGTAAAAATAGGTTTCTCTCGGTGAGAGAAGGCCAAAAATGACAACTATAGGTTTGCTTAAACAAAGAGCAATATTTTCAATCAAAACCATGTTTGCCATCAACAAGTAACTGATTTATAATGATTAGGACCAAAAAATTCACTTCTGCCAGCTTCTTACAGCTTTTATTGTTACATTTGTAAAAATAACTTTCCCTCAGTGACAGAAGGCCAAAAATGACAACTATAGGTTTGCTTAAACAAAGAGCAATATTTTCAATCAAAACCATGTGTGCCATCAACAAGTAACTGATTTCTAATGATTAGGACCAAAAAAATCACTTCTGCCAGCTTCTTACAACTTTTACTGTAACATTTGTAAAAAATAGCTTTCTCTCGGCGAAAGAAGGCCAACAATGACAACTATAGGTTTGCTTAAACAAAGAGCAATATTTTCAATCAAAGCCATGTTTGCCATCAACAAGTAAATGATTTCTAATCATTAGGACCAAAAAACTCACTTCTGCTAGCTTGTTACAGCTTTTATTGTAACATTTGTAAAAAAAATTGCTTTCTCTCGGTGAGAGAAGGCCAACAATGACAACTATAGGTTTGCTTAAACAAAGAGCAATATTTTCAATCAACAAGTAACTGATTTCTAATGATTAGGACCAAAAAACTCACTTCTGCCAGCTTCTTACAGCTTTTATTGTAACATTTGTAAAAAAAATTGCTTTCTCTCGGTGAGAGAAGGCCAACAATGACAACTATAGGTTTGCTTAAACAAAGAGCAATATTTTCAATCAAAGCCATGTTTGCCATCAACAAATAACTGATTTCTAATCATTAGGAATAAAAAACTCACTTCTGCTAGCTTGTTACAGCTTTTACTGTAACATTTGTAAAAAATAGCTTTCTCTCGGCGAAAGAAGGCCAGAAGTGACAACTACAGTTTTTCTTAAACAAATAGCAATATTCCCAATCAAAACCATGTGTGCCCTCAACAAGTAACTTATTTCTAATGATTAGGACCAAAAAACTCACTTCTGCGAGCTTCTTACAGCTTTTACTGTAACATTTGTAAAAAATAGCTTTCTCTCGGCGAAAGAAGGCCAGAAGTGACAACTACAGTTTTTCTTAAACAAATAGCAATATTCCCAATCAAAACCATGTGTGCCCTCAACAAGTAACTTATTTCTAATGATTAGGACCAAAAAACTCACTTCTGCGAGCTTCTTACAGCTTTTACTGTAATATTTGTAAAAATAGGTTTCTCTCGGTGAGAGAAGGCCAAAAATGACAACTATAGGTTTACTTAAACAAAGAGCAATATTTTCAATCAAAACCATGTTTGCCATCAACAAGTAACTGATTTCTAATGATTAGGACCAAAAAACTCACTTCTGCGAGCTTCTTACGGCTTTTACTGTAACATTTGTAAAAATAGGTTTCTCTCGGTGAGAGAAGGCCAATAATGACAACTATAGGTTTGCTTAAACAAAGAGCAATATTTTCAATCAAAACCATGTTTGCCATCAACAAGTAACTGATTTATAATGAATAGGACCAAAAATTCACTTCTGCCAGCTTCTCACAGCTTTTATTGTTATATTTGTAAAAATAGCTTTCCCTCGGTGACAGAAGGCCAGACGTGACAACTACAGTTTTTCTTAAGCAAATAGCAATATTCCCAATCAAAACCATGTGTGCCATCAACAAGTAACTGATTTCTAATGATTAGGACCAAAAAAATCACTTCTGCCAGCTTCTTACAACTTTTACTGTAACATTTGTGAAAATTGCTTTCTCTCGGTGAGAGAAGGCCAACAATGACAACTATAGGTTTGCTTAAACAAAGAGCAATATTTTCAATCAACAAGTAACTGATTTCTAATGATTAGGACCAAAAAACTCACTTCTGCCAGCTTCTTACAGCTTTTATTGTAACATTTGTAAAAAAAATTGCTTTCTCTCGGTGAGAGAAGGCCAACAATGACAACTATAGGTTTGCTTAAACAAAGAGCAATATTTTCAATCAAAGCCATGTTTGCCATCAACAAGTAACTGATTTCTAATCATTAGGAATAAAAAACTCACTTCTGCTAGCTTGTTACAGCTTTTACTGTAACATTTGTAAAAAATAGCTTTCTCTCGGCGAAAGAAGGCCAGAAGTGACAACTACAGTTTTTCTTAAACAAATAGCAATATTCCCAATCAAAACCATGTGTGCCCTCAACAAGTAACTTATTTCTAATGATTAGGACCAAAAAACTCACTTCTGCGAGCTTCTTACAGCTTTTACTGTAACATTTGTAAAAATAGGTTTCTCTCGGTGAGAGAAGGCCAAAAATGACAACTATAGGTTTACTTAAACAAAGAGCAATATTTTCAATCAAAACCATGTGTGCCATCAACAAGTAACTTATTTCTAATGATTAGGACCAAAAAACTCACTTCTGCCAGCTTCTTACAGCTTTTATTGTAACATTTGTAAAAAAAATTGCTTTCTCTCGGTGAGAGAAGGCCAACAATGACAGCTATAGGTTTGCTTAAACAAAGAGCAATATTTTCAATCAAAGCCATGTTTGCCATCAACAAGTAACTGATTTCTAATCATTAGGACCAAAAAACTCACTTCTGCTAGCTTGTTACAGCTTTTACTGTAACATTTGTAAAAAATAGCTTTCTCTCGGCGAAAGAAGGCCAAAAATGACAACTATAGGTTTGCTTAAACAAAGAGCAATATTTTCAATCAAAACCATGTTTGCCATCAACAAGTAACTGATTTCTAATGATTAGGACCAAAAAACTCACTTCTGCCAGCTTCTTACAGCTTTTATTGTAACATTTGTAATAAATAGCTTTCTCTCGGTGAGAGAAGGCCAACAATGACAACTATAGGTTTGCTTAAACAAAGAGCAATATTTTCAATAAAAACTATGTTTGCCATCAGCACGTAATTGATTTCTAATGATTATGACCAAAAAATTCACTTCTGCTAGCATCTTACATCTTTTATTGTAACATTTGTAAAAAAAAAACTTTCTCTCGGCGAGAGAAGGCCAACAATGACAGCTATAGGTTTGCTCAAACAAAGAGCAATATTTTCAATCAAAACCATGTTTGCCATCAACAAGTAACTGATTTATAATGAATAGGACCAAAAATTCACTTCTGCCAGCTTCTCACAGCTTTTATTGTTATATTTGTAAAAATAGCTTTCCCTCGGTGACAGAAGGCCAGACGTGACAACTACAGTTTTTCTTAAGCAAATAGCAATATTCCCAATCAAAACCATGTGTGCCATCAACAAGTAACTGATTTCTAATGATTAGGACCAAAAAAATCACTTCTGCCAGCTTCTTACAGCTTTTGCTGTAACATTTGTAAAAATAGGTTTCTCTCGGTGAGAGAAGGCCAAAAATGACAACTATAGGTTTGCTTAAACAAAGAGCAATATTTTCAATCAAAACCATGTTTGCCATCAACAAGTAACTGATTTCTAATGATTAGGACCAAAAAACTCACTTCTGCCAGCTTCTTACAGCTTTTATTGTAACATTTGTAATAAATAGCTTTCTCTCGGTGAGAGAAGGCCAACAATGACAACTATAGGTTTGCTTAAACAAAGAGCAATATTTTCAATAAAAACTATGTTTGCCATCAGCACGTAATTGATTTCTAATGATTATGACCAAAAAATTCACTTCTGCTAGCATCTTACATCTTTTATTGTAACATTTGTAAAAAAAAACCTTTCTCTCGGCGAGAGAAGGCCAACAATGACAGCTATAGGTTTGCTCAAACAAAGAGCAATATTTTCAATCAAAACCATGTTTACCATCAACAAGTAACTGATTTATAATGATTAGGACCAACAAATTCACTTCTGCCAGCTCCTTACAGCTTTTATTATAACATTTGTAAAAATAGTTTTCCTTCGGTGAGAGAAGGCCAAAAATGACAACTATAGGTTTGCTTAAACAAAGAGCAATATTTTCAATCAAAACCATGTTTGTCATCAACAAGTAACTGATTTCTAATGATTAGGACCAAAAAACTCACTTCTGCTGGCTTCTTACAGATTTTACTGTAACATTTGTAAAAAAATCGTTTTTTCTCGGTGAGAGAAGCCAATAATGACAACTATAGGTTTGTTTAAACAAAGAGCAATATTTTAAATAAAAACCATGTTTGCCATCAACAAGTAACTGATTTCTAATGATTAGGACCAAAAAACTCACTTTTGCCAGCTTCTTACAGCTTTTATTGTAACATTTATTAAAAAAGTAGCTTTCTCTCGGCGAAAGAAGGCCAGACGTGACAACTACAGTTTTTCTTAAACAAATAGCAATATTCCCAATCAAAACCATGTGTGCCATCAACAAGTAACTGATTTCTAATGATTAGGACCAAAAAATTCACTTCTGCCAGCTTCTTACAGCTTTTACTGTAACATTTGTAAAAATAGTTTTCTCTCGGTGAGAGAAGACCTAAAATGACAACTATAGGTTTGCTGAAACAAAGAGCAATATTTTCAATCAAAACCATGTTTGCCATCAACAAGTAACTGATTTCTAATGATTAGGACCAAAAAAACTCACTTCTGCCAGCTTCTTACAGCTTTTATTGTAACATTTGTAATAAATAGCTTTCTCTCGGCGAGAGAAGGCAAACAATGACAACTATAGGTTTGCTTAAATAAAGAGCAATATTTTCAATCAAAACCATGTTTGCCATCAACAAGTAACTGATTTCTAATGATTAGGACCAAAAAACTCATTTTGCCAGCTTCTTACATCTTTTATTGTAACATTTATAAAAAATTGCTTTCCCTCGACGAAAGAAGGCCAGACGTGACAACTACAGCTAGTTTTTTAAACAAAGAGCAATATTTTCAATCAAGACCATGTTTGCCATCAACAAGTAACTGATTTCTAATGATTAGGACCAAAAATCTCACTTTTGCCAGCTTCTTACAGCTTTTATTGTAACATTTATAAAAAATAGCTTTCTCTCGGCGAAAGAATGCCAGAAGTGACAACTACAGTTATTTTTTAAACAAATAGCAATATTCCCAATCAAAACCATGTGTGCCATCAACAAGTAACTGGTTTCTAATGATTAGGACCAAAAAAATCACTTCTGCCAGCTTCTTACAACTTTTACTGTAACATTTGTAAAAATAGCTTTCTCTCGGTGAGAGTAGGCCAACAATGACAACTATAGGTTTGCTTAAACAAAGAGCAATAATTTTAATCAAAACCATGTTTACCATCAACAAGTAACTGATTTATAATGATTAGGACCAAAAAATTCACTTCTGCCAGCTTCTTACAGCTTTTAATGTAACATTTGTAATAAATAGCTTTCTCTCGGTGAGAGAAGGCCAACAATGACAACTATAGGTTTGCTTAAACAAAGAACAATATTTTCAATAAAAACCATGTTTGCCATCAACAAGTAACTGATTTATAATCATTAGGACCAAAAAACTCACTTCTGCTAGCTTGTTACAGCTTTTACTGTAACATTTGTAAAAAATAGCTTTCTCTCGGCGAAAGAAGGCCAGAAGTGACAAATACAGTTTTTCTTAAACAAAGAGCAATATTTTCAATAAAAACCATGTTTGCCATCAACAAGTAACTGATTTCTAATGATTAGGACCAAAAAACTCACTTCTGCTAGCATCTTACAGCTTTTACTGTAACATTTGTAAAAATAGCTTTCTCTCGGCGAATGAATGCCAGAAGTGACAACTACAGTTATTTTTTAAACAAAGTGCAATATTTCCATCAAAACCATGTTTGCCATCAACAAGTAACTGATTTCTAATGATTAGGACCAAAAGATTCACTTCTGCGAGCTTCTTACAGCTTTTACTGTAACATTTGTAAAAATAGCTTTCCCTCTGTGACAGAAGGCCAAAAATGACAACTATAGGTTTGTTTAAACAAAGAGCAATATTTTCAATAAAAACCATGTTTGCCATCAACAAGTAACTGATTTCTAATGATTAGGACCAAAAAACTCACTTTTGCCAGCTTTTATTGTAACATTTATTAAAAATTGCTTTCCCTCGACGAAAGAAGGCCAGACGTGACAACTGCAGTTTTTCTTAAACAAATAGCAATATTCCCAATCAAAACCATGTGTGCCATCAACAAGTAACTGATTTCTAATGATTAGGACCAAAAAATTCACTTCTGCCAGCTTCTTACAGCTTTTACTGTAACATTTGTAAAAATAGTTTTCTCTCGGTGAGAGAAGACCTAAAATGACAACTATAGGTTTGCTGAAACAAAGAGCAATATTTTCAATCAAAACCATGTTTGCCATCAACAAGTAACTGATTTCTAATGATTAGGACCAAAAAAACTCACTTCTGCCACCTTCTTACGGCTTTTACTGTAACATTTGTAATAAATAGGTTTCTCTCGGTGAGAGAAGGCCAATAATGACAACTATAGGTTTGCTTAAACAAAGAGCAATATTTTTAATCAAAACCATGTTTGCCATCAACAAGTAACTGATTTCTAATGATTAGGACCAAAAAACTCACTTCTGCGAGCTTCTTACGGCTTTTACTGTAACATTTGTAAAAATAGGTTTCTCTCGGTGAGAGAAGGCCAATAATGACAACTATAGGTTCGCTTAAACAAAGAGCAATATTTTCAATCAAAGCCATGTTTGCCATCAACAAGTAACTGATTTCTAATCATTAGGACCAAAAAACTCACTTCTGCTAGCTTCTTACAGCTTTTACTGTAACATTTGTAAAAAATAGCTTTCTCTCGGCGAAAGAAGGCCAGAAGTGACAACTACAGTTTTTCTTAAACAAAGAGCAATATTTTCAATAAAAACCATGTTTGCCATCAACAAGTAACTGATTTCTAATGATTAGGACCAAAAAATTCACTTCTGCCAGCTTCTTACAGCTTTTACTGTAACATTTGTAAAAATAGTTTTCTCTCTGTGAGAGAAGACCTAAAATGACAACTATAGGTTTGCTGAAACAAAGAGCAATATTTTCAATCAAAACCATGTTTGCCATCAACAAGTAACTGATTTCTAATGATTAGGACCAAAAAAACTCACTTCTGCCACCTTCTTACGGCTTTTACTGTAACATTTGTAATAAATAGGTTTCTCTCGGTGAGAGAAGGCCAATAATGACAACTATAGGTTTGCTTAAACAAAGAGCAATATTTTTAATCAAAACCATGTTTGCCATCAACAAGTAACTGATTTCTAATGATTAGGACCAAAAAACTCACTTCTGTGAGCTTCTTACGGCTTTTACTGTAACATTTGTAAAAATAGGTTTCTCTCGGTGAGAGAAGGCCAATAATGACAACTATAGGTTCGCTTAAACAAAGAGCAATATTTTCAATCAAAGCCATGTTTGCCATCAACAAGTAACTGATTTCTAATCATTAGGACCAAAAAACTCACTTCTGCTAGCTTCTTACAGCTTTTACTGTAACATTTGTAAAAAATAGCTTTCTCTCGGCGAAAGAAGGCCAGAAGTGACAACTACAGTTTTTCTTAAACAAAGAGCAATATTTCCATCAAAACGATGTTTGCCATCAACAAGTAACTGATTTCTAATGATTAGGACCAAAAGATTCACTTCTGCGAGCTTCTTACAGCTTTTACTGTAACATTTGTAAAAATAGCTTTCCCTCTGTGACAGAAGGCCAAAAATGACAACTATAGGTTTGTTTAAACAAAGAGCAATATTTTCAATAAAAACCATGTTTGCCATCAACAAGTAACTGATTTCTAATGATTAGGACCAAAAAACTCACTTTTGCCAGCTTCTTACAGCTTTTATTGTAACATTTATTAAAAAAATAGCTTTCTCTCGGCGAAAGAAGGCCAGACGTGACAACTACAGTTTTTCTTAAACAAAGAGCAATATTTTCAATAAAAACCATGTTTGCCATCAACAAGTAACTGATTTCTAATGATTAGGACCAAAAAACTCACTTCTGCTAGCATCTTACAGCTTTTACTGTAACATTTGTAAAAATAGCTTTCTCTCGGCGAATGAATGCCAGAAGTGACAACTACAGTTAGTTTTTAAACAAAGAGCAATATTTCCATCAAAACCATGTTTGCCATCAACAAGTAACTGATTTCTAATGATTAGGACCAAAAAATTCACTTCTGCCAGTTTCTTACAGCTTTTACTGTAACATTTGTAAAAATAGTTTTCTCTCGGTGAGAGAAGACCTAAAATGACAACTATAGGTTTGCTGAAACAAAGAGCAATATTTTCAATCAAAACCATGTTTGCCATCAACAAGTAACTGATTTCTAATGATTAGGACCAAAAAAACTCACTCCTGCCAGCTTCTTACAGCTTTTATTGTAACATTTGTAATAAATAGCTTTCTCTCAGCGAGAGAAGGCAAACAATGACAACTATAGGTTTGCTTAAACAAAGAGCAATATTTTCAATAAAAACCATGTTTGCCATCAACAAGTAACTGATTTCTAATGATTAGGACCAAAAAACTCACTTCTGCTAGCATCTTACAGCTTTTACTGTAACATTTGTAAAAATAGCTTTCTCTCGGCGAATGAATGCCAGAAGTGATAACTACAGTTATTTTTTAAACAAAGAGCAATATTTCCATCAAAACCATGTTTGCCATCAACAAGTAACTGATTTCTAATGATTAGGACCAAAAGATTCCCTTCTGCGAGCTTCTTACAGCTTTTACTGTAACATTTGTAAAAATTGCTTTCCCTCTGTGACAGAAGGCCAAAAATGACAACTATAGGTTTGTTTAAACAAAGAGCAATATTTTCAATAAAAACCATGTTTGCCATCAACAAGTAACTGATTTCTAATGTTTAGGACCAAAAAACTCACTTTTGCCAGCTTCTTACAGCTTTTATTGTAACATTTATTAAAAATTGCTTTACATCGACGAAAGAAGGCCAGACGTGACAACTACAGTTATTTTTTAAACAAAGAGCAATATTTCCATCAAAACCATGTTTGCCATCAACAAGTAACTGATTTCTAATGATTAGGACCAAAAGATTCACTTCTGCGAGCTTCTTACAGCTTTTACTGTAACATTTCTAAAAATAGCTTTCCCTTGGTGACAGAAGGCCAAAAATGACAACTATAGGTTTGTTTAAACAAAGAGCAATATTTTCAATAAAAACCATGTTTGCCATCAACAAGTAACTGATTTCTAATGATTAGGACCAAAAACTCATTTTGCCAGCTTCTTACAGCTTTTATTGTAACATTTATAAAAAATTGCTTTCCCTCGACGAAAGAAGGCCAGACGTGACAACTACAGTTAGTTTTTTAAACAAAGAGCAATATTTTCAATCAAGACCATGTTTGCCATCAACAAGTAACTGATTTCTAATGATTAGGACCACAAATCTCACTTTTGCCAGCTTCTTACAGCTTTTATTGTAACATTTATAAAAAATAGCTTTCTCTCGGCGAAAGAATGCCAGAAGTGACAACTACAGTTATTTTTTAAACAAATAGCAATATTCCCAATCAAAACCATGTGTGCCATCAACAAGTAACTGATTTCTAATGATTAGGACCAAAAAAATCACTTCTGTCAGCTTCTTACAACTTTTACTGTAACATTTGTAAAAATAGCTTTCTCTCGGTGAGAGTAGGCCAACAATGACAACTATAGGTTTGCTTAAACAAAGAGCAATAATTTTAATCAAAAACCATGTTTACCATCAACAAGTAACTGATTTATAATGATTAGGACCAAAAAATTCACTTCTGCCAGCTTCTTACAGCTTTTAATGTAACATTTGTAATAAATAGCTTTCTCTCGGTGAGAGAAGGCCAACAATGACAACTATAGGTTTGCTTAAACAAAGAACAATATTTTCAATAAAAACCATGTTTGCCATCAACAAGTAACTGATTTCTAATGATTAGGACCAAAAAACTCACTTCTGCCAGCTTCTTAGAGCTTTTACTGTAACGTTTATAAAAAATAGCTTTCTCTCGGCGAAAGAAGGCCAGAAGTGACAACTACAGTTATTTTTTAAACAAAGAGCAATATTTTCAATCAAAACCATGTTTGATATTAACAAGTAACTGATTTCTAATGATTAGGACCAAAAAAGTCACTTATGCAAGCTTCTTACAGCTTTTACTGTAACATTTGTAAAAATAGGTTTCTCTCGGTGAGAGAAGACCAAAAATGACAACTATAGGTTTGCTTAAACAAAGAGCAATATTTTCAATCAAAACCATGTTTGCCATCAACAAGTAACTGATTTCTAATGATTAGGACCAAAAAACTCACTTCTGCCAGCTTCTTACAGCTTTTATTGTAACATTTGTAATAAATAGCTTTCTATCGACAAGAGAAGGCCAAAAATGACAACTATAGGTTTTCTTGGACAAAGAGCAATATTTTCAATCAAAACCCTGTTTGCCATCAACAAGTAACTGATTTCTAATGAGTAGGACCAAAAAACTCACTTCTGCGGGATTCTTACAGCTTTTACTGTCACATTTGTAAAAATAGCTTTCTTTCAGCGAGAGAAAGCCAGAAGTGACAACTACAGTTTTTCTTTGACTAAGAGCAATATTTTCAATCAAAACCATGTTTGCCATCAACAAGTGACTGATTTCTAAAGATTAGGACCAAAAAACTCACTTCTTCGAGCTTCTTACAGCTTTTACTGTAACATTTGTAAAAATAGCTTTTTCTTGGCGAGAGAAGGCCAGAAATGACAACTACAGTTTTTCTTAAACAAATAGCAATATTTTTCAAATCAAATCAATGTTTGCCCCGAACAAGTAACTGGTTTCTAATTGTTAGAACATTGAAATTCACTTCTGCAAGCTTCTTACAGCTTATATTGTAAGAATTGTAAACATAGCTATTGCTATTATAGAGCTATTATTGCTATTTTTAAGATGGCGACGCGCAACAGTGCAGCGGCTTCTCGTGCTCCTGGGGTCAAGCCCTCTTTTAGTACTTTTACCGTTGGTCCCGAGGCCAACTGCACTCGTGTTGCTTGTGTTAACAAGCGTATTATGTATAGCCGAACCGAACTTTTCAAAATAAAGGACGGTTCGGTCAGAGAAACAACAACAACAACAGCGGCCCTCGGACTCAGGGCCTTGCTGGGCAGACTGCAGCTCCTGAGGACATCGGGCTGGCGCAGAGGTGCCCACTGGACAAACGGCAAGCGGAAGCGGTGTGCAAGGAAGCAGAAGAGGGGTAAGCGGAGCAGACTGCTAGCCAGGCTAAAAGCTAATGCGGGGAGACCACCGATCCCGCCACTGTTCCTCTCAAATGTCCGTTCTCTGGTCAACAAGATGGACCTGCTTTGACTGAGGCTGAGGGCTTCCCGTGAGATGAGGAACTGTGCGGTGCTTTGTCTCACAGAAATCTGGCTGAACGACAACATGCCGGACTCAGCCTTCCAGACCGACGGCCGGCTTCTCTTCCGAGCGGACCGTAACCAGCAGTCGGGGAAAGCCCGCGGGGGCGGATTATGTCTACGTGGACAAAGGTTGGTGTACGAACTGTGCTTTGGTGAACAGCCACTGCTCCGAGGCAGTAGAGTATATAACTGTGAAGTGCCGGCCACACTACTTGCCTCGTGAGTTTACAGCGGTGTTTGTTATGGCTGTTTACATCCCGCCGGGTGCTAATGCTAACGAAGCGCTTAAGGAGCTTCATGACATCATCAGCTCGCTCCAGCACAAGCACCCGGAGGCATTTTACGTGGTTGCGGGGGATTTTAATCACGTAAACCTGACAGACACTCTGCCTAAGTTTCACCAGCATGTCACCATACCGACACGAGGAGATAACATGCTGGACCGTGTTTACACCAACAAAAAAGACGCATACAGAGCCGTCCCCCACCCCCACCTGGGCCTCTCCGATCACATCTCCATCGTGCTGGTCCCCGCCTACCGTCCTCTGCTCAGACGCCACACGCCAACACAGAGGACTATCACCGTATGGCCCAGTGATGCCGCCCTGACACTGCAGGACTGTTTCCAGTGCACAGACTGGCAAATCTTCAGGGAGGCAGCTGCCCTTAAGGGACAGGTGGACCTGGAGGAATATACGTCGGCTGTCCTCGGCTACATCAGTAAGTTCTTACAGCTTATATTGTAAGATTTGTAAACATAGCTTTTTTCTCTGCAAGAGAAAGTCAGAAATGACAAATTGTGTGTGGTTAAACATACAGCAATATTTTAAATCAAAACCATGTTTGCCATCAATAAGTAACACATTTTTACTGATTAGAACTTTGAAACTCACTTCTGTAAGTTCTCTCAGTGAGAGAATGCCAGAAATGAAAACTAGTTTAATTGTCTTTAACATACAGCAATGTTTTCAATGAAAACCATGTTCGCCATCAATAAGTAACTGATTTGTAATGAGTAGGACCAAGAAACTCACTTCTACAAGCTGCTTACAGCTTATATTGTATAATTTGTAAACATAGCTTTCTCTCAGCGAGAGAAGGCCTCAAATGACGTTTCATGTGTGGCTTAAACATACAACCCTTTTTTTTTGTCATTAATAGGTATCAGATTTTTTAATGATTAGAACCTTGAAACTCACTTCTGCAAGCTTCTTACACCTTATATTGTAAGATTTGTGAAAAAAAAATAGCATTTTGCTTTTGGCGCGAGAATGCCAGAAATCTATCTGCACGGATCCGACACTGTCCGCACGGATTCTCTTCATCACAGAGAGAGTGGCGTTGGACCTGCTTTACCTAAGCGTATTCAGTCACTTCCGGTTACCGGTGTTACTGAAACAGTGCTCTCTGTTCTGCTCACTTCGTCTGTTTTTTACATATTCCTCGCATTGGCGAGTGTCTCCATAACTTTACACTATCACTTAGACTTGTTCTGTTTGTGCACGGACAGGTCTCCCAACCTTAGCAACCATCATTGTTCATTGTTTGTTTCACTAACTAGCCTAGCTATAGCAATGGCTTCTCTCTCCTCTCCCACTCTCTCTTCTCCTCTCTCCTGTCCTGTGTGCTACATGTTTAGCTATTTGTCGACCTCCTTTCGCGAAAATGGTAATTGTAATAAATTAAATTTATTAGTATCTCTAGAGGCGAGGCTTAGCGACTTAGAGGCACGGTACCGCACCACCGTCAGTAGCTGCTATAGTTATCAAGTCCCTTGTAGCCTGTGCGGCACCACCGAAGGCAGCTTTAGCTAGCCGTCCCCCGGTAGTTCCCGAGCAGCCGGGAGGCTGGGTGACTGTTCGAAGGAAGCATAGCCCCAAACAGAAGCCCACGGTACACCACCAACCGCTTCACGTCTCTAACCGATTTTCCACACTCAGCAACACACCTGCTGAGAAGCCAACTCTGGTCATTGGCAGCTCTAATGTACGAATCGTGAAGTTAGTGACCATTGTTAAATGCATCCCGGGCCAGAGCGGGCGACATCAAGTCTAATTTAAAACTGCTGGCTAAAGATAAGCGTAAATATAATAAGTGTGATGGCCACAGCCATAAAAATGTCGGTAACCTTCTGCACTCACACTTGTTTCTATAGTTGAATTTTGGTTATACATATTATACAGTATATTTAATGAATTAATTTAAAATTGGTTTTAACATTTAGCTGCAATAAATCACACGTTCTGTTTCAGATACACACTTTATTATATGACAGTACATTGGTTTTCTATTTGAAACGCGCACAATATTTAGCTTTTGTACAGTCTTCATTTAATACGATTTCTAATCTGTTTTCTTTGATTTACCGGTGCTGCTGCTGGGAGCCGGGAATGCCAGGCAAAAGGATCTGCCCCACAAGCCCAGCCATTTTGTAGCAGAGGATGCTGATTGGGCCGGCACATCATGTGGGGGGGAATTTAGTGCTTTACTGTTTATTCCTTTTGAGACAATTAGTAATTTTACTTTGTTTTGTTAAGTATGAATTATGTTTTTTTCAAAGAGTTAATTTTCCTGATTTGCTTTGGTAATTAGCTGTTTACCCCTCTTGTGTTGGTATGGGCTGATTACCCAGTATATAAGTTTCCCTCTTGTGTTTAGTCATGAGGTCTGTTTGTTTTGTCTTCTGTTAGTTTGTTTAGTTGGCATTTACACAGTTTTGTTAATTTGACCTCTTTTATGGGCCCAGTTCTTTATTGCTTTTGTTTGGAAATTTTGTTTTTTCATACTTTGAATAAATTATAAAATCCTTTTTTTGAAAAACTACCTGTTTTCCTCATTGCCGGGTGACTCGGTCCCTCACAATAAGATTATGATTAATGTCGGCGGTAATGACGCCAATCGGAGGTCACTAAAATTAATGTATCATCGTTGTGTGAATATGCCAAAACAATGTCGGACTACGTAATTTTCTCTGGACCCCTACCAAATGTCACCGCTAGCTGTCGAGGTGGTGTCCAGCAAACGATGTGGGCTTTATAAATAATTGGACACCTTTCTGTGAAAAACCTGATTAGGAGAGACGGCATCCATCCCAGTTTGGATGGAGCAGCTTTTATATTTACAAAATGACAATCCAGAGTTGAGACCATGAGTTGAGACCATGAAGCAGAGCTGAAGTCTTACACACTCTTACACTGCGCCTCGACTAGAGCAGCTGCCCACCCAACCATCTAGCATAGAGACTGTGTCTGTCCCTCGTACTCCTGCATTATTTAAAGATTAAACAAACACAAGAGGGGTTCAAATCAAAATCAAATCAAATTTTATTTGTATAGCCCAAAATTACAAAATACATTTGTCTCAGAGGGCTTTACAACCTGTACAGAGAGTGAGCAGCAGCAAATCATTAACTAACTATAAACTGTAATGGAGATATGGTAACGGACATGATGACGGTAGACACCACGCAGGACTACAGCAGCAGGCACAGTCCACAAGAACCTGCTGGGAAAGAGAAGACAGAAACTCAGAGGAAGAAGTTTAGTTAGTAACTAGATAGATAGATAGATAGATAGATAGATAGATAGATAGATAGATAGATAGATAGATAGATAGATAGATAGATAGATAGATAGATAGATAGATAGATAGATAGATAGATAGATATGGAGAGAGAGATAAGGAGACAGAAAGAAGGAGAGAGTGTGTGAGTCCCCCAGCAGTCTAGTTCTATGGCAGCATAAATAAGGTATGACCTGAGCCAGCCTTAACTACAAGCTTTATCAAAAAGGAAAGTCTTGAGTCTACTCTTAAAGGTGTTGACCGTGTCTGCCTCCTGAACAGAGAGTGGTAGTTCGTTCCACAGAAGAGGAGCTTGATAGCTGAAAGCTCTGGCTCCCAATCTACTTTTAGACACTATAGGAACCACAAGAAACCCAGCATCTTGAGAGCTCAGTGTTCTAGTGGGGTAGTAAGGTACTATGAGCTCTTTTAGCTATGATGGTGCCTGACCATGAAGAGCTTTGTATGTTAGGAGAAGAATTTTAAATTCTATTCTAGATGTGATCGCTGATCTTGGTTCCTGTCAGAACACGTGCAGCAGCATTCTGAATCAGCTGCAAACTCTTAAGAGACTTATTGGAGCAGCCTGATAAAAGAGTTACAATAGTCACGCCTAGAAGTAACAAATGCATGGACTAGTTTTTATGCATCCGCTTGAGAAATGATGCGTCTGATTTTGGCAATGTTACGTAAGTGGAAGAATACAGTCCTCGAAAGTTGTTTTATATGGTCATTAAAAGATAAATCCTGATCAAAGACAACTCCAATATTCTTTACGGTGGAGCTGGAGGCCAGGGTGATCCCGTCTAAGGCAACTAAATGTCTGGAAAGACAGTTTCTGAAGTCTTTGGGTCCAATTACGAGAACTTCAGTTTTATCTGTATTTAGCATCAGAAAATTGTGGGTCATTCAATTGTTTTATATCCTTAATGCATGTTTGAAGTTTAGTTAAGTGATTGGTTTCATCAGGCTTGATCGATAAATATAGTTGGGTGTCGTCTGCATAACAGTGAAAGTTAATTGAATGATTCCTAATAATGTTCTCTAGAGGAAGCATATATAAACTGAATAGAAGGGGCCCTAATACAAAACTTTGTGGGACTCCATGAGAAACTTTGGTTTGCATGGAGGATTCATCATATAACATGAACAAACTGAGATCTGTCGAATGAAATATTGAAGGCCTAACTAGAGGTAATACATCCTTAAGCAGCCTGGTTAGGGTTGGGGTCTAATAGACAGGTTGGTGGCTTAGATAAAAAAAATTATTGAAGTTCTTTGTTGAAGGTCGATGGGAGAAAAGCAGTCAAAATATATATCAGTTTCATTATCTTCTTTTTCATAGGTGCAATAGAGTTGAGAGTTGTCCGTAATGAGTCTGTGGTATTATTAACAAGCTGATCTATTTGTGAGGGACTAAAGGAAGCAGACAAGTGTAGCCCAGGCTTCATAAGCAAGTAGAAAAAACCTTCTTTATTTAGGGTTTTTTGTGTGTGAATGTGATGGCAGGCATTTATGGGGTTAACTGTGTTCCTGGCAGCGGACAGGTATTACGTTGTGACGTCGTAGCCAATCGTGTAAAGGTGTGCGAAAAGCACTCTGGGAGAGAAAAAACGAGAGAGAGGAGACATTTCCAATGCTGCGGCCCAGCCACTGTCCAGTTCTGTGAGCGAGCCCTGGGTGAAAACTTATAACGTAACCGAAACCTGAGAAAATTGTCGGAAAATACATCAGCTGAGTCCACCGGGTGTTTGGTTCATGTTTACTGCTCAGCGATGAGTTCGCGTCCGTTTTGCGTCGAGTGAAAGCGGGTTAGCCGCGGAGCTAATTTAGCTGCTAACTTCTGATGTACTGCCATGTGATTGTAGCCGCTAGCTATGTAGCCGTTAGCCATTAGCCGCTAGGATAGCTGCTAGGGTGAGTGTGATGTGTAATCGGAGCTAATAGTGAGCCATTGATTTGGTTAGCCAGACAAAATGCTATCTTGTGTGTTTACTAAACAGATTGAATGTGACCTGTTTCTTAGGTCAGGTTTTTTGTGGAGTTTGATTCACTGCCGATCGATATGAGAGAGAAACATCGACGCCAGTAGAGATAAGGAACCAGCGGTGACCGAGAGGCTTCGGGCATTTTGCTGGAGAGATGGATCCACTGAATCAGATGTCTAGCCAGAGCTGAAGACGAGGGAACGCACTAGAATACTCAAATTAAAGAACACTGAAATTGAAGGGCCCCAACGAAATACAAATTGAGCTTGAAGAAAGGGGGGGAAAAAACTGACATAAAGACACAACGGAAAAAAACTTGTTCTAAGTCGCGCGCACTTTGTTATTTTCTATATTAAGTACACAAATGTATTCTCATGTTGTTCATATGTCTGAGAATACAATTTTTCTGAGAACTACAATTCGTGTGAGTGTGGTTAATGTTGATGTACTCCCCTGGGCTCAGTGAGCGATTTCCTAGTTTTCTGCGATTGGTCCTATTCTAGAACTGAAACCTAACTCTGTACATTCTTTCAGACAGGGGTTACACAAGTCCTCTGTAACTGAATTTCTGCAAAAAGACTTATAGTCCAGTAATACAAACTCAAAGGTTATTAAAAAATGGTCAGATAGAATAGGATTCTGTGGAAAGACTATTAGATGATCAATTTTAATGCAATATGAGAGGACAAGGTCAAGAGTGAGGTTCAGACAGTGAATTGGTTTATTTATACTCTGACAGAAGCCAATTGAGTCTAATAAAGAGATAAATGCAGTACTAAGACTATCACTGTGGTTGTCAATGGGAATATTATAATCACCTACAATAATTACTTTATCTGTTTTAACGATCAAGCCTCATGCAAATTCTGCAAATTCAGATAAAAATTCAGAATAAGTAACCGGGTGTCATTACCGCCGACATGAATGATAATCTTGTTACATTTACGCTTATCTTTAGCCAGCTGTTTTAAATTAGACTTGATGTCACCCACTCTGGCCCCCAGGATGCATTTAACTATGGTCCCCGGTAGGGCTGTCCTCAACCAAGGATTTTCTTGGTCGACCAGTGGTCATGCATTCACTCCGACTAATCGAATAATCGTCCCGCCCCCTCATAAAAAAAAAAAACCCGAAATAACGTGATAGGCTACACAACTGCGAGGCGGCCGTCTCTCTGCGCATTTACCACTAACGGCTAGGGTAACCTTCATGCGATTTTCAACCATGCAGGCATTTTAAAATGGTTATTTTACCCGATTGCCTGAAATATGTGATGTAGGCCTGGTTGATTTACATAACCTAACTAACCTACATAAAAATCAGTTGAATGCCTAGTTCTCCCAGTCGGAGTTAAAAGGGAAAAAAACAACGTTGTGACCTTGGCTGACATAGTACACTGCGCACAGCACAGTCTGCCGTCTGTTACACGGGCAAATTATTTCAGATTCTGGTATTCAGGATGTGTCAAAACAAATTAATCATAAAGACTGGCAGACTCTTAACATTCTGATGAATATTTATTTAAAACACATGCTACACACACATTGTTTATTAAAGACAATTGTAACAAAGAAAATAAAACACTAAACAACTAAACACGAGCCTTAAACTAATACAACTTTTTTTCCGCTTCTTTTGATATTTAGGATAACGAATAAAATATGATAGCTATCAGATTCCAATGACAAGTAGGCCTATTAAAATTAAATAATAATTAACAACCGGCAATCGGCAAATCTGAAACACGTCTTAGTGCAAATAAACAGACCAACACAACAGCAACTAGATAGATAGATAGATAGATAGATAGATAGATAGATAGATAGATAGATAGATAGATAGATAGATAGATAGATAGATAGATAGATAGAAACTTTATTCATCCCTTTGGGAGGTTCCCTCAGGGAAATTGGGTCTCCATCACCAGCAGCATTTTAGATATTCATACATAATAATAAAAATACAAACAGTATAAATACAGTGGAATAGAAAATCTTGCAGTGGAATAGAAAATATACATTGGAAATAGAAAATATTTGTAAATGTACAAGATATAAAAATAAAATGTAAGATTAAAAGCAGGTTCCCTGAGAGTGAGATTTCAGGTTATTGCACACGGTAGCGGTGGAAATGGCAGGCATTGAATTATTGCACGTTACACATTAAAAATATCTATTATGAACAGATATATACATATATGTGTGGACTGTGTGGGTGTGTGTGTCAGTCCCTCTGTGTTTTTGTTCTACTGTTGTTGTTATTATTCACTGTTTGCCTCCCCCCCAGTGAGGAGTTGAACAGTTTGATGGCCCAGGGGACAAAGGAGTTTCCCATTCTGCTGGTCCTCGTCTTTGGCAGGAGCAGCCTTTTGCTGATCAGGCTTCTCTGGCTGCTGAGGACAGTGTGCAGAGGGTGGTTGTTATTGTTCAGGATGCTCTGAAGTTTGTTCAGAGTTCTCCTCTCTGCCACTGACACCAGAGGGTCCAGCTTCATTCCAACCACTGAGCTGGCCCGCCTGATCAGCTTCTCCAGCCTGGAGAGGTCAGCCTTTGATATGCTCCCGCCCCAGCACACCACAGCGAAGGAGAGGACGCTGGCAACCACCGACTGGTAGAACATCCACAGGAGCTTCTTCCTCTGTTCCAATCAGAACTGGCCGAGGACTGGGTCTGTCCCTCCCAAAGTCCATGACCAGCTCCTTTGTCTTGGAGGTGTTGAGCTGCAGATTATTTGTGTTGCACCAGGTGATAAAGTTCCTCACCAGGCTCCGATACTCCTCCTCCTCATCATCTCTTATACAACCCATTATCGCCATATCATCTGCAAACTTCTGGATGTGACACGTCTCGGAGTTGTAACAGAAGTCTGCGGTGTACAGAGTGAAGAGGAGCGGAGACAGGACGGTACCCTGTGGAGCTCCAACGCTGCTGACCACAGTGTCAGACGTGATGTCCTTCAGCCTGACATACTGCGGTCTATCGGAGAGGTAGCTGGAGATCCAAGCCACCAGGCAGGGGTCCACCTCCATCCTCGTTAACTTCTCGTGAAGTGCCCGAGGCTGGATGGTGTTAAAGGCACTTGAGAAGTCCAGCGGGAGGATCCTGACTGTGCCTCTTCCCATGTCCAGATGTGAGTGGGCTCGGTGTAGGAGGTAGAGGATGGCATCCTCCACACCTACCTCTGCCCGGTAGGCGAACTGGAGAGCATCCTCCGCGTGCTGCACCTGGGGTCTGAGGAGATTGAGGAAGAGCCGCTCAAGAGTCTTCATCAGGTGTGATGTGAGTGCCACCGGTCGGAAGTCATTCAGCTCGCTGGGCCGGTTCTTCTTTGGAACTGGAACGATGCACAATGTCTTCCAGAGGGTGGGCACTCTCCCGAGTTGTGGACTCAGGTTGAAGACCCGTTGGAGCGGTTCCCCCAGTTCAGCAGCACAGGTCTTAAGAAGCCGGGGACACACCTTGTCTGGTCCTGCTGCCTTCCGGGGCCGGACCTTCCTCAGTTCTCCCCTCACCTGGTCAGCCGTGATGCGGGGAGGAGGCTGTGTGGATGGAAGGGGGGGCTGCTCAGCAGCCATAGACGAGGAGGAGGGAGGGAGAGAGTGAAGTGAGGATGCACTAAGGGTGGGGGAGGGGGAGCAGGCTGCAGTGAGGGTGGGGGTTGGGGTGGAATGGCTGAACCTATTGAAGAAGATGTTCAGGTCGTTAGCCCTCTCCACACTTCCCCCCTCTGTGCTGGTCCTTTCTTTGTGGCCTGTGATGGTTCTGACGCCTTCCCAGACCTCCCTCATGTTGTTTTGCTGCAGCTTCTGCTCCACCTTTCTCCTATAGCAGCCTTTTGCCTCCTTCAGACAGCGCTTCACCTCCCGCTGTGCTGCCTTCATCCCCTCTTTGTCCTTTTCCCTGAAGGCCTTCTTTTTGTTGTTAAGGACAGCCTTGACTTCCTGTGTTACCCAAGGTTTATTATTTGAGTAGCACCGAACAGTCTTGGTGGGGGAGACCACATCTACACAGAAGTTGAGGTAGTCAGTGAGACAGTGAGTCATCCCCTCAATGTCCTCCTCATGTGCACCCAGCAGCACATCCCAGTCTGTGGTGTCGTAGCAGTCTCTCAGGGCCTCCTCTGCTTCAGGAGTCCATCTCCTGATGGTGCGAGTGATGACAGCCTGCCTTTTGACCAGGGGGGTGTACTGTGGCTGTATGTGCACCAGGTTGTGGTCTGACTTGCCCAGTGGGGGGAGAGCGGTGACTCTGTATGCCTCCTTAACGTTGGTATACAGTAAATCAATCGTCCTGTTCTTCCTGGTGGGGCAGTTTACAACCTGGTGAAAAGCAGCCAGAGTAGAGTCCAGGGTGACATGGAAATGAGGATGAGGGCCTCAGGATGTTGTGTCTGCAGCCGTGCTGTGACCCTGTGTATCCGTTCACATGCAGCGGCTGCGTCTGCTCTCGGAGGAATGTAAACACAGAGGGCGATCACGTGACTGAACCCCCTCGGCAGGTAGTGGGGCCGCAGGCTAACGGCTAGCAGCTCCAGGTTCGGGCAACACAGAACCGCCTTCACGGTGACATGGCCGGGGTTACACCAACGGTTGTTAATATAAATAATGAGTCCCCCACCTTTCCGTTTACCGCTTGCCTTCGTGTTCCTGTCCGCTCTCACTGCGGTGAATCCCCGCAGGTCCACGTTAGCGTGCGGTATGCAGTCCGTTAGCCATGTCTCCGTCAGGATGTACAAGCTGGACTCGCGGTAGATCCGCTGGTTCAGAAGCGCGGCCAGCTCGTCTATCTTGTTCGGCAGTGAGTTCACGTTGCCCATAACCACGGAGGGAAGCGATGGTTTGAAGCATTTGTTCCCCTGCCAGTCCTTTACCTTGACCCCAGCTTTGCAGCCCCGGTAGCGTCTCCTCAGCTCCGCGGGGACGTTGTGTCTCTGTCCGTGTTTGTTTGTTTTTAGGGCCAGTAACTCCGTTCTTGAGTAGACGAGGGTTCTGGCTCCTTCTGGCTTATTAAAGTCCACGGTATCCATAGTAAAGGATAAAAGAAAAAAAAAAAGTACAAACAAAGTACAAAAGTACAAAAAGTATAAACAACAGAAAAACTGAAAAAAAACTGAAAAGTACTGCAGAGCGATTGGAGTGGCTGCCGTCACCTACAGCGCCATACGTGTGTTAATTAATTAAATAAGCTAAATGTATAGGCCTAAAATAACATCAATGAATAAATTGGTCTAGCCTAACCGAAACAGATTTACAGTGCAGTTTCACAGATAGGCCTACGAGGTATGATATAAAAACTCACAGTCATTTCTCCTCGGCACGGAGCTTTCTCAAATTGTGAGAAAGGAAAACCAATTTGTCCACATTGTCTGGGAGAAGTGAACTCCGTGTCCTGCTTACAATGAAGCCGGCCTTGGAGAAGATGCGCTCCGATGGTGTGGACGTGGATGGGATGGAGTGAATGCGCTTGGCTGCTCTGGCCAGCTTCGGGTAGCGCTCCTCGTTTTTTTCCCACCATGATAGTGGTCCTGACTCAACTTTTGTTTTATTCTCCAAGTACCGTTTCATCTCACTGTTATGTTCTTCTGTTTGGTGCTCCTCATCTGTACCCATCAGCATGGATATCTCGTCCCACTTCTCTGTCTTTTTCGTTTTCTTCTTTGGTGCGGGGCCAGGTTCGTCGTCATCACTGCTGGCGTGCTGGGCAGGCTCTTCTGCTGGAGATAGACTCTCAGCCAAGTCCAACACCGTAACATATGCCTGGTCTCGGTTCTCTTCCTCCATGAACGGCAGATTTTTAAAGCGTGGGTCCAAGACTGCAGCTTTGATGTATATGCTGGAGTGCAGCTCATCGTTTAGCTCCCACCTCTTGTCAATTTCCTCACGAAGTGTTTTCTTCAGTTCTGTCGCAGCCGCACTGTCATCCTCACTCAGCAACAGGTGTTTTTTTTAGAACTAAAAATTTTAAAATTTTAAAACTTCTTCCAGACACGGTGTATGCCAACAGTAAATTAGTGGCACGGCGACTTCCTCTATCATACTAGTCAAATTAAAAGCCCTTCAGCGTTTTTTTTCCCTCCGACCAATCGACGAATAGAATTTTAGTCAGCTAATTTTTTTTTGGTCGACCAACGACTAATCGATTGTTTGCCGTCAGCCCTAGTCCCCGGTGTCGCTAACTTCATGTTTCGTACAATTGGCCTCTGAGTGGGTGTGTCGCTAAGTGGGGAAAATCAGTTAGAGACGTGGAGCGGTTGGTGGTGTACCGTGGGCTTCTGTTTGGGGCTATGCCTCCTTCGAACAGTCACCCAGCCTCCCGGCTGCTCGGGAACTACCGGGGGACGGCTAGCTAAAGCTGCCTTCGGTGGCGCTGCACCGGCTACAGGGGACTTGCTAACTATAGCAGCTACTGACTTTTCGGTGGTGCGGTACTGTGCGCTAAGCCTCGCCTCCAGAGCTACAAATAAATTACATGTATTACAATTACCATTTTCCCTATAGAAGGACAACAAGTATGGGAGAGGAGAGAGAAGCTGGGTTGCACGTGGACCTTCAAAGCTCCCTATTCATCTTATATGGGAGGTGTAGTATAATTTTTTGTTGAGACTTGTGATGTGCCAAAGAGAACAAACAATTGCATTGCAGGATGATTTAATGTGATATTATATGTTGAAGTTTTAAGTAAGGTTAAGGCAATGTTATAACACCAGATTAATCTTATCTCATGTTTTATAAGATGTTTGTTTGAGTTTCATGTATACTTCACAAATGTTTGATTTAGCACTTGTTATGAAGTTGTTAATCTCACTCAGTACACTTGTTAAAATTTGAGATGTGTGCGTATTAAACTTTAATATTTTTTAAAAAATATCCTTAGAAGAAAGGGTGTAAAACAGGCAGTAGGAACTTTAAAAAAAATAATGCCAAAGGGGATTGTGGAGCTGTTGGTGTAAAGCTTACAAGAAACAGTGTTAAAAAAAAAAAAAAGAAGAAGAAAGGAGACATGCATGTGTAACGGAGTTAAGGTGAGGATGATCCCACTTGCCATAAAAACACACACGCACTTAATTGTCCTATTGACCTTGAAGGCAGCACCCCTGTAGTTTAGTGTCGTACATCCCGGGTGAGAGCAGCAGTCGGACCTTGCTGTCTCCCCGACGTGTGTTGTGTGTGTGAGGGAAATGGGACTGACGTTACGTGTTTATCCTTCTGCCAGATGTCAGAAATAAACGGCAAGTGACGGCCCAAAATTGACGGCCTTCTTTTGTGAACAACACAACGCAACGAGAGAGAGTACAAAGCCGCTACAATGGTGCTGTGACCCGGATTTAAAAAAAAAAGAAAAACTACGCTGGTGTGTGATCTGTTCGTCGCCATGGTGATGCCGCAAGCTCGACTCTGCACGTGACTGCTTCATCGGTGCTGTATTTACTCCCTTGGTATCGTGAGTCCGGTTGCAGCATAGAGCCCGGTTTTGGACTGTGTTTTCAGTGTTATATGGTGGCCTGTCTGTGTCACAGAGAAAAAAATAATAATAATAATAATTGTGGATTGTAATATTGGACATACTATTGATGTTTTTTTTTTATGTGTGTGAATCCATCAAAGTTGTTTTCCATTTGAGATAACTGTCAAAGAAAAAAAAATACTAAAGTTGCATAGGGTAACAGACTCTACTATATATTTTTTTTTTTCTGTGAAAATGGATGAACATAATGTGTCAAGTGTTGGTAGGGGTGCTAAACTGTGGTTCAGTCAGTTTCCTACTCCGGGTGGGCTTAGTGAAGACCGACATGTTACATCTACTCTACACAATGGTCCTGGGAGGGATAGTGCATGTGCCGCTGCAGATGCTGGGGTGGATGGTGAGTCTACACTTTCTGGTCGAGATGTCCATGTTCTCAGTGATCTGGTGAAACAAATAGGGACCAGTATAGGTGAGATCATTGTTTAATGTCTTAAGTCCATGCCAGCTAATGAAGCTAACTTGACTCAGTCAACCACAGCGGATTTTTCTAAGGTTAACTTGACAATTAACCATGATAGTTATGAGCCACATCCTTTCAGGGGGGATCAAACTGATCGGGTTTCAGTCTCTGAGTGGGAGGAAGGTATGAGACTTTACCTGGGTAAGAGGGGCATTGAGCTTTGTTGCCAGGCAGATGAAGTTTTGGGCAAGCTAAGGGGGAGGGCACGTGATGTGGTGACCATTGGGCTTCGCAGTCGACCCTCCTTAGACTTAAAGTCAGGCCCTCAACCTGTGTTTGACATACTTAGGCAGCACTTCAGTGACTCTGTGACCTCTTTCATGCCTCTTGTTGACTTTTATGACACAAAGCCGTGACCCACTGAGACTGCTGTTAACTGTTGGATTCGGCTTAACAAAGCCATGGACACAGCAGTAGATAGACTCAAGAGACAGGGAAAGACCCTTGACATTCCTTCTCGTGAAGTGAAGTGACAGTCATGTTTATCACCCACTGTCCAGATACTGAACTGTCTCTAGTCTTCGGCTGCAAGACACTGGAGGAGTGGACTGCCACTGATGTTCAAGTGAGGTTGGATGAACACCACCGGAAGAAGCGCCTTCAGCAGCGTCAATCTTTCCACCCAGTTGGAAATCTGCACACCAGCCAGGCTGTGGACGTTTTGCAGTGCCATGCCCAGTCTGCGGGGGGGACCCCTGCCTCTCAACCAGTTGCAGTCTGAGGGGCAGTCACTTGACCATGTGATTACTCTCCTTGAGCGGTTGCTGCAGCGAGGGCCCCCTCGTCACTCCAGGTCGCCACGGTCGGGTGCTGGTGGCCGTGGCAGGTCTCGGGGTCCGTGTTCCATTTGTGGAGGTGACGACCATGACACCATGTCTCACTGCAGGAGAGAGCGACTTTGTTTTCGCTGCTATGCAACTGGGCATCAGGCTGTAACCTGTCAGAGTGCTTTTCCTTCTAACTTACCTGCTGCTCCGCCTGGTGGTTCCAACCAACAGGGAAACTAGTTGGCCCACACGAGCAGGGGAGTAGTGTAGGGCCCAATGACATGTCCCCACAAGAGTCTGATGATGTTGATCTTGAGTCAGTGTACACACAGTTCTGCTCCCTAGCAGGTGATAACTCTACTGTGATTATTCAAAATACCCAGAGACTGTCTGCAACTGACGATCTTTTTCACACAGATGTGCTGATTCAAGACACTGTAAAACTTCGAGCTATGCTTGACAGCGGCTCTATGGCCTGTTCCTTGAGCTCTCGGGCGCTTCATCTACTGAAGCAGAACAATGTTGTTTCCCCTGACTCTATTTCCCCCACTGCAGTTGTCCTTGTCGGGTGTGGAGGTTCAAGAACAAGCCCTGTTGGTGTGTGTGAGCTGCAGATGAGGATCTTTGGCTGTTGCTTCTCGGTTCCAGTGTTCATCGTGGAGGGCCAAAGTGATGATCTTATTCTTGGCAGCAATGTCATGAAACACCTAATCCGGGTGCTGAAGCACTCTAGAGGCTTTGGGGAGAGAGTGCCTCTTCCGATCAGGTTCCAGTGGAGGAGGCGAGCCTGCTGCAGCTGTTGGACACTGTGGAGACATGGAGAGGGGATGAGTGTCCAGATAAGGTGGGCACTGTTAAACTCAAGCATGCAGTGACCCTGGAACCCTTAACAGAACACCTGGTTTGGGGCCGCCTACCTGCTCATCTACATCTCTCAGCCGGCAGCACAGTGGTTGTGGAGCCAAGTGAGTCGAGAACAGTGCCACGTTCAGTGATGGTGGGCCGTGTTGTGACACCACTATGGGGCGATGGATGGGTTCCAGTGAGGGTCATTAACCCCTCACCAAGACCAGTTACTTTGAGACGCAACTGCAAGATTGCTGACGTGTCACCTTGTGTGGCACTGGAAGACTTCGACACTGACTACCTCTACTTAACTGACTCACCTGAAGAAGTGCAATGTTCTGTGACAAAGACAGTTGACAAATCTGACACAGCCAGTGAGAAGAGCTTGACTGTTGACTCCGACTGTAGTGCTCGACCGACTTTTAGTCCCACTCTCTCTGACCTGGGACTGCAGGACATTGACGTTGACGCGACTCACCTGTCCCCCTTCTGGAAGGCGCAGCTGGTTGACCTGCTGGCTAAGTATGAGTCCATCTTCTCTCGCCACAGGCTGGACTGTGGTAAAGCCAAAGACTTTGTCCACCGCATCCGGCTGAGTGACAGCAAGCCCTTCAGACTTCCCTATCGGCGACTGTCCCCATCTCACTATGAGAAACTGAGGGTGGCTTTAAATGAGACGGAGGAGCGTGACATCATAAGGAAGTCGACAAGTGAGTACGCTTCTCCTCTTGTTCTTGTCTGGAAGAAGGATGGCGACCTGCGGCTCTGCACTGACTTCCGGTGGCTGAACGCACGCACTGTCCGTGACGCACATCCCTTGCCTCACCAAGCTGACGCCCTGGCCGCACTGGGGGGGAATGCGTTCTTCTCAACCATGGATCTCACCTCCGGATACTACAATGTGGAGGTCCACGAGGAGGACAGAAGGTTCACCGCATTCACCTCCCCATTTGGGCTGTATGAGTACAACAGGCTCCCGCAAGGACTTTGCAACAGCCCAGCCACGTTCATGAGGATGATTGTTATGGAATTTTCTATCCTTCTCGGCAGTATTAATTGTTTGTCTTTCTTCTGGTGCCACTATATCTCAACAATATATATGGCAAGGGTCGAAAGACGCCTGTTGCTGCCTTCCTAGTCATAATAGATAGCTTGCTGTTGCTGTTCCAATCTGTGTAAGCGGACATCTGTGTCCCCAGACTGGAATAGGCTGACAATATCACCTCCAAGGGTCAAGGATATTCTCTTTGACTAATTCTGGGGCGTGTAGGGTTTGGGTGTGATCTTTGGGTTTAAAGTATATCCACCATTATGAGTTTGTCAGAATGCGAGACCGACTCAAGCACTTCAGGTGTACTCTGAGAGTGTCTCTATTTCTCGCTTGGCCAAGCATCAATAAATAATACAGCATAAGACATCAGAGGCTCCTGAACACTTTCTTCCCTCCTGACCTCACCATTGACCTTTGACTTCAGCAATTTCTCCACAACAATTGGCGTCACGAACAGGATTTCAACAGAACAAAGACATGGTAAGTGCAAAGTTTTATTACTATGCCTTACCATGTCTGCGTTTGACGAAATCATAAAAAACTATGTGCTTATTTAATCTGCCTGGAATATAAAAACATCTAAGACCTACCAGGGGGTCAGGAGCTTCAGTGTCTTTGGGACAATGTCCTGGCTGAAACCTCTGGCTTTGTTTGGAACGTATGTGTCATACAAACATCCCAGTTAGATGTTAAATCCGGAATATTGATTTAAAGTGAGAAATCAAGAAAGCTGACAATGGTGTAAAAAAAACACTTAAAAAAACAAATACATGGAGCTGTAACAATAATTGATTACAGAGCAGTGTACAGTGTGTGGATCTGAAGGGGGGCAGGTTGGGTTTATGACCCACTGCATTGCCACTACGTGGCTGTTCGTTTCTGCACTCGGCACAGAGAGACCCACCTGAGGTTTAAACTTTAGAAAAGACATTTTCGGGGGAGTTTAAATACACCCTCGTTTGAATCAAGATTGGTGATCTACTCTGTGTCCTTTGGGAAACGTTGATTTTAAATGTGTATACACTAGGAGAGAAAAATAAGTACATTTTTCATCCTTTTACCTCAGATCACCACTGCTGTAGTTAGAAAGGTGTGGAGACTGACCTTTGATGCTGCTGTATTGTGGTTTGACATCTGTTTGACTGTATGTGTAATGTACTAATGCGCAAGCGAAAATGTGTAATGATCTGTCCAAAGCAGTAGACAAACTTGAAATCATGCAAACTGACTCAGCAAAAGCTAAGTCAAAGACAAAACATCTTTCAGTAGAAGATCAAAGAACTAACGTGAAGTTAGATGGTCAACCTGTCATTGATACACAGCATGCCGGAGCAGGCACACACACATACACCTCTGACCAGATATCACAATTCAAAGCAATGTTTTCGCCACATGTGCCAGCTGGACTCATCGGTAGACTGAAAGGATGGGATTTTGTGTTTCCGTTCACTTCTCTTATGTGTGAATGGACGAATGGCATGTGGCCATATAAGGGAGCATTCGAGAGAGAGAAGCTGCAAATGGCTGAAATGAAGGTTAACTCTAGTGTTGGAAATCCATCCTGGGATTTCAGATACATGAATGAGTGTATTCAAGTGTGGTTGACTGTGGCCCGTGAAAGGTGTGGTGTGAAAGTGCGTGACAAAAGCTGCGAGATTGGACCGGATGATTTAAGAAAGATGATTGATCTGACTGCTAAATGTGTTACTGCCTCTCAAATGCTAGAACATATTTTATGCTGTGGTCTGCTGGAGAGGGGGCAGCACGGACAGGGACAGGAGCAGACTCAACAGACTTATTAGAAGACCGAGCTCTGTCCTGGACTGTCCTCTGGACTCCACAGAGGAGGTGGGTGAGAGGAGGATGTTAGCTAAGCTGACATCCATCATGGACAACACCTCTCACCCCCTACACGACACTGTGGGGTCTCTGAGCAGCTCCTTCAGCAGCAGACTGTTACACCCACGGTGTAAGAAGGAGAGGTTCCGCAGGTCCTTCATCCCTGCTGCTGTGAGACTTTACAACACCTGCACTTGATCATGGTGTAGTCTCTTGTACATATCTGTTTTTTTCCACTTTCTGTAAATCTGTAATTTTTCTGTAATTTTTTCTGTAAATATGTACACTGTGTTTCTTTTCCCTCCCTCCGCTGCTGTACGAGTAAATTTCCCTGTTGTGGGATCAATAAAGTATATCTTATCTTATCTTAAGTTGCAAACTAGAGCTTTAGAAATGGCTGAGATAAAGCAGCAACATGTTGATAATTTGGAAAATTGTGCAAAAGCTATGATGTATGGCTGGGCAAAGCGCCAAGCCATAATTTCCGCTCCTTGTGATTTGTTGAATATTTTAGCCGCTGAAGAGAGGACAAGGCAGGCTCAGGCAGCCGAAAATAGGGACAGAGAGATGGCAGACTTAAAAAAACTAGTCAAGGTCAGACAGAGATAGCTTCTCTCTCTATCAGAGAGAGACAGAGACAGGAGAAGGAAGAGAGCAGACAGTCAAAAGATTCAGACTCGGAAGGAGAACGAGCCAGGCCCAGAGAGGAGGAGCCTAACACAGACCTTGGTGACGAAGAGGTCCAGGCTGTGAAACCAAAAACAAAGCAGTGTTTCTGAAACACACACGAGCAACTATTTCTACTGTAAAAACTGCAGAGCATGTATGCACACCTACATCCAACTTTATCACCACTATTACACCAATAGTTCCGGGGTTCCCATTGCGGAACCGTTATCTCAGAGGACTGAAATAACTGTTGAAGGCTCTGAAGTGATGCATTCTTTTCTGATATCTGATAAAAGCCCAATTAATCTCATGGGGAGGGATCTGCTTTGTAAACTGCATGCTACTATTCAGTGCACCCCAGATGGATTGTTTTTGACCCTCCCTGATGAAAAAGCCGCTCTAGCATTTCAGTTTTTGCAGAGTACAGAAGACAGTTTGTATTGCTGGGAATTGATAGGTTTTAATATGCTTCCCAATTTCACTGTTTCAGATATTCAGAAAGTTGCTAAATCATCTCCAGCATGTGCAACATTGATGTCTACAATGAGGCCTCTTTTGCATTGTCATTGTACTGCAGCATTTAACCCTTCTGTGCAGTAAAAACAATTGGTTTCCAGGTTTTTAAAATAAACATTGTTCACATTCTAACCCCTCTATTTTGTTTGTTGGTCCGCATGGATGTGCCATACCAGTCCAACTATCTAGTGAACAGCAGAGGTTGTTTAATATTGAAAATTCATATCCACATATCGTTGTGGCCGTCACACCTGGCTGTGAGCTGAAACACCTTGGAGACATGGTGGCTCAGTGCCAGGCATTTAAAGAAGCTGTACCAGCTTGTCAACACCAAACAGTAACATATTTAGGGGGGGAACTGTATATGTTGTCCTTAGATGAACATGTGCAGTTACCGATGTCTACATTTTTACTCACCAGCCGCCTCTTCCCACACAGTATGGACCTCCTTCTGAATTGTCTGAGGTTCCACCTATTTTGTGGGCTAAACATAAAAATCATGTGGGTTTTGTAAATTCGGCTCCGCCACATAAAGTCACACTTAAGCCTAATGCTAAGCTACCTATGATTAGACAATACAATTTGCTTCACAGAGCTGTAGTAGGAATTGAAAGGTTCATTCAGTCTCTATTGGATCAAGACGTACTAGTTCAAACCACCAGCCCATGTAACACTCCCATTTTACCAATTCAAAGCAAATCGCCCTGATGAATGGCGGTTCGTGCAGGACCTGCAAGCGATTAATAATATAGTGGTACCTGCAGCTCCAATTGTGCCTGACACCAATTCGATTTTAGCTTCTTTACCACCTAACTCCACGCACTACAAAGTCGTTGATCTAAGTTCTGCATTTTTCTCGATACCGTTGCATCCAGATAGCCAGTATCTGTTTGCATTTACATTCAAAGGTAAGCAATACACTTGGCGACGGTTGCCGCAGGGTTTTGTCAAGAGTCCCACGGTGTATGCGGCGGCGGTAAAAAGAGATCTTGCAGTACGCTGATGACCTCCTAATAGCTTCTTCATCAAAAGAAGCTTGCCAAACAGACTCTATCTTGCTGCTACAGAGACTGGCCGAGTGTGGTCACAGAGCGTCGCTGGCAAAGTTGCAATTCTGTCGACCAGAGGTGACATATTTGGGTCATGTTCTGAAGGATGGACAACGCCTTTTGTCACCGGAGAGGGTGAAACTGCTAGTTAATATGCCTCGCCCCACAACCAAGAAACAGATGCTCTCTTTTCTGGGGATGGCTAATTACTGCAGACACTGGATTTTTGATAATGCAACTATGGACTCTGTTTTGAGAGATGCCACACTGCAATCAGCTCCACCCGTGGTACAGTGGACTGAGGAAATGCACAAAGCCTTTCAAGATCTAAAAAATGCTCTCACAATGGCTCCAGCGTTGGGTTTGCCTGACTATCATCAGCCGTTCCATCTACATGTGCATGAGAGAGATGGCTTCGCCACTGGCATTCTGGTACAGAAACATGGTTCTCATTATCGTCCCGTTGCGTACTACTCCTCTCGACTGACCCCTGTAGTTCTCGGTATGCCAGGTTGTCTAAGAGCAGTGGCCGCTGTTGCCATTTTGATCGACAAATATTCTCCCATTGTACTGGCTCATGATTGTGTCGTGCATGTTCCACATGCAGTATTACACATTTTGAACACATCTGCAACACAACACATGACAGCAGTACGTCGCTCAGGTTAAGAGACAATAATTCTTTAAAGTCCCCACATAACTTTAAAGCGCTCACCTCCAATAAATCCAGCTACTCTGCTACCATTGATTGATACAGATGATGAGCATGACTGTATCGCCCTTATTGAAATGTGCACATCTCTGAGACCAGATCTGCTGCAAACACCGATACCAAACTCTGATATGGTTCTTTATACTGATGGTTCGGCTAGCAGACCATCTGACAACGTACATTTGGCTGGTTATGCAGTAGTAAATGATTCTGAAGTCATTGAAGCAGGATCTTTGCCTAATGGAACTTCAGCCCAAGCAGCGGAACTGTATGCTCTTAGTAGAGCCTGCAAAGTGCAGTTGATTCAGAGTCTGGCTTGTGGCTCCACCCGGATGGGGGACCAGTTTGCCCAAGAGCTCTCCTACATGTCTTGGCACGTGTGGCACATGGACCCACACATGTCGGAAGAGGGGTGATAAATGATGTTATTCGTTCACAATGGTTTGCACCAGGCATTACACAAGTCTCACAAACACTTGTAGACAGTTGTATGACGCGTCAACAGACCAGAAAGAAGAATTGCACAGTGAAGCATGACCATCTGGAATCTCCAACAGGTCCCTTTATAAATTTGCAAATAGACTTTGTACATATGCCAAGTTGTCAAGGCTACAAATCTTTGTTAGTTGTGACAGATCGATTCTCAAAATGGGTTGAGGCTTTCGCGACAAGGAAAGAAGACGCTCGAACAGTTGTTAAGTGTCTGCTAAAAGAGGTTTGGAGTGCCACAGTGAATAGATAGTGACAGTCCGGCTTTTGTATCAAGAATAACGCAGGGTCTGTCAGATATCTTAGGGTTCAAGTGGCAGGTACATGTTCCATATCACCCACAAAGTTCTGGTCAAGTTGAGAGAATGAACGCAACTATCAAGGATCGGTTGACCAAAACAGTGCTGACAACAGGTCTAAAATGGCCTGATGCACTGCCTATTGTGTTGTATTCCATCTGAAGTGCACCAAGCGCAACAACAGGACTAAGTCCTCATGAGGTGTTAATGGGGAGACCAATGTCCACAGGGATAAGTCACCTTTGACACCACACAAAACTTTTTGCTTTGGACGGATGAGTTTATGACTGAATATGTAAAAAGACTAACTGAAATTTTGAGAAAATATCATTTTCAGGTAGCTGACAGGCTCCCAAAGCCCTCTGGGGAGCCAATTCATCCTTTTTACGAAGGAGATTTTGTATTAATCAAATGTCTGGAAAAGGTGTCTTTGTCTCCCAGGTGGAAAGGTCCCTACCAGGTGTTGCTGACAACTAGGACTGCCCTAAAAGTCAAGGGCAAAGCAGAATGGGTTCATGCCACAAGGTGCAGGTTGGCTCCACCAACCACTGGCAAAAGACTGCTGAACCCTGGCGAGTAACCGGGAGGTTACTTTTCGTCTTCCTCCTACTGTCCAGGCTTGGACAAGGAGCTGATCGGGGCTTTCTGGATCGTGGGGAGCGGGAGGGCTCTCAGACTCCGCAAAGCAAAGAGCAGGGAGGCTTTCCTGCTCAGGACACAGTCGGTGTCATTGACCCCTCACCCCAAAAAGAAGGACGTTCTTTGCTGAGTGTTCTTGGTAAGGCGAACACTGAGCTCAACTCTGAACGTGAGAACAGTTTGACAGGTTCCTGTCGAAGCTGCAGCAACGTGAGTATTGACATAGGAAAAACACAAGTTGATGATGTTGCTATTAGAGAACTTAAAGGAAAAGTGCTTGAAAAGACTGACACATTTGTATATTTCCTGCTCTCTTACGAACTAAACGAACTGTTAAGCCTATTGTGTTTGAATGTCCAATTGACAGATGTGATGAGAATGATTGTTATGTTGCTCACCCCTTGATTTTCTCCCAAGGTAAATGGTCGTGGAAAACGCATGGTAAAGCTCTGATTAAGACAGAGTTGAGTGCATCCAGGTTAATGAAGTTAACATTCACACCTACAGTGTCTATGATTGAACCTCTGGAGCTGTGGTGTTTCACCAAACTGCAATTGGAAAATGACCCAGATTGCAAATTGTGGAATGTTAATTTGTGTTATTGTGTTGTTAAAACCTCTGATGAGGAAAAAACAGATGAAGGTGATAGGTTTCTCTATGCTGGTTATTTTTCTTCCATAAATACACTTGAGGCAGCCAAACCTAAATCAACAAGGCGTGATGGAGGTACAGGTGAAGTTTCTCAAACTCTAGTGCAAAAAACTAATTTAGCCCTTAGTCTAATGGTTGATTATGCTCGCGATCGTAATCTCAGTAACTGTTGGCTATGTCAAAATATGCCTTCGTCCATACACTCACCAATGTCTCATCCAATTCCATTCACTAGAGCGGATTATAAAATGTTCAATTGGAATAATTTGGCCATGAGATTTGAAGATGAAGCAGATGAGTGCTATACGCATACCCTGTAGATTCTGCAAAGTATTCATGTAATGCTGAAATTGCCTTATACATTGCTAAAACTGTTAATATACAGTACCTACCGAGCGGTTTCAATTATACTACACTATTTCGCATTATTCATATACAGATGTATGTGAAATTAGGTTTTGAATATAGAGTTCAAATAGTTTTGGCCCAAACAAACTGTTCAAAACCTCTTGGAGGTCAGGTGTGTGTTCCCCAACCATATATTGCATCTTCAATGGTGGAGGCCCTAGTTTCTGTGCAGCCGTGGTCCGGTGCTAGGTCCATATAGTCAGTTCAGATACAGAAGCGTAACTGCTCAGTGCCACAACAGACGGAGCGAACTCCACAACGTGATTGCTCAATTTATGTGCCTCCGGTGTTCACCCATGAACTGCAAAATGTTTCCTTGTGTTTTCAGGGAGTAGGGGATGGACCTGATAATTTAGGACAAAGCAGTTGTAATACAGTAGTAAATGTCACTCTGAATCAGTCGTTACCTGAGAGAGTGTATCTAGTCTGTGGAGATAAAGCTTATCGCTGCATGCCCTATGAGTTGTTTCATGGCGTCTGCTATTTAGCATACCTAATTCCCTTGATCAGGGAAGTAAAATCCGCTGAGATTGCTTCATTATACCCGCCTCTACATAAATATAAAAGAGAAATCTCAACATCTCAAAAGATAGCCAGCGTCCTCTTGGTGTGTATATGCAAAGAGGTTTCCAATCCAGTTGGTAAGAGGTAATATCATTTTGAAGGTTTTGGGGAAAGGATTCGAGGCTTTGACCTTGATGATCTTTCTCTTGGTGAAAATGATGAAGAGGAGACTTATGGTCTGTAAATGTAAATGGTGTCTATGTTTTCTGTTATCTCTGTGTTCCATTTTAGGTTAACTTTATGTGATGATTCCGGCTTTACTGGCTGTTTAGTATTCTAAGAGATGTGATTTTAATCATTTAGAAATTGCCATTTTATGAATCAGTTTAAAAATCTATTTTCAATGATGGTTTTCACAGTAATGTAATACATGCTTAAAATTTCAAAGTTACAATTTGGTTATGATGAAATGCAACTGATGGATATCAAATGTTCATGGGAAAGTTCTACGGAAATGGATTCCATGCCACCATGCATTGTATGTGCTGGTAACCTCTCCATGGTTGGTGACCATCTACTGTACATAAAGTACATGGGTCGAAGATTTTGCAGTGTCTTGATTTCAACAATGATTGTTGTGATTGATTTCAAAGAGAGAAGAAATTTGCTCTAAGAATATTAAATCAATTGTTTTATGGAACCCCTTCTAATTGCTAGGGTTTTATCTACTAGGTGAAATATTAAATTTGATCTTTCTCCTCTCCCAGTGGCATATTTGCACATGATCTGTGACCTCCCTGATGACCTTCTTCAACACCTTTGTGTTGTAGGGGATCTTCGCTATCTTAAAGGCCCTTGTTGGCCTGAAGGTGGAACTCACACATCATGGGAATGGGATGATGGGGTACATAAGAGGGGTTCTTAAAGTTTCTCACTAATTGTATGAATTAATTAATTAACTGCTTTGTTTGAAAGATGATTTTTATGGATGTCCTTTTGAATAATTCTGTGTGATTACGAATGTTTTATAATGTTTGTGTCAATCCCATTTTGACTGTACTCCCTGGTGGTCTCTAAATTTGGTAATTATTATTATTTGGTAGTTAGTATTGATCTTATGATCAATAAGAGGGGATTGTTATGGAATTTTCTATCCTTCTCGGCAGTATTAATTGTTTGTCTTTGTTCTGGTGCCACCATATCTCAACACTCTGGTGGCCAGGGTCGAAAGAGGCCTGTTGCTGCCTTTCTAGTCATAACAGATAGCTTGCTGTTGCTGTTCCAATCTGCGTAAGCAGACATCTGTGCCCCCAGACTAGAATATGCTGACAATAACACCTGCAAGAGTCAAAGATATTCTCTTTGACTAATTTTGGGGGCGTATAGTATTTTGGGTGTGATCTTTAGGTTTAAAGTATATCCACCATCACGAGTTCGTCAGAATGTGAGACCGACTCAAGCACTTCAGGTGTACTTTGAGAGTGTCTCTATTTCTCCTTGGCCAAGCGTCAATAAATATTACAGCATAAGACATCAGAGGCTCCTGAACACCTTCTTCCCTGCTGACCTCACCATTTACCTTTGACTTTAGCAATTTCTCCACAACAGAGGTCTGTGCGTCCATCCATGGATATGCCTCCCCAGACAATCACTGACCCACCACCAAACCTGTCATGTTGAACGACGTTGCAGGCAGCATAACGTTCTCCTTGTCTTTTCCAGACTCTTTCACATCTATCACAGGTGCTCAGGGTGAACCTGCTCTTGTCTGTGAAAAGTACAGGGCGCCAGTGGCGGACTTGCCAATTCTGGTGTTCTTGAGCAAATGCCTGTCGAGCTCCACGGTGCTGGGCAGTGAGCACAGGGCCCACTACAGGATGTCGGGCCCTCAGGCCACCTTCATGAAGTCTGTTCCTGATTGTTTGGGTAGAGACATTCACACCAGTGGCCCTCTGGAGGTCATTCTGTAGGGCACATCAGTGCTCAGCTTGTTCCGCCTTGCACAAAGGTGCAGGTATCGGTCCTGCTGAGGGGTTGAGGACCTTCTATGACCCTGTCCAGCTCTCCGAGAATAACCACCAGTCTCCTGAAATCTCCATGTTCTGGAGATTGTGCTGGGAGACACATTAAACCTTCTTGCTGCAGCACGTGTGGATGTGCCATACTGGAGAAATTGGACAGCCTGTGCAACTTCTGTAGGGTTAGGGAATCACCTCATACTGCCAGTAGAGATAATTGCGCAAGCCAAAATCAGCACGAGTGGAAAACCAGCCAAAAAAGTTCAAGAGGGAGAAACTTGAAATGACGTCCACATGTAAAACCAGTCCTGTCTTGAGGGTTTTCTAATTGTTGCCACTGAAGTGCCCCTGTTGTTAATTCCATGAACACTAATACAAAAAAAAATCCTCCAAAAGAAATGGGAAATTCGCTTTTTTTCCTGCCACCCTCCTGGAAAGCAGGTGGTCATCTGATCTTCCTTTGCAGACTCTTTAGGAAGAAGGAAGTCCATGGATCTCACTGTTCATTCCTTAAACTGATTCTATCCGTGGGAAAAAAACAGCCTGCACCAAAAAATGCAGAGCAATTACTCAATGTGCAAAAGAATATATAATTCACCTAAAATAACTTATCAGCATTTGGATTTCAAACAAAAAAAAACAATAAAGGATATTTTTTTCCTTGGTCAGAAAGAAAGTTGTCAGGACTGGCCAATAATAATTATCTTTTTTTCCAAAAAAACAAAACAAAATAATAACACAATAAATGACCAGTGGAACAAATAAAAGTGCATATAACTTTTACTGGGCTAACAACATCACTCTACACAGCGTGTGAGCTCTGGTGTAGTGCGCCAGCAAAAACCACATGTAAGTAAGCTAGCAGTGCGGACACAGCTAACAACTCATTTACAGCTTAAAATGATCACTTCTATACAAAAAATAACATATCCTGACTGGTTTTATATTTTAAAACTATGTATTCACACATCCGAAAAACAGGCTGCTAAATGCATAAATTTAACATTCATCGCTTCTCATTACAACTCATTACAACTCACTGCAGTGCATTCATTATACATAGGAAAATACAATATCTGACAGAAAGACTTAAATAACAAAAAAATAAAACCTTTCAACAATAAAATAACACTGGGTTACACTCTCCCCTTCTGGACGGCATGAGTCCCTTCATGCACAGTTGACCCACTTGGACACTGTGAACGTGACATTACATTACATTATTGCCCAAGGCCATATCCATGTCTTTGACACTTTCAGCACACTCTTCCTTTGGTATTGATTTCAATACTTTCTTGCTGTTTGAAATTAACTTATGTAGTCTTAGCTTGCCTGTGCTACAAAGACATCTTGCCTCCTTAATAAGTTGGATCACCTCAGTGTTAGATGGTACACTCACCAGTCCATCATCAACATAAACATTCCTCTGGATGAATTTGACAGCATCTTGGTTAAATTGGTTCAGCCCTTCAGTGGCTGGATGCTTGAGATCAAAATTGGCAGAATCAGGTGAGGAGGCTGCCCCAAACAGATAATTCTAAAGATTGATGGTGGAAACTCTAGATCACCGTTCTCCCATCATAAGAAATTTTGGTCTTCAGGCCTTTCATGTAACTGGTGGAACATCACATATAATAGCAATTGGGACCTTACAAAACCTACAAAGAACTCCCACCATGGTGTTTGGAAGCTTCAGCCCAGTAAGAAGGTGGTCATTCTTTGAACCTTAATGAACAATCACTCACTTGGATCACCATAGCTCACTTATGCTCAAACCTTGGTCGGTTTTCTGTGCAAAGGGTCGATTTTCCTCTCCACATATAACTTCTGCAGGCATCAAAACTTGTGGGCAGTTGTAACCGATCAGCAGACTGTTTTCATAATCTTGCTATGGAGCAATGTGTTTTGCAAGATGCTCCAAATTAGGCCATGCCTTGACAGTCTCAGGAGTTGGGTTGTGCTTTCCTTCCTTACCGTAGCTCACCTCTTTAGACTGTTCATTCTTTGATTCTTGTTTTGGGTGGTCTTCATGTAGGCATGTGCAATGACATTTTGAGCAAGTTTCACAGACCATCCGGTTACTGCAGCTCTTGGATTGATGGCTAGGACTTAGACAGCCAAAGCACAGTCTCTCAAGCTGAATAAATTTGAGTCGATCGGCAACTGAACTTTCCATGAACTTGCAACACTTCCGTAGGCTGTGTCCTATTTTCTTACAGAACACACATGTGACTATGTTTCTTTCATTAGTGTTGATTGTGAATATTTTGGCACCAACTGTTTCTTGTTTCTTGTTAGTTTCTTGTAGACCACTGTGTTTTGGTTCCTAATCTTTGCTTTATCAGGTTCAGTATTTAGGTTGGTATTGAGTAGCCTTTAAATTCCATCTGGTACTTAACCAGTCGGGTAGCTCATCATCAATTCCATTATTAATAACATTTAAACCCTCATTGTGGGCAATGGCAGATGCGTAGAAAGTCCACAAACCTTCTCAACTCAGCATTCTCTTGAGGTTATTTTTCATCAGGCATATAACTTGTCTCGGAAGGCCTTGGCAATTACAAAGGACTCACCATATCCTTCATTTAGCAGTGTGTGGTTTATAGCGACATCTAGAGGTAGCAGTTCCACCTGTTGTTGTGTTTTAATGGGGTATGTTTTTACCTGTCGGGTTTTTCTTTTTATGGATGTCGTTGTTTTAACCGTTGAAGCTGAGCTGGTGAGTTAAGTTGCATATACGAAGTGTTTGTAACTTGTGTTGGATGAAATAAATATGTTTATTTTTGTATATTACACTGTTGTTAATATGCCCATGTCGGTAATACTGTATTTTGTTTTGTGTCATTTTAGTTGATTACCTGGCAAACGACACGGTGGCTAAAAAGTGTTGACATGGCTGTATGATGTAGTCATACTTAAGCAAAATAAACACATGGAAGAAAGTAACCGGACGCCAGAGCTTGAGTGTCACCCTGTTTAAACAGTTAAAACCCCCCATACGGTGGGAATTATTAGATTATTGTAGTTAGTCTAGTAAAACCGTACAAGCAGGTCCCATGCTACGTCATACAAGTCTTCGGGATCAAGTAGAAAATAACCTCCTATGACTTCTTTAGCTGCTCCTCCAACATGTTTCTGAAGGAAAAAGATTTTCTCTTGTTGTTGGAATATTTTTCCTATCTATCAGTGCCTGAAAGGATGACTTCCAGTGATTGAACTTAAGTGGATCTCCACTAAAGATTGGTGGCTCTGGAATGGGTAGCCTGTTTGCTGATATAGCTTCAGCCAAGACTTTTACAAGCTGTCCTGAGTCATCTTGGAACATTGGCCTTGGAACGATGTCTCTCAGTGTTCGTGAATACAAAGGCACAAATGTTCACCTGATTACTTTCTGGTACACCTGTAGGTAGTACGGAATTCTATGGTGCATGTTCTTAGTCTGGAAAGAATTCAGCTCCATCATAATCCTTAAGCCTTGCCTTGGGCTGAAGCTCTCTTCTCAAGTTTTCTACAGACCTTTTTCTTGCAGCACTCTCTTCTTGCTGTTTCTGAAAAGGAAAGACAAGAGGGCAACCTCTAGTATTCTGCTAGTTTTTTCTTCGTGCATATTTAACTTTTCTAGGAAAGAAAGTTAGTTACATATACACACACAAAATTTCTCTTTTCCTCAAAATAATTCAGTTACCCTTGCTCAACTGAATTATTAAGGATTAATATACAAAAATGCAAATAAATCAATTACATCGATGCTCCTTCATATCTTGTGAAACACTGTTCTTCTTAGTAGGTACACACAACCCTAATAGATTTTCAGTACACAAACTTAAGTGTCTGACTTATGGACATAATTATGAAACCTGTTGAACTTATGAGTTGTCAAAGCTGAAAAATGGCTTATCTGTACTTCCTGTCTTGGCAAACTATCACAGGTTCACGCAGGTCCGAGTTCGACCATCACTCCCTCCAGGAAATAAGCGACACTAGTTCTTCATACAGATGGATTTATTCCTTTCTCTCTTTTGGTCAACAATCCACCATTGAGAGTCTCAGCAGCTGGAGGTTGCCAGCCTTAAAACTGCAAGTTCAGAGGCTGGCACCAATGAGAGCCCTGGAACAACCTACACTCTCACAGTCACAATCATTCAACAAGCTGCTGCAGGCCTGCAGGCCACCACCAGATATCCACAATACATACACAGTGTTACACATACATATACAACAAATATATCAGAAAAAAATTTCTCCACCTCAGGGTCATAACATTATTATTGCCATATTTAGAGCGCACCTAAATATAAGCCACACCCACTAAAATTTGAATGAAATATATATTTTGTCATATAAGCCGCACCGGACTATAAGCCGCGGATATATACATACGCCGATACAGTTATTGGTGCCATTTTCTATATATCTCATAATAATTGTGATAATAGATTTATAATTTGTATTTAGTATAATCTGCCTGCATTCAGTTTAATGCTTATAATGTTCCAGAATGAATAACCAATAAGAAATGACGCTGAGCAATGACGTTATGGATCTCGCGCATCTGTTGAATGTAAAAAGTTGTGTGTTTGTCATATGTGAGAATGCTTCAATAAAGACGGGGCGAATACACTGTTTTCTACCATCGTCATAGTTGTTTAAACTTTAACATGTGTAGACTCGTTCTTTCCGTCTAAGAGTGGTTACTTGTTTGAAGCTCTAAGAAGAAACTGTTTAGATCATGACCGGAGACATTTAGCCACTACATTAAGTAGAAAACAGTCGCTGAGGGCGAGAGAAAAGCCGAAGGAAGTGCCGCACGCGTTGATCACGGTTTATGGAGGAAGCCTGCTGGCTTGTGGAGAACTGAGGGCGGAGCATACCATCGGAGTTTCAGAGACTGCAATGATGTTGGATGAGTACAAAAATGTCCCATTTCAATAAATAAAAGAACAATGCTTCAGATCTGAAATGCAATGTCGGAAATGGACGATTGTTAAACTGTAATTGCAGACGCCAATTAACGTAGCCGAGTCGTCCTGTTTGAAGTTTAAGGAGTGCTATGCTGCTAGCTAAGAGGCCAGACCAGACAACCAGAGAAACGTGCTACTGTTAGCAAGTCATATCAGCTTAGAAGAAGCTCAAGTTTGCATCTGGAAATAAAGCCATGAATCTTGCTTAAGAAAACTACATGTTTTAAGATTAAAGGATAGCTCATTTGGATTTCAGAAGTTACTAGAGTTTGCTGAGACTTGAATAACATAAATAGCTATTGAAAATGTCTGATGCTGGAAACAAGATGGAAGGCAATGTGGAGCTAGACTATAAAAGAAAGATCAAGTTGACGCCAAAGGCTTTAGATGAGAAGCTTGATAAGCTAATGAAACTAAGAAAAAGTGTTTTAGCACGCCTTGTCTCCAAAGCAGAAGAAATTGAAAATCCAATCAGCAGTGACGCCAGTGCACTTGTAGTGGAAAAGGATCATCTTCGTGAATACTCAAAATTACTGAATGAGTTTATGGAAGTGAATAATGCAGTAAGTGAACTGTTGTCAGAAGAGGAAAGGAAAGCTGACCATCAGTATTGGAGTGAGCCTAATCTAAATAAGTATGAAAACTTTCTGACCACTCTGGAGCAGTGGATAATAGAAGTAAAAAGGCAAGGTAAAGCAGCTCATGAAGAGGCTGTGACTGAACATGAGGCTCCTAAGAATGGCACAGCAACACAGCAGGGTGAGACTACTGCTGAGGAGCCTGCTATGGAGGAGCTTGCTGCCGACGAGGTGCATCCACAAGACAGTGCATCCATGGTGCAGCATAAGCAATTTTTAGCCCCAGCACGAAGTGTATGCAGTAGACGTTCTAGGGCATCCAGCTTGTTGTCTCATGCATCATCAGTGCGTAGAAAAGAAGAAGCTCATCGAACAGCTTTCCTGGCACGTGCAGGCATACTCGAGAAGAAAGAAGCACTGCAGTTGCAAGAAGCACAGCTGAAGTTGCAAGAGGCCCAAATGGAGGCACAGCTGAAGTTTCAGAAAATTCAGATGAAGACTCAAATGGAGAAGCTAGACTACGAGACTGCTCTGGCAGAATCCACAGCTAAGCTACAAGTTTTTGAAAAATATGAGAACATGGAAGATGGGATGAATTCATATCTTAACAAGAACATGCATGCAGCTGAAATGATCCCACGTCATGGTCCAGATGTCAAACCAAAATCGACTAGCTGTCCTGCTATTGAGATAAGCCATCCTACAGTTGTCTTACAGAACAGTGCATCTCATGATCCAGCTGGGCACACGCCTAATGTGCAAGTTAAGACAGAAAGTGGTGATGCTACAGGCACAAGTCCCAGTGCAAAGCAAACAGAGCTCGGTGAGGTGATCTTGAAACAAAAGGATATCACTGAGATGTTAGTCACACAACAAAGACTAGCAAACTTACCTCAACGAAAAGTGCAACCGCAACGATGGCCGAGTTTGGTATATTCCCCATCATGGCGTGATCCATCCGCAGAAAAGGAAGTTGTGGGTTGTTTTTGATTGCGCCTCTTCGTTCCAAGGGAAATCACTGAATGAGGAGTTGTTACAGGGGCCGGACCTCACGAATAGTCTGGTCGGAGTCCTGACGAGGTTTCGCCACGACCACGTTGCACTCATCTCAGACATTGAGGCAATGTACCATCAGGTACTAGTTCCTGACGAAGATTCTGATCTTTTACGATTCCTCTGGTGGCCAGAGGGTGACCTGAACCAGCCTCTGTGTGAGTACAAGATGGTTGTCCACTTGTTCGCCGCGAAGTCCAGCCCAAGCTGTGCCAACTACGCTTTGCGGCGGACTGCAGAGGAAGGCAGTAACTACAGCTCTTGAGCACTTCTATGTAGACGACTGTCTTGTCTCGACGTCTGATGAGAAGAAGGCTACGTCCTTGACCAAAGACCTCATTGCACTCTGTGCGAGTGGAGGATTCCATTTGGCTAAATGGTCTAGCAACAGCCGTGAAGTGTTGTCATCGCTTCCTGAACATGAGCGTGCGAATGAGATCAGGAGTCTAAATCTGGACAAGGATGAGCTACCCATGGAGAGGGCGCTTGGAGTGGACTGGTGCATCGTATCAGATTCCTTCAAGTTCTGCATCCTTGTAAAGAACAAGCCTGTCACCAGGAGGGGTATCCTCTCAGTCGTGAGCTCAGTTTACGACCCCATTGGTTTCTTGTCGCCGTTCATTCTTCTGGCCAAGACCATTGTGCAGAATCTCTGTCGAAAGAAACTTACCTGGGATGATGAGATTCCTGAAGACATAGCAACCAGATGGTTTGCCTGGCTGTCTGACCTTAGCCAGTTTGCCAACTTCTCTGTCAAGCGGTGCATCAAACCTGAGGGATTTGGTCCAGTAGTGTCAGCACAGCTGCATCATTTCTCGGACGCTAGCGAGAAGGGCTATGGCGCCTCGAGCTGACAGCGGCTACCATTGCAGTGAAAATGGACAAGCTCATGAGAAAAGAGCTTCGGATGGACCTTAAAGAGTCTGTGCTATGGACAGATAGCACCACTGTCTTCCGATACATTGACAATGACAGCGCTCGCTTTAAAACCTTTGTAGTGAATAGAGTGTCGACAATCAGAGAGAACACAAGGCCAGCTCAGTGGAGATATGTCAGCACGTCTTCTAATCCATCTGACCACGCATCGCAAGGAATGAAGGCAGAGCACTTCATGAAGTGTCAAAGTTGGATTGAAGGCCCTGACTTCCTTGCCAAGGATGAGTCTCACTGGCCAATCCTTACAGAGTTCTCTAGAGACATAAGTGACAATGATGCCGAGTTGAAGCGCAAAATCACAGTGAACATCATCAACGCCATCAACTCAAGCACAGATCCTCTTTTCAAGCTGATTCATCATTATTCCAACTGGCATAGTCTGAGGAAGGCCATCGTCTGGATGTTGAGGCTGAAAGAGCTACTTAGAAACCTGTGTGAAAGAAGGAAGATCTTTGAGTCCCAAACACAGTCCCTAGGCAGTCAAAATGGGAAACCCAAGGCAATTGAAGACAACATGCAAAAGTGGAAATCTAGCCTAACAGGAACCCCTCTGACTGTCAAGGACATCAGGAGAGCAGAAACTGCTATCATCCAGTTCAGCCAAAGTCAAACCTTCCATGAGGAGCTTTGTGCGCTGCAGAAAGGAGATAAGCTAAGGAGAAGCAGTTCTATCTTGAAATTAGATCCTTTTCTCCAAGATGGTGTCCTCCGTGTTGGTGGAAGACTGCACCAGGCAGCCTTGCCGGAACACACAAGGCAGCCGGCTATCCTATCCAAGAACCATCATGTCACAACTTTGATCATAAGGAATGCACACGAGGAGACCGGACATGGAGGGAGGAACCACACACTTGCTCGGCTGAGACAAAGAGTGTGGGTGTGCAAAGGGAATGCAGCAGTGAGAAGTGTGCTTTCAAAGTGTGTGAAATGCCGAAAGAGTCAAGCTGCTGTTGGTGAACAGAAGATGGCGAATCTACCACCAGACCGTCTTCAGCCAGACCACCCACCGTTCACCAACGTCGGCGTAGACTACTTCGGCCCCTTCGAAGCCAAGCGCGGACGAGCGTGAGTCAAGCGTTACGGAGTCTTGTTTACTTGCCTCACAATTAGAGCTGTCCACATTGAAATCGCACACTCACTGGACACTGACTCCTGTATAAACGCAGTCAGACGTTTCATTGCAAGACGAGGACAAGTGGAAGTTATGAGATCCGATAACAAATCTTGTAGCAGCAGAACATGAGCTACGCAAGGCAATGAAGGAGTGGAATCAGTCCCAAATCTCAGACGCTCTGCTGCAGAGGGGGGTTACCTGGATCTTCAACCCGCCTGCTGGGTCGCACCACGGCGGGATCTGGGAGCGCCAAATAAGAACAGTGCGCAAGGTACTTACCAGTGTCCTGAAGCTCCAGTCACTCGACGATGAATGTCTGCACACTGCGATGTGTGAAGTGGAAGCAGTCATCAACAGCAGACCACTTACCAGGTCATCGGATGATGTCGACGACCTTGAGCCGCTGACGCCGAATCATCTTCTTCTGCTCAAGGGAAAGCCAGCACACCCTCCGGGCATGGTGAGAAGGATGATCTGTACTCCAAGCGAAGGTGGAGGCAGGTGCAGTATATCTACGACATCTTTTGGAAGCGTTGGTCTAGAGAATACTTGCCCCTCCTACAAGAACGGCAAAAGTGGCTGGAAAAGAAGAGGAACTTGAGAGAAGGTGACGTCGTGCTCATCGTGGATGAAAGGGCTTCAAGAGGGTCCTGGTTAATGGGAAAAGTGGAAAAGACCATCCCCGACGCCCAAGGGTTTGTTCGTCGGGTCCTTGTCAAAACGAAGACCAACACCCTTGAGAGACCCATTGACAAGCTGTGTCTCTTACTGGAGATGGAAGAATCTCATGGACAATGAAGGACATTTTATTATTTTCTAAATAGAGTGATCTAAGTTTGTTTATATTCCTTTAGACCTCAGTACAAGGACGTAAGTAGGACTTGAATGTAGAAAATGACTCTTAAGTTTGTTTAAGTTAGTGATTTTGTCATCCCCATGATGGACAATTAGGGGCCGGAAATATTGGTGCCATTTTCTATTCAGTAGTGTAAGTTCATATTTAATAGTTATTATTGTTTTGATATATTCAATATTTGCATATTACAGAAATATGTAAGATTACATTAATAATTGTGATAATAGATTTATAATTTGTATTTAGTATAATCTGCCTGCATTCAGTTTAATGCTTATAATGTTCCAGAATGAATAACCAATAAGAAATGACGCTGAGCAATGACGTTATGGAGCTTGCGCATCTGTTGAATGTAAAAAGTTGTGTGTTTGTCATATGTGAGAATGCTTCAATAAAGACGGGGCGAACACACTGTTTTCTATCGTCGTCATAGTTGTTTAAACTTTAACACGTGTAGACTCGTTCTTTCCGTCTAAGAGTGGTTACTTGTTTGAAGCTCTAAGAAGAAACTGTTTAGATCATGACCGGAGACATTTAGCCACTACACAAGTGTTCATTCATATACCTGAACTGATTGTTTCCGAACAGTGGTGCAATAGAAGTAGCAATAAAGGTGCTGATAAACAAAACAGAAAAGTCATTGATGGTTTTATTCATCTTCCTCCTGTGCACTAAAACTAAGTTACTTTATTTGTTCTTCCTCCTGCGTACTGAAACCATTAAACACCAAAACACTGTCAGACAGCGATTTGGTGTGCATTGTGTGAGAGGAAAAGGTGACAGCGGCTGTCCTCCCGCACACTGTTAAAGCACAACTGCACAACTATTAAAGTCACTTCATTCTCCCATGCACTAAAGCCACAAGTCACTATTTATCTTCCTCCTGAGCATTTAAAACTAATGAACACCATACCACTGTTACTAAATTTCTTCTGCACACTGAAGCCACTGAAGTCGTCCTCTTCAGTGTCAGGGTTGAACAGCCTCAGATAATCTTCATCACATACCGTCTCACCATAGATTCATTAACGGCAAGCTTACATGCAGCCGCTCTGTTTCCTTCACGGATAGCCAGATCGATGGCATTCAACTTAAAAGGTGTATCATAGGAATTTCTTCGTGGGTTTTCCATTTTGAAGGGGTGAGGGTGTAATAATATTATATACCCCCTGTGGGCTGAAGAAAAATTTATAGAAAAGCTGCACCTCTGTATAAGCCGCATAGTTCAAAGTATGGGGAAAAAAGTAGCGGCTTATAGTCCGGAAAATACGGTAGTCATATGATGGACTGAGGATGAAAACCCGGAGGACAAACTGACGGTGGCTCCAAGCAGAGCACAGAATTCCTTCCAAAAAAACTGAAGTGAACTGAGGGCTCCGATCTGACACCACATCTACCAGGAGACCATGGAGCCGGAAGACATGGAGCAGGACCAGTTGAGCTGTCTCCTTGAGCTTAGGTAAGGGCACAAAATGAGCCATCTTACTAAATCGGTCCACCACAGTCACGATGACTGTATTACCCTCGGAAGGAGGAAGACCAGTAACAAAGTCTAGGGAGATGTGAGACCATGGGCGATGAGGAACGGGGAGGGGCTGCAGAAACCCAGCAGGAGCCTTGTGAGATGGCTTGTGTTGACTGCAGACTGGACAGGCATTGACAATGCGGATGTCTTCGTCAAGTGTGGTCCACCAAAAACGTCGCTGAACCACATCCTTGGTTCTCTGGATTCCTGGGTGACAATTAAACTTGGAGGAATGAGCCCACTAAAGGACATCAGACCGCAGAGCCAGGGGAACAAACAGGCGATCACAGGGAACGTTGCTGGGACCGGGCTGATCCTCTAAAGCGGCCCTCACTCTCTCCTCAATCTCCCAGGTGAGAGTGGCAACCGTGCAAGGGGCAGAAGGGATGGGAACATGCCCAGGTTCCTGTGGTCTGTCCATACCAAGAAGGGAATCTTGGTGCCCTCCAACCAGTGAAGGCACTCTTCCAGGGCCAACTTGACAGCGAGTAACTCTCGATTCCCAATGTCGTAATTTTGTTTGGCCGCTGAGAGTCAACATGAGAAGAATGCACAGGGGTGAAGCTTCTGATTCGAGGGCGAGCGTTGAGACAGAACAGCCCCTACCCCTACGTCTGATGCATCAACCTCAACGACAAATTGCTGGTCAGGCTCAAGCAACTGGAGGATGGGAGCTGATGTGAACCGGGTCTTCAGGGTGCAGAAGGCCTCATTTGCAGCCGGTGTCCACCTGAAGAGCACTTTAGAGGATGTGAGACCAGTAAGAGGGGCTGTGATGGAGCTGTAGTTGCGGAAGAAGCGATGATAAAAGTTGGCAAAACCCAGAAACCTCTGTAGCTGCTTGCGGTTGTCAGGGATTGGCCAGGACAAGACTGCTGAAACCTTGGCTGGATCCATCTGGATACTATTCTGCGCCAGGATGTACCACAGGAAAGAGACAGAGGAGGCATGGAACTCACTTTATAAGCCTTCACAAAGAGAGAGTTCTTCAGAAGTCGCTGCAGGACGGACTGCACATGGTGAACATGTTCCTCACGGGATTTAGAGAAGATCAGGATATCATCCAGGTAGACTTTATCCCATGTATTTTTATTGGGCATTTATAATACAAACATACAAACTTTGTAATTACAGAGCACATACACAGAAACAACAGAAGCAGAACATAACATGTTGACAAAACCCACCCCCACCCCCCTAAAGAAGGCCTGTCTGGGAAATATCACGGGAACTCTGCTAGACATATAAGAGACTGACTTTTAAGTTGGATTGGTATTAGCAAGGTACTGTAAAAAAAGGTTGCCAAGTTACGTCAAAATGTTGGAGTCTGTCTTCTAGAACATAGGACTAGACTGCTGGGGGACTCACACACTCTCCCCTTCTCTCTCTCTCCTTATCTATCTATCTATCTGTCTGTCTGTCTGTCCGTCCGTCCGTCCGTCCGTCCGTCCGTCCGTCCGCCCGCCCGCCCGAATGTGTGGAGGAGGAGAATATTGTGGATTGAAATGTGTCTTTGTTTGTACTTTTTTCAGTTTCACAAAACTTTAAGATGTCCTGTGGCGATGGTAGCCATCCTATCTCCCAGATGGAGGTCAGGTCAGAGTGTGGATCAGCTAAATCGTCATCTTCACGCCGGTCAAGCAAGTCAAGTGCAAGCCTGGTCGCAGCTCAAGCACAAGCTACAGCTGAAGCTGCCCGTACCAAAGCCGAGTTTGCCAGGCGCCAGATCGACATCGAGGTTGAAAAGGCATGGATTGAAGCAACGCTAAATGCTCATAAACAGCAGGGTGAGGCTGAAGCAGCCCTCGCTGCAGCAAGAGTTCTCGAGGCGGCAGCTGAAAGCCTTGATGACTATGCCAGCTATTCCAGTAACAACGCCTGAACCAGTTAAACGCATTGAAGAATACATTACAACTCACTTTAGTAATAACCCTGAATTGAAGAGAGAAGAACAGCATCAGGGAGAATCTCAGCCTGTGCCTACTGAAACTCACAAACTGTATCGCAATGTGCAACCAGTTACCCAGTATACACCTGGGTGGGCTACACAGAACCCCGCTGGATGGCAGCCCTACCAAGCCCCACCTGTCTTTAACATAGACACCAGAACAGACAACACACCTTCACGAGGCAGATCAATGTCAAGGACAACAGAAATCTCAGATCTCGCCACCTACCAGGATCACCTACATAGCGCCGTGATCTTCTGACCTCCGGGTTCAAGGTCTTTGACAACAAACCAGAGATTTATATATCCTGGAAGTCTATGTTTTGCAATGGCATCGAAGGACTAAACCTCAAAACTAGTGAGGAACTCAACCTACTCACAAAGTGGCTGGACGGGGAGTCACTTCAACATGCTCTGAGGGTTAGAGCAGTCCATGTGAACAATTTAGAGACAGGTCTGTGGCAACGGCTGGACAAGAATTATGGCTCATCCGAAGCCATTGAAGCATCCCTGTTCAAACGTCTGGAGAGTTTCCCCAGGATCTACTACAAAGACACCTACTGCTAGAGCTTGCTGATCTTCTTCTTGAACTACAAGCAGCAAATAATGAGAGTTATCTGCCAGGCCTCAGTTTCCTTGACACATCGAGAGGAATAAACCCCATAGTAGAAAAGCTTCCAAATAATCTCTAAGAGGCGTGGATCAAGCAAGGAACGAGATACAAGAAAGAACACAATGCCATTTATCCACCTTTTTCTTATTTTGTTGAGTTTGTGAACAGTCACGCTGAAATGAAAACAGACCCCAGCTTTACATTACAAGGCTACAGCACACCACATCCCAAAGCTGAAAAAGCGCTAACGAAAAAAAAAACACCGATCACAGCAAACAAAACCGAGATTGACACACCTGGTTCTAAGGCCAATACACCACCTCTTGACCCAGATAAACAATGTCCCATTCATAAGAAGCCACATTCACTTGCTAAATGTAGGGGCTTTAGGATGAAGACGTTGGATGAGAGAAAAGCTTTACTAAAAGAGCTTTCAATTTGCTACAAATGTTGCATATCTACAGAGCACAGGGCAAGTACTGTAAAGTAGAGATTCACTGTTCAGAATGCAACAGCAATAGCCATGTGTCCGCACTGTATGCTGGTCCCCCGCCCTGGTCAGTGAAAGATCCACAGACACCTACAGAGGGTCAGGGCCGGGAGCCGGACAAGCCAAACTCCATGGAAACCTCATCGAGCTGCACAGAGGTATGCGGAAACGGGCTATGGGGAAAGTCATGCTCAAAGATATGCCTGGTCTATGTTTATCCAAGCAAGTTCCCTGATAAGAAGAAGAGAATGTATGCAATGTTAGATGACCAGAGCAATGTGTCACTGGCAAGGTCTTTCTTTTTTGATATGTTTAATGTGCAATGTGAAGCCCTACCATATACAATGAAGACATGCTCTGGCATAACGAACACCAGCGGAAGAAGAGCCAATGGGTTCATCATCGAGGGCATGGATGGCCGAGTGTCAATGCCATTACCGACACTCACTGAATGTAACCAGATTCCTGATAATAGGAAAGAGATACCAACTCCTGAGGCAGCGGCTCACCACCCTCATCTGAAGTCTGTATCGTCTCTGATACCGCCACTGGATCCTTCTGCAGAGATCCTCCTCCTCCTGGGTAGGGACATCATTCGGGCACACAAGGTACGCGGTCAGGAACAGCCCACCTGACGCACCTTACGCTCAATGCCTTGACGTAGGATGGGTCATCATAGGGGACGTATGCCTCACAGGAGCACATAAACCCACTGTGAACTCTTTCAAGACAAGCGTACTTGAAAATGGGCGACCCAGTTTTCTCACCCCCTGTGAGAACAATATTCATGTCAGGGAGAGGTTTACAAACACCTGCCCCCTCGGTGAAAAGATACAGACTAAAGATAATGTAGGCAAACTCATCTTCAAGCAAACAGTAGATGATGATAAGCTGGCCCTTTCTACAGAAGATCAAACATTTCTGGATATCATGAACAGAGGTCAAGCGGTCCAGCGTCTGATGTCCCTCTGCCGGACACTGAAAAGGAACACAGAGATGAAAGCTCATTATGTGGAGTTCATGGAGAAGATGTTTAGCAAGAGTCACGCAGAACATGCTCCTCCCATTAGTGCTGATCAAGAATGCTGGTATCTCCCGAGCTTTGGCATTTACCATCCGCAAAAGCCGGGAAAGATCCGGATAGTCTTTGACTCGAGTGCTCAATGCAACAATGTATCCTTTAATGATGTGCTGCTTAAGGGCCCCGACCTCAATAACACTCTGGTCGGTGTGCTCATTCGATTCAGACTTGAACCGTATGCCGAGATGGCAGACGTAGAGCAAATGTTCCACAACTTCATCGTCAAAGAGGAGCATCGAGATTACCTTCGGTTCCTGTGGTTTTAGAATCACGACCTGGATGGAGACATAGCAGAGTGTCCAATGAGGGTCCATGTATTTGGAAACTGCCCATCACCATCAGTCGCCATCTATGGGCTTAAGAGAACTGCCATTGAAGGTGAGGAAGAGTATGGAAATGATGCAAGGATGTTCATTGAACGCCACTTTTATGTGGATGATGGACTAAAATCCTTCTCTGCAGAGACTGAGGCTATTGATGTGCTGCACAGAACACAGGAAATGGTGGCACAATCAAATATACGCCTACACAAGATTTCATCCAACAGTTCAAGTATCACAGGCGCCTTTCCGGATGAAGATCTGGCCACTGGGCTGCAGGGCCTGGATCTTGGACAAAGCACTCCATCCATGCAGCGCACCCTAGGATTAGGATGGGATCTGTCCACAGACCTGTTCATGTTTCAGGTGACCACCAGTGAGAAGCCATTTACAAAGCGTGGAGTGTTATCGGCCATCAACAGCCTATTTGACCCCCTCGGCTTTGCAGTTCCTGTCAGCATTAAAGGTCGTGCCATTTTGGAAAGATTCTCTGAAGCACCTGCAGCAGCTGAGCATCCCATCCATCACGAGAGCATTGCCCGCTGAACAGCTCTCTCTCTCCACTTGGCTGAGTGGACCAGCTTTCCTCACAGACTCGAGGCGAAGTCAAACACAGGAAGAGAACAGCTTCATCAGGCCAAAGTCACCGTCATTCTCACTGTTCAGAGAGAGATGTTCGCTGATGAGTTAGAATGTTTGGAGCGGCGTGAGCCTGTAAAGAAGTCAAGCAGGCTTAGCAAACTAAATCCATTTGTGGACACTAGTGGACTTCTTCGGGTCGGAGGTCGACTAACAAGAGCACAACTGAGTTTGGATGAAACACATCCTCTTCTCCTTCCAAGAAGACATCATGTGACTGAGTTTATAGTCAGGCACTTCCATGAAAAAGTCTACCACCAGGGAAGACATTTCACTGAAGGGGCGGTTAGAGCCGCTGGCTTTTGGATTGTGGGAGGAAAGAGAGCTGTGAGTAGGACCGTCTTCAGTTGCGTCATATGCCGCAGGCTTAGAGGCAGACAAGAAGAGCAGCTCATGGCTGACCTGCCTAAGGACAGACTATGTTCAGACCCTCCATTCACATACATGGGTCTGGATGTGTTCGGTCCATGGCCTGTCACAGCAAGGAAGACAAGGGGAGGTCATGCAGAGGCCAAAAGATGGGCGGTCATCTTCGCATGTATGAGTACACGTGCCATACATATCGAAATCATAGAGTCAATGGACACATCATCATTCATCAATGCTCTGCGCCGGTTCTTCACAATCAGGGGTGCTGCGAAACTGCTCAGATCTGATTACGGGACCAACTTCGTGAGTGCCTGCAAAGAGTTGCAGATTGACAAGAAGGGATGCCACAACAAAAACATTGACACTTACCTTGAGGACAACGGTTGCCAGTGGCAGTTTAATCCTCCTCATGCGTCACACATGGCCGGATCCTGGGAACGCCTGATAGGAGTTGCCCGCCGAATCCTGGATGCGATGCTACTGCAACGTGGCCGGGCAAAGCTCACGCACGAGGTGCTGGTAACATTCATGGCTGAAGTTACAGCAATAGTGAACGCGCGGCCCCTTACAACAGTCTCCACAGATCCAGAGCACCCTGTGATTCTCACCCCAGCTATGCTGCTGACACAAAAGTACAGCATGCCACCAGTACCGCCAGGCCAGTTTGAAAGCCCTGACCTCTTCAGAGGGCAGTGGCGGCGTGTGCAGTACTTGGCTGAGGTCTTCTGGGCGAGATGGCGAAAAGAATACATCAGTGGGCTCCAAGATCGACGAAGGTGGAGGACACAGAGACCCAACCTACAAGTAGGAGATGTTGTCCTGCTGAAGGATGGTCAGGAGAAGAGAAATGACTGGCCAATTGGACTTGTCAACAGAACCTTTCCCAGTGATGATGGCAGAGTCAGAAAGATAGAGGTCAAAGTCGTGCGGAAGGGTGAACAGAGACTTTTCTTACGCCCTATAAATGAAGTCGTACTTCTGGTGTCCAAGAACACTGCTTAAGAGACCGTGGACTCATTCAATATCCTTTTCAAATATCTTGCATAAGTTTGTTTGGGTGACATCCTTAAGATGTCAGGCGGGGAGTATTCTGTCCCTTGGGTTTTGATTTGTGCTGCTTATTGTGTGGTAAGATGCTGCCACCTTGTGGCCAAATTGGGTATAGTTTGAGACACATGCAGTTTGTGTTGCTCATTTAGGGAGCTTGATACAGGATAATCTGTAAGTTTATCTTTGAAATAATGTACATGTACATGTGCTGGTGTAACTCTGGGTTCATATTTTTGTGTTTATAGAAGATATATGATTTGAATGTGTGGAGGAGGAGAATACCGTGGATTGAAATGTGTCTTTGTTTGTACTTTTTTCAGTTTCACAAAAAGAAGAAATGGTTCAAGTAAACGCTCTAAAATCTTCTTCAGTCTCCTGGACCATTTTTGTTTAGCTTGCTGTCTAGGTTGTATAGGGCCATATAGCTGAGGGCAGAAGAATCTAACTATCTAATCTATCGATCTAACTTGTTACTAACTAAACTTCTTCCCCAGAGTTTCTGTGCTCTCTCGTGTCCAGCAGGTTCTTGTGGACTGTGCCTGCTGCTGTGGTCCTGCGTGGCGTCTTCTGCATGTGTTGTCACCGTCATTGTTGTTACCATATCCCCATTAAAGATTATAGTTAGTTAATAATTTTCTGCTGTGCATCTGTATCTTTATCACAAGTTGCACTGTTACTGTAACAATTCATCATTCATTGTAAACATTCTCATTTTATCATTGTAATTCATTATAATTCATTATGAGTGTACAATATGTGTGTGTTGATTTGTTCTGTACATGTGACATCATTGCACGTCTGTCCGTCCTGGGAGAGGGATCCCTCCTCTGTGGCTCTTCCTGAGGTTTCTTCGACCTTTTTCCCTGTTAAAAGGTTTTTTGGTGGACAAGTTTTTCCTCACTCGAATCGAGGGTCTAAGGACAGAGGGTGTCACTCCCTGTACAGATTTTAAAGCCCTCTGAGACAAATGTATTTTGTGATTTTGGGCTATATAAATAAAATTTGATTTGATTTGATTTGATATCTTGTTCTTTCCAGGTGTAGTGTATTAGTTAATTCTTCTAGCCACATCTTAGGTGCTGATGTATTTACACTCTTCCATAACGTAAGAATCATTTTCTTCGCTATTATTAGAACATATGAAAAAAAAACATTGTTGTGCTTTATTTAATTTTTTAAAGGCTTCAGACACCCCAAGAATAATAATTAAGGGTTCTGGGTTTATCACAGACCTTATAACCTCAGACATGATATTAAAAATACCAGACCAGAAAGAGTAAATTTTGGGGCATAAGGCATAGCTGTGAAGATGGGTTGCAATAGAAGATATACATTTATCACATAGAGGTGATAATTCTGGATACATGTTATGTGTTTTTTTCCTTCGAGAAGTGGAGCATATGTATAATTTTAAATTGAATAAGACAGTGCCTTGCACTGTGTGAACAGGTGTTGATCTTCTCAAGGGCTCTATCCCATAGGTCATCCGTGATCGGTTTGCCAAAATCTTTCTCCCACTTGCGTCTATGCATATCGGCAGGGAAGGGACTTGATAACAGGAGAATATTATAGATACGTGTTATTAACTTAGGTTCATTTACTGACAGTTTCAGACAGTCATCCATAAAAGTTTTTGGTTCAGTCTGAAAATCCTCCCGGTGTCTACGTATATAGTCCCTAATTTGCAGATATTGAAAAAAGCTATTATTTTCCAATCCAAATTTCTGCTGTAATTGAGAAAACGAGGCAAATATACCTTGTATATATAGATCTCCAACACATTTAATACCTTTCTGATTCCACTTAGAGAAGGCTCCACCCAAGCCTGATGGGGCAAATGTGGGGTTCTTATCTATGGGTAATGCAGAGGGTATGGATCTGAGATTATAACTGGATTTGATTTGTTTCCAGATGTATATCATGTTCTGAATAATAGGATTGTTGTTATATAATAACCTGCTGATCTTAGCTGGTGCTAATAAAATTGTAGCCAGTGAGTATGGATGGCATTCCTCCTGTTCCATCAGTAGCCAATTAGGTGGGAACTTTGTGGTATTTAGCCAGAAAGTAAAATTCTTAATTGCTGAGGCCCAGTAATAAAACAAAAAGTTTGGAAGTGCTAATCCTCCTGCAGATTTAGGCCTACAGAGATATTTCTTACCTATTTTGGGAATTTTATGTCTCCACACAAAAGGGGTATTAAAGAATCTAATTGTTTAAAAAATGTTTTTCTAATGAATATTGGGATATTTTGAAACAGATATAATAACTGTGGGAGAAAGACCATCTTAATCGCATTTATTCTTCCAATCATCGAGATTGGGAGAGCATCCCAAAACACTAACCTAGAGCGCAGTTTTTCTATTAAAGGAGGAAAATTTTGCTGAAAGAGAGAAGTATACTGTCTTGTCACTTGAATGCCCAGATAAGTAAATTTTTTGGAGGATATTTTAAATGGGAGGTTAATCAAGAATGCCAGGTCATCCATGTAAACTGGCATTAAGATACTTTTTGTCCAATTAATCCGATATCCTGCGAAAGTACCAAATAACTTGATTTCATCTAAAAGTGCTGGAATAGTCAGTTGTGGCCGTGTTACATAAAGAAGAATATCATCTGCATACAGTGAGTTTATTAATTGTTTCTTTAGTGGTGTATCCCTGTATCTGAGGGCCGAGCCTGATACTTATATCACACTTATATAGCAAGAGCAAAGATTAAAGGGGAGAGGGGGCATCCCTGCCTCGTCCCCCTACATAACTTAAGTGGGGAGGAAAGTGTTCAGTTGGTTAAAATTTGTGCTGTAGGGTTTCTGTAGATAAGTTTGATTAGTGCTAAGAAACCATCTCCGAGATTGAATCTACTGAGAACTTCAAATAAGTATTGCCACTCCATCTGATCAAACGCCTTTTCGGCATCAAGTGCGAGTATGACGAGATCAGAGTGTGGTTCCCTTCTTGTGTACATGATATTAAAGAGGCGTCTCAGTCCTATCATTTTCTATTTTTCTGAGTTGATGAGCTAGTAATTTATGTGGTTTATCCCCAAATTCGAGGAATCTTTGCCTTGTATACAGGAATGCTTTACTTATTTTCACAGACATAATTTGATTGTATTCATATATCAATGTTGTTATTTTTCTGTGTAGAGTTGTAGATGGGGATCGAGCATTTTCCTGATCTAGTGTTTTGATCTGTCCTTCCAGTGTTTTCCTTTCTCCTTGATGCTTCAAATGAAATTATGCTACCTCTAATATAGGCTTTAAACGCCTCCCAAAGAGTGGAGGGAGAGATCTCGTTCATCTCAAAATACAGTGATATTTGATCTTTTAGATAGTCACAAAACTTTTTATCTGTAAGCAGATAAGGATTTAGTCTCCAAGAGTTATGCGGATTGGTCTAAACATACTGAAAAGTAAAGTGGGCTATGATCTGAGTTCACAATACTGTGATACCAAACATCCACTACAAACGGTGCCAGTTTGGCGTCAACTAGGAAGTAGTCTATCCTACTGTAAGAATTATGCACAGGTGAATAAAATGAATAGTCCCGACGTGAGGGATTCATCGTCCTCCATATGTCCAAGATATTTGTGTTATTTATATATGCGTTTAGGAATTCACTTGAAGCATTTCTAGGAGGTTTCTTTGTGGAGGATCTATCTAGATATGGATCCAAAACAGTGTTGAAATCTCCTCCAATTATCGAATTAGTCTGTGACATGTCTGGTATTAGAGCAAAAGCTTTCTGAACAAATACAGGGCTATCTGTGTTAGGTGCATACATATTTACTAGGGTGAGGGAGATATTCTGAATCTCTCCAATCACTATAACATAGCGACCCTCTCTGTCGGATATTGTTTTTTTCTGCAAAAAGGGTACAACCTTTCTAAATAAGATTGCCACGCCTCTTGCTTTAAGAAAGAAAGAAGAAGAAGATTTACTTTATTAATTATTTTTTCACTCTATTTTATTTACATGCATTAACCCTGATACACACACACATGCAGTACAACCGCATAGACATGCAGTACACTGGCATAGACATGCAATGTGGAGAGAGATGGTGGAGTGATGGGCAGCCAGCCAAACCGGTGCCCCGTGAGCAGTTGGGGGGTTGGTGCCTTGCTCAAGGGCCCCTCGGCAGTGCCCAGGAGGTGAACTGGCACCTCTCCAGCTACCAGCCCACCTTTCATATTTTGGTCCATGTGGGACTTGAACCGCCACCCTCCGGTTTTTCAAGCCAAGTCCCTATGGACTGAGCTACTGCCGCCCCTTTAGAAGAAAATGCAGAGTGAAAGATCTCCCCTATCCACTTTGGCCTGAGCCTGCCATGTGATTTATTATTCAGATGGGTCTCTTGTAAAAACATAATATCCGAGGCCAGTGTCTTAAGATGGGACAAAACCTTTCCTCTTTTGACTGGATTATTCACTCCACGCACATTCCAGCTGGAGAAAGTAAGATTTTTTCTTTCTTTCATGCTATCATTCATCGTATCCCGCGTAGTAGTAATCAACTTTTGTAAGGTCTTCTTTCCCCAACCCAGATATCCCTCCCCAAGTCAACCTAACCCACATATTAACAAAGAACAAAATAACTACTCTAGCCAATTCAAAGTGAATGGCGCGAGCCTTCTTAGGTAGGCTGAGAAAAATAAACAAAACAAAACAATAAAAAAAAAACAAAAAAAAAACTAACTACTAATGTTACTTTCACACCTACTGGTGGCCTGTTATTAACTTCAAAGTTGGTCCTTTTAGCTCTGAAACATAATAATAAAGATATTTATATATGAGAAAGGGAACAAGCGCAGGGGTACGCATGTGCGTACGCACAAGTACATCTATCATCATGTATCATGGGAGAGGGATCCCTCCTCTGTGGCTCTTCCTGAGGTTTCTTCCACCTTTACCCTGTTAAAAGGTTTTTTGGTGGACAAGTTTTTCCTCACTCGAATCAAGGGTCTAAGGACAGAGGGTGTCACTCCCTGTACAGATTGTAAAGCCCTCTGAGACAAATGTATTTTGTGATTTTGGGCTATATAAATAAAATTTGATTTGATTTGATCATGTATTTAGGAGACACAGATTAAAATACAATGTACTCCCCAGACCTGAACGTCAGTTCTACATTTCAATATTTCAAATAGTTTTCAGAAGATTAAAAAAAAACTCAAAATAAATATATAGCTGCTCAAACATAGCTGTAATTTTAGATTAGAAACAGGAGACAATAGTAGGTCATATTGGGCAACACTCTTAGACATAAAGCTGAATCTGATCATAGTGTTAAATAAAATGGATACAAGAACAGCATTTACACTGAGATAGAGAGATCTTGTCGGGTAATAACTATACCGTATCTGGTTTTTAAAGGATATACTGTAGTGGCCCATGACTTCAACACCTTTGTCTTCCTCCTTTGGCAGGTAGCAGTTAATATTAGCCGCCAAGGCTATCTAGGCGGCCACAGATCGAGAAAGAGAAAAACAGTTCATGAGATCCAGGATTTATCAGTCCGCCGTAGCTGTAGGTGAGCCTGGACCAGAGAGTTGCTCCGCGTATTCTTCGGCTTTTTTCGGGACTGTGAAGGATGTCTGTATGCCGTTGTGTGTGACTAGGAGCCTTGCGGGGTAGAGTAGACCATACCTGACGCCGGGCTTGTTGCACAATAGCTCCCTGGTGCGGTTGAATAGAGCCCTTCGCTTAGCCACTGCCGGAGGATAGTCGGGGAATATCTAAATCCCCTTGTCTCCGAAGTAAAGTTGCTCCGCCACTCTGGATGTCCTCAAGCACATGATAATAGTGTAACCTCAGAATGACCAGGGCTTCTCCGGAGGGTCCGGTGCACTCGGTCAATAAGGGGCTAGGATTTAGATATGCCTTCTAAATCCTCACATTTTTCAGTCAGTTTCCCCACCTTGGAGGTCAGTCGCGTTACCTGGCGTTGAAGATCAGGAACGTCGTTGGAGTGAGTGAGGCTGACCTCTCCAGCTCTTTAATTGTCTTCTCGTGCGCAGCCGTGGCAGCTTCAAGTGTTTTAATGGATGACTGAATCTCCTTTTTAGTTGTAACTAGCTCCTCTCTTAACTCAGTGCAAACAGTTTGTAAGCGTGCTTCAATGGAGGCACATATATCGTTATAGCTCGGAGTGACTTCATTTCGCCGGTTAGCGATAGCAGCTAGTATAGCACGGGTAGGTGGGTCCGCCTCGTCACTCATGTCAGCAGGTAGAGGTTTGTCACCTGGATCCGAGGACTGGTCGGGGCCTTCTTCTTGTTGGTAGTTTTTTCTGGTTTTCCCCTTTTTGGACATAGTTCCTTTACATTTTATCTTTAAAGAGCACTTGGTTTAACTTAATGCGTCGCTCCAAGGATCTTAAAAGCGGATTTGTAAGTTTTTAGTGTTTTAATAAGGACAAAGTTAACAGAGCTTGTGCGAACACGTCTTACTCCTCCATCACTCAACAGAGCCCGATCATCCAGGTAGACAAACACATAGCAGTCCAGCATGTCTCTGAGCACGTCATTCACCAAGTCCTGGAACACTGCCGGGGCATTAATAAGCCCGAAGGGTATAACAAGATATTCATAATGTCCTGGGGGGGTGTTAAAGGCAGTCTTCCACTCATCACCCTCTCAAATCCGCACCAGGTGATAGGCATTATGAAGGATGAGCTTGGTGTAGATCGTGGCCCCCTGAAGAAGTTCAAAGGCAGAAGAGATAAGGGGAAGAGGGTAGCGATTCTTAATCTTGATCTCATTTAAACCCTGGTAGTCAATACAAGGTCTCAGTCTTGTCTTTTTTGTCCACAAAGAAGAAACCTGCTCCTGCAGGTGATGAAGAGGGGCGAATGATGCCAGCAGCCAATGAGTCGTTGATATAGGCCTCCATGGCCTCCCTTTCACGGGCAGACAAGGAATAAAGCCGTCCCTTGGGAGGTGAGGTGCGGTGCCAGGGTGCAGGTCGAAGGGAGGGAAGTAGCTGCAGGGAAGTAGCCTTGGTCTTGCTGAACACCTCTTTGAAATCATGATACTCGAGCGGGATCCCTGCCAAATCCAGTACAATGCTGGTGGAAGACGAATGCTGTAGTGAGGTGGCTTGCTTCAGATAGATCTGGTGGCATGATGAGCTCCACCCTAGGATGACTCCTGTTGTCCAATCTATGTGAGGATTATGACGACGAAGCCAGGGAAAGCCCAGGATGAGGAGATGAGGAATGCGTGGTGACTGTAGGATGTGGAACTGGATGGTCTCATGGTGATTACCGGACAATAGGAGATGGACAGGGGTGGTCTGATGGGTCGCTTTCCCTAGAAGATGGCTGTCAAGGGCACTGGCAGGAACAGGACCAGGCAACCGGACACACCCTATCCCCAATTGGTGAGCAAGTTCTTCATCCATTATGCTGGCATCTGCCCCAGAGTCAATGAAAATGGCAAGGCTGTGAGATTCTCCAGGCAGGAGGATCTTGGCTTGTATCAGGGGTCGGCAACCCTGGGAGGTTGGATTAGAAGAGTGGCTCACCAGTAACTCCCATCTACTGGTGAGCCCTGTCTCTTAATGGACACCGGAAGACAAAATGACCGGCCTGGTCACAGTAGAGACAAAGGTTGGCTCGGCGACGCCTCTCACGTTCCCCTGGGGAGAGTCTGGTGCGCCCAAGTTGGAAGGAACCGCAGGCAGGAGTGTGTCTGTCCCACTCATCAGTTTCCCAAAGGCGAGCTCTCCCTGTCAGATGATTAATGGCGATTGCCACCTTGACTTCTTCAGAGGAAAACATGTGGGGTTGCAGGGCAAACAAAATAGAACAGTTTGTCAGAAAAGGATTACAGCTCTCTGGGTCCCCAGCGTAGTGTTCTGGGGTTCCTATCTGGACCTCACAGACAGGATCAGGAACAGAGATGGCTGCGGCCTGAAGTGGCTGAACTGGAGGAGGTCCTGGAGTGGTGGCTGGAGTTAGCGCAGCTGCTAGCTGATGTACTTGTACAGCTAACGCAGCTAATGCCTGCTTGTGGTTTGCTGCTGACTGTCTGGCCTCAATGGCAGCAAAAGTCATTAGAGCCTTATGTTGCTGGAGGGTGGCCTCAATCTGCTCGAAGCGATTCTGTGGTGAGCTGGGGTGTGCTGGGTCCATGACTGGCCAGATTGTACTGTAACAGATGTGTGAGGACCCAATTGCAGTTTTATTAAACAGGAAGGTTTAATAAAGAGTCTTTATTCTTACTACTCGCCACAACAGCAGACAAACTCCAGAAAGGGCAAAACACAGATCGTGGTCGAAGACAAAAGACAGCGTAGTTTACCGGGAAAACGATGGGCAGGTTAGTACAAGGCAGGCAGGGTCGATAACAGAAGATCAGTCCAAGTGAAAACGCTGGAAGGTCTACCATGAAGGCTGAGAACAATCTGGCAAAGAGTCTGTGAACCAGAGAGGCTAAAATACAGGCTCCAACTGAAGAGTGCACAGTTGAACAGAGTTGGCTGATGAGGTGGGTGTGGCCAGCAGGGAGAGTGGAGCAGAGGGGAGGAGAGTGGAAAATAACTGACAGCAGAGGAGTGGATGTGACAACAACTCCACCAGTAATTCATAATCTATTCCAAATCCCCATGTTACATTACATGTATGCATAATTAATCAAAAAACAAAACTTTATATCAAAGTCTGACTTTTGGCTGCAGTAGTCAGGGATGGAATTATATTTCAACTTTCATCAAGACATGAAAATATAATGGAATTGTGGTAGACTGTTCTGTGGTCATCAGTGTGGATCCTAGCCATTGTGTATTTTTCAATTTCTCTGAACTGGACATTGAACATCACAGCAACTGCTCATGGGACTATGTGGCTGTGAGTGCCTGATTTAGGGACATTTAATCTATAGTCCAAAAGCATCATTGCCAAGAACTTTGTTGCCGCCCTATTGGAACTCCCAGCCTCTAAAATGTTTTTGTCTTTTTGTTGTTAAAAATATATCAAATCAAATCAAATCAAATCAAATCAAATTTCATTTATATAGCCCAAAATCACAAAATACATTTGTCTCAGAGGGCTTTACAATCTGTACAGGGAGTGACACCCTCTGTCCTTAGACCCTCGATTCGAGTAAGGAAAAACTTGCCCACCAATAAACCTTTTAACAGGGAAAAAGGTGGAAGAAACCTGAGGAAGAGCCACAGAAGAGGGATCCCTCTCCCAGGACGGAATATTATATGAATAATAATAAAAAATATATTTGTTTGCTTGATTTTATGATAAATGTTACATATTGGGGAATTTACCAACATAAAGTAGAACTGATGAAGCATATACAGTAAATGGGGAAATACCTTTACAGTGGTAGTAGATTAAATGGACTTTACTTGCATTACCTGGATAACTAGATCACATCATGAGACTCCACTTCCATATTTTTACAAATCAAAGTGTCTGTCCATCTAGATTTTCCATGATGGTCCAACTATATCTTCTCCTTTGCATGCCTGTTTGTATGGTACTAGTCTTCTTCCCCTATCACCTCCAACCATTTAAAATTCTGAGCCCAGTAAACCCGATGGAGGAGGGGCACAAACGTGTAGGTAATCTAGCCAAAATGTTTACTCCTACTCAGGATAAAATTAACTAAGTAGAGAGTTAACATTTATACCACCCTGAGGATTTGATAAAAAATAAAATAAAATAAAATGATATCTACCATCGAATAGTAAAATAAGTAGTCTTTTATGAGGGAAAACAGGACATACAACTGAGAGCCTTCACTCCCAGGTCTCAGTGGATGTCTAAACTCAGTCAATTGCTTCCACCAGTCCAAACGTTTACAACATATTTGCCAAATTGTCCTCAAACCCGCAGACAAGGGCAGTGTGATTGTACTTTTAATCTGAAGGAGATCTGTGACTGCAAAGTAGTGGTAGGTGAGAGTGTAGTTAGGCAGCATAGGATTGTGGTGTGTAGGATGACTCTGGAGGTGAGGAAGATGAAGAGAGAAAAGGCAGAGCAGAGGATAAATGGTGGAAGCTGAATAAGGAAGAAAGTTGTGTGACTTTTAGGAAGGAGTTGAGACAGGCTCTGGGTGGTCTGGAGGTGCTTACAGAGGACTGGACAACTACAGCTAATGTGATCAGGGAGACAGGTAGGAGTGTATTTGGTGTGTCATCTGGAAGGAAAGTACATAAGGCGACTTGGTTGCGGAATGAGGAGGTGCAGGAGTATATACATAGAAAGAGGTTAGCTAAGAAGAAGTGGGACACTGAGAGGACTGAAGAGAGTAGACAGGAGTACAGGGAGATGCAGCGTAAGGTGAAAGTGGAGGTGGCAAAGGCTAAACAAGAGGTTTACAATGACTTGTATACTAGGTTGGACAATAAGGGGGAGCGATCTATACAGGTTGGCAAGGTGGTGAGGTGGTGATTAAGGATAGGGATGGAAGTCTATTGCCAGGTGCTAGTAGAGTGATGGGAAAATGGGAAAAAGTACTTTGAAGTTGATGAATGGGGAAAATGAGAGAGAACGAAGAGATGTCTGTTGTGGACCAGGAAGCAGCAAAGTTTAGTAAGGAAAAAATAGGAGGGCACTGAACTGGATCAAGAATAAGGGACTTGGTCCTGATGATATACCTGTGGAGGTATGGAAGCGTCTAGGAGAGGTGGCAGTAGAGGTTTTGACTAGGTTGTTCTACAGGATTTTAGATAATGAGAAGATGCTTGAGGAATGGACGAGATGGTGCCCATTTTTAAGAATAAGGAAGATGTGCAGAGTTGTGGCAACTAGAAAGAAATAAAGTTGATGAGTCATACAATTAAGTTATGGGGAAGAGTAGTTGAAGATAGGTGAAGGGCAGAAGTGAGCATTTGTGAACAGCAGTATGGTTTCATGTCAAAAAAAAATACTACAGATGCAATAATTGCTTTAAGGATGTTGATAGAGAAGTACAGAGAAGGTCAGAGGAAGCTGCACTGTCTTTGTAAATCTGAAGAAAGCTTATGATAGGGTGCCCAGAGAGGGACTATGGTATTGTGATTGTATGAAGAAGTCTGGAGTGGCAGAGAAGTATGTTAGAATGATGCAGGACATGTATGATGGCTGTAAGACAGTGGTGAGGTGTGACAGAGGAGTTCAAGATGGAGGTGGGACTGCATCAGGGATCAGCTCTGAGCCCCTTCTTATTCACTATGGTGATGGACAGGCTGACAGACAAGGTTAGACAGGAATATCGATGGACTATAATGTTTGCAGATTACATTGTGATCTAGAGTGAGAGCAGAGAACTGGTGGAGGAGAAGCTAGAGAGGTGGAGTTTTGCCCTGCAAAGGACAGGGAACGAAGGTTAGCCGCAGCAAGACAGAGTACGTGTGTGAATGAGAGTGTGAAAGTGAGGTTAAAGGGAGAAGAGATAAAGAAGGTGGAAGATTTTAAATATTTAGGGTCAACAGTCCAGAGCAACTAAGAGTGTTGAAAAGATGTGAAAAGCATGTGTAGGCAGGTTGGAACAGGTGAAGAGAAAAGTGTCAGGTGTGATGTGTGATAGAAGAGTTTCAGCTAAAATGAAAGGAATGGTGTACAAAACTGCTCATGTCTGCCCTATGTTGTGGAGAAATCGCTGAAGTCAAAGGTCAATGGTGAGGTCAGGAGGGAAGAAAGTGTTCAGGAGCCTCTGATGTCTTATGCTGTATTATTTATTGACTCTTGGCCAAGAGAGAATTGGAGACACAATCAGAATACACCTGAAGTGTTTGAAACCGGTCTCACATTCTGACAAACTCTTGATGGTGGAAATACTTTAAACCCAAAAGATCACACCCAAACCTTACACGCCCCAGATTTAGTCAAAGATAATGTCTTTGACCCTCAGAGGTGTTATTGCCAGCCTATTCCAGTCTGGAGACACAGATGTCCGCTTACGCAGATTAGAACAGCAACAGCAAGCTATCTATTATGACTAGGAAGGCAGCAACAGTCCTTCCTTCACCCTTGCCACACATATTTGTTTAGATATGATGGCGCCCAGTCAAAGACAAACAATTAATACTGCCGAGGACCACAAGGCCCATAGAAAATTCCATAACAATCCCCTCTTATTGATCGTAAGATCAATACTAACTACTGAATCATAATAATAATAATTACCAAATTTAGAGACCACCAGGGAGTACAGTCAGAATGGGATTGACACAAACATTATAAAACATTTGTAATCACACAGAATTAATCAAAAGGACATCCATAAAAATCATCTTTCTAAAAAGGCAATCGGTTTAGATTACTTCATACAATCAGTGAGAAACTTTAAGAACCCCTCTTATGTACCCCATCATCCCATTCCCATGATGTGTGAGTTCCACCTTCAGGCCAACAAGGACCTTTAAGTCATTGCACGTCTGTCCGTCCTGGGAGAGGGATCCCTCCTCTGTGGCTCTTCCTGAGGTTTCTTCCACCTTTTTCCCTGTTAAAAGGTTTTTTGGTGGGCAAGTTTTTCCTCACTCGAATCGAGGGTCTAAGGACAGAGGGTGTCACTCCCTGTACAGATTGTAAAGCCCTCTGAGACAAATGTATTTTGTGATTTTGGGCTATATAAATAAAATTTGAAATTTGAAATTTGAAGATAGCAAAGATCCCCTACAACACAAAGGTGTTAAAGATGGTCATCAGGGAGGTCACAGATCATGTGCAAATATGCCACTGGGAGAGGAGAAAGATCAAATTTAATATTTTACCTAGTAGATAAAACCCTAGCAATTAGAAGGGATTCTATAAAACAATTGATTTAACATTTTTAGAGCAAATTTCTTCTCTATTTGAAATCAATCACAACAATCATCGTTGAAATCAAAACACTGCAAAATCTTCGACCCATGTACTTTATGTACAGTAGATGGTCACCAACCATGGAGAGGTTACCAGCACATACGATGCATGGTGGCATGGAATCCATTTCCGTAGAACTTTTCCATGAACACTCGATATCCATCAGTTGCATTTCATCATAACCAAACCATGTATTACATTACTGTGAAAACCATCATTGAAAATAGATTTTAAAACTGATTCATAACATCAAATCAAATCAAATCAAATCAAATCAAATTTTATTTATATAGCCCAAAATCACAAAATACATTTGTCTCAGAGGGCTTTACAATCTGTACAGGGAGTGACACCCTCTGTCCTTAGACCCTCGATTCGAGTGAGGAAAAACTTGACCACCAAAAAACCTTTTAACAGGAAAAAAGGTGGAAGAAACCTCAGGAAGAGCCACAAAGGAGGGATCCCTCTCCCAGGACGGACAGACGTGCAATGATGTCACATGTACAGAACAAATCAACACACACATATTGTACACTCCACATATTGTACAATGAATAATAATGAATTACAGTTTATGATAAGAATAGGTTACAATGAATGATGAATTATTACAGTAGCAGCAAATCATTACATAACTATAAACTGTAATGGGGATATGGCAACAATGATGACGGCGACAACACATGCAGTAGACGCCACGCAGGACCACAGCAGCAGACAAAGTCCACAAGAACCTGCTGGACGAGAGAGCACAGAAACTCCGGGGAAGAAGTTTAATTAGTAACATGATAGATAGATGGATTAGATAGATAAGGAGAGAGAGAGAATGAGAGAGAGCGAGAGAGTATGTGAGTCCCCCAGCAGTCTAGTTCTATGGCAGCATAACTAAGGGATGACCTGAGCCAGCCCTAACTATAAGCTTTATCAAAAAGGAAAGTCTTAAGTCTACTCTTAAAGGTGTTGATCGTGTCTGCCTCCCGAACACAGAGTGGTAGTTTATTCCACAGAAGAGGAGCTTGATAGCTGAAAGCTCTGGCTCCCAATCTACTTTTAGACACTATAGGAACCACAAGGAACCCACCATCCTGGGAGCGCAATGTTCTAGTGGGGTGGTAAGGTACTATGAGCTCTTTTAAATATGATGGTGCCTGACCATGAAGAGCTTTGTAAGTTAGGAGAAGAATTTTAAATTCTATTCTAGATTTAACGGGTAGCCAGTGCAAGGAAGCCAAAATGGGAGAGATGTGATCTCTGATTTTGGTTCCTGTCAGAACGCGTGCAGCAGCATTCTGAATCAGCTGCAAACTCTTAAGAGACTTATTAGAGCAGCCTGATAGCAAAGAGTTACAATAGTCCAGCCTAGAAGTAACAAATGCATGGACTAGTTTTTCTGCATCCACTTGAGAAATGATGCGTCTGATTTTGGCAATGTTACGCAAGTGGAAGAATGCAGTCCTCGAAAGTTGTTTTATATAGTTATTAAAGGACAAGTCTTGATCAAAAACAACGCCAAGATTTTTTACGGTGGAGCTGGTGGCCAGGGTGATCCCATCTAAGGCTAAATCTCTGGAATGATAGTTTCTAAGGTGTTTGGGTCCTATTAGGAGAACTTCAGTTTTTTCTGAATTTAGCTTCAGAAAATTGTGGGTCATCCAATTTTTTATGTCCTTAATGCATGCTTGAAGTTTAGTCAAGTGATTGGTTTCATCAGGCTTGATCGATAAATATAATTGGGTGTCGTCAGCATAACAGTGAAAGTTAATTGAATGATTCCTAATAATGTTCCCTAAGGGAAGCATATATAAACTGAAAAGAAGTGGCCCTAATACAGAACCTTGTGGGACTCCATGAGAAACTTTGGTTTGCATGGAGGCTACATCATGAACATGAACAAACTGAGAACGGTCTAGGAAATATGACTTAAACCAGCCTAGGGCGGTTCCTTTAATGCCAATTTGGTATTCCAGTCTCTGTAAGAGAATCTGATGGTCAATGGTGTCAAATGCGGCACTAAGATCTAATAGGACAAGTACAGAGATGAGTCCTTTGTCTGATGCCATTAGGAGGTCGTTTGTAACTTTAACTAGTGCGGTCTCTGTGCTATGATTTACTCTAAATCCTGACTGAAACTCCTCGAATAAACTGTTTGTGTGGAGAAAGTCACATAGTTGGTTGGCTACGGCTTTCTCAAGTACCTTCGAGATGAAAGAAAGGTTTGATATTGGTCTGTAATTGGCTAAAACCTCTTGATCTAGAGTTGGTTTTTTAAGAAGAGGCTTAATCACAGCTATTTTAAAGGACTGTGGTACATATCCTGATAATAAAGACAGATTAATCATATTTAATAAGGACGGGCTAACTAAAGGTAATACATCTTTAAGCAGCCTGGTTGGGATGGGGTCTAAGAGACAGGTTGACGACTTAGATGAAGTAATTATTGTAGTTATTTGTTTAATGTCGACGGGAGAAAAGCAGTCTAAATATATGTCAGATTTTATAGCTATTTCCAAACTTGCTGTATCTGGAATCAGATGACTGCCTGATGAGGGCAAAAGGTGATGAATTTTGTCTCTAATATTTAGAATTTTATCATTAAAGAAGCTCATGAAGTCATTACTAGTTAGGCTTAATGGAATAGATGACTCAATAGAGCTGTGGTTCTCTGTTAGCCTGGCTACAGTGCTGAAGAGAAACCTGGGGTTGTTCTTATTTTCCTCAATTAATGAGGAATAATAGGCTGTTCTGGCATTACGCAGAGCCTTCCTATAAATTGCAAGATTATCTTGCCAGGCTAGACGAGATTCTTCCAGTTTAGAGGCACGCCATTTACGTTCAGATTTACGTGCCTCTTGCTTTAATTTGCGAGTGTGCTGGCTATACCATGGTGCTAACCTCCTCTGTTTCATTGTCTTCTTTTTCAGAGGTGCAATAGAGTCAAGAGTTGTCTGTAATGACTCTGTAGTATTACTAACGAGCTGATCTATGTGTGAGGGGCTACAGGAAGCTGCTAAGTCCTCTGTAACATTAAGACATGGCATTGAATTTAATACTATAGTAATTGTTTCCTTAAATTTGGCTACAGCACTGTCAGATAAACATCTGCTGTAGGAGTTTCTGAAAAAAGGCTTATAGTCCAGTAATATGAACTCAAAGGTTATTAGAAAATGGTCAGATAGAATAGGATTATGTGGAAAGACTATTAGATGATCAATTTCAATGCCATATGAGAGTATAAGGTCAAGAGTGTGATTCAGACAATGAGTCGGTTTATTTACACTCTGACAGAAGCCAATTGAGTCTAACAAAGAGATAAATGCAGTACTAAGACTATCACTATGGTTGTCGACGTGAATATTAAAATCACCTACAATAATTACTTTATCTGATTTAACGACCAAGCCTGATGCAAATTCTGCAAATTCAGATAGAAATTCAGAATAAGGACCTGGAGCTCGATATAATATAACAAATAATATTGGCTGTAGTGTTTTCCAGGATGGGTGAGTCAGGCTAAGAACGAGACTTTCAAATGAATTATAATTTAGTTTAGGTTTAGGATTAATGAGTAAACTAGAGTCAAATATGGCTCCAACTCCACCACCTCGACCAGTACTTCGAGGAATATGAGTATTACAATGACTGGGCGGAGTGGATTCTATTACATGGCAATTTCTAAATGATTAAAATCACATATCTTAGAATACTAAACAACCAGTAAAGCCAGAATCATCACATAAAGTTAACCTAAAATGAAACACAGAGATAACAGAAAACATAGACACCATTCATTTACAGACCATAAGTCTCCTCTTCATCATTTTCACCAAGAGAAAGATCATCAAGGTCAAAGCCTCGAATCCTTTCCCCAAAACCTTCAAAATGATAATACCTCTTACCAACTGGATTGGAAACCTCGGGCGTATACACACCTGGGGTGCTTGGACCACTGACCTTGTTGTCTTCTTCACCATTAGTTTAATCAATGAGATCATACAAGTGCAGAGGAAAAGAATAAGGAGTCTACCGACAAATAGAGTAGTCAAAAATTTAACTAACCCTAATCCCCACGACCCCAAGATACCAGAAAAATCCCCTAAGTTAAACCCATGTTTATCATGTAACTCTCTGATACCTTGAGCTGTGTCATGCGCCATATCCATGACCTCAGCAATCGCGTCTGAGATGTAGGAGCAACATTCAGTACCTATAACTTTACAAGTTCCTCCCTGTGCTGCCAACAGGAGATCAAGCGCCATACGATTCTGTAAAGCTACAGTTTTAACTTCTTGCAGCTCCCTATGTTCAGCTAACATGGCTCTGCTGGAGGCATTGAGATGATTCTCCAGGACTTTAGACAGAGATTCAAGCTCCTGTTGAGTTATATACATGCCGTACCAAGGCAAGAGGACGCTGGCTATCTTTTGAGATGTTGAGATTTCTCTTTTATATTTATGTAGAGGCGGGTATAATGAAGCAATCTCAACGGATTTCACTTCCCTGATCAAGGGAATCAGGTATGCTAAATAGCAGACGCCATGAAACAACTCATAGGGCATGCAGCGATAAGCTTTATCTCCACAGACTAAATACACTCTCTCAGGTAACGACGACTGCTTCAGAGTGACATTTACTACTGTATTACAACTGCTTTGTCCTAAATTATCAGGTCCGTCTCCTACTCCCTGAAAACACAAGGAAACATTTTGCAGTTCATGGGTGAACACCGGAGGCACATAAGTTGAGCAATCACGTTGTGGAGTTCGCTCCATCTGTTGTGCACTGAGCAGTTACGCTTCTGTATCTGAACTGACTCTATGGACCTAGCACCGGACCACGGCTGCACAGAAACTAGGGCCTCCACCATTAAAGATGCAATATATGGTTGGGGAACACACACTTTATCTCCAAGAGGTTTTGAACAGTTTGTTTGGGCCAAAACTATTTGAACTCTATATTCAAAACCTAATTTCACATACATCTGTATATGAATAATGCGAAATAGTGTAGTATAATTGAAACCGCTCAGTAGATACTGTTCATTAACTGTTTTAGCAACGTATAAGGCAATTTCAGCATTACGTGAATACTTTACAGAATCTACAGGGTATGCAGGAGTATAGCACTCATCTGCTTCATCTTCAAATCTCATGGCCAAATTATTCCAATTGAACATTTCATAATCCGCTCTAGTGAATGGAATTTGAGACATTGGTGAGTGTATGGACGAAGGCATATTTTGACATAGCCAACAGTTACTGAGATTACGATCGCGAGCATAATCAACCATTAGACTAAGTGCCGAATTAGTTTTTTGCACTAGAGTTTGAGAAACTTCACCTGTACCTCCATCACGCCTTGTTGATTTAGGTTTGGCTGCCTCAAATGTATTTATGGAAGAAAAATAACCAGCATAGAGAAACCTATTACCTTCATCTATTTTTTCTCATCAGAGGTTTTACAGCTGTACGCCTCCTCTGGGAAATCTTGGTAATTAACATTCCACAATTTACAATCTGGGTCATTTTCCAATTGCAGTTTGGTGAAACACCACAGCTCCAGAGGTTCAATCATAGACACTGTAGGTGTGAATGTTACCTTCATTAACCTGGATGCACTTAACTCCGTCTTAACCAGAGCTTTATCATGCGTTTTCCACAACCATTTACCTTGGGAGAAAATCAAGGGGTGAGCAACATAACAATCATTCTCATCACATCTGTCAATTGGACATTCAAACACAATAGGCTTAACAGTTTGTTTAGTTCGTAAGAGAGCAGGAAATACAAATGTATCAGTCTTTCCAAGCACTTTTCCTTTAAGTTCTCTTATGGCAACATCATCAACTTGTGTTTTTGCTATGTCCATACTCACGTTGCTGCAGCTTCGACAGGAACCTGTCAAACTGTTTTCACGTTCAGAGTTGAGCTCAGTGTTCGCCTTACCAAGAACACTCAGCAAAGAACGCCCCTCTTTTTGGGGTGAGGGGTCAATGACACCGACTGTGTCCTGAGCAGGAAAGCCTCCCTGCTCTTTGCTTCGCGGAGTCTGAGAGCCGTCCTGCTCCCCACGATCCAGAAAGCCCCGATCAGCTCCTTGTCCCAGCCTGGACAGTAGGAGGAAGATGAAAAGTAACCTCCCGGTTACTCGCCAGGGTTCAGCAGTCTTTCGCCAGCGGTTGGTGGAGCCAACCTGCACCTTGTGGCGTGAACCCATTCTGCTCTGCCCTCGACTTTTAGGGCAGTCCTAGTTGTCAGCAACACCTGGAAGGGACCTTTCCACCTGGGAGACAAAGACAACTTTTCCAGACATTTGATTAATACAAAATCTCCTTCCTTAAAAGGATGAATTGGCTCCCCAGAAGGCTTTGGGAGCCTGTCAGCTACCTGAAAATGATATTTTCTCAAAATTTCAGTTAGTCTTTTTACACATTCAGTCATAAACTCATCCATCCAAAGCAGAGAAGTTTTGTGTGGTGTCAAAGGAGGACTTATCCCTGTGGACATTGGTCTCCCCATTAACACCTCATGAGGACTTAGTCCTGTCGTTGCGCTTGGTGCGCTTCGGATGGAATACAACACAATAGGCAGTGCATCAGGCCATTTTAGACCTGTTGTCAGCACTGTTTTGGTCAACCAATCTTTGATAGTTGTGTTTATTCTCTCAACTTGACTAGAACTTTGTGGGTGATATGGAACATGTAACTCTAAGATATCTGACAGACCATGCGTTATTCTTGATACAAAAGCCGGACCTCTGTCACTATCTATTCCCTGTGGCACTCCAAACCTAGGGATCACCTCTTTTAGCAGACACTTAACAACTGTTCGAGCGTCTTCTTTCCTTGTTGCGAAAGCCTCAACCCATTTTGAGAATCGATCTGTCACAACTAACAAATATTTGTAGCCTTGACAACTTGGCATATGTACAAAGTCAATTTGCAAATTTACAAAGGGACCTGTTGGAGGTTCCAGATGGTCATGCTTCACTGTGCTATTCTTCTTTCTGGTCTGTTGACACGTCATACAACTGTCTACAAGTGTTTGTGAGACTTGTGTAATGCCTGGTGCAAACCATTGTGAACGAATAACATCATTTATCACCCCTCTTCCGACATGTGTTGGTCCATGTGCTACACGTGCCAAGACATGTAGGAGAGCTCTTGGACAAACTGGTCGCCCATCTGGGTGGAACCACAAGCCAGACTCCGAATCAACTGCACAACCTTTACGCAACCAACGACTTCTCTCCCTGTCATCAGCGTGATTTTGCATTTTCACGACATCATTAGCGGAAAGTACTGGAATTGGATTGACGGGTTGTGTGGAGGTATATTGATGGACCATGGAGGAGGAGGAAAGTGCGGCTTGTTTGGCTGCAATATCAGCCATTGCATTTCCTCGTGAAACGGGATCATTTCCTTTAGTGTGGGCTGCACATTTTACAATCGCGAGCTGTGACGGGCGTAAAATAGCCTCTAGTAGATCATTTACCAACGCGTGATGCTGTAATGGCTTGCCAGAGGATAAGACAAAACCTCTCATTTTCCATAATTGTCCAAAGTCATGCGCAGCGCCGAATGCGTATCGCGAGTCAGTGTAGATAGTGGCAACTTTACCAGAAGCAAGTATGCAGGCTCTACTAAGAGCATACAGTTCAGCTGCTTGGGCTGAAGTTCCATGAGGCAAAGATCCTGCTTCAATGACTTCAATATCATTTACTACTGCATAACCAGCCAAATGTACGTTGTCAGATGGTCTGCTAGCTGAACCATCAGTATAAAGAACCATATCAGAGTTTGGTATCGGTGTTTGCAGCAGATCTGGTCTCAGAGATGTGCACATTTCACTAAGGGCGATACAGTCATGCTCATCATCTGTATCAATCAATGGTAGCAGAGTAGCTGGATTTATTGGAGGTGAGCGCTTTAAAGTTATGTGGGGACTTGAAAGAATTATTGTCTCATAACCTGAGCGACATGCTGCTGTCATGTGTTGTGTTGCAGATGTGTTCAAAATATGTAATACTGCATGTGGAACATGCACGACACAGTCATGAGCCAGCACAATGGGAGAAGATTTGTCAATCAAAATAGCAACAGCAGCCACTGCTCTTAGACAACCTGGCATACCGAGAACTACAGGGGTCAGTCGAGAGGAGTAGTACGCAACGGGACGATAATGAGAACCATGTTTCTGTACCAGAATGCCAGTGGCGAAGCCATCTCTCTAATGCACATGTAGATGGAACGGCTGATGATAGTCAGGCAAACCCAACGCTGGAGCCATTGTGAGAGCATTTTTCAGATCTTGAAAGGCTTTGTTCATTTCCTCAGTCCACTGTACCACGGGTGGAGCTGATTGCAGTGTGGCAGCTCTCAAAACAGAGTCCATAGTTGCATATTCAAAAATCCAGTGTCTGCAGTAATTAGCCATCCCCAGAAAAGAGAGCATCTGTTTCTTGGTTGTGGGGGGAGGCATGTTAACTAGCAGTTTCACCCTCTCCGGTGACAAAAGGCGTTGTCCATCCTTCAGAACATGACCCAAATATGTCACCTCTGGTCGACAGAATTGCAACTTTGCCAGTGACTTTCTGTGACCACACTCGGCCAGTCTCTGTATGGTAAGATAGAGTCTGTCTGGCAAGCTTCTTTTGATGGAGAAGCTATTAGGGGGTCATCAGGGTCATCAGCGTACTGCAAGAGAGTGGAGCCACCTGGCAGGTGGAACCCATCTAGATCTCTTTTTACCGCCACTGCATACACCGTGGGACTCTCGACAAAACCCTGCGGCAACCGTCGCCAAGTGTATTGCTTACCTTTGAATGTAAATGCAAACAGATACTGGCTATCTGGATGCAACGGTATCGAGAAAAATGCAGAACTCAGATCAACGACTGTGTAGTGCGTGGAGTTAGGTGGTAAAGAAGCTAAAATCGAATTGGTGTCAGGCACAATTGGAGCTGCAGGTACCACTATATTATTAATCGCTTGCAGGTCCTGCACGAACCGCCATTCATCAGGGCGATTTGCTTTGGGAATTGGTAAAATGGGAGTGTTACATGGGCTGGTGGTTTGAACTAGCACGTCTTGATCCAATAGAGACTGAATGACACTTTCAATTCCTACTACAGCTCTGTGAGGCAAATTGTATTGTCTAATCATAGGTAGCTTAGCATTAGGCTTAAGTGTGACTTTATGTGGCGGAGCCGAATTTACAAAACCCACACGATTTTTATGTTTAGCCCACAAAATAGGTGGAACCTCAGACAATTCAGAAGGAGGTCCATACTGTGTGGGAAGAGGCGGCTGGTGAGTAACAAATGTAGACATTGGTAATTGCACATGTTTATCTAAGGACAACATATACAGTTCCCCCCCTAAATATGTTACTGTTTGGTGTTGAGAAGCTGGTGCAGCTTCTTTCAATGCCTGGCACTGAGCCACCATGTCTCCAAGGTGTTTCAGCTCACAGCCAGGTGTGACGGCCACCACGATATGTGGATATGAATTTTCAATATTAAACAACCTCTGCTGTTCACTAGATAGTTGGACTGGTATGGCACATCCCTGCGGACCAACAAACAAACATTGTTCACATTCTAACCCCTCTTGTTTATTTAAAAACCTGGAAACCAATTGTTTATACTGCTCAGAAGGGTTAAATGCTGCAGTACAATGACAATGCAAAAGGCCTCATTGTAGACATCAATGTTGCACATGCTGGAGATGATTTAGCAACTTTTTGAATATCTGAAACAGTGAAACTGGGAAGCATATTAAAACCTATCAATTCCCAGCAATACAAACTGTCTTCCGTGCTCTGCAAAAACTGAAATGCTAGAGCGGCTTTTTCATCAGGGAGGCTCAAAACAATCCTTCCGGGGTGCACTGAATAGTAGCTTGCAGTTTACAAAGCAGATCCCTCCCCATGAGATTAATTGGGCTTTTATCAGATATCAGAAAAGAATGCATCACTTCAGAGCCTTCAACAGTTATTTTAGTTCTCTGAGATAACAGTTCCGCAATGGGAACCCCGGAAACACCAATAGTGGTGAAAAAGTTGGATGTAGGTGTGCTTACATGCTCTGCAGTTTTTACAGTAGAAATAGTTGCTCGTGTGTGTTTCAGAAACAGCCTGCTTTGTTTTTGGTTTCACAGCCTGGGCCTCCTCACTAAGTCACTAAGGTCTGTGTTAGGCTCCTCCTCTCTGGGCCTGGCTCATTCCCCTTCCGAGTCTGAATCATTCGACTGTCTGCTCTCTTCCTTCTCCTGTCTCTGTCTCTCTGATAGAGAGAGAAGCTATCTCTGTCTAACCTTGACTAGTTTTTTCTAAGTCTGCCATCTCTCTGTCCCTATTTTCTGCTGCCTGAGCCTGCCTTGTCCACTCTTCAGCGGCTAAAATATTCAACAAATCACGATATATATCAAAACTTTTACACAATTTTCCAAATTATCAACATGTTGCTGCTTTATCTTAGCCATTTCTAAAGCTCTAGTTTGCAACTTAGCTTTTAGTACAGGCATATGGGAGGCAGTAACACATTTAGCAGTCAGATCAATTATCTTTCTTAAATCATTCGGTCCAATCTCGCAGCTTTTGTCACACACTCTCACACCACATCTTTCACGGGCCACAGTCAACCACACTTGAATACACTCATTCATGTATCTGAAATCCCAGGATGGATTTCCAACACTTGAGTTAACATTCATTTTAGCCATTTGCAGCTTCTCTCTCTCGAATGCTCCCTCATACGGCCACATGCCATTCGTCCATTCACACATAAGAGAAGTGAACGGAAACACAAAATCCCATCCTGTCAGTCTACCGATGAAAACATTGCTTTAAATTGTGATATCTGGTCAGAGGTGTATGTGTGTGTGCCTGCTCCGGCATGCTGTGTATCAATGACAGGTTGACCATCTAACTTAACGTTAGTTCTTTGATCTTTTATCGAAAGATGTTTTGTCTTTGACTTAGCTTTTGCTGAGTCAGTTTGCATGTTTTCAAATTTATTTACTGCTTTGGACAGATCATTACCCATTTTCGCTTGCGCATTAGTACATTACACATACAGACAAACAGATGTCAAACCACAATACAGCAGCATCAAAGGTCAGTCTCCACACCTTTCTAACTACAGCAGCTGTGATCTGAGGTAAAAGGATGAAAAATGTACTTATTTTTCTCTCCTAGTGTATACACATTTAAAATCAACGTTTCCCAAAGGACACAGAGTAGATCCCCAATCTTGATTCAAACGAGGGTGTATTTAAACTCCCCCGAAAATGTATTTTCTAAAGTTTAAACCTCAGGTGGGTCTCTCTGTGCCGAGTGCAGAAACAAACAGCCATTTAGTGGCAATGCAGTGAATTATAAACTCAACCTGCCCCCCTTCAGATCCACACACTGTACACTGCTCTGTAATCAATTATTGTTACAGCTCCATTTATTTTTAAAGTGTTTTTTTACACCATTGTCAGCTTTCTTGATTTCTCACTTTAAATCAATATGCCGAATTGAACATCTAACTGGGATGTTTGTATGACACATACGTTCCAAACAAAGCCAGAGGTTTCAGCCAGGACATTGTCCCAAAGACACTGAAGCTCCTGACCCCCTGGTAGGTCTTAGATGTTTTTATATTCCAGGCAGATTAAATAAGCACATAGTTTTTTATGATTTCGTCAAACGCAGACATGGTAAGGCACAGTAATAAAACTTTGCACTTACCATGTCTTTGTTCTGTTGAAATCCTGTTCGTGACGCCAATTGTTGTGGAGAAATCGCTGAAGTCAAACGTCAATGGTGAGGTCAGGAGGGAAGAAAGTGTTCAGGAGCCTCTGATGTCTTATGCTGTATTATTTATTGACACTTGGCCAAGAGAGAATTGGAGACACAATCAGAATACACCTGAAGTGTTTGAAACCGGTCTCACATTCTGACAAACTCTTGATGGTGGAAATACTTTAAACCCAAAAGATCACACCCAAACCTTACACGCCCCAGATTTAGTCAAAGATAATGTCTTTGACCCTCAGAGGTGTTATTGCCAGCCTATTCCAGTCTGGAGACACAGATGTCCGCTTACGCAGATTAGAACAGCAACAGCAAGCTATCTATTATGACTAGGAAGGCAGCAACAGTCCTTCCTTCACACTTGCCACACATATTTGTTTAGATATGATGGCGCCCAGTCAAAGACAAACAATTAATACTGCCGAGGACCACAAGGCCCATAGAAAATTCCATAACACCCTAGTGTAGGGAAGACATGTGCAAACTATGGCCAACAGGCTCGTCCAAGTGTTTAATAAAGAGTGGACAACAAAATATTCTTTTGCTGAAGTCCGATCAAAGGTTGTGTTATGACTGTGGTCATAATTTTTGGTTATTTTGTTTGTAGGCTGCTGTGTTTGTGTCTTTACCAGTGTTTTCACAGGTAAATAGGACTGTGCCAACCTCGGGAAGTCGATTCGTTGAGGGATGCCAAGCCCTCCACTCTGATTGGTTGCAGCTGAGTACGTCCGGTCATATAAGGAGCCAAGATGGCGGCAGGGAGGGGGACAGCAACAGCAGCATTTTCCACATCCTTCCTTTCTCCCAACCTGCCACATGTCCTTCTGCTCTGAAACCTTGATTGTAAATAGTGTAAATAGTTTTGATCGAAAGAGTAGGGATGGACTGCCATTTTGGTTTTGACCTTGTTTTCTCTTGTTTTTCTGAAGTTAGCAAAGGTAAGATCTTTGTCATTTGTTTTGTTTGAGGGAAGTTGTTTATTTTCTAGTTAGACTTGTGCTGTTTGTTGTTTTGGCCTGGGTCCACCCTGAAGTTGTGTTTGTAGTTGTAGTAGTTTAACTGTGTCTTATCCTTGTAAATAAATCTTTGTTTAATTAATCACTAAGTTTTGTAAGTGGCTATTTAGGACTTAGGGAAGATGTTATGCCCTAAACACCCCTAGACTGGGCCATAACAGCTGTATGTTTGATATGCCAAGAAACTGTAGCACTTTTTAAAGAATATAACGTCATACATCATTTTGCCACAAAATATATTAACTACACTAGCAAACAGTCTGCACAAGAACAGGACAAACTGCAATTCAAGAGTCAAGTACCAAGGCAAGTTTTTTGCTGGCAAAGAACGTTTAAAAAAATCAGTTAATCATGCAGAACTGGGACTCGCCATGTGGAACTGATTGACGAAGATATAGTCAGCAAATTAAAGAAAAAGGCAGAGTCCTTTAATTTTTATTCAGTCGCACTGGATGAACGTAACAACATAAAAAGACACTGCTCAGCTCCTTATTTTTATCCAAGGGATTAATGACAGTTGAGATTATGGAGGAGTTTTTGACCATGGAGTCTCTGAAAGGAAAAACGCGGGGAAAAGACTTGTATAACCAAGTGTCTGCTGTCATCAAGAAAATAAAGCTACCTTGGAGTAAATTTGCCAACGGTCACTACAGATGGATCGACAAGTTTAACTGGACGAACGTTGGGCTACTAAAAAGAGTCTAGGAAAAAGTAGAAGAGGAAAAACCTGATCATTATGTTATTTTCTTGACTGTGTCATTCATCAGGAAGTTCTGTGTGAGTCTATATTGCAGCTAAATCATGTTGTGAATCCAGCCATAAAACTTATTAACTTTATACAAGCAAGGGGACTTCAGCATTATCAGTTTATTGCCGCCCTGTTAGAAACTGGTGCAGATCACCAGGGCTTGTGACTTTGTGTGTGTGGCGGCACGAGCATACAGGTTAGCTACAGCCATAACCAATTAAAATGTTGTCCGACAACGCCACCCTGGGAATTTCACCCAGGGACTTATTTATATTAACTAACCCCTTGAAGGAGGCACAGGTTCATATGCAAGGGAGGACAGAGACAGTGGCTCGAAGTAGGATATACTTTATTACAATTAAAACGTCACTAAAACTAGCACTACAATCACTCTGGAGATTTAAAAAGGGGAAACCAACCAGGGCTGAGACCTACTATGATGACAGAACATCATAGTTCAACAGAACAGGGATTCCAGGGACACCACACGTGAAGGAAACAAATAAAATAAAAACAAAGAAAACCAAAGAGTGCAACCACAATATAAAGGGGAGGGCACCGTCACCGGGACACCAAACCACCACTACGTGGGCTCAGCACCTGGATGGGGAGGCCCAGAGCAACAGAAAGAACAGGGAAAGAAAACTAAACAATGCACTTAATCACAACAAAAGAACCTGCTGGACGAGAGAGCACAGAAACTCCGGGGAAAAAGGTTAGTTAGTAACATGATAGATAGATAGATAGATAGATAGATCCGCATCAGTCTGACTCTGTCAACTCTCTTAAACTTAACAACTTTTATGCTTCACTTAACGAAGCCACATTTCCAAACCTATAGAGGATGACACAGAAGATGCTGATGTTGTTTGGCTCAACCTATGCATGTGAACAGACATTCAGTGTCATCAACATCAACAAGAGAATTGCCACAACAAAACTAACTCCAGACTTTGATGCACTTGCAAAAAACACTGTCCCCACTGAACCTCAATGGGAATTTATATACTGTGTCATTAAATTACTATATTTGGAAATCATTTTTTAAAATGAACCCCGCATATTGATGTTTTGGTGACTGTTAAAGGCCAATTTAGTTAACCTGCAAGGTAGTGAAGGCCAAAATAGCACCACAAAACTAAGCACCAAAGCAAATCCAATAACAGTGTTTTCAAAACCAAAGCATAGCAGAGTTAACACTGCAAAAAATTTATTTATCAAATCACATGCACACAATGTGGCTCACAGTATGTTGGTCAACCCAAAAACACCATCTTCATAAGGTTCACTCAATGCAGATATAATGTTCTAAAGATGAAGGAGACTAAGCCACAATTTTACAGAGCCGATGGAACTCAGCTCTGTATTGGAGGACTGAGAGAATCTGAGTCTCTGAACTACCATATTTCCTAGCAGACTGAATGAGAAATAGACTGGTACTGGTAGTGAAATTATCCTAAAAATCTTGTTGAGCTCATTTGGTTAAAGTCGATTATAAAAGTTCTATGGATTACAACTAATGTACAGTTGGTAATTTGGCTGATTGGGGCAAATAGCCACAAATTATCCATCATTCAAAACTTTATACATCCATGCTTCAATCCCACGTCAGTAACAAAAGGTGAAAATTAATTTATTCCTGAGTTCTAGTATAAACTGCTCATCTGAATCTACACTCTGGTCCTAGCTATCTGTATGTTTGATAGAACATGTTTCAATAATGTAAATTTTTAATCATAATTACAGATACTATAAGTTCAAGAAATGATCAATGTACTTATTATGCCATTTGGAAACATAAATATTCAATTATTCAGTGTTCACAACAGGAGAGCTGAGGGAAACTCTTGACACCAAGGCAAACATGGGCCCCACCCTTATCAGCTCAGAGCAGACCCACAGACCGAGATGTGTTACCGCCCAAACATCCTCTACCATCCAATCATATACACCTGTACTGGGTGTTACATTTATCTGACAACCAAACCTGGTGGTCAATGAACATGTGGAGGGAGGAGATATAAAATGTTTTGAAGATAATAGTGCTGGTTTGCCTCATCTCCACAGATCTCTAAGTTAAAACCTAAGTAGACCATCACAGAGCTCTCTCAGGTGACTTAATAAAAATGTCCCTTGTCTTGTAGGACTTGCAGCGTAAAATTGTATACTGTTTGTTTTTGTATACAACAAAAAAAAAATCAAGATAAAAGGAAACTGAGGTAAGTAAAAGTTTATGAATTTGCAAGTTCAATACACTGATGTATATATGAATATTCTGTGACTTTTAATTGATGGACCTGTTCGAGTTACAGTAAATTCATTAAATATGGGTGTTTTTTGTGTTTGTTTTATGACTTTTTAAATCTTATCTTGTTCCTACTCAGTTCTGTGATCTCACCAGTTTTGAACTTGTAATGCAGAAACATGGCCACGTCAAGAGACAATGGTAAGTTTATTGATTGTGTTTGGTTCTCAACAGCAAACATATGTGTATTCTTAAACTTTCACCATAAATTGTTATTTTATAATAAATTTGCATTCAGATTTACATTTACATCAATTTACATTTACATCAATTTACATTACAGTTTACATTTACTACAAAGTTCTGCCAGTAGTATATAGTTGACTGACTGGAGTCAAAATGTTTTAAAAAGTTTGTCTGTGTAATTGCAAAACCTATTGATTTTTGCAGCAATGTAATGCTGAATTAAACAAAATGAAATCTAAACGTGAAAATCCAGGAAAAATAACCACCATATTTATTTGTAGTGGAAACCTTCCTGAGATCACCTGGAGTGGCCTTGATCTCACAACAGCTGTGCACACATACAGAAACGACCACCATCACTGAAGCTCTGACACCCCAGAATCAAATGAGGGAGATGTTCCATGTTGTGGAGGAGGGGGCATCACAAACCAAAGCTAGCTTTTACCAGATAATTTCACAGGAGGAACCTGAGCTTATGGCTGATTTAGGTAAGACAAAACGGTTAAAGCCTTACATGCCATGTTTTAAACATCAGTATATATTGTGAAATCAATACTCTGCTGTGAATAATATTTTGTGTCTAATATGTTGAATTACCTTGTTAAAATGATTAAAGAGACTTTAAGGTTCCATATTTTTTGCCCCTGCAATATGAATGTTGAACAATTTCATTTATCTGAACTTCATGTGGATGGGCGTCTACCATACTGCAAATTAGTTGAATGTAAAAATCTAGTAATTTGAAGGAGGAAAGAGTTGAATCGTTTTGTACAGTTTTGTCTTTTCTTGTCAGTGTTTTTTCAGTTGCCTTTCTACATGTTTATCGGTTGTAAAAGACTTGGTTTAACACTATGTGGATGGCTTCTCAGCAATAGCCTCTTTAGTAGGTCATTTGTTAAAACAAGTGATATGTATATTTTCTTACAGAGCAAAGACAACAGTGCAGCAAGATGACCCAAACAGATAAAACAATGGATAAATCTCAGCGATTAGGAGACAAACAAACAAAAGTCGACATAAAAAACAAAATGGAGGAGACTGAACAAGTTTGGGCAGACACACAAAGAGACAGTAATGAAACTGAATACCTAAAGACAAAAATAGAGCAGCAAGAGGAGGATATCAACAGGCTGACATCTGACAAATATGAGCAGTGCTTATTAATAAACAGGTTGAAATTACAAATGTTAAATGTTATTGAGAAACTCAAGGAGAATAAAAATGAAGCCACTCAAGAAAAAATGCAACTTATGCAAACATGGGCTGAAATACACCAAGAGAGGGAAGCTCTAGAGAGAAGACACAGTGAGATGATCAACAAGCGATACAAGTTAGAAGTGATCATCAATGAAAAGACAAAATCACAAGACGGAAAGAAAGAACCCAACCAACAGATACCACAAGAGCAGGAAAAAGTGGTTATGCCGATGGGTGACAGGCTTCAAAGTCTAATAAACAATAATAAGAAAATAATACTTAGAGCAAAGCAGGGAAAAGAACAAATTGAGAAAAACACAGTCTTAAAGCAAGAGTTAAAGAGAAACAGAGAGGATCTTTCACAGCATAAAGATGAAATTCAGCACATCAAACACAATATGAATGTAATTACCAACAAGTTGAAGAAAAGGCTGATTCAACAGCAGAATAATGTTCAAATGCAGAAAGCCAAAGTCCCAGAGATGGAAAGCAAAGAAAGACAGAAAGAAGAACATGACACTTCGAAACACAGTGAAAAAGAAAATGAAGTGAGTCTGACGGAGCTGAAAGCAGATCAAAAGGAAAAAATGACATCTGACTCTCAAAAGCTAAGGCAACACACAGATATAAGATTGACGATAACAAAATGGGAGACAGAGAGGTGGCAGCAGATGAAAGCTGATATGCAGAGACAACAACAACACATAGAGGACAAGTTGGCACAGGTTCTGTCTGAAAGAGATGAGATAAATATAATCAAAACTAAAATACACACAGACAGAGAAAACCTAGAGATAGAAAAGCAGTTAGCTAAAGCTGAAATGAATGATATAAAGTGTATGAGAGAGAGTATTGAATGTCAAAAACAGGAGCTGGACAACAAGTTACAAAGAACAAAGAAAGAGATAAGAGAATTGGAAGAGACTAAGATTGAGATTGAAATAAAGAAAAAGAACCTGGTGAAAATGATGAGAATGAGCAGGAGAAAAAGGGAGCTCAAGGAAAACACTGAACATGCTAAACAAGACATTGAGAGAAGAGAAGAACATAGTGAGGGGAAAAAATCAGAGCAGGTGCAAAGGTTTGACACAGATGACAACTTTGATGAGGAAAAGATTCAACAGACTCAGAACAGAATGAGAATCATACAACAAACAGTAAATCATATTGAGGAGGACAACATGGAGAAGAGCATGATGAACAAAGTGAACGCTGACATTCAGAGAGTGATTCTTAATGTAGACAATATCAGAAAGATACTGCACATGGTGAGAGAAGATACAGATCAGAGCAGGACAGACTTTACAGAGGAAAAGAGCAAAATCAAATGGATGAATTGTCAAGCGCAAGAAAAGAGACAGGAGCTTGACCAACAACTGGAGAGGACCATGCAAGATAGGGATGATTTAGAAATAATGAAGATAAAAACACAACAACAAAGAAAGGAGTTTGAGAAAAAACTGGAGGACACAATGACTAAAATTCTGACTATGGCTGAGATGAAAACTAACATAGAAAAAGCTGCTGCAGAGATGAACACCCGGAAGAATGCATCTCAAAGGCAGATAGATGAGAACAAGGAAGAAGCCAAAAACTACATAGTAAGTAAAATATATTTTTTGTCTTTTTATTTTTTATAATGTTATAGCAGTTATACCAGGGTCATGCAGCCCAGCTTGACACACATGGCATGTTACTCCCTGAGAACAACACAAGAGATCATAATATCAGTCACCAAAAATCAACATATAATTACATTTTAGTGGCAGATGCCATCTAGCAGCTATTGTAATTCTGAACTGGAAAAGTAGTGCATTTCAAATGGTGTATGTTGACAATTTTCCACATTCAGGGGGGAGGAGTGGATGGAGGCATTAACCCAACAGTGGACTTTGTGACAGGATACTGTGTTTGTTTATCTTTTCCAACCTTGGGTAGGGACACCTAACCTTAATCCCATGGTTATTACTGTAACCATATGGCATGAAAGATCACCTTACTTTAATCAGATCAAATCAAATGTTTAATCAAATTTATAAAGCATGTTTAATGTAATGTTTCACTTAAACATTACATTAAAGTTTAAAACCAAAACCAAAACCATCCGAGCTCTGATGTCTTTGAGAAAGTATGACAATGATTTTTCTTTAAAAATGCATTTTTATATCAAAGGCTGATACATTTGAGTGTAGTCTGTAGAGGGTTTAAGAATAGAACCTAAAGGGACTCCACAAAGGAGAGGTGCTGAGGAGGATACAGTCACCAAGGCTTTGTCAGGTCATTATTATTATATTTTAATTATTATAATTATTTTAGCATTTTCTAATCTAGGGGTGCCTGATTAGAAAACATTCTAACACACTATTTGTCATTCTGGGGTCACATGGTCAAACAACATATTTGGTCATTTAATTTGGAGGACTCTGTGTCATACTATATATCCAACGCACCTTTTTATTCATATCATTGCTCTGCTCGCTCCTTTGCTGCATGCCTGCTGGTTGGAGGCTTCTGCCAGACTGCTTACCTGCGAGTTATTCTGTTACTTGCAGATGCTGTTCATATTATATTTTCAAAGCACCACCTGTAGGAGTCTACTTTCCTTTGGGGGTGTCGTCACTCCGTACTCACTCAGTTCTTCCACATGGGCACAAACAAATATGGGCACATTTCACCGATTTTAGCTTCACTCCACTGGCTACCTGTCCATTTTAGGATTCATTTCAAACTTTTGCTTTTAAAGCCTTGAATGGCTTTGCTCCACCTTATCTCTCTGAGCTGCTGCACCCCTACACTCCCAGCCGTTCTCCAGGTCAGCTGACCAGCTCCTCCTGAGAGTGCCTAAAGCTAGGCTTAAGCTCAGAGGGGATCGAGCCTTCACTGTTGCTGCCCCCAAACTGTGGAATGAACTACCGCTGCATATCAGACAGGCCTCCTCTCTGGCTCGTTTTAAAACCGTTCTTAAAACCCACCTCTATTCCTTGGCTTTTAACTTCTTGTAGAGTGTTGATTCTATTTGACTTTATTTGATTTTATTCTTAGTTTTTTGATTTTATGATATTTTTTCTTTTTATGTGTATATTTCCATATTTTATCTTGTGCAGACAGTGCTTCTTATTTTAGCTATTTATTTTATTTGGTCTTTATGCTATATATTTATTGTGCTTTATTGTACTGTGCAGCACTTTTATAACCCTGTGTTTATAAAGCGTGCTATACAAATAAAGTGGATTGGATTGGGGAGCCAGATGCCAAACATTAACATTGTATATATTCTACATTAGCATGTAGAATATATACAATCTATTCAATCTCACAGTCTATTCCATGTGAGATTCCATGTGAGATGACTGACTGAATTTATTATCTACACCCTACAAATGTATGAGCTTTACATTTGCCGACTCCATGAGGACTTGGTTTCAAACAAAGTACATTGTTGAACTAGTCCACATTCAAGCTCTAACCTGTGATGAGGGGTCACAAGTGGACATTACTTTATTTTAAGCTTTGGGACCTTCAAACATAGGCAAAAAACTGTATACACAGTATGTTAAAGCACAATTACAACCAATAAACTGTAGCTTTCAATATTGTTCCATTTCATTGTATCTGAACATTTTATTGAAAATACTTAAACTAAACAAGATGAAATAGAGACCCAACAGAAATATTCTAATTCCTAGCCCAAACTATAATGGTTCAAATAAATGAATTACATTGAGTTGCATTTCATTACAACTTGCATTACAAGTTCTGACCACCAAACCGCTAGAGGATTAACCAGCCATCCAGGCAAGCTTGTATTGTTTAAATGTATAAAGATCTATATTCACTTTGATCAACTGTCTCAGAAAGGTAAGTGCACAATGTCGTCTTCTACTGCATCATTATCCATGTCTATATAGTGGCAGAAGTAGATCACACTGAAAATAAAGAATATAAACATGGTAAACATGATATACAGGCATGGAAAAAATTATTAGACCATCCTTGTTTTCTTCAATTTCTTGTTAATTTTAAGGCCTGGCTCAACTAAAGGTACATTTGTTTGGACAATTATAATGATAACAACAAAAACAGCTCATGAGAGTTTAATTTAAGAACTAAGAACTGTTCATTTTTCATGGTTTTCTTGATAATAACCAAAATTACTTAAATTCTTACATCAATAGCTATGGCATTGTACCGCCAAAAACATTACTTTTAAGCATTCCATGTTTTTTTTCTGTTTGCTTTAAACACATGATACACACAAGAGTTAATACTTGATTGCATAACTATAATTGTTTTTGATGACAGCAGCCATGCATCTTGGCATGCTCTCCACCAGCTTCTGACATTGTTCTGCTGTCACAGCAGCCCATTCCTGTTGGACAAATTTAAACACATTTTCTTTGTTTTTGGGCTTGTGGTTCTCCATTTTGTGTTTGATGATTTTCCACAGGTTTTCAATTGGATTAAGATCTTGTGATTGAGCAGGCCAAGGCATGGTGCAAATGTTGTGGTTCTCCATCCAGGCTTTAACTGACCTTGCCGTGTGGCAAGGGGCATTGTCTTGTTGGAAAATCCAGTCATTCAAAGCAGGAAATAGTTTTCCAGCTGATGGAAGAAGTCTGTTTTCAAGAGTAGTCCTGTACATGATCTGGTTCATTCGGCCTTCACACAATTGCATTTGCCCTGTTCCACTCAGACTGAAACAACCCTAGATCATGACTGATCCACCCCCATGTTTTACTTTAGGGGCAAGACAGTCTGGGTTGTAAGCTTCTCCAGGCTTCCTCCTAACCAGTAAGTTGGCTGGAGTGGGCATCAATTAAAAATTGGATTCATCACTGAAGAGAACCTTAGCCCAATCATCAACAATCATCCTTGTGGTCTCGAGCAAAGAGTAACCGGGCCTTCCTCTGCCTTTTATTGATGAAGGGCTTCTTGCGTGCTCTGTGTGACTTCAAACCAGCTTCAACAAGTCGGTTTCGAACTGTCCTTGCCGAACAAGTCACATTTCTCGACAGTGCCCACTCATTTTTAAGGTCCCTGGAGGTCTGACGACGATTCCTGACACAGAGACGGATGAGTGCACGGTCATCTCATGGGGTAGAAAGACGTTTCCTGCCACGGCCAGGTAGCAATTTGGTAGTGCCATGTTCAGCTGGAGATCTTCAGTTTTTTCGCTACCTGTCTCACTCATGCCAATTTCCAGCAGTGCCAAGATGGCTGCCTTTGTGGCTTCACATATTTCTTTTGTTTTAGGTATTATGTGAGAGCTGACAACTTCTGAGTTGTGCTACGGCTTGAATGTAAGCAGGAAACCACTCTAGGCCTTTGCATGTGCAGTGCTGCTTGTGACATGAAATGGCCTCTTATATACCCTGGGAATCAATTATTATTATTATAACCTTTATTTAACTAGATAAAAAACCCATTGAGATCAAGACCTCTTTTACAAGGGTGACCTGGCCAAGAAAGGCAGCGGCACACGTCATAGTGGTAAAAACAGACAACAGTAACAGTTTAAAAGCATAGGCACTGTTCATAGTGGTAAAAACAGACAAACAACAGTAACAGTTATAGATACATTAACAATTTAAGAGCATAGACACTGTTCAAATGATTTCCATTGCCTTTTTTTTAAGATGGAGCGGAATGCTTCCAGAGGAAGAAGTTCTGCAATTTTAAGTTCGCATTGGAGGGCGTTCCAAGCAGACGGGGCAGAGAAACTGAAAGCTTTTCTACCTGTTTGAGTTCTGACTCGCGGCACAGCAAGATGCAGAATGTCACCTGAAAGTGCATAAAAAATTAAGCTTAAGAAATATGTCAAATAGGACATAAAGTATTATGTGACCAGCTGCATTTTTTGTTGTGTTCATTGTATTATACGTTTAGTGGTACCAGATATTAGAATGAACAAGAAATTGAAGAAAACAAGGGTGGTCTAATAATTATTTCCATGACTGTAAACTAAGATGCCCACCAAAATGTCTTTAATACTAAACATTACATTTTGGTTATGAAATTGTGACATTAAAAAAGGTCTTAGGAGAAACATCTTTGTTGACTAAACATGAAAACATCTTTTCTTTTTTGTAAAGGATAAAATGACTTCCATGAAAACTCAGGTCAGCAAATGGATACTGACAGAATCTGCAATCAAAAAGACTTTTTCATTGGATCGATCTAAACTTCAAGAACCACAGAATGAAATACACAGAGACTCCCTCAAGGATCAAACATCTGAGAATCCAACAGACAAAGAAGTGAAATCACAGAAACAAATGCATTCAGCAGAGAGACAACAATTTAGTTTTGTTGCAGAAGAACAGAATATTTTCCTACAGATGCAGACAGAAACGCAGACAGAAGATGATCAGAAAGAATTAGTGATTAATATAAGAGACATTGAAGAAATAGAAAATGAGATATCCAAACTCAAGGAGAAAGGTGAGAAAATAAAGGAGCAAATAAAGTATTTTTTGAAAGACATGGCAGACAAAAATCAAGAGATTAGAAGTCACATCGTGGAAATAAATGACCTGCAGAGCAAGAGACCAGAATTAAAGATTATATTCAATGTCAATGAAATTGGAAATCTGCAGGAAATAAGGACTGGAGTGCTGAAAGAAAAAGAACACGCAAATGTTTTAAGGATAAACACAGATGAAATAATTAAATACAAAGTGCAAGTACAAAAAGAAGAGGATGACAGTAAAGTGAAAAAAGAAGTAATTGATCAGTCTGACTTGATGAGACTGGATTTTAAATGGCAAAAACAATATCAAGAATCAAGAAAACATCTACAGACCCAGACTGATAGATGTTCTGATAAAAAGGACACAAGAAGTCCAAATATACAAAAACTTAGAGAAGAGATTTATAGAACACGAGAAATTATAAAATTTGCAAAATTAGAACTTGAACACCAAGATGAACAAAGTACCATTAACAGAGATGATGAAGACAGCACTGACATTGAAGGATTGCTACGAGAGCTGAAACAATTCCAAGAACTTTTTAAAATGGTAAAAAATGAAATGAGGCAAAATAAAATACATTTGAAAGAGGAAACGGACAACATGAAATTGATGAAAAATGCAGCAAAAAAACAAAAAAGACAACTGGACCAGAGGTTAGAGAAAACTCTGAGGGAGAGAGACGAATTGGATATTTTAAAAGTAAAAATGCAGAGACAAACTGAGGTGATTGAGCAGAAGATGGAGAAAATTAAAAAAATTAAGAGCATCATAGAAACAATGGAGGTTAAGACTAGTAAGAAAAGTGAATACATAGACATTATTATGAATGATACAAAAGTGAAGATGAGATGCCTAGAAGACCTGAACTACAATATTGAGGCTAAAAAACAAGATCTAATGAACAGACATTATTTTATATCCCAGGAAACAGCTGATCTTGGAAAGTGTAAGACTCAGAAGACAGACAGAGTTGAGACAGATACAGACAAGTTTACGGGGGACAGAAAGGGCAAAGAAATGGAAAATGAAATCTTCAAATTAAAATCAGAGAAGGAGAAACTAAAGGAGGATATAAAACTGATAATTGACAGTTTGAACCAAAAAAAATGTGAAAATGAACACCTGAGAAACACAATAAGTGAGCAAGAGAAACAAAAGGTGGAGAGAGTAGAGATGGAAATGCTGAAAAAACAGATTCAAGCAGAGAGGGAGAATGTGAGATTAGTCAGACACCAGGCTGAGGCAGAAATACATGAGATGAACAATTTGAGGGAAAGTATTGAAAGACAGAAACACCAGCTTGACGACAAAATGCAAATGGCCAAAAGAGAAATGAGAGAAATGGAGCTGTTGAAGTCAGAGCTGGAAATTAAAAGAAAACAAAGTGAACAAACATTTAGAAAAAGCATGAGAAAACAAGAAGAAGGTAATATAATGTGGAAGGAAATACACAGACAAAAAGAATTACTAAGAAGAGAGACCATGAAGAGAAGAAAGGAATTAGACCAAAAACTGGAGAACGCCATGAGAGAAAGGGATGAATTTGAAATTATCAGGATAAAACTTCAACGAGAGAAGGAAGAAGTGGGTGCTCTGAAACAGAGAAATAAGAATCTAGAAAGGGAAACCAGCATGGGGGAAACCAGATTGATATATCAATGCTTAAAAGTCAATGATTTCATTATTGACCTTCAAAACCTGAGACAAAAGATTTATGTACATTTGGGAAAAATTATGAAGGAAATGAAAATTCTGGAAAATGTACATGTTCATCTAGAGAAACAAAGACATGGAGTCAAAGTTTTAAAAGCTGATTTCAAGAGAAAGATAGATGATGTGAGGAGAATAAAATCTCAGATAAAGTTACCCTTCGCAAAAGAGATGGATGAAATGGTCCTGACAAGGAACGATAATGAAAAACTAAAACAAGAGCTTGATATCAGACAGGGGAATGTGAATATAGAAAGAGAGATTGAAGTGCTGAAGTTTGACTTTGAAGTCAAAAAAAGAGAAAATCAAGAGAAGATCCAAAGAAGGATTCAAAAAGAGCCCAGGGCGAAAAGGATGTGGCCAAAGGTCAAATTAAAAAAAGATGTCCTCAAGAATATAACACATATAACACAAAAAAGGAAGAAAAATCACAACAGACAATTAAAGAGGATCGTCAGAGTGAGGGAAGAGTTAGACATGAACAATAAAAAAGAAGAAATTGAAGTTGAAATGAAAAGCATCAGTGTAGAGAGAAAACAACTCAATCAGATAAAAAAAGGTATTGCGCAAGGGAAAGGAATACTTTTCAATGAGAAAGAAGATATTGAAGTAGAAAAGTCAGAACTGAAAGTGAGGGAACATCAACTCATGACTGATATGAAATCAGTAGAAACTCTGAGAACAAATCTCAAACATGTCAATGAAAGCATAGATGAAGAAATGACATCTAAGTTCAACAGAATAGAACAAACCAACCAAGGCATATTCAACCTGGTCAGTGTTTTGCAGCAGAAGCATGCAGCTCTCGATGAACAGAAAGAAAAAATGACACGTTACACTGAGATGTTACAGAAAATAAAGGAGACTTTGATGAGTTTACTCGCAAGAAGGGAACAACTGGAGACAATTATGAAAACAATTACCTCAAAACAAAAAGAACAAGAAGTTAGAGACTACAGCATAAGAAAACAAGAAGAAGAACTGCAAACCATTAAGAAGAATGCACTAGCAGAAAGAGACGAAGTGGAACTTTTAAGAAAGGATATCAACAATAAGAAAGAAGAAATTGAATTAGCCATGAACAGCATCAGCGTAGAGAGAAAACAAGTCAATCAGATAAAAAAAGGAATTGAGCGAGAGAAAGAGATACTTTTTAATGAGAAAGAAGCAATTGAAGTAAAAAAGTCTCAACTCAAAGTGAGAAAAGATAAACTGATGACTGATATGAAATTTGGAGAAACTCTGAAATCCAATTTCAAAAATCTGAATGAAAGGATGGATGAAGAAATGAAAACTAAATTCAAAAGACTAGAAGAAAACAACAAAGGCATATTTAACCTGGTCAGTGTTTTACAGCAGAAGCATGCAGCTCTGGATGAACAGAAAGAAAAAATGACACGTTGCACTAAGATGTTACAGAAAATAAAGGAAGGTCTGGCAAGCTTACTCTCAACCACGGCCATACAGAGAGCAGATATGGAAAAGAAATGGAATCACATGTTTGAGATGGAAAAACAAGATGTTGAAAACTTAAAAAATGAGTTGAAAGTAGATAGAGAGAATCTGGATAGAATGACTGAGATAATGAAGAACGAGAAACTGGGCTTGGAGCGGTTAAGGTCTGATGTCCTCAAACAATATGACATATTACAACAATGTGAAAAGAATACAAGGGAATATAAAGAAAAGTTGGAAATCATGAAGTCTGGGGTGCAAAAGAAGAAACAAGATGCTGACAATTTGTTTGATGAGATAAACAGAGAGAAAGCCAATATTAAAGTTCTGACCATTCAGGTTCAGTCAAGAAGAGAACAACTGGAGAAAAGCATGAACACAATTGCCTCTAAACAAAAAGAACAAGAAGTCAAAGACGGCAACATGAGAAGACAAGAAGAAGAACTGCAAACCATTAAGATGACTGTCCGGGCAGAAAGAGAAGAAGTGGAACTTTTAAGAAAGGATATCAACAATAAGAAGGAAGAAATTGATTTGGCCATTAACAGCATCAGCGTAGACAGAGAACAAATCATTCAGATAAAAAAAGGAATTGAGCGAGAGAAAGAAATACTTTTCAATGAGAAAGAAGAAATTGAACTAGAAAGGTCTGAGCTGAAATTGAGAGAAGATCAACTCATGACCAATATGAAATCAGTAGAAACTCTGAGAACAAATCTCAAACATGTCAATGAAAGCATAGATGAAGAAGTGACATCTAAGTTCAACAGAATAGAACAAACCAACCAAGGCATATTCGACCTGGTCAGTGTTTTACAGCAGAAGCATGCAGCTCTCGATGAACAGAAAGAAAAAATGACACGTTACACTGAGATGTTACAGAAAATAAAGGAGACTTTGATGAGTTTACTCGCAAACACGGCCATACAGAGAGCAGATATGGAAAATCAATCAAATCACCTGTTTGAGATGGAAAAACAAGATGTTGAAAACCTTAGAAATGAGTTGAAAACAGAGAGAGAGAATCTGGATAGAGTAACTGAGATAATGAAGAAAGACAATCTGGTCTTGGAGAGGTTAAAGTCTGATGTCCTTAAACAATCTGACATATTGCAACGATATGAAAAAGATGTAGGAGAAGATAAGGACATGTTGGGAATCAATAGGACTGGGCTGCAAAAGAAGAAAGAACATGCTGACAATTTATTTGATGAGGTACACAGAGAGAAAGCCAATATTAAAGTTCTGACTGTTCAGGTTCATTCAAGAAGGGAACAACTGGAGACAATTATGAAGACAATTACCTCAAAACAAAAAGAACAAGAAGTTAGAGACTACAGCATAAGAAAACAAGAAGAAGAACTGCAAACCATTAAGAAGAATGCACTAGCAGAAAGAGACGAAGTGGAACTTTTAAGAAAGGATCTCAACAATAAGAAAGAAGAAATTGAATTAGCCATGAACAGCATCAGCGTAGAGAGAAAACAAGTCAATCAGTTAAAAAAAGGAAATGAGCGAGAGAAAGAGATACTTTTCAATGAGAAAGAAGCAATTGAAGTAAAAAAGTCTCAACTCAAAGTGAGAAAAGATAAACTGATGACTGATATGAAATTTGGAGAAACTCTGAAATCCAATTTCAAAAATCTGAATGAAAGGATGGATGAAGAAATGAAAACTAAATTCAAAAGACTAGAAGAAAACAACAAAGGCATATTTAACCTGGTCAGTGTTTTACAGCAGAAGCATGCAGCTCTGGATGAACAGAAAGAAAAAATGACACGTTGCACTAAGATGTTACAGAAAATAAAGGAAGGTCTGGCAAGCTTACTCTCAACCACGGCCATACAGAGAGCAGATATGGAAAAGAAATGGAATCACATGTTTGAGATGGAAAAACAAGATGTTGAAAACCTTAAAAATGAGTTGAAAGTAGATAGAGAGAATCTGGATAGAATGACTGAGATAATGAAGAACGAGAAACTGGGCTTGGAGCGGTTAAGGTCTGATGTCCTCAAACAATATGACATATTACAACAATGTGAAAAGAATACAAGAGAATATAAAGAAAAGTTGGAAATCACGAAGTCTGGGGTGCAAAAGAAGAAACAAGATGCTGACAATTTGTTTGATGAGATAAACAGAGAGAAAGCCAATATTAAAGTTCTGACCATTCAGGTTCAGTCAAGAAGAGAACAACTGGAGAAAAGCATTAACACAATTGCCTCTAAACAAAAAGAACAAGAAGTCAAAGACGGCAACATGAGAAGACAAGAAGAAGAACTGCAAACCATTAAGATGACTGTCCGGGCAGAAAGAGAAGAAGTGGAACTTTTAAGAAAGGATATCAACAATAAGAAGGAAGAAATTGATTTGGCCATGAACAGCATCAGCGTAGACAGAGAACAAATCATTCAGATAAAAAAAGGAATTGAGCGAGAGAAAGAAATACTTTTCAATGAGAAAGAAGAAATTGAACTAGAAAAGTCTGAGCTGAAATTGAGAGAAGATCAACTCATGACCAATATGAAATCAGTAGAAACTCTGAGAACAAATCTCAAACATGTCAATGAAAGCATAGATGAAGAAATGACATCTAAGTTCAACAGAATAGAACAAACCAACCAAGGCATATTCGACCTGGTCAGTGTTTTACAGCAGAAGCATGCAGCTCTCGATGAACAGAAAGAAAAAATGACACGTTACACTGAGATGTTACAGAAAATAAAGGAGACTTTGATGAGTTTACTCGCAAACACGGCCATACAGAGAGCAGATATGGAAAATCAATCAAATCACCTGTTTGAGATGGAAAAACAAGATGTTGAAAACCTTAGAAATGAGTTGAAAACAGAGAGAGAGAATCTGGATAGAGTAACTGAGATAATGAAGAAAGACAATCTGGTCTTGGAGCGGTTAAAGTCTGATGTCCTCAAACAATCTGACATATTGCAACGATATGAAAAAGATGTAAGAGAAGATAAGGACATGTTGGGAATCAATAGGACTGGGCTGCAAAAGAAGAAAGAACATGCTGACAATTTATTTGATGAGGTACACAGAGAGAAAGCCAATATTAAAGTTCTGACCGTTCAGGTTCATTCAAGAAGGGAACAACTGGAGACAATTATGAAGACAATTACCTCAAAACAAAAAGAACAAGAAGTTAGAGACTACAGCATAAGAAAACAAGAAGAAGAACTGCAAACCATTAAGAAGAATGCACTAGCAGAAAGAGACGAAGTGGAACTTTTAAGAAAGGATCTCAACAATAAGAAAGAAGAAATTGAATTAGCCATGAACAGCATCAGCGTAGAGAGAAAACAAGTCAATCAGATAAAAAAAGGAATTGAGCGAGAGAAAGAGATACTTTTCAATGAGAAAGAAGCAATTGAAGTAAAAAAGTCTCAACTCAAAGTGAGAAAAGATAAACTGATGACTGATATGAAATTTGGAGAAACTCTGAAATCCAATTTCAAAAATCTGAATGAAAGGATGGATGAAGAAATGAAAACTAAATTCAAAAGACTAGAAGAAAACAACAAAGGCATATTTAACCTGGTCAGTGTTTTACAGCAGAAGCATGCAGCTCTGGATGAACAGAAAGAAAAAATGACACGTTGCACTAAGATGTTACAGAAAATAAAGGAAGGTCTGGCAAGCTTACTCTCAACCACGGCCATACAGAGAGCAGATATGGAAAAGAAATGGAATCACATGTTTGAGATGGAAAAACAAGATGTTGAAAACTTAAAAAATGAGTTGAAAGTAGATAGAGAGAATCTGGATAGAATGACTGAGATAATGAAGAACGAGAAACTGGGCTTGGAGCGGTTAAGGTCTGATGTCCTCAAACAATATGACATATTACAACAATGTGAAAAGAATACAAGAGAATATAAAGAAAAGTTGGAAAGCACGAAGTCTGGGGTGCAAAAGAAGAAACAAGATGCTGACAATTTGTTTGATGAGATAAACAGAGAGAAAGCCAATATTAAAGTTCTGACCATTCAGGTTCAGTCAAGAAGAGAACAACTGGAGAAAAGCATGAACACAATTGCCTCTAAACAAAAAGAACAAGAAGTCAAAGACGGCAACATGAGAAGCCAAGAAGAAGAACTGCAAACCATTAAGATGACTGTCCGGGCAGAAAGAGAAGAAGTGGAACTTTTAAGAAAGGATATCAACAATAAGAAGGAAGAAATTGATTTGGCCATGAACAGCATCAGCGTAGACAGAGAACAAATCATTCAGATAAAAAAAGGAATTGAGCGAGAGAAAGAAATACTTTTCAATGAGAAAGAAGAAATTGAACTAGAAAAGTCTGAGCTGAAATTGAGAGAAGATCAACTCATGACCAATATGAAATCAGTAGAAACTCTGAGAACAAATCTCAAACATGTCAATGAAAGCATAGATGAAGAAATGACATCTAAGTTCAACAGAATAGAACAAACCAACCAAGGCATATTCGACCTGGTCAGTGTTTTACAGCAGAAGCATGCAGCTCTCGATGAACAGAAAGAAAAAATGACACGTTACACTGAGATGTTACAGAAAATAAAGGAGACTTTGATGAGTTTACTCGCAAACACGGCCATACAGAGAGCAGATATGGAAAATCAATTAAATCACCTGTTTGAGATGGAAAAACAAGATGTTGAAAACCTTAGAAATGAGTTGAAAACAGAGAGAGAGAATCTGGATAGAGTAACTGAGATAATGAAGAAAGACAATCTGGTCTTGGAGCGGTTAAAGTCTGATGTCCTCAAACAATCTGACATATTGCAACGATATGAAAAAGATGTAAGAGAAGATAAGGACATGTTGGGAATCAATAGGACTGGGCTGCAAAAGAAGAAAGAACATGCTGACAATTTATTTGATGAGGTACACAGAGAGAAAGCCAATATTAAAGTTCTGACTGTTCAGGTTCATTCAAGAAGGGAACAACTGGAGACAATTATGAAGACAATTACCTCAAAACAAAAAGAACAAGAAGTTAGAGACTACAGCATAAGAAAACAAGAAGAAGAACTGCAAACCATTAAGAAGAATGCACTAGCAGAAAGAGACGAAGTGGAACTTTTAAGAAAGGATCTCAACAATAAGAAAGAAGAAATTGAATTAGCCATGAACAGCATCAGCGTAGAGAGAAAACAAGTCAATCAGATAAAAAAAGGAATTGAGCGAGAGAAAGAGATACTTTTCAATGAGAAAGAAGCAATTGAAGTAAAAAAGTCTCAACTCAAAGTGAGAAAAGATAAACTGATGACTGATATGAAATTTGGAGAAACTCTGAAATCCAATTTCAAAAATCTGAATGAAAGGATGGATGAAGAAATGAAAACTAAATTCAAAAGACTAGAAGAAAACAACAAAGGCATATTTAACCTGGTCAGTGTTTTACAGCAGAAGCATGCAGCTCTGGATGAACAGAAAGAAAAAATGACACGTTGCACTAAGATGTTACAGAAAATAAAGGAAGGTCTGGCAAGCTTACTCTCAACCACGGCCATACAGAGAGCAGATATGGAAAAGAAATGGAATCACATGTTTGAGATGGAAAAACGAGATGTTGAAAACTTAAAAAATGAGTTGAAAGTAGATAGAGAGAATCTGGATAGAATGACTGAGATAATGAAGAACGAGAAACTGGGCTTGGAGCGGTTAAGGTCTGATGTCCTCAAACAATATGACATATTACAACAATGTGAAAAGAATACAAGAGAATATAAAGAAAAGTTGGAAAGCATGAAGTCTGGGGTGCAAAAGAAGAAACAAGATGCTGACAATTTGTTTGATGAGATAAACAGAGAGAAAGCCAATATTAAAGTTCTGACCATTCAGGTTCAGTCAAGAAGAGAACAACTGGAGAAAAGCATGAACACAATTGCCTCTAAACAAAAAGAACAAGAAGTCAAAGACGGCAACATGAGAAGCCAAGAAGAAGAACTGCAAACCATTAAGATGACTGTCCGGGCAGAAAGAGAAGAAGTGGAACTTTTAAGAAAGGATATCAACAATAAGAAGGAAGAAATTGATTTGGCCATGAACAGCATCAGCGTAGACAGAGAACAAATCATTCAGATAAAAAAAGGAATTGAGCGAGAGAAAGAAATACTTTTCAATGAGAAAGAAGAAATTGAACTAGAAAAGTCTGAGCTGAAATTGAGAGAAGATCAACTCATGACCAATATGAAATCAGTAGAAACTCTGAGAACAAATCTCAAACATGTCAATGAAAGCATAGATGAAGAAATGACATCTAAGTTCAACAGAATAGAACAAACCAACCAAGGCATATTCGACCTGGTCAGTGTTTTACAGCAGAAGCATGCAGCTCTCGATGAACAGAAAGAAAAAATGACACGTTACACTGAGATGTTACAGAAAATAAAGGAGACTTTGATGAGTTTACTCGCAAACACGGCCATACAGAGAGCAGATATGGAAAATCAATTAAATCACCTGTTTGAGATGGAAAAACAAGATGTTGAAAACCTTAGAAATGAGTTGAAAACAGAGAGAGAGAATCTGGATAGAGTAACTGAGATAATGAAGAAAGACAATCTGGTCTTGGAGCGGTTAAAGTCTGATGTCCTCAAACAATCTGACATATTGCAACGATATGAAAAAGATGTAAGAGAAGATAAGGACATGTTGGGAATCAATAGGACTGGGCTGCAAAAGAAGAAAGAACATGCTGACAATTTATTTGATGAGGTACACAGAGAGAAAGCCAATATTAAAGTTCTGACTGTTCAGGTTCATTCAAGAAGGGAACAACTGGAGACAATTATGAAGACAATTACCTCAAAACAAAAAGAACAAGAAGTTAGAGACTACAGCATAAGAAAACAAGAAGAAGAACTGCAAACCATTAAGAAGAATGCACTAGCAGAAAGAGACGAAGTGGAACTTTTAAGAAAGGATCTCAACAATAAGAAAGAAGAAATTGAATTAGCCATGAACAGCATCAGCGTAGAGAGAAAACAAGTCAATCAGATAAAAAAAGGAATTGAGCGAGAGAAAGAGATACTTTTCAATGAGAAAGAAGCAATTGAAGTAAAAAAGTCTCAACTCAAAGTGAGAAAAGATAAACTGATGACTGATATGAAATTTGGAGAAACTCTGAAATCCAATTTCAAAAATCTGAATGAAAGGATGGATGAAGAAATGAAAACTAAATTCAAAAGACTAGAAGAAAACAACAAAGGCATATTTAACCTGGTCAGTGTTTTACAGCAGAAGCATGCAGCTCTGGATGAACAGAAAGAAAAAATGACACGTTGCACTAAGATGTTACAGAAAATAAAGGAAGGTCTGGCAAGCTTACTCTCAACCACGGCCATACAGAGAGCAGATATGGAAAAGAAATGGAATCACATGTTTGAGATGGAAAAACAAGATGTTGAAAACCTTAAAAATGAGTTGAAAGTAGATAGAGAGAATCTGGATAGAATGACTGAGATAATGAAGAACGAGAAACTGGGCTTGGAGCGGTTAAGGTCTGATGTCCTCAAACAATATGACATATTACAACAATGTGAAAAGAATACAAGAGAATATAAAGAAAAGTTGGAAATCACGAAGTCTGGGGTGCAAAAGAAGAAACAAGATGCTGACAATTTGTTTGATGAGATAAACAGAGAGAAAGCCAATATTAAAGTTCTGACCATTCAGGTTCAGTCAAGAAGAGAACAACTGGAGAAAAGCATTAACACAATTGCCTCTAAACAAAAAGAACAAGAAGTCAAAGACGGCAACATGAGAAGACAAGAAGAAGAACTGCAAACCATTAAGATGACTGTCCGGGCAGAAAGAGAAGAAGTGGAACTTTTAAGAAAGGATATCAACAATAAGAAGGAAGAAATTGATTTGGCCATGAACAGCATCAGCGTAGACAGAGAACAAATCATTCAGATAAAAAAAGGAATTGAGCGAGAGAAAGAAATACTTTTCAATGAGAAAGAAGAAATTGAACTAGAAAAGTCTGAGCTGAAATTGAGAGAAGATCAACTCATGATCAATATGAAATCAGTAGAAACTGTGAGAACAAATCTCAAACATGTCAATGAAAGCATAGATGAAGAAATGACATCTAAGTTCAACAGAATAGAACAAACCAACCAAGGCATATTCGACCTGGTCAGTGTTTTACAGCAGAAGCATGCAGCTCTCGATGAACAGAAAGAAAAAGTGACACGTTACACTGAGATGTTACAGAAAATAAAGGAGACTTTGATGAGTTTACTCGCAAACACGGCCATACAGAGAGCAGATATGGAAAATCAATCAAATCACCTGTTTGAGATGGAAAAACAAGATGTTGAAAACCTTAGAAATGAGTTGAAAACAGAGAGAGAGAATCTGGATAGAGTAACTGAGATAATGAAGAAAGACAATCTGGTCTTGGAGCGGTTAAAGTCTGATGTCCTCAAACAATCTGACATATTGCAACGATATGAAAAAGATGTAAGAGAAGATAAGGACATGTTGGGAATCAATAGGACTGGGCTGCAAAAGAAGAAAGAACATGCTGACAATTTATTTGATGAGGTACACAGAGAGAAAGCCAATATTAAAGTTCTGACTGTTCAGGTTCATTCAAGAAGGGAACAACTGGAGACAATTATGAAGACAATTACCTCAAAACAAAAAGAACAAGAAGTTAGAGACTACAGCATAAGAAAACAAGAAGAAGAACTGCAAACCATTAAGAAGAATGCACTAGCAGAAAGAGACGAAGTGGAACTTTTAAGAAAGGATCTCAACAATAAGAAAGAAGAAATTGAATTAGCCATGAACAGCATCAGCGTAGAGAGAAAACAAGTCAATCAGATAAAAAAAGGAATTGAGCGAGAGAAAGAGATACTTTTCAATGAGAAAGAAGCAATTGAAGTAAAAAAGTCTCAACTCAAAGTGAGAAAAGATAAACTGATGACTGATATGAAATTTGGAGAAACTCTGAAATCCAATTTCAAAAATCTGAATGAAAGGATGGATGAAGAAATGAAAACTAAATTCAAAAGACTAGAAGAAAACAACAAAGGCATATTTAACCTGGTCAGTGTTTTACAGCAGAAGCATGCAGCTCTGGATGAACAGAAAGAAAAAATGACACGTTGCACTAAGATGTTACAGAAAATAAAGGAAGGTCTGGCAAGCTTACTCTCAACCACGGCCATACAGAGAGCAGATATGGAAAAGAAATGGAATCACATGTTTGAGATGGAAAAACAAGATGTTGAAAACCTTAAAAATGAGTTGAAAGTAGATAGAGAGAATCTGGATAGAATGACTGAGATAATGAAGAACGAGAAACTGGGCTTGGAGCGGTTAAGGTCTGATGTCCTCAAACAATATGACATATTACAACAATGTGAAAAGAATACAAGGGAATATAAAGAAAAGTTGGAAATCACGAAGTCTGGGGTGCAAAAGAAGAAACAAGATGCTGACAATTTGTTTGATGAGATAAACAGAGAGAAAGCCAATATTAAAGTTCTGACCATTCAGGTTCAGTCAAGAAGAGAACAACTGGAGAAAAGCATTAACACAATTGCCTCTAAACAAAAAGAACAAGAAGTCAAAGACGGCAACATGAGAAGACAAGAAGAAGAACTGCAAACCATTAAGATGACTGTCCGGGCAGAAAGAGAAGAAGTGGAACTTTTAAGAAAGGATATCAACAATAAGAAGGAAGAAATTGATTTGGCCATTAACAGCATCAGCGTAGACAGAGAACAAATCATTCAGATAAAAAAAGGAATTGAGCGAGAGAAAGAAATACTTTTCAATGAGAAAGAAGAAATTGAACTAGAAAGGTCTGAGCTGAAATTGAGAGAAGATCAACTCATGACCAATATGAAATCAGTAGAAACTCTGAGAACAAATCTCAAACATGTCAATGAAAGCATAGATGAAGAAGTGACATCTAAGTTCAACAGAATAGAACAAACCAACCAAGGCATATTCGACCTGGTCAGTGTTTTACAGCAGAAGCACGCAGCTCTCGATGAACAGAAAGAAAAAATGACACGTTACACTGAGATGTTACAGAAAATAAAGGAGACTTTGATGAGTTTACTCGCAAACACGGCCATACAGAGAGCAGATATGGAAAATCAATCAAATCACCTGTTTGAGATGGAAAAACAAGATGTTGAAAACCTTAGAAATGAGTTGAAAACAGAGAGAGAGAATCTGGATAGAGTAACTGAGATAATGAAGAAAGACAATCTGGTCTTGGAGCGGTTAAAGTCTGATGTCCTCAAACAATCTGACATATTGCAACGATATGAAAAAGATGTAAGAGAAGATAAGGACATGTTGGGAATCAATAGGACTGGGCTGCAAAAGAAGAAAGAACATGCTGACAATTTATTTGATGAGGTACACAGAGAGAAAGCCAATATTAAAGTTCTGACCGTTCAGGTTCATTCAAGAAGGGAACAACTGGAGACAATTATGAAGACAATTACCTCAAAACAAAAAGAACAAGAAGTTAGAGACTACAGCATAAGAAAACAAGAAGAAGAACTGCAAACCATTAAGAAAAATGCACTAGCAGAAAGAGACGAAGTGGAACTTTTAAGAAAGGATCTCAACAATAAGAAAGAAGAAATTGAATTAGCCATGAACAGCATCAGCGTAGAGAGAAAACAAGTCAATCAGATAAAAAAAGGAAATGAGCGAGAGAAAGAGATACTTTTCAATGAGAAAGAAGCAATTGAAGTAAAAAAGTCTCAACTCAAAGTGAGAAAAGATAAACTGATGACTGATATGAAATTTGGAGAAACTCTGAAATCCAATTTCAAAAATCTGAATGAAAGGATGGATGAAGAAATGAAAACTAAATTCAAAAGGCTAGAAGAAAACAACAAAGGCATATTTAACCTGGTCAGTGTTTTACAGCAGAAGCATGCAGCTCTGGATGAACAGAAAGAAAAAATGACACAATGCACTAAGATGTTACAGAAAATAAAGGAAGGTCTGGCAAGCTTACTCTCAACCACGGCCATACAGAGAGCAGATATGGAAAAGAAATGGAATCACATGTTTGAGATGGAAAAACAAGATGTTGAAAACCTTAAAAATGAGTTGAAAGTAGATAGAGAGAATCTGGATAGAATGACTGAGATAATGAAGAACGAGAAACTGGGCTTGGAGCGGTTAAGGTCTGATGTCCTCAAACAATATGACATATTACAACAATGTGAAAAGAATACAAGAGAATATAAAGAAAAGTTGGAAATCACGAAGTCTGGGGTGCAAAAGAAGAAACAAGATGCTGACAATTTGTTTGATGAGATAAACAGAGAGAAAGCCAATATTAAAGTTCTGACCATTCAGGTTCAGTCAAGAAGAGAACAACTGGAGAAAAGCATGAACACAATTGCCTCTAAACAAAAAGAACAAGAAGTCAAAGACGGCAACATGAGAAGCCAAGAAGAAGAACTGCAAACCATTAAGATGACTGTCCGGGCAGAAAGAGAAGAAGTGGAACTTTTAAGAAAGGATATCAACAATAAGAAGGAAGAAATTGATTTGGCCATGAACAGCATCAGCGTAGACAGAGAACAAATCATTCAGATAAAAAAAGGAATTGAGCGAGAGAAAGAAATACTTTTCAATGAGAAAGAAGAAATTGAACTAGAAAAGTCTGAGCTGAAATTGAGAGAAGATCAACTCATGACCAATATGAAATCAGTAGAAACTCTGAGAACAAATCTCAAACATGTCAATGAAAGCATAGATGAAGAAATGACATCTAAGTTCAACAGAATAGAACAAACCAACCAAGGCATATTCGACCTGGTCAGTGTTTTACAGCAGAAGCATGCAGCTCTCGATGAACAGAAAGAAAAAATGACACGTTACACTGAGATGTTACAGAAAATAAAGGAGACTTTGATGAGTTTACTCGCAAACACGGCCATACAGAGAGCAGATATGGAAAATCAATTAAATCACCTGTTTGAGATGGAAAAACAAGATGTTGAAAACCTTAGAAATGAGTTGAAAACAGAGAGAGAGAATCTGGATAGAGTAACTGAGATAATGAAGAAAGACAATCTGGTCTTGGAGCGGTTAAAGTCTGATGTCCTCAAACAATCTGACATATTGCAACGATATGAAAAAGATGTAAGAGAAGATAAGGACATGTTGGGAATCAATAGGACTGGGCTGCAAAAGAAGAAAGAACATGCTGACAATTTATTTGATGAGGTACACAGAGAGAAAGCCAATATTAAAGTTCTGACTGTTCAGGTTCATTCAAGAAGGGAACAACTGGAGACAATTATGAAGACAATTACCTCAAAACAAAAAGAACAAGAAGTTAGAGACTACAGCATAAGAAAACAAGAAGAAGAACTGCAAACCATTAAGAAGAATGCACTAGCAGAAAGAGACGAAGTGGAACTTTTAAGAAAGGATCTCAACAATAAGAAAGAAGAAATTGAATTAGCCATGAACAGCATCAGCGTAGAGAGAAAACAAGTCAATCAGATAAAAAAAGGAATTGAGCGAGAGAAAGAGATACTTTTCAATGAGAAAGAAGCAATTGAAGTAAAAAAGTCTCAACTCAAAGTGAGAAAAGATAAACTGATGACTGATATGAAATTTGGAGAAACTCTGAAATCCAATTTCAAAAATCTGAATGAAAGGATGGATGAAGAAATGAAAACTAAATTCAAAAGACTAGAAGAAAACAACAAAGGCATATTTAACCTGGTCAGTGTTTTACAGCAGAAGCATGCAGCTCTGGATGAACAGAAAGAAAAAATGACACGTTGCACTAAGATGTTACAGAAAATAAAGGAAGGTCTGGCAAGCTTACTCTCAACCACGGCCATACAGAGAGCAGATATGGAAAAGAAATGGAATCACATGTTTGAGATGGAAAAACAAGATGTTGAAAACCTTAAAAATGAGTTGAAAGTAGATAGAGAGAATCTGGATAGAATGACTGAGATAATGAAGAACGAGAAACTGGGCTTGGAGCGGTTAAGGTCTGATGTCCTCAAACAATATGACATATTACAACAATGTGAAAAGAATACAAGGGAATATAAAGAAAAGTTGGAAATCACGAAGTCTGGGGTGCAAAAGAAGAAACAAGATGCTGACAATTTGTTTGATGAGATAAACAGAGAGAAAGCCAATATTAAAGTTCTGACCATTCAGGTTCAGTCAAGAAGAGAACAACTGGAGAAAAGCATTAACACAATTGCCTCTAAACAAAAAGAACAAGAAGTCAAAGACGGCAACATGAGAAGACAAGAAGAAGAACTGCAAACCATTAAGATGACTGTCCGGGCAGAAAGAGAAGAAGTGGAACTTTTAAGAAAGGATATCAACAATAAGAAGGAAGAAATTGATTTGGCCATTAACAGCATCAGCGTAGACAGAGAACAAATCATTCAGATAAAAAAAGGAATTGAGCGAGAGAAAGAAATACTTTTCAATGAGAAAGAAGAAATTGAACTAGAAAGGTCTGAGCTGAAATTGAGAGAAGATCAACTCATGACCAATATGAAATCAGTAGAAACTCTGAGAACAAATCTCAAACATGTCAATGAAAGCATAGATGAAGAAGTGACATCTAAGTTCAACAGAATAGAACAAACCAACCAAGGCATATTCGACCTGGTCAGTGTTTTACAGCAGAAGCACGCAGCTCTCGATGAACAGAAAGAAAAAATGACACGTTACACTGAGATGTTACAGAAAATAAAGGAGACTTTGATGAGTTTACTCGCAAACACGGCCATACAGAGAGCAGATATGGAAAATCAATCAAATCACCTGTTTGAGATGGAAAAACAAGATGTTGAAAACCTTAGAAATGAGTTGAAAACAGAGAGAGAGAATCTGGATAGAGTAACTGAGATAATGAAGAAAGACAATCTGGTCTTGGAGCGGTTAAAGTCTGATGTCCTCAAACAATCTGACATATTGCAACGATATGAAAAAGATGTAAGAGAAGATAAGGACATGTTGGGAATCAATAGGACTGGGCTGCAAAAGAAGAAAGAACATGCTGACAATTTATTTGATGAGGTACACAGAGAGAAAGCCAATATTAAAGTTCTGACTGTTCAGGTTCATTCAAGAAGGGAACAACTGGAGACAATTATGAAGACAATTACCTCAAAACAAAAAGAACAAGAAGTTAGAGACTACAGCATAAGAAAACAAGAAGAAGAACTGCAAACCATTAAGAAAAATGCACTAGCAGAAAGAGACGAAGTGGAACTTTTAAGAAAGGATCTCAACAATAAGAAAGAAGAAATTGAATTAGCCATGAACAGCATCAGCGTAGAGAGAAAACAAGTCAATCAGATAAAAAAAGGAAATGAGCGAGAGAAAGAGATACTTTTCAATGAGAAAGAAGCAATTGAAGTAAAAAAGTCTCAACTCAAAGTGAGAAAAGATAAACTGATGACTGATATGAAATTTGGAGAAACTCTGAAATCCAATTTCAAAAATCTGAATGAAAGGATGGATGAAGAAATGAAAACTAAATTCAAAAGGCTAGAAGAAAACAACAAAGGCATATTTAACCTGGTCAGTGTTTTACAGCAGAAGCATGCAGCTCTGGCTGAACAGAAAGAAAAAATGACACACTGCACTAAGATGTTACAGAAAATAAAGGAAGGTCTGGCAAGCTTACTCTCAACCACGGCCATACAGAGAGCAGATATGGAAAAGAAATGGAATCACATGTTTGAGATGGAAAAACAAGATGTTGAAAACCTTAAAAATGAGTTGCAAGTAGATAGAGAGAATCTGGATAGAATGACTGAGATAATGAAGAACGAGAAACTGGGCTTGGAGCGGTTAAGGTCTGATGTCCTCAAACAATATGACATATTACAACAATGTGAAAAGAATACAAGAGAATATAAAGAAAAGTTGGAAATCACGAAGTCTGGGGTGCAAAAGAAGAAACAAGATGCTGACAATTTGTTTGATGAGATAAACAGAGAGAAAGCCAATATTAAAGTTCTGACCATTCAGGTTCAGTCAAGAAGAGAACAACTGGAGAAAAGCATTAACACAATTGCCTCTAAACAAAAAGAACAAGAAGTCAAAGACGGCAACATGAGAAGACAAGAAGAAGAACTGCAAACCATTAAGATGACTGTCCGGGCAGAAAGAGAAGAAGTGGAACTTTTAAGAAAGGATATCAACAATAAGAAGGAAGAAATTGATTTGGCCATGAACAGCATCAGCGTAGACAGAGAACAAATCATTCAGATAAAAAAAGGAATTGAGCGAGAGAAAGAAATACTTTTCAATGAGAAAGAAGAAATTGAACTAGAAAAGTCTGAGCTGAAATTGAGAGAAGATCAACTCATGATCAATATGAAATCAGTAGAAACTGTGAGAACAAATCTCAAACATGTCAATGAAAGCATAGATGAAGAAATGACATCTAAGTTCAACAGAATAGAACAAACCAACCAAGGCATATTCGACCTGGTCAGTGTTTTACAGCAGAAGCACGCAGCTCTCGATGAACAGAAAGAAAAAGTGACACGTTACACTGAGATGTTACAGAAAATAAAGGAGACTTTGATGAGTTTACTCGCAAACACGGCCATACAGAGAGCAGATATGGAAAATCAATCAAATCACCTGTTTGAGATGGAAAAACAAGATGTTGAAAACCTTAGAAATGAGTTGAAAACAGAGAGAGAGAATCTGGATAGAGTAACTGAGATAATGAAGAAAGACAATCTGGTCTTGGAGCGGTTAAAGTCTGATGTCCTCAAACAATCTGACATATTGCAACGATATGAAAAAGATGTAAGAGAAGATAAGGACATGTTGGGAATCAATAGGACTGGGCTGCAAAAGAAGAAAGAACATGCTGACAATTTATTTGATGAGGTACACAGAGAGAAAGCCAATATTAAAGTTCTGACTGTTCAGGTTCATTCAAGAAGGGAACAACTGGAGACAATTATGAAGACAATTACCTCAAAACAAAAAGAACAAGAAGTTAGAGACTACAGCATAAGAAAACAAGAAGAAGAACTGCAAACCATTAAGAAGAATGCACTAGCAGAAAGAGACGAAGTGGAACTTTTAAGAAAGGATCTCAACAATAAGAAAGAAGAAATTGAATTAGCCATGAACAGCATCAGCGTAGAGAGAAAACAAGTCAATCAGATAAAAAAAGGAATTGAGCGAGAGAAAGAGATACTTTTCAATGAGAAAGAAGCAATTGAAGTAAAAAAGTCTCAAATCAAAGTGAGAAAAGATAAACTGATGACTGATATGAAATTTGGAGAAACTCTGAAATCCAATTTCAAAAATCTGAATGAAAGGATGGATGAAGAAATGAAAACTAAATTCAAAAGGCTAGAAGAAAACAACAAAGGCATATTTAACCTGGTCAGTGTTTTACAGCAGAAGCATGCAGCTCTGGATGAACAGAAAGAAAAAATGACACAATGCACTAAGATGTTACAGAAAATAAAGGAAGGTCTGGCAAGCTTACTCTCAACCACGGCCATACAGAGAGCAGATATGGAAAAGAAATGGAATCACATGTTTGAGATGGAAAAACAAGATGTTGAAAACCTTAAAAATGAGTTGAAAGTAGATAGAGAGAATCTGGATAGAATGACTGAGATAATGAAGAACGAGAAACTGGGCTTGGAGCGGTTAAGGTCTGATGTCCTCAAACAATATGACATATTACAACAATGTGAAAAGAATACAAGAGAATATAAAGAAAAGTTGGAAATCACGAAGTCTGGGGTGCAAAAGAAGAAACAAGATGCTGACAATTTGTTTGATGAGATAAACAGAGAGAAAGCCAATATTAAAGTTCTGACCATTCAGGTTCAGTCAAGAAGAGAACAACTGGAGAAAAGCATGAACACAATTGCCTCTAAACAAAAAGAACACAAAGTCAAAGACGGCAACATGAGAAGCCAAGAAGAAGAACTGCAAACCATTAAGATGACTGTCCGGGCAGAAAGAGAAGAAGTGGAACTTTTAAGAAAGGATATCAACAATAAGAAGGAAGAAATTGATTTGGCCATGAACAGCATCAGCGTAGACAGAGAACAAATCATTCAGATAAAAAAAGGAATTGAGCGAGAGAAAGAAATACTTTTCAATGAGAAAGAAGAAATTGAACTAGAAAAGTCTGAGCTGAAATTGAGGGAAGATCAACTCATGACCAATATGAAATCAGTAGAAACTCTGAGAACAAATCTCAAACATGTCAATGAAAGCATAGATGAAGAAATGACATCTAAGTTCAACAGAATAGAACAAACCAACCAAGGCATATTCGACCTGGTCAGTGTTTTACAGCAGAAGCATGCAGCTCTCGATGAACAGAAAGAAAAAATGACACGTTACACTGAGATGTTACAGAAAATAAAGGAGACTTTGATGAGTTTACTCGCAAACACGGCCATACAGAGAGCAGATATGGAAAATCAATCAAATCACCTGTTTGAGATGGAAAAACAAGATGTTGAAAACCTTAGAAATGAGTTGAAAACAGAGAGAGAGAATCTGGATAGAGTAACTGAGATAATGAAGAAAGACAATCTGGTCTTGGAGCGGTTAAAGTCTGATGTCCTCAAACAATCTGACATATTGCAACAATATGAAAAAGATGTAAGAGAAGATAAGGACATGTTGGGAATCAATAGGACTGGGCTGCAAAAGAAGAAAGAACATGCTGACAATTTATTTGATGAGGTACACAGAGAGAAAGCCAATATTAAAGTTCTGACTGTTCAGGTTCATTCAAGAAGGGAACAACTGGAGACAATTATGAAGACAATTACCTCAAAACAAAAAGAACAAGAAGTTAGAGACTACAGCATAAGAAAACAAGAAGAAGAACTGCAAACCATTAAGAAGAATGCACTAGCAGAAAGAGACGAAGTGGAACTTTTAAGAAAGGATCTCAACAATAAGAAAGAAGAAATTGAATTAGCCATGAACAGCATCAGCGTAGAGAGAAAACAAGTCAATCAGATAAAAAAAGGAATTGAGCGAGAGAAAGAGATACTTTTCAATGAGAAAGAAGCAATTGAAGTAAAAAAGTCTCAACTCAAAGTGAGAAAAGATAAACTGATGACTGATATGAAATTTGGAGAAACTCTGAAATCCAATTTCAAAAATCTGAATGAAAGGATGGATGAAGAAATGAAAACTAAATTCAAAAGACTAGAAGAAAACAACAAAGGCATATTTAACCTGGTCAGTGTTTTACAGCAGAAGCATGCAGCTCTGGATGAACAGAAAGAAAAAATGACACGTTGCACGAAGATGTTACAGAAAATAAAGGAAGGTCTGGCAAGCTTACTCTCAACCACGGCCATACAGAGAGCAGATATGGAAAAGAAATGGAATCACATGTTTGAGATGGAAAAACAAGATGTTGAAAACCTTAAAAATGAGTTGAAAGTAGATAGAGAGAATCTGGATAGAATGACTGAGATAATGAAGAACGAGAAACTGGGCTTGGAGCGGTTAAGGTCTGATGTCCTCAAACAATATGACATATTACAACAATGTGAAAAGAATACAAGAGAATATAAAGAAAAGTTGGAAAGCATGAAGTCTGGGGTGCAAAAGAAGAAACAAGATGCTGACAATTTGTTTGATGAGATAAACAGAGAGAAAGCCAATATTAAAGTTCTGACCATTCAGGTTCAGTCAAGAAGAGAACAACTGGAGAAAAGCATTAACACAATTGCCTCTAAACAAAAAGAACAAGAAGTCAAAGACGGCAACATGAGAAGACAAGAAGAAGAACTGCAAACAATTAAGATGACTGTCCGGGCAGAAAGAGAAGAAGTGGAACTTTTAAGAAAGGATATCAACAATAAGAAGGAAGAAATTGATTTGGCCATTAACAGCATCAGCGTAGACAGAGAACAAATCATTCAGATAAAAAAAGGAATTGAGCGAGAGAAAGAAATACTTTTCAATGAGAAAGAAGAAATTGAACTAGAAAGGTCTGAGCTGAAATTGAGAGAAGATCAACTCATGACCAATATGAAATCAGTAGAAACTCTGAGAACAAATCTCAAACATGTCAATGAAAGCATAGATGAAGAAATGACATCTAAGTTCAACAGAATAGAACAAACCAACCAAGGCATATTCGACCTGGTCAGTGTTTTACAGCAGAAGCACGCAGCTCTCGATGAACAGAAAGAAAAAGTGACACGTTACACTGAGATGTTACAGAAAATAAAGGAGACTTTGATGAGTTTACTCGCAAACACGGCCATACAGAGAGCAGATATGGAAAATCAATCAAATCACCTGTTTGAGATGGAAAAACAAGATGTTGAAAACCTTAGAAATGAGTTGAAAACAGAGAGAGAGAATCTGGATAGAGTAACTGAGATAATGAAGAAAGACAATCTGGTCTTGGAGAGGTTAAAGTCTGATGTCCTCAAACAATCTGACATATTGCAACGATATGAAAAAGATGTAAGAGAAGATAAGGACATGTTGGGAATCAATAGGACTGGGCTGCAAAAGAAGAAAGAACATGCTGACAATTTATTTGATGAGGTACACAGAGAGAAAGCCAATATTAAAGTTCTGACTGTTCAGATTCATTCAAGAAGGGAACAACTGGAGACAATTATGAAGACAATTACCTCAAAACAAAAAGAACAAGAAGTTAGAGACTACAGCATAAGAAAACAAGAAGAAGAACTGCAAACCATTAAGAAGAATGCACTAGCAGAAAGAGACAAAGTGGAACTTTTAAGAAAGGATCTCAACAATAAGAAAGAAGAAATTGAATTAGCCATGAACAGCATCAGCGTAGAGAGAAAACAAGTCAATCAGATAAAAAAAGGAAATGAGCGAGAGAAAGAGATACTTTTCAATGAGAAAGAAGCAATTGAAGTAAAAAAGTCTCAACTCAAAGTGAGAAAAGATAAACTGATGACTGATATGAAATTTGGAGAAACTCTGAAATCCAATTTCAAAAATCTGAATGAAAGGATGGATGAAGAAATGAAAACTAAATTCAAAAGGCTAGAAGAAAACAACAAAGGCATATTTAACCTGGTCAGTGTTTTACAGCAGAAGCATGCAGCTCTGGATGAACAGAAAGAAAAAATGACACAATGCACTAAGATGTTACAGAAAATAAAGGAAGGTCTGGCAAGCTTACTCTCAACCACGGCCATACAGAGAGCAGATATGGAAAAGAAATGGAATCACATGTTTGAGATGGAAAAACAAGATGTTGAAAACCTTAAAAATGAGTTGAAAGTAGATAGAGAGAATCTGGATAGAATGACTGAGATAATGAAGAACGAGAAACTGGGCTTGGAGCGGTTAAGGTCTGATGTCCTCAAACAATATGACATATTACAACAATGTGAAAAGAATACAAGAGAATATAAAGAAAAGTTGGAAAGCATGAAGTCTGGGGTGCAAAAGAAGAAACAAGATGCTGACAATTTGTTTGATGAGATAAACAGAGAGAAAGCCAATATTAAAGTTCTGACCATTCAGGTTCAGTCAAGAAGAGAACAACTGGAGAAAAGCATTAACACAATTGCCTCTAAACAAAAAGAACAAGAAGTCAAAGACGGCAACATGAGAAGACAAGAAGAAGAACTGCAAACAATTAAGATGACTGTCCGGGCAGAAAGAGAAGAAGTGGAACTTTTAAGAAAGGATATCAACAATAAGAAGGAAGAAATTGATTTGGCCATTAACAGCATCAGCGTAGACAGAGAACAAATCATTCAGATAAAAAAAGGAATTGAGCGAGAGAAAGAAATACTTTTCAATGAGAAAGAAGAAATTGAACTAGAAAGGTCTGAGCTGAAATTGAGAGAAGATCAACTCATGACCAATATGAAATCAGTAGAAACTCTGAGAACAAATCTCAAACATGTCAATGAAAGCATAGATGAAGAAATGACATCTAAGTTCAACAGAATAGAACAAACCAACCAAGGCATATTCGACCTGGTCAGTGTTTTACAGCAGAAGCACGCAGCTCTCGATGAACAGAAAGAAAAAGTGACACGTTACACTGAGATGTTACAGAAAATAAAGGAGACTTTGATGAGTTTACTCGCAAACACGGCCATACAGAGAGCAGATATGGAAAATCAATCAAATCACCTGTTTGAGATGGAAAAACAAGATGTTGAAAACCTTAGAAATGAGTTGAAAACAGAGAGAGAGAATCTGGATAGAGTAACTGAGATAATGAAGAAAGACAATCTGGTCTTGGAGAGGTTAAAGTCTGATGTCCTCAAACAATCTGACATATTGCAACGATATGAAAAAGATGTAAGAGAAGATAAGGACATGTTGGGAATCAATAGGACTGGGCTGCAAAAGAAGAAAGAACATGCTGACAATTTATTTGATGAGGTACACAGAGAGAAAGCCAATATTAAAGTTCTGACTGTTCAGATTCATTCAAGAAGGGAACAACTGGAGACAATTATGAAGACAATTACCTCAAAACAAAAAGAACAAGAAGTTAGAGACTACAGCATAAGAAAACAAGAAGAAGAACTGCAAACCATTAAGAAGAATGCACTAGCAGAAAGAGACGAAGTGGAACTTTTAAGAAAGGATCTCAACAATAAGAAAGAAGAAATTGAATTAGCCATGAACAGCATCAGCGTAGAGAGAAAACAAGTCAATCAGATAAAAAAAGGAAATGAGCGAGAGAAAGAGATACTTTTCAATGAGAAAGAAGCAATTGAAGTAAAAAAGTCTCAACTCAAAGTGAGAAAAGATAAACTGATGACTGATATGAAATTTGGAGAAACTCTGAAATCCAATTTCAAAAATCTGAATGAAAGGATGGATGAAGAAATGAAAACTAAATTCAAAAGGCTAGAAGAAAACAACAAAGGCATATTTAACCTGGTCAGTGTTTTACAGCAGAAGCATGCAGCTCTGGATGAACAGAAAGAAAAAATGACACAATGCACTAAGATGTTACAGAAAATAAAGGAAGGTCTGGCAAGCTTACTCTCAACCACGGCCATACAGAGAGCAGATATGGAAAAGAAATGGAATCACATGTTTGAGATGGAAAAACAAGATGTTGAAAACCTTAAAAATGAGTTGAAAGTAGATAGAGAGAATCTGGATAGAATGACTGAGATAATGAAGAACGAGAAACTGGGCTTGGAGCGGTTAAGGTCTGATGTCCTCAAACAATATGACATATTACAACAATGTGAAAAGAATACAAGAGAATATAAAGAAAAGTTGGAAATCACGAAGTCTGGGGTGCAAAAGAAGAAACAAGATGCTGACAATTTGTTTGATGAGATAAACAGAGAGAAAGCCAATATTAAAGTTCTGACCATTCAGGTTCAGTCAAGTAGAGAACAACTGGAGAAAAGCATGAACACAATTGCCTCTAAACAAAAAGAACACAAAGTCAAAGACGGCAACATGAGAAGCCAAGAAGAAGAACTGCAAACCATTAAGATGACTGTCCGGGCAGAAAGAGAAGAAGTGGAACTTTTAAGAAAGGATATCAACAATAAGAAGGAAGAAATTGATTTGGCCATGAACAGCATCAGCGTAGACAGAGAACAAATCATTCAGATAAAAAAAGGAATTGAGCGAGAGAAAGAAATACTTTTCAATGAGAAAGAAGAAATTGAACTAGAAAAGTCTGAGCTGAAATTGAGGGAAGATCAACTCATGACCAATATGAAATCAGTAGAAACTCTGAGAACAAATCTCAAACATGTCAATGAAAGCATAGATGAAGAAATGACATCTAAGTTCAACAGAATAGAACAAACCAACCAAGGCATATTCGACCTGGTCAGTGTTTTACAGCAGAAGCATGCAGCTCTCGATGAACAGAAAGAAAAAATGACACGTTACACTGAGATGTTACAGAAAATAAAGGAGACTTTGATGAGTTTACTCGCAAACACGGCCATACAGAGAGCAGATATGGAAAATCAATCAAATCACCTGTTTGAGATGGAAAAACAAGATGTTGAAAACCTTAGAAATGAGTTGAAAACAGAGAGAGAGAATCTGGATAGAGTAACTGAGATAATGAAGAAAGACAATCTGGTCTTGGAGCGGTTAAAGTCTGATGTCCTCAAACAATCTGACATATTGCAACAATATGAAAAAGATGTAAGAGAAGATAAGGACATGTTGGGAATCAATAGGACTGGGCTGCAAAAGAAGAAAGAACATGCTGACAATTTATTTGATGAGGTACACAGAGAGAAAGCCAATATTAAAGTTCTGACTGTTCAGGTTCATTCAAGAAGGGAACAACTGGAGACAATTATGAAGACAATTACCTCAAAACAAAAAGAACAAGAAGTTAGAGACTACAGCATAAGAAAACAAGAAGAAGAACTGCAAACCATTAAGAAGAATGCACTAGCAGAAAGAGACGAAGTGGAACTTTTAAGAAAGGATCTCAACAATAAGAAAGAAGAAATTGAATTAGCCATGAACAGCATCAGCGTAGAGAGAAAACAAGTCAATCAGATAAAAAAAGGAATTGAGCGAGAGAAAGAGATACTTTTCAATGAGAAAGAAGCAATTGAAGTAAAAAAGTCTCAACTCAAAGTGAGAAAAGATAAACTGATGACTGATATGAAATTTGGAGAAACTCTGAAATCCAATTTCAAAAATCTGAATGAAAGGATGGATGAAGAAATGAAAACTAAATTCAAAAGACTAGAAGAAAACAACAAAGGCAAATTTAACCTGGTCAGTGTTTTACAGCAGAAGCATGCAGCTCTGGATGAACAGAAAGAAAAAATGACACGTTGCACTAAGATGTTACAGAAAATAAAGGAAGGTCTGGCAAGCTTACTCTCAACCACGGCCATACAGAGAGCAGATATGGAAAAGAAATGGAATCACATGTTTGAGATGGAAAAACAAGATGTTGAAAACCTTAAAAATGAGTTGAAAGTAGATAGAGAGAATCTGGATAGAATGACTGAGATAATGAAGAATGAGAAACTGGGCTTGGAGCGGTTAAGGTCTGATGTCCTCAAACAATATGACATATTACAACAATGTGAAAAGAATACAAGAGAATATAAAGAAAAGTTGGAAATCACGAAGTCTGGGGTGCAAAAGAAGAAACAAGATGCTGACAATTTGTTTGATGAGATAAACAGAGAGAAAGCCAATATTAAAGTTTTGACCATTCAGGTTCAGTCAAGAAGAGAACAACTGGAGAAAAGCATGAACACAATTGCCTCTAAACAAAAAGAACAAGAAGTCAAAGACGGCAACATGAGAAGCCAAGAAGAAGAACTGCAAACCATTAAGATGACTGTCCGGGCAGAAAGAGAAGAAGTGGAACTTTTAAGAAAGGATATCAACAATAAGAAGGAAGAAATTGATTTGGACATGAACAGCATCAGCGTAGACAGAGAACAAATCATTCAGATAAAAAAAGGAATTGAGCGAGAGAAAGAAATACTTTTCAATGAGAAAGAAGAAATTGAACTAGAAAAGTCTGAGCTGAAATTGAGAGAAGATCAACTCATGACCAATATGAAATCAGTAGAAACTCTGAGAACAAATCTCAAACATGTCAATGAAAGCATAGATGAAGAAATGACATCTAAGTTCAACAGAATAGAACAAACCAACCAAGGCATATTCGACCTGGTCAGTGTTTTACAGCAGAAGCATGCAGCTCTCGATGAACAGAAAGAAAAAGTGACACGTTACACTGAGATGTTACAGAAAATAAAGGAGACTTTGATGAGTTTACTCGCAAACACGGTCATACAGAGAGCAGATATGAAAAATCAATCAAATCACCTGTTTGAGATGGAAAAACAAGATGTTGAAAACCTTAGAAATGAGTTGAAAACAGAGAGAGAGAATCTGGATAGAGTAACTGAGATAATGAAGAAAGACAATCTGGTCTTGGAGCGGTTAAAGTCTGATGTCCTCAAACAATCTGACTTATTACAACAATATGTACAGAATACACGAGAATATAAAGAGAAGTTGGAAATCATGAAGACTGCGCTGCAAAAGAAGAAAAAATATGCTGACAGTATTTTTGATGAGATAAAAAGAGAGAAAGCCAACATTAAAGTTTTGTCTATTCATGTTCAGTCAAGAAGAGAACATCTAGAGAAAATCATGAACACAATTGCCTCTAAACAAAATGAACAAGAAGTCAAAGACGACAACATAAGAAGACAAGAAGAACTGCAAACCATCAAGATGGCTGTATTGGCAGTAACAGAGGAACTGGAACTTTTAAGAAAGGATCTCAACAATAAGAAAAAAGATATTGAAGTTGCCATGAACAGCATCAGCGTGAAGACAAATCAACTCAGTCAGATAAAAAATGGTATTGAGCGAGAGAAAGAAATACTTGTCAATGACACAGATGAGAAAATATCAAAAACAGATTGTTTGCGAAAAATCTGGAAAGATACAAAAACAGAACAAAAGGAGATAGACCAGATGAAGCGCAGGGGTCATGAGATGAGAAATAACTTAGAGAAAAGACTAAAGGTGATCAATCGGTTTGTTAAGAAAACTTGGATACATAGAGAAAAGAAACCATTGGGGAGAACAAACCTGGAACAAGGACTAACTAGGATAAGTCAATGTGACTGGGAGAGAGACTGTAAGACACTTGATGAAAAACACAATGAGCTCCAACATCTTAAGGTTCAGATGCTCAGTGAGATTGGGAAACTCCAAGTCAAAGATAAAGTTTCCAGGACACTAAAAACCTGCAACAAAGCTAACCAAACGTTCCAGGTGCATAAACGTACAGAACATGCCTCCACCAAAGCATATCAAGAGCAGATGGAGATAGAACAAACTGAAGCAGCACCACACACATCCAGTGGACTCCTCTGTCAGCTCTGCTATTACTGTTATCACTACTGTTGCCCTTCCTGTGCCTGCTTTGGGCAGTTATGTCCAGAGGAGAGATGAGGCTCATGCCTTGAAGTGTCATGATCAATTTTATTATTTCAGGTATAAATGTAATGGAAAGTACAGAATTTTTACTTTTCTAAAAGAGCATACTTTGACTCAATCCCTTGCATTACTCATAGATAACATGAGCATTTTGAAATTGTTTTCGTAGGTATGTATCACAGTGACAGGAAGGTTTGGACAAGCCAATATTACAAGAAAACCAGCCAGATTTATAAGAATGGCTTAATCAGACTGAACCAAAAACTTTTATGGATGACTGTCTGAAACTGTCAGTAAATGAATAACACGTATCTATAATTATCAAGTCCCTTCCCTGCCGATATGCATAGACGCAAGTGGGAGAAAGAATTTGGCGAACCGATCATGGATGACCGATGGGATAGAGCCCTTGAGAAGATCAACACCTGTTCACACAGTGCAAGACACTGTCTTATTCAATTTAAAATTATACATGTGCTCCACTTCTCGAAGGAAAAATTACATAATAGATAGATAGATAGATAGATAGATAGATAGATAGATATACTTTATTAATCCCAAAAACTGGGAAATTAAAGTGTAACAGCAGCATAACACAAATACAACAACAATGAAATAAAAAGAACAACCAACAATTAAGATAATAATTAATAATTAAATAAGAAAAGATAATTAAATAAGAATAAGAAATTAAGATAATAATTACATAAGAATAAGTAAAATACAATATAATATAATAATATATATAATAATATAATATATAATAATATAATATATGACCGGATTTATATATATCCGGAAGTATCACCTCTATGTGATAAATGTAAATCTTCTATTGCAACCCATCTTCACAGCTATGCCTTATGCCCCAAAATTTACTCTTTCTGGTCTGGTATTTTTAATATAATGTCTGAGGTTATAAGGTCTGTGATAAAGCCAGAACCCTTACTTATTATTCTTGGGGTGTCTGAAGCCTTTAAAAAATTAAATAAAGCACAACAATGTTTTATTTCATATGGTCTAATAATAGCGAAGAAAATGATTCTTACGTTATGGAAGAGTGTAAATACACCAACACCTAAGATGTGGCTAGAAGAATTAACTAATACACTACACCTGGAAAGAATAAGATATGTTCTAGAAGACAGACTTCAACATTTTGACTCACTTGGCAACCTTTTTTACAGTACCTTGCTAATACCAACCCAACTTAAAAGTCAGCCTCTTATATGTCTAGCAGAGTTCCTGTGATATTTCCCAGACAAGTCTTCTTTAGTGGGGTTGGGGGGTGGGTTTTTGCCAACCTGTTATGTTCTGTTTCTGTTGTTTCTGTGTATGTGCTCTGTAATTACTTTGTAATTACTGTTTGTATGTTTGTGTTATAAATGCCCAATAAAAATACATGGGATAAGAATGGCTTAACTGGGCACCTAACAATTGGTTGTACAACAACAAGTCACAATCTCAAGTTATGTCAAGTGCAAAATGTGTTACAATTACCTTTGGCATTAGCATAGAAGCATAAGCATGATAAGACTTAATAGTGTGTTTTAAGTGTGAATGATTCATTTACAGTTTGCAGTTTCTTATTAATCTGTTATTAATCTGTAATATGTTTAATACTGCAATATTAAACTGTCATGACTGTGGTATTATTTTTGTTTGTAGGCTGCTGTGTTTGTCTCTGCCCGGTGTTTTCGCAGGTAAATAGGACTTTTCCAACCCCGGGAAGGAGATTTGTTGAGGGATGCCAAGCCCTACATTCTGATTGGCTGCAGCTGGTTACAGCCGATCATATAAGGAGCCACATGTCCTTCTGTGCCGAAAGCTTTGTTGTAAATAGTTTTTGATCAAAAGAGTAGGGGTGGACTGCCATTTTGGTTTTGACATTGTTTTCTCCTGTTTTTTCAGAAGTTAGAAAAAGTAAGATTTTTGTAATTTGTTTGCATTTGAGGGAAGTGGTTTATTTTCTAGTTAGAATTGTTTTGTTTGTTGTTTTGACCTGGGTCCACCCTGAAGTTGTTTCCTTAGTAATAGTGGTTTAACCTTCTGAATGTAGTAAATAAATCTCTGCTTAATCAAATGCTGATATTTGTATGTGGCTACTTGGGACTTGGGGAAGATAAGGCTTCGTGCTATGCCCTAGGTACCCCTACACTGGGGCATAACAAAACACAAAAGATTGTTGAGAGAAATATCTATCTGTCTGTCTGTCTGTCTGTCTGTGTGTGTGTGTGTGTGTGTGTGTGTATGTGTGTGTGTGTGTGTGTGTACAGAAATGGATAGTCTGTATAGTCCACCGAAGGACGTTCTGTGGAAGAAAAGGTGTATACTTAAGTGTATACTTTATAAATGTAAACAGACATTTCAGCATTAATATGTCAAATAAAATGATACACTCTATCAAATCTTTATGTCATGTCTTTTTTTAACCTTAATCTATTTGAACTAAGTGAACTACAACTTTACCTGTGTCCAACTTGTTGATTTTGGCTTGATTTGGCTGGCTTGAGGACCTTAGAATGTTTTACTTTCAAAGTGTGCTTGGAGATGCAGATGAAACACTGAAGTTCACAGATTATAATTTGCATATGTGTTGTTTTGTAGACAACAGTTAAGTCATGCATATGTTGGTACTTCCCACCATACTTCCTGGAGTAGTCCACTATCACAAAAAAATCTATTTTGAAGAAACATACTCTTGTGTAGATAACGTTAGTAATCTCTACAAAATCCAAGATGGATATCCAAGATGGCGCCGCAGACAGCCGCCTCGGTGTTGGTCCACTTTGTTTTGTGTATTTATGTGGGGTAATTGTATTTTTTGCCATAACCCACAACGCTGTTTCACCAGAAATGAGCTTATGGACATCACTCTTTCATTGCCAGACTTTTTCCCCACTTTTCTGGCCCCAACAGTGGAACTTCTGGACATTTTATTTAAAGGTGCCCTCACATTTGCTAAGGCACTGAAACGCCGCTGGAAAGGTAAGTACTCCGGTGCGCTTTTGCGCTGTCGCAGCCGTGGTCAACGCACACCGCTACCTGGAATATTTCTCTCCAATGTGTGTTCACTGTGCAACAAAATGGATCAACTTCAGTTGCTGTTGTGGAGGAACAGGGACTTTTCTTCATCCTCTGTTCTTTGCGGCGACGTGGCTCGGCGAATCAATACCGGACTCTGGAGTCCAGCTGAAAGGATTCTAGCTCCACAGAGTGAACTGGAGCGCAGCTCCCTCCGGCAAAGTGATTGTGGCGGCACGAGCATAGGTTAGCTACAGCGTTAACCAATAAAAATGTTATCCAATAACGCCACCCTGGGAATTTTGCCCAGGGACTTATTTATATGAACTAACCCAACGAAGGAGGCACTCGCATGCAAGTAAGATATATTTTATTACAATTAAAATTTGGCTAAAAAAACTGGCACTACAATCACTCTGGATATTAAAAAAAGGGGGGAGCCATCCAGGGCTGAGACCTACTATAGTGACCGGGTCTAACAAAACAGGGATTTCAGGGACACCACACGTGAAGGAAACAAAAAAAAAACAAAAAAACAAAACCAAATGAGTGCAAACACAATATAAAGGGAAGGGCACCGCCACCGGGACCAAACCACCACCGTTGGCTCAGCACCTAGATGGGGAGGACCAGAGAGCAACAGATTAGGGAATCTACCATTAAATCTACCACAATATATATAAGAAAAACAAAAATTTAACCAGATTTAGAATAATGAAACGCAACAGATTAACCAAAATCTATTATAATCAAAGAAATCACAATTTAAACTAGTAAATAAACATACTCAAGTGCAACAAAACCAATTGTTGCATGAAAACCTAAAGGAAACAAACAAAAGAAAACAACTGAAAAACATTAAATGTCACCTTTTCTCTCACCCATGCACGCACACACACACACACACACACTTAAAACGTGGCTGGGCCACGGTTCTGTCCAGGCTGCAGCACTACCCCTTAGCCAGCCAGGCAGATGCAATGGTAGTGCTAGCAGCAAGCGCAGAAGCCACAAAACAGTCCTAAGCAAGACAACACAATCCGGGAGGCAAAATAACACAGTCCGAGAGACAGAGCAACTCAGTCCGGAAGACAAAGCACAACCCGGGAGGCAAAAAAACACAGTCGGGGAGGCAAAACAAGACAGTCAGGGAGACAAAGCAGCAGTAGGTTTTTTCGTTGGCGCTGCACGGTGATGCGCTGTGCGGCAGTCTTTAGCCATACAATAACAAAAACACAGAATGATCAACTTACGAGTGGCTGGAAGAAAGCTGAGGCTATTGCTTCTACATACCGGTCAGGCAGTCCCGGACAACACAGCTTGGAGCGGAGGACACATGGCAACACGCACTGGCGATGAACAGCGAGCAACAACTAGAGGGTGGTAATCAGAGTGGGAGCAGCGTGTAGCCGACACACCCAAGCGGACCTCTATAGAACCAAAAACAAAAATCTGTATTGGACAGCAATTTGTGCATGAATTACAGTCATTGTTGACAGACTACCTGTCACCACACGGAAGGGGAAGCGACGGACGCCAAGAGATGACGCAACCCCAGCCTCAGCCAAGCAAGAGGGAGACAGGTGCTCTCTGCCCACCTTTTATGCGGCTTTCCCCACT